>JARQOC010000004.1:170776095-171976095 GCA_033576535.1 Allobates femoralis
CCCTACATTGGGGGGGGGAGGTTGCTGTCAGTGTTCCCCCTCCCCGCTGTCCCTGCTGCGGCCGCGGGTCATTAGTTCCGGGGGGGGGGGGGGGGGTCTGGCTCGTGTGTTGCGGGGGGAGGGGGTGCTGTCAGTGTTCCCCCTCCCCGCTGCCCCTGCTGCGGCCGCAGTTTGTGAGTCCCGGGGGGGGGGAACGGCGGGTGCTATCAGTACCTCTGCTGCTGCTGCAGGTCTTACCTGCTCCTTGCCGCTGGCGCCTTGTCAGGGATTTGGCGCCGCCCCCTTCTCCTAGGGTTAGGGTTACGGCTAGGGTTGTATAGGGGCTAGGGTTAGGGTTATAGGGCTAGGGTTAGGGCTAGGGTTAGGGCCTGGGCTGCAGACGAAAGGAGGGGCGGGAACACCCAATGGAAGCAGGATGCTTCCCTCAGTTACCCTCCTCTCCTCTGTCACGGGGGCCCCCTACTGATGGTTGAGGCCGTTTTGTGCTCTCAGAGCCCAGCACCTGCTACACCGCTGCACCTGCTACATTCCCTACATTGGGGGGGGAGGTTGCTGTCAGTGTTCCCCCTCCCCCTGCCCCTGCTGCGGCCGCGGGTCATTAGTTCCGGGGGGGGGGGGGTGCTGGCTCGTGTGTTGCGGGGAGGGGTGCTGTCAGTGTTCCCCCTCCCCGCTGCCCCTGCTGCGGCCGCAGTTTGTGAGTCCCCTTGGGGGGAGGGGGTGCTATCAGTACCTCTGCTGCTGCTGCAGGTCTTACCTGCTCCTTGCCGCTGGCGCCTTGTCAGGGATTTGGCGCCGCCCCCTTCTCCTAGCGTTAGGGTTAGGGCTAGGGTTAGGGCTAGGGCTAGGGTTAGGGCTAGGGTTAGGGTTAGGGCTAGGGTTAGGGCTAGGGTTAGGGCCTGGGCTGCAGACAAAAGGAGGGGCGGGAACACCCAATGGAAGCAGGATGCTTCCCTTAGTTACCCTCCTCTCCTCTGTCACGGGGGCCCCCTACTGATGGTTGAGGGGCCCCCTACCCAGTCGGGGCCCTGGTGCAGCTGAACCAGCTGCACCATGGTAGATCCGCCCCTGACGCTCGGGATAAATGGCAGCGGAGTCTCTTTCCCTTCTCCTGGTGATCCACTGCTGTGATCGCCGGTGAGAGCCCCTTTGGATGCCTCCATATGACTTCCTGGTTCCGTCTCTGTGAGCCGCAGCGGCTCATTGAAGGCGGAACTGGGTGGGAAAAAAAAAAGTATAAAATTTCGGCCCATAAAAGAAATTTTTTATGAAAAAAAAATGGTACCGCATTTAGGCTGCTTTCACATCAGCGTTTTTTTTTAAATCGCGGCAGATGCGGTGAAAAAAACGAATCTGCCGCAATTACCGCATAACCGCAACACCTGCGGCACAGTTGCGGCAAGCCCCATAGAATGTCTATGGGGGCTTGCGGCACCTGCCGCAAGTGCTGAAACCGCACTTGCCGCACCCTTACCGCAAGCCCCATAGACATTGCATGGGGCTTGCCGCAACTGTGCCGCAGGTGTCGCGGTTATGCGGTAATCGCAGCAGATTCGTTTTTTTCACCGCATCTGCCGCGATTTAAAAAAAACGCTAGTGTGAAAGTACCCTTAGTACAAAATTCCTGACATAATCATACCGCCAGGTATAAGATTATTGATTATTGATTATTGAATAAAATTATATTATTTATTTAATTATAATTCATGATTTTATGTTTCAAACTTTATCACATCTGAGAGGTCTACTAGAGTCTTCTTTGATCAGGTAATTACTAAGAATTGCAGGCCGACAGTACATAACACCAAATTTCCATGCAAAAAAATGGTACCGCTTTTAGCACAAAATTCCTGACATAATCATACCGCCAGGGAGGTTAAGGTTTAAATAACATTTGGTCCTGTGTGCACGTTGAAGGAGGGTGACACCGATCTGAGGTATAGCACTGCCAAGATGCTGTTGCCCTTAATAGGGCTAGGCATTTTTGAGTCAGTGTATACGAGACCCTAGTGGTTGTTTGCCTTGAGTGGATGACACCTGGGGGAGGATCGAGGTGTCACTATAACTCCGGAGTGTTTTATGGACTATTGGTGAAAAAAACAGAAAAACATAAAGAAAATAGAATAAACAACCTATTGATTGTATTAAGAAAATTAAGAGAGCTATAAAAGTTTATAACCGTAAGAAAGAAACGATTTTGGAGCATATTTAATATCGCTGCTTTGATTTAGGCGGCTTAGATGAAGTGAGCTTACTCAGTGGGTGTATCATGAAGTTGTAGTTTACTACAGGCACTACTGAGCATGAGCAATGGGTGTAAGGCAGGTTTCACACTACGGATTTTTAAAATCCGATGCTGTCCGATAAAAATCGGACAGCATCGGACCGATTTTAGGCCCCATGCAGCCCTATGGGCATCGGACCAAATCGGATGTGCACTAAATGCCATCCGATTTGGTCTGATCCGATTCTGTCCGATTTTTTTATCGGTGCAAAAATCGGAGCATGCTCCGATTTTTGCACCGAAAATAAAATCGGACAAAATCGGATCGGATCAAATCAGATGGCATTTAGTGCACATCAGATTCGACCCGATCAATTTATCATGGGGCCCCATGGAGCAGGGTCCGAGGAAACATCTAATGTCTCCTCGGACCCGATTTTACTGTACATGCTCAGTACAGTAAAAATGCTCCAAACTGGAAGCGCAGGGGTTAAAAAAAAAAAGTTTATGATCACCTCGCCCCGAGCCCCCGCCGTCTTCCTGTAGGCTCCCAGTGGCTCCCGCAGGCTCCCGGTTTCTGCAGAGGTCTTCTACTGCAGTATAGGACCTGCGGTGTGTCACAGTCATGTGACCGCAGGTTACCATGGTGTAACCTGGTGTCACGTGACATCACCGCAGGTCCTGTACTGCAGTAGAAGACCTCTGTAGACATCGGGAGCCTGCAGGAAGACGGCGGGAGACGGCGGGGGCTCGGGGAGAGGTGAGCATATATATATATATTTTTTTTTAACGGAGGCTACGATTTTATGCCGGAATCGGATGCCTATTTGGCATCAGATTCCAGGCATCAGAAGGACAGCATCGCTCCCTTCAAAATCGTAGTGTGAAAGTAGCCTAAGTTGAAACATCGGGAGATTTGCTTCTGTCCCGGGCATGCTCAGTAGCACTTCCTGGGTTATGCACGTGGAGGAAGTGTAATAGCGATGTACTGCATAGAGGGGTGAGTCAATAATTAGTCATACAAACACTTCTATAAGATATTAATTGGTAATAGAGAGATAATGTATTTTAACTGTATGTAGAGTCACTAATGAAGATTAAATGTGAAGAAATACTGTTTATATCGATATATGGAAGACACTGAAGACACTTAGAAGAATTATGCACTTTTATAAATGCACTATTTATTGCACTTTCGTATAATTGATACTTTATGGCATATGTTAATGAATTGCTATAAAAGTGTCTCTGAAACAGCCTGTATTTAGCTTGAGAAAGAACCACAGATGGTTTGAAACGTTGCTCACTTTGTTTTTTTGCACTATATGGCCAATAAAGGTCTTTGAAGCATTGAAATCTGGAGTCCTGCCTGCTATTTTTGTGGTGGATAGATAGATAATAGAAGTAGATAGATAGATAATAGATAGATAGATAGATAGATAGATCGGTCAGCTTGTGACCTTCTTCCAGCCTTGAAGAAGTTCACAAGCTGACCGAAACGTCGCTGTTCCTTTGCCTGAAGGCCATTAAAGGCTAAAAATCATCTTTAATCCTGAGTGCTGCAGCCTTTATTTTGCAACTATATTGTCTGGAGTTGGTGGTTGATTCCCATCCTAAGGACTGATAAGCACCTGGCATATTGCTGGAGAAGGACCGCTGCTCATTAATTTTTTCTATTTTAGATAGATAGATAGATAGAAAGATAGATTGATAGGCAGATAGAGGGATGGACAGATAGATAGAAATAGATAAATAAAAAGATAGAAAGAGGGATAGATAGATTAGATAAGATAGATGGATGGAGGGATAGATAGATGGATAGAGTGATAGACAAATAGAGGGATAGATAGAAAGAGGGATAGATAGATGGACAGATAGATAGAAAGAAAGATAGAGGGATAGATAGATGGATACATAGAGGGATAGATAGATAGACTAGCTGTAGTACCCGGCTACGCCCGGGTTAATAAATAACTGCTGTTAGCTATAACAAAATAGAATTTGAATATGTCATATTAATGACCTGTAGGAAAATAGAAGCTGAGCTGTGATTGATTGCTATAGGCAGCCTAATAAATCTCCAGCCAACAGTAAACCCTCCCCTTGGCCGGGCAGTATATGTTACCTCACACATACACATAATAGACAGCTCATGTGACTGACATCTGCCTTAATTCCCTATATGGCACATGTGTTGCACATTGGCTGTTTTTAATCAGATGTTTATGTTTGGAAATTAAAGATGGCCACATATGAGGCGAGTTGTGTGAGGTGATTTGTGCACATCTGTGTCTGTCTGTGTGGTGTTGTGTGTCCCTGTGGGGTGTGTACATGTGTCCCTATAGGGTGTGTATGTGTGTGTGTCCTTGTGGGGGGGGGGGATCTGTGTGGTGTGTGTGTGTGTATCTGTCTCTTTGTGGTGTGTGTGTGCCCCTGTCGGGTGAGTGCATGTGTCCCTATAGGGTGTGTATGTGTGTGTGTCCCTGTGTGTGGGGGGTGTCTATGTGCGGTGTGTGTGTCTCTGTGTTGTGTGTGTCTCTTTGTGGCGTGTGTGTGTGTCCCTGTGGGGTGAGTGCATGTGTCCCTATATGGTGTGTATGTGTGTGTCCCTGTGGGGGGGTCTGTGTGGTGTGTGCGTGTCTCTTTGTGGTGTGTGTGTGTCCCTGTGGGGTGAGTGCATGTGTCCCTAAAGGGTGGCTATGTGTGTGTGTCCTTGTGGGGGGGGGTCTGTGTGGTGTGTGTGTCTGTGTTGGGTGTGTCTCTTTGTGGAGTGTGTGTGTGTGTCCCTGTGGGGTGAGTACATGTGTCGCTATAGGGTGTGTGTGTCCCCGTGAGTGTGTGTGTCTCTTTGTGGTGTGTGTGTGTTTGTTCGGGTGCGTGGTGAGTATCCAATGTTGGGGCTGCACCTTAGCGACTATACACTTGCTGTTACTCTTTGTGTGTGTGTGGTGTGTTTACATGTCCCCGTGCGTGGTGAATATCTTATGTCGGGGCCCCACCTTAGTGACTATATGCTGGTATGTGCTGTTAGTCTTTGGCGCTATCATTAAACCCCTCTCATTCACAACTGTCAACTGGTAACTGTCACTTTTTCCCCATTATGTAGATAGGGGCAAAATTGTTTGGTGAATTGGAATGCGCGGGGTTAAAATTTCGCCTCATAACATAGCGTATGACGCTCCTGGGGTCCAGACGTGTGACTGTGCAAAATTTTGTGGCTATAGCTGACAGCTGTTGATTTTCCTCCAACACTTTTCCATTCACTTTTTCCCCATTATGTAGATGGGGCAAAATTGTTTGGTGAACTGGAACGCGCAGGGTTAAAAATTTGCCTCACAACATAGCCTATGACGCTCTCGGGGTCCAGACATGTGACTGTGCAAAATTTCGTGGCTGTAGTTGCGACGGTGTAGTATCCCGGATATACATACATACATACACACACACACACATACACACATTCAGCTTTATATATTAGATAGATAGATAGATAGATAGATAGATAGATAGATTAGATAGATAGATAGAGTGATAGACAGAGTGATAGACGGCCGTCACACGCTAAGATTTCTTGCCCGATATCGTTTAAGCGATCTCCTTTTTGATCGCTTAAGCGATATCGGGCTTAAAATCGTTGCATGTAATCAAGCGATTTACGATGTGAAATCGCTTGATCGTGACATCGCAGATCTGAGGTCCGGACCTCACATCTAGCGATTTACGATTTAGCGATCTGCTTCATCGTGGTGTGTGACACCACGATGAACGATCTCCCAGCGGCAGAGCCTATGCTGGGAGATGGTAACTATGGTACACGTCGGGTAACTAAGCGACGCGCGGCGCCTAGTTACCCGATGTGTACCATAGTTACCAGCGAGATCGCGGATCCACATCGCTGGTGAGTCTGTCTGTGTGACATCTCACCAGCGATGTGAGCGATATTGTAAGCGATTGCGCGTGCACGTGATCGCTTACAATATCGTTCTAGATATCTTAGCGTGTGACGGCCGCCATAGACAGATAGATAGAAAGAGGGATAGATAGATAGATACTTGAAAAAATGCTGCAGCACTCCGTCATTAGATGTATCTTATGCCTTTATTACGGCCACAGGTACCATAGGGCAACGTATCGGGCACATGCGCCCTTCAGTGGATGAAGGGCGCATGTGCCCGATACGTTGCCCTATGGTACCTGTGGCCGTAATAAAGGCATAAGATACATCTAATGACGGAGTGCTGCAGCATTTTTTCAAGTATATACAAGTGCTGGGAAGACAGCTGAGCTGATTTGCACCCACTGGGCAGTGCTGCTCTATTTGTTTCTAGATAGATAGATAGATAGATAGATAGATAGATAGATGGATGAAGGGATAGATAGATGGATAGAGTGATAGACAGAGGGATAGACAGATAGATGAATACATAGAGGAATAGAAGGATAGATAGATAGATAGATAGAGATAGATAGATAGATAGATAGATAGATAGATGGATGGAGAGATAGATAGATGGATAGAGTGATAGACAGAAAGAGGTATAGATAGATGGACAGATAGATAGTAAGATAGAGAGATAGATAGAAAGAGCGATAGATAGAAAGAAAGATAGCGGGATAGATATGATGGGTACATAGAGGGATAGAAGGACTAGATATAGATAGATGGATGGATTGATGGATTGATAGATAAGGCGGGGGTCACACACACAGATATCTGGGCAGATATTGTTGGCAGATCTCTGGTTGCAGTGAAATCATGGACAGATTGTACCATTTGTACACAGCCACAAAATGGAACCATGTGTCCATGATTTCACTGCAACCAGAGATCTGCGAACAATATCTGCACAGATATCTGTGTGTGTGACCCCAGCCTAAGATAGATGGATGGAGGGATAGATAGATGGACAGATAGATAGTAAGATAGAGAGATAGATGGAAAGAGCGATAGATAGAAAGAAAGATAGAGGGATAGATAGATGGATACATAGAGGGATAGATAGATAAGATGGATGGAGGGATAGATAAGATAGATGGATGGATGGAGGAATAGATAGATGGATAGAGTGATAGATAGAGGGACAGATAGATAGATAGATAGATAGATAGATAAAGATGGATGGATGAAGGGATAGATAGATGGAAGTGTGATAGACAGAGGGATAGACAGAGAGATAGAAAGAGGGATAGCAGATAGATAGAAAGATAGAGATAGGCTGGGGTCACACACACAGATATTGGGCAGATATTGTTCACAGATCCTGGTTGCAGTGAAATCATGGACAGATTGCTCATTTGTATACAGCCACAAATGGAACATGTGTCCATGATTTCACTGCAACCAGAGATCTGTGACAATATCTGCCAGATATCTGTGTGTGTGACCCCAGCCATAGATAGATAGATAGATAGATAGATAGATAGATAGATAGATAGAGGGATTGTGTTTGTGCAGGGATAAAGTTAGGTTTATTTCATTCTCTAGTTTTACACCAGGGACATACTTTGTGGCTCCTCCGGTGTTTTCTGCCTCTCTCCTCCTCGGTGCCTGTCCTCAGTTTCGTTTTCTATTGTTGTACACGGCGATATGAGGTGGGAGGAGAGAGGCAGTCAGAAGTGGCCCTCAGCAGTGCTGCAAATGCGCAGGCGCCGTATTTGCCACCCCGTAGTGAGGATAATGAATAATCCACTGCGGGGTCGGCGTACTGCGCAGGTGCGAAATAAGCAGGAAGTTGTCGGGCAGCGCGCACTGTGTATGCCTGGCAACGTAAATGAAAGCGCAGGCGCGGGCTAGAGTGCGGAGGGGGTGGAGGCATCACAGCCGCGCAAACACAGAGGGATGATGGACATGACAGGGGCGTCCCAGAGACTCTGCAAACCCCGCCTCCCGGTCTTCGGTCTTGGTAACTGCCTAATCTTATCTAAGTCCATATTTTCCTGAATATAGGCATACAAAATGCAATATACACCTTGTCTAAAAGCAGCCTTAGTGCTGCAGAAGGTGGGGAGCGTAGCTTTTGATGTCTGGGGGTGAGGTGACAGGTTCGCTTTAAAAAGCTCAAAACCGGAGCAGGAAACGCTCCTCACAAGAGCCCATTATGGTAACCGGATTGCTTTACAAGCAATCCGGTTACTGGCTCTGGCTCTGCAGCCTGCGTGAGAAATCAGGCATGCTGCAGTTTTCGGAGCGGTTCTAAGCCCCGCAATGTGGTAACCGCATTGCTCAGGATGTGTAATCCGGAGCAGTGTGGTTACCGTATACTTTGCTTATCCTGGCTGCCGCCGGGCTAAGCAAAGTGTTAACACTGTGAAAAAAACTTTAATATTAATAATAATTGTGCCCATCATGTCTCTAGGGGGTGCCGGATCGGGCTCCGTGAGTCCCAGACTCCAGGGTTGCGGCTCCCAGAGAGGAGGCTCCGGCAGGTGCTTTCGGGCCTTCTGAGCCGGCGGCGCCATGTTGCGAGTGGCGTCCCCGTGTGTCCGGGACTGCGCACGTGCCCAGTCAGCCAGTAAGGGCAGGCTGGGTGCTGAGTGTGCTGGACTTCTGGGGGCGGGCCCGCTACGTCACGCACAACAGCGCCTGTGGATTGGGAGGCACGCGTCAGGAGCGATGACACGCTTCTGGTCATGTGACCTACCCGGAATCTCCGGGTTCAGGCCAGGAGGCGGTGGCTGAGAGAGAGCGGGCCTGGCGTGTCCATCCCTGCTGGCAGACCCGGATCAATCGGTGGAGTCAAGTACTGGGCAGCCAGCTGGAAGAGCCACTCTGGAGAGCACACGTTCGGCTCTGCTGCACCCTGGTCTTGGAGGGGCTTCATTTTTCTACATGCCCTTAGTTGTGGGCAGCAGTGGTGAATGGCATGGACGACCTTGGACGAGCCTCCTCCTTCCTGTGGTCGCTGCTGGAGGCCGGGTTATGATTGCATGGAGAAGCTCAGTCGCAAGTTCAGTGCCCATTATGTGGGAAGGCAATGAGGGAGCCCGTACAAGGTTCCACCTGTGGCCTCCGCTTCTGTGATATCTGCCGGCAAGGTTCCTCAGGTAAGAGGTGGAGACAGCCTCCTGTGAAGGAGAGCATGTATACCCAACATGCTGGTGCCACATTAGAGCACAGCGCAAAGCGTGGGTGCCCTGTCCTCAATTACGCTATTTATATTATAGCAAATGGTGCAATTCGTTTAGTCTTGACGATGGTCGTAGGCTTTTTCTCAAGTGATCATGTAGAGCTAACCCTACCCTGACAGTCTCCATCCAATGCAACCAGTGTTGCTCCCCTGTGATGAGAATTGGTGCATGAGGTCAAATGCAAAACGGAATCCAATATTAAAGTTTTCTGGAGGATAAGGAGTTCATGGATACTTGCCAATGGATGGAGAGAGTTTGGATAGAAGAAAACCTTCCTATTACTAGGTGGCAGTGTGTGTTCATGGGGCTCTCAGTATGGTCAAGACCCCCTGATGAGTTATTAGGGTGCCCTCCTAAGGAAAGTCCACATCTCCAGCCTCTGCCCACATTATTAGGCTGCCTTCACATTTGCGTATGGGAAGGCAGCGTATTGCTGCGTTCCCATACGCAGTCAAACGCATGGGCACTGCGCTCCTATATTTAACATAGGAACGCATGGTGTCTGCGTTTGCTGCGTTCGGGTGCGGATGCGGACGATATCTGCTCCTTCCGGTGTCCAGCGTCCGCACTCCTCCTACTCGCTGGCGACATTTCCCCTAATCCCGGCCCCCCCCGCCACATTCCCACGGTCACCTACACCCCACCCCCACGTCCCATCACCAACTCTCATAACCCCACCATCACCCACCCTTGCAACCTGACCAACCTTAGACCCATCCCCCCAGCCCCTGCTCCTTTAATCTCCCTGCCACTCTGGAACGTCCGCTCAGTCTGTAATAAGCTCACAGACATCCATGAACTCTTTATTTCTAATAAACTCTCATTCCTTGGCATCACAGAGACCTGGCTCACCCCCTCCGACACGGCCTCCCCTGCTGCACTATCCTACGGCGGATTCAATCTTTCCCACACACCCCGCCCCTCTGACAAACATGGCGGAGGTGTCGGCATACTCCTATCCGACACCTGCTCCTTCGCCCCTATTCCATTACCCCCCTCTGTTACTCTCCCATCTTTCGAAGCCCACTCTGTCCGCATCTTTTCCCCCTGTAACCTCCAGCTAGCCGTCATCTACCGCCCCCCTGGATCCATCCCCACCTTCCTCGACCACTTTACCACCTGGCTACTTCACTTCCTCTCTACTGACATCCCCACCATCATTATGGGCGATTTCAATATCCCCATTGACACTGCCCACCAAACCGCCTCTCAACTTCTTTCCCTGACCTCCTCCTTCGGGCTCTCCCAATGGTCCTCCTCTGCCACCCACAAAGATGGCCACACGCTGGATCTCATCTTTACCCGTCTTTGCTCCCTTACTAATCTCACAAACTCAACCCTCACCCTGTCTGACCACAATCTGCTGACCTTCTCCTCCCTCACCTCCCCTACTACATCACCTCCTCTCCGCAAACTTGATCATCCCCGCAGAAACCTAAAACACATTGATCTACACTCACTCTCAGAATCCCTTCTCCCTCTCGCCAACATAACATCTATACGTGACACAGACACTGCCACCACCCTCTACAACACCACATTAACCAAGGCACTCGACCTAGCAGCCCCCCTCACATATCACGCTCCACGCACTAACAGGCAACCCTGGCACACCACCCTCACTAAAGACCTGAGACGGGCATCCAGGCTCACCGAGAGGCGATAGAAAAAAATCATGTTCCACTGAGCATTTTGCGCTGTTCAAACAGTCCCTCATCGCCTTCAAGACTGCACTTGCCACCGCCAAACAAACCTTCTTCTTATCCCTAATAACCTCCCTGTCCCACAATCCCAAGCAACTTTTCAAAACCTTCAATTCCTTACTCCGCCCGCCTGCTTCCCCTCCCTCTCCCCTTATCTCTGCAGAAGACTTTGCCTCCTTCTTCAAAGAAAGGATTGACAGAATCAGAGACAGCTTTGATCCACTGTCCCCACAGCCTCCCCTTTCACCTATACTGCCCTCTACTTCCATCAACTGCTTCCCCCCTATAACTGAAGACCAGCTCTCCTCCCTCCTGTCAAAATCACACCTCACCACCAGCGCCCACGACCCGCTCCCATCCCACCTCATTCCCAGCCTCACCTCCGTTATCATTCCAGCCCTAACTCATCTTTTCAACCTATCACTCACCACCGGCACCTTCCCCTCAGCCTTCAAACACGCCTTGATCACACCCATCCTCAAAAAACCCTCCCTCGATCCCACAACTGTCTCCAACTACCGCCCTATATCTCTCCTCCCTTTCGCCTCTAAACTACTTGAACAGCATGTCCACTCTGAGCTGTCCTCTCACCTCTCCTCCTGCTCCCTCTTTGACCGCCTGCAATCTGGCTTCCGCCCCTCCACTCCACTGAAACAGCCCTGACCAAAGTCAAAAATGACCTACTGACTGCCAAAAGCAAGCGCCACTACTCTGTTCTCCTCCTCCTCGACTTGTCCGCCGCCTTTGACACTGTTGACCACTCCCTTCTACTGCAGATCCTGGAATCTCTTCGCATCACGGACCTTGCCCTCTCTTGGATCTCCTCATACTTAACGGACCGCACCTTCAGCGTCACCCACTCCCACACATCCTCCTCGCCCTACCCCCTATCTGTTGGGGTCCCCCAGGGCTCGGTTCTTGGACCATTACTGTTCTCAATCTACACTCTCGGCCTAGGGCAACTCATTGAGTCCCATGGCCTCCAATATCACCTCTACGCCGACGACACCCAAATCTACCTGTCTGGTCCTGACATCGCCTCCCTTCTATCCAAAATTCCAAACTGCCTGTCCGCCATCTCATCCTTCTTCTCTGCTCGCTTCCTTAAGCTGAACATGGACAAAACCGACTTCATAGTCTTCCCCCCCAGACGCTCCCCCTCACTACCTGACCTATCCATAGTCGTCAACGACTGCTCTCTCTCTCCAGTCCACCATGCCAAGTGCCTCGGGGTTATCCTTGACTCTTCCCTCTCCTTCAAGCCCCACATCCAGGCCCTCGCCACCTCCTGCTGACTCCAGTTCAAAAACATCTATAGGATTCGCACTTTCCTTGACCACGACACTGCTAAAACCCTTATTCACGCTCTCATCATCTCCCGCCTCGATTACCGCAACCTCCTGCTCACCGGCCTCCCCAATACCTCCCTTGCACCTCTTGAATCTATCTTGAACTCCGCTGCTCGCCTAATCCATCTGTCTCCCCGCTACTCCCTTGTCTCCCCCCTCTGCCAAGCCCTTCACTGGCTCCCTACTTCCCAGAGATCCCGGTTTAAAACATTAACCATGACATACAAAGCCATTCACAACCTGTCCCCTCCATACATCTCTGACATGGTCTGCCGATACCTACCCTCACGCAACCTGCGATCCTCCCAAGAGCTTCTCCTCTACTCCCCCCTCATCTCCTCTTCGCACAACCGCATACAGGATTTCTCCCGTGCTTCACCCAGACTCTGGAACTCACTGCCCCAACACATCAGACATTCTCCTACCCTGGGAACCTTCAAAAGAAGCCTGAAGACCCACCTGTTCCGCCAAGCCTACCACCTGCAATAAGACCCGGTCCACCACACCGCCTCATGACTGGAATTTCCTCCTCCCACTGTATCCCCACCCGCCCCTCGTAGACTGTGAGCCTTTGTGGACAGGATTTCTCCCCTCTTGTTTCTGTACAACCGAATTGTCAACATTTATTGTTACTTGTATTGTTACTATGTTACTTGTCCTAGTCTGCCCTTTTTAGCATGTAAAGCGCCATGGAATATAATGGCGCTATATAAATAAATAATAATAATAATAATAATAAAGTATTGCAGAACATCTCTCCGGACATTCAAAGAATGAAAAAACGATTCCGCTGCGTTAGCAGAATGTTGACAAAAGACGGAAGAATCACTTCCTGAGAATGATGAAGATCAGACACTACCTTCGGGAGGAAGGAAGGGTCTAATCGCAGAGTAATCCGATCATCAGTCACTAACAGGTAGGGTGCCCTGACGGAGAGTGCTTGCAGCTCTCCCACCCTCCGAGCAGATGTGATAGCCACTAAAAAAGCTGTTTTGTGGGAGAGACTCTGAAGGGACGCAGATGACAGTGGCTCAAAAGGAGGCAGGGTCAGTCCAGTCAAAACAAGGTTCAGATCCCATTGGGGAATGGAAGGCCGGACCCTCGGCCGAAGTCTGCTCGCCGAGGTCATAAACTGCTTTATCCACCGATGGGATGCAATATCATGATTGAATACCGCGCTGAGCGCGGACACCTGAACTTTAAGCATACTTGGCTGAAGACCCAACTTCAGCCCATGTTATAAGAAGTCCAGAATCTGAGCCACATTGGGATGAAGAAGATCCGGAGCACACCAGGACAAAAACTTTTTCCATATCTTCCCGTAGATAGCATTCGTTACAGGCTTCCGACTTTTCTGAAGGGTGGCGATTACTGACTGGGAGAGACCTCTGGATTTCAGGAGATCGGCCTCAGCAGCCAAGCTGCTAAGTTGAGCCACTTTGGATACGGCTGATGGAGGGGACCCTGGGACAGGAGATTGAAGACCTGTGGTAGCATGACCGGACCGTCCTGGCACATCTTCCTGATCGGGCCGTACCAGGACCTCTTGGGCCACAGGTGAGCCACCAGGATCGCCATCACCCCTTCCATCCTTATCTTCTGCAGTACCCTGGCTATCAGAGGAATAGGAGGGAATGCATAGACCAACCCGTAAGGCCACGGGTGAGCGAAGGTATCTAGGCCTAGCGGATCGTCCCTGCGACTGAGGGAATAAAAGAGCAGAACTTTCGCATTCTGCCTTCCTGCGAAGAGATCCACCTCCGGTGAGCCCCATCAGGAACTGAAAGACATCTGGATGTAGGCTCCACTCCCCTGGGTGGACCTCTGTTCAGCTCAAAAAATCTGCCTGAATGTTGTCCACACCCCTCAGATGTACTGCCGACAGAGAAAGTAGATGATGTTCCGCCCATGAAAATATTCGTCGAGCAATCACCTGGAGCCCGACACCTCTTGTACTGCCTTGGTGGCGCAGGAAAGCAACCGTGGTCATATTGTCCGAGAGGCTCTTGACATGTTTGCCGTGGAGAATGTGAGCCACTGCGTGAAGAGCCTCTTCCACTGCTTGCAGATCCCGGACATTGGATGACTGGAGACTGACAGAATGACTCCTTGTGCCATGGAATATGTCT
Organism: Allobates femoralis; assembly: GCA_033576535.1. Classification (NCBI taxonomy): domain Eukaryota; kingdom Metazoa; phylum Chordata; class Amphibia; order Anura; family Aromobatidae; genus Allobates; species Allobates femoralis. The sequence goes on from JARQOC010000004.1 coordinate 170,790,626, forward strand.
GTCCCACCATTGCCCTCAAACTGGGGCTGCAGGCATCTGTGGTGATGGATATGAGCGGCGACAGGATCCAGGGCACCCCCATTCGGAGGTTCCTGGGAATCACCCACCAAGAGAGAGAGGCCAAAACCCGCCAAGGGGTCCTGATCCGTCTGTTTAGAGAGTCCTGACGCTTGTCCCAGGAATTCAGAATGTGTTCCTAAAGAGGCCGAGAATGAGCCTGAGCCCAAGCCACCGATTTTATTCAGGTGGTCATGGACCCCAGAAGGGACATAGCCTCCCTTAGGTCAGAGACCCCAGAGACCGGAATGACTATTTTTGAGCGGAGAACCTGCCGATGTTCTAGGGGAAGGAATGAGGTCTGTCTTGAGGAGCCTAGATGGACCCCCAAACATCTTTGCTGCGAGGATGGGGAGAGCGCCGACTTTTTTAGGTTGGGAATCCATCCCAAGGACCGCAGAATTTCAAGAGTCCTGGAGACGTGAAGAGTGAGTACTGTGGTCAAGGGAGCGACCATCAACATGTCGTCCAGGTAAGGGACTAGACAAATGCCCTGACTCTGAATGTAAGCGATCACCTCCCTTATGAGTTTGGTGAAGACCCGGGGCGGACGATATCCCAAAGGGAAGGACATTGAACTGGTAATGGACCGCCCCTCCGGGACTGGAGATTGCGAACCGCAGAAATTGTTTGTGGGACGGGTGAATGGGGACAGGATAGTAAGCGTCCTTTTAGTCTATGGCAGTGTTGTAGCAACTGTTTGTGGCGCCCGGGGCGGTCAAAATATTTGCCGCCCCTTTGGTCATTGATTATCCGGAAGCATCCGAAGAGCCCACACTACAGTCAAAGATCTAATTTTGATCTAAGCACCCCCATATAGAATACACAGCTCTCCCATATGCTATATATAGCACCCACATACTATATACAGCACCCACACATACTATACACAGCAACCCCATATACTATATACAGCAACCCCATATACTATACAGCACCCCCTTTATACATGACAGCATCCCCCATATACTATATACAGCCCCCATATACATGACAGCACCCCCTATTAACTATATACAGCACACCATACACTATATACAGCACCCCCATGTACTATATACAGCACCCCCACCATACTTGACAGCACACCCATATAATATATACAGCCTGAGCTCCCATATACATGACAGCACCTGGCCCATATTCAACATACAGCAGCATCCCCCATATACATGACAGCTGAGCACCCATGTACAACATACAGCACCCCATAAACAATATACAGAACTAATATATATAAAATACAGCCCCCCATATACTATTTACAGCACGTCAGCACCCTCAATATACTATAAACCAGCAGCACGTCCCACATACATGACACACAGAGCATCCCCATATGATATGGGGATGCTCTATGTGTCATGTATGTGGGGCATGCTGCTGGCCTGTATATAGTATATTGAGGGTGCTGACCATCTATATACATAATCAGCAGTTTTGCGCTTCCGGCCACTGTGGCGCTACCACGCGCTGCGAGCGATGGCGCGCATGCGCCATCACGAGCCGCTGCCACTGGCCGGAAGCGCAAATAAACTGCCGCCGGAGACCACTAAACCCCACACCCCAACCACTGCCCGCTCCACCCACAGCCCGCCGCTCACCCGCCACATCCTCCCGCTTCCCCGCCGCTCACCGCGACATATCCATCACAGCGGCGCCCGGAGCTAAGAAAGCACGCATTGTGCTGATAGGACCTTGCATGATGTCAGAATGACATCAGCGTTCGGCGCTCTGATTGGCCCGCTTGCGGCCATGTGATATGTAACAAAGAAGAAAGAAACGTGTATATATGACCGGGATCAGGGAAGAAATATATTCAACACTTGATAAAGTGAAAAATAGTTTTTATTACAATAAACTCGTGTACAAGGTAAAACAAAAGCACAAAACATTTAAAACCATTTAAAATATGTGCAACACTGCACAGATAGCATCAGATATACATGCCTCCTATAGTTTTAACAGTAATAATAGTCCTGCGAAGCTGACCTGGTGACAAAACACGACAGTGAATAAATATTTGCACTAGTTCCCATGATAAGAAGACCAACAAAAAACAGGAGCGGATAAAAGACCCCAGAGTATTGGAACTGTAGAAATCTATTGCAACCTGAGCTCAGCTCAATAAGGCCTTATTGAGCTGAGCTCAGGTTGCAATAGATTTCTACAGTTCCAATATGCCTCACAGCCTCCTCCTGCCTCACAGCCTCCTACAGCCTCACTGCCTCCTACAGCCTCACTGCCTCCTACAGCCTCACTGCCTCCTCTATCCTCACAGCCTCACTGCCTCCTCCAGCCTCACTGCCTCCTCCAGCCTCACTGTCTCCTCTATCCTCACTGCCTCCTCTATCCTCACTGCCTCCTCTATCCTCACTGCCTCCTCCATCCTCACTGCCTCCTCCATCCTCACAGCCTCCTCCATCCTCACAGCCTCCTCCATCCTCACAGCCTCCTCCATCTTCACAGCCTCCTCCATCTTCACAGCCTCCTCCATCCGCTCAGCCTCCTCCATCCTCACCCGCACTACCTGACACCGCTGCCATCCTGACAACCGTCGGCCCCGCTTCATCGCGTCCGCCCTCGCGGCCTCCGTGAGGTCCACGCTGCCTCGGTGCCTTCCGCCCCTCGCCGCTCTCTTACCGCTGGGGCCTCAGTGTCGCCATGCTGGTGGAGTAGCGGTCTAGGGGCTCTGGGCGGGTGCCGGGAGCTAGTGACGTCGTCCTGTGGCCGGCGGCAGCCAATGGGAGTGAGCGGACCGTGTCAGCCTGCAAAGCCTGACACGCCCCGCTCACTCCCATTGGCCGCCGCCGCCCCTGCAAGCAGATTGGGCGCTGTGTTGTACACACAGGACGCCCATCCCATTGCCCAGGACTCGGCGTCCTGGACCAATCGGATGGCCGTCCTGTGTTTACCACACACCGCCCCTTCCCCTCTGGTCACATGTGTGACCTGAGGGGAGGGACTGATCCCTCTCTGCATCACCCAACCCGCTGCAGAAGACAATGCCGTGTGACTGGGGCTGCGATCAGCCCCAGCACGCAGCCCATCCTGCCGCCGAGCGGTGATGTCGCCGCTCCAGCCGGACCTCCCCTCACCCCTCCAGCCGGACTTCTCCTCTCCTCTCCAGCCGGACCTCTCCTCACCCCTCCAGCCGGACCTCTCCTCACCCCTCCAGCCGGACCTCTCCTCACCCCTCCACCGAACCTCTCCTCACCCCTCTACCCTCACCTCCCCTCACCCCTCCACTCTCACCTCTCTTCACCCCTCCAGCCTCTGCTCTCATCACCCCTCCAGCCTCTGCTCTCATCACCCCTCCAGCCTCCCGCCACATCATACTCTGCTATCCACAGAGCCCCCTCTATACTCTGATACCCACAGAGCCACCTGTATACTCTGCTACCCACACAGCCGCCTGTATACTCTGCTACCCACACAGCCGCCTCTATACCAGGGGTCTCAAACTCGGCTGGGTTGGTGGGCTGCACATAGAAAAATTTTTTTATCGGGGGCCGCATTGCTTGTAGGACTAATGGTACCTTTACACGCAGCTACAGGTAACAGGTTTTCCACAGGTAACTTACTGGTTGCAGTTGAAATCATGGAGACATGGTTCTATCTTGTTGCTGTGTACAAATGGAATAATCTCTCCATGATTTCACTGCAGCCAGTAAGTTACCTGTGGAAAACCTGTTACCTGTAGCTGCGTGTAAAGGTACCATAAGGGTACCGTCACACCAGGTGACATCGCCGGAGATATCGCAGGCGACACACGGGAGCGCGCACATTTTTGGCACCCCGCCAGCGTCGTGTGTTTAGACGTGGCGATATCTTCGGTGATGCTTTGCCGATGTTTCAGGCAACGTCGCTGTTGGGGTGTCTAGAAACCCCAGCAGGGATCCTGTAACATGGGAGCCTATGGCTCCCATCGCCTGTAACATCGCCATTCGCGATGTTACACAGGGCGATGCTTACACATCGCCTGAGAGTGGTTGCCTGGTTTCACAGCAGTGCTGTGAAACCAGGCGACCACTCTGAGCCGAATTTTCGGTGCAAAATCACCACTTTACACGGGGCAATGTCACCTGGTGTGACGGTACCCTGACATTTTTAGTAATACCAGATTTTTTGGTCAATGTAGTAATGTCCAAATCCTGATCCCCTTCTTGAGTAATGTCAGCATCTTGGTCCCTTTCTTGTTGTAATGTCCCCATACTGGTCCCCATCCTGGTCCCCCTCTTGTACTAATATCCCCAACCTGATCCCCTTCTGTAGTAATGTCCCCCGTGCTGGTCCCTTTTTGTAATGATGACCCCCATACTGATCCCCTTTTGTAGTGATGTCACCATCCTGTCCCCCATGCTGGTCCCCTTTTGTAGTGATGTCCCCATCCTGGCCCCCATAGTGTAGTAATGTCCCCCATGCTGGATCCCTTTTTAGTGATATCCCCAACCTGGTCTGACTTCTTTTTACACACTCACACATATTCACTCACAATCACACCCACTCACACATTAACTCACCCACACTCACATTAACTCACACTCACTCACACTCACTCATGTGGAACAAAAGGGGACAAAAGCACAACCCATGAGCGGTACCTGGTAGTCTAGTGGAGGAGTCAATAACAGATATGGGGGGTTCGCATCTCACCTTTGGAGGTTCTGCAACCCTGCACAACCTCTGCGTATCGCAGTGGATGGCTCCGGACTCCAGCGGTCGGGGTTTCCTCCACGAGCAGCTCCTTCTTCCAGTCAGGTGACTCGAGCAAGCCGTTCACCTGCCCCTGTGACGTTCTCAGCTACGTCACCGCAGGCCCTTTGGATTCTGTTAGCGGTGACTCTGGCTCACAGCTGCTCCTGCTGCAACCCTAGGATGGGGATATGATATTTGTACAGAAGTGTGTGATTATAACAGAAGCGCTAGAGCAGGTGTCCCCAACCTTTTTTGCTCCAGGGACCGGTGTCAAGATAGATGATCTCCCCAAGGCCCGGCGGGGGGTGGGGAAGGGCGCGTTATAGGGGTGGGGCTTTGATCATATGGGGTGGGGCAATGTAGAAGGGGTGGGGTTTACTATCCTGTTTCACCAAAAGATGCACTACATCTTATTTGCGGGGAATGTCTTATTTCTCCATCCCCTTGCAGTGCTAGCCTCCTCCTTTGGCAGTCCCCACCGTCCGCCTCCTCTTGCAGCCCCCACCGTCCTCCTCCTCTTGCAGCCCCCACCGTCCTCCTCCTCTTGTAGCCCCCACTGTCCTCCTCCTCTTGTAGCCTCCACCGTCTTCCTTCTCTTGCAGCCTCCACTGTCCTCCTCCACTAGCAGCCTCCACCGTCCTGCTCCACTAGCAGCCTCCACCGTCCTCCTCCTCTTGCAGCCCCCACCGTCCTCCTCCTCTTGCAGCCCCCACTGTTCTCCTCCTCTTGTAGCCTCCACCGTCTTCCTTCTCTTGCAGCCTCCACTGTCCTCCTCCACTAGCAGCCTCCACCGTCCTCCTCCACTAGCAGCCTCCACTAGCAGCCTCCACCGTAGTCCTCCACTAGCAGCCTCCACTGTCCTCCTCCTCTTGCAGCCCCACTGTCCTCCTCCTCTTGCAGCCCCCACTGTCCTCCTCCTCTTGTAGCCTCCACCGTCCTTCTTCTCTTGCAGCCTCCACCGTCCTCCTTCTCTTGCAGCCTCCACTGTCCTCCTCCACTAGCAGCCTCCACCGTCCTCCTCCACTAGCAGCCTCCACCGTAGTCCTCCTCTTGCAGCCCCCACTGTCCTCCTCCTCTTGCAGCCCCCACTGTCCTCCTCCTCTTGTAGCCTCCACTGTCCTCCTTCTCTTGCAGCTTCGACCGTCCTCCTCCACTAGCAGCCTCCACCATCCTCCTCCTCTTGCAGCCCCGACTGTCCTCCTCCTCTTGTAGCCTCCACCATCCTTCTTCTCTTGCAGCCTCCACCGTCCTCCTCCACCCTGCTCCTCCACTAGCAGCCTCCACCGTCCTCCTCCACTAGCAGCCTCCACTGTCCTCCTCCACTAGCAGCCTCCACCGTCCTCCTCCACTAGCAGCCTCCACCGTCCTCCTCCATTAGCAGCCTCCACCGTCCTCCTCCACTAGCAGCCTCCACCGTAGTCCTCCACTAGCAGCCTCCACCGTAGTCCGCCACTAGCAGCCTCCACCGTAGTCCTCCACTAGCAGCCTCCACCATAGTCCTTCACTAGCAGCCTTCACCGTAGTCCTCCACTAGCAGCCTCTACCGTCCTCCTCCACTAGCAGCCCCCACTATCTCCATGCAGCCCCCAATATTGTGCCCCCCAACATCATACCCATGCAACACACATACTCCACTCACACACAGCTCACCGGTTTGCCCCTCACATGCAACATTGCGGTGCCTCATCTGTGGGCGTAGATGTACGAGTGAAGCAGCCGGGCCAATCACAGCGCAGCAACCACTAGCCAATCAGGGCCCGGCTGCTGCGCCGTGATTGGCCGACTGCTTCGTTGGTACATCTACGCCCACATCTGAGGAATAGAGCAGTAATGTAATGCTGCAGGTGGGCAGTGACATTTCATTCAGGGAGGCGGGCCGGGCAGCAGCATCCACCGTTCTGAGCCTCTACACAGTGTGCTCTGCGGCGCCGCGGCCCGGCACAGAGACCCCCACGGCCCGGTCCCGGTCCGCGGCCCGGTGGTTGGGGACCCCTGCGCTAGAGCACAGGAGGCACACGTTTAATTACCTTTTAATATACCACAACGTGTTTCTACGGCGGTCCGCCGTCTTCATCAGGTAAATCCACCTGATGAAGAATGCGGACCGCCAAGGACTTTTGTTATAATCACACACTTCTGTACAAAATCGCACACTCTGATACCCTCGCGCACTCTGACACCCTCACGCATTCACACTCACAGGCACCCACAGGCTCTCTGACACCCACAGGCACTCTGACACCCACAGGCACTCACAAACACAGGCACTCAAGAGGCACTCACACTTACAGGCACTCTCAAGACAGGCACTCACACACACAGGCACTCACGCTCACAGGCACTCACGCTCACAGGCACTCACGCTCACAGACACTCACAGGCACAGGCACTCACAGGCACTCACACGCACTCACAGGCACTCACACTCACAAGCACTCACACTCACAGGCACTCACACTCACAGGCACAGGCACTCACAGGCACAGGCACTCACACTCACAGGCACTCACACTCACAGGCACTCACACTCACAGGCACTCACATTAGCACACACTTTTATTACCCTAACCATGCTGGTCCAGTGCATGGGGACCCTGGGGCTTCCCTGTGCGGCCCCCAGCACTTTGGACAAAGAACCATGCTGGCGGCGGTCCAGTGCATGGGGCCGCCGCGGTCTCCGCGCTATAATATTACTTCCGGCCGCTTCACTCTGCCGCTCGCTCTGCCAGTTCAATGCAAGCCATCGTCAGCCAATGAGAGGCCCGCAGGTGACGTCAGCGGCCTCTCATTGGCTGAGGGCTTGTATTGAGCTTACAGAGCGGCAGAGCGAGCGGCAGAGACAGTGAAGCGGCCGCAAGTAATGTTATAGCGGAGACCGTGGCGGCCACATGCACTGGACCGCCGCCAGCATGGTTCTTTGTCCAAAGCGCTGAGGGCCGCACAGGGAAACCCCAGGGGCCGCATGCGGCCCGCGGGCTGCGAGTTTGAGACCCCTGCTCTATATTCTGCTACCCACAGAGCCGCCTGTATTCTCTGCTACCACAGAGCCGTTTCTATACTCTGCTACCCACAGAGCCGCCTCTATACTCTGCTACCCACAGAGTCGCCTCTATACTCTGCTACCCACAGAGCCGCCTCTATACTCTGCTACCCACAGAGCCGCCTCTATACTCTGCTACCCACAGAGCCGCCTCTATACTCTGCTACCCACAGAGCCGCCTCTATACTCTGCTACCCACAGAGCCGCCTGTATACTCTGCTACCCACAGAGCCGCCTCTATACTCTGCTACCCACAGAGCCGCCTCTATACTCTGCCTCAAGCCTCTGCTTTCCTCACCCCTCCAGCCTCCCGCCACATCATACTCTGCTATCCACAGAGCCCCTCTATACTCTGATACCCACAGAGCCACCTGTATACTCTGCTACCCACAGAGCCGCCTCTATACTCTGCTACCCACAGAGCCGCCTCTATACTCTGCTACCCACAGAGCCGCCTGTATACTCTGCTACCCACGGAGCCGCCTATATACTCTGCTATCCACGGAGCCGCCTGTACAATCTGCTACCCACAAACCCGCCTGTATACTCTGCTACCCACAGAGCCGCCTGTATAATCTGCTACCCACAAACCCGCCTGTATACTCTGCTACTCACAGAGCCGCCTGTATACTCTGCTATCCACAGAGCCCCCTCTATACTCTGCTACCCACAGAGCCACCTGTATACTCTGCTACCCACACAGCCGCCTGTATACTCTGCTACCCACAGAGCTGCCTCTATACTCTGCTACCCACAGAGCCGCCTGTATAATCTGCTACCCACAAACCCGCCTGTATACTCTGCTACCCACAGAGCCGCCTGTATACTCTGCTATCCACAGAGCCCCCTCTATACTCTGATACCCACAGAGCCGCCTGTATTCTCTGCTACCCACAGAGCCGTTTCTACACTCTGCTACCCACAGAGCCGCCTCTATACTCTGCTACCCACAGAGCCGCCTCTATACTCTGCTACCCACAGAGCTGCCTCTATACTCTGCTACCCACAGAGCCGCCTCTATACTCTGCTACCCACAGAGCCGCCTCTATACTCTGCTACACACAGACCCGCCTGTATACTCTGCTACCCACGGAGCCGCCTATATACTCTGCTACCCACGGAGCCGCCTGTACAATCTGCTACCCACAAACCCGCCTGTATACTCTGCTACCCACAGAGCCGCCTGTATAATCTGCTACCCACAAACCCGCCTGTATACTCTGCTACCCACAGAGCCGCCTGTATACTCTGCTATCCACAGAGCCCCTCTATACTCTGATACCCACAGAGCCGCCTGTATACTCTGCTACCCACACAGCCGCCTGTATACTCTGCTACCCACAGAGCTGCCTCTATACTCTGCTACCCACAGAGCCGCCTGTATTCTCTGCTACCCACAGAGCCGTTTCTATACTCTGCTACCCACAGAGCCGCCTCTATACTCTGCTACCCACAGAGCCGCCTCTATACTCTGCTACCCACAGAGCCGCCTCTATACTCTGCTACCCACAGAGCCGCCTCTATACTCTGCTACACACAGACCCGCCTATATACTCTGCTACCCACGGAGCCGCCTGTACAATCTTCTACCCACAAACCCGCCTGTATACTCTGCTACCCACAGAGCCGCCTGTATAATCTGCTACCCACAAACCCGCCTGTATACTCTGCTACCCACAGAGCCGCCTGTATACTCTGCTACCCACAGAGCCGCCTGTATACTCTGCTACCCACTCACCCGCCTGTATACACGCAATTTATTTCACCGCGCTCCCGATGCAATTGCATCGGGTCTTTTTACTAGTCATGTAAATAAATGCTGCCTGTATATAGCATATGGGGATGCTGTGTGTGTGTCATGTATGTGGGGTGTGCTGCTGGCCTGTATATACTATACTGAGGGTGCTGCTGACCATCATGTAGATGAATGCTGTATATACTATATACTGCATTTATCTACATGATGGTCATCAGCACCCTCAATATAGTATATACAGGCCAGCAGCACACCCCACATACATGACACAGAGCATCCCCATATGGGGATGCTCTGTGTGTCATGTATGTGGGGTGTGCTGCTGGCCTATAGTATATTGTGTACATGTTAGGGACAGGGAGGGACTGGCCTGGTGTCGGTCAGATTCAATGGGGCGTGCAGCTGGCCTATAGTGTAAATTTTAGTGTACCTTTAGGGTACCTTAGGGACAGGCAGGAATTCAATGAAGATCCGCTGCGGCCTTCAGGATCCACCAGAATGGCCACCGGATGTGAAGTGCAGACATTGGCAGTGACGTCACCGGCACCGCACAGGTCTTATCATCATCAGAGGATCTGTGAGGGAGTCACACAGTGTCAGTGATCATCATCACCGACACGCAGACACCACCCACCACACGGTGGGCGACGGCCTGGACAGGAGGACAGCAGGTCCTGCAGTGGCGCGGAGGAGGGAGAGGAGGCGCCCGCGCGCCGCCCCTCACACAAGAGCCGCCTGGGGCGGACCGCCTCCCCCACGCTACGTCACTGCCCCTGTGCCCCCACCGTCCTCACGGCCTCCTTGGCTCGGCACTTGCTCCCCCAGGGTTTTCTGACAGGTTCTTGTATGCTACCTCCAGAAACAGCCTCGTCCACAGACTGCCGGCGGGTGGAGAGCTGGGCCAGGGGTGGGAGCTGAGCTGCCGGTACAGGATGTGCTCCAGCAGGGCCCGGCACACCGCGTCCTCCTCCTCGGAGCTGCCCTCCAGCCCATTCGCTCCCCGGCCATCACAGGTGAGGTCTCCGGCAGTGACAGCTCCGAGCGAGTGGCCGGCACGTTCCTCCTCACTTGTGATTGGCTGTGGAGCATCACGAGGTGCTGCCGGTAACTGCTCTATACAGCGGGCACAGACCCGCATTATAATATCAATAATCAGCTCCGCACCGGGACACCAAACATAAGAAAGCTACATTAAATTAAAAAATACAGAAAATAATAAATATTAAAAAAAAATAATAATAAATATAAAAAAACACAACTAACTTAAAGAACAAAATAATACCAAAAATGGTCCGGGGTCCAGAGAGCGCCAGAGACCAAGGTGTGGACCGTAGCCAGGATCTCTGGGGGAGCCTACACCGACACAACTGAACAAGTGCTCGAAGTAACACATTTACTGAGCGTTAGGAGGTGAGCGGGGAACTCACTACCGCCAGGAATCGAACCCGGATCCTGGTGGTTGACAGTCGGCATCGCATCACACGGAGCCATTTCTCTGCCCCGATGTTTGCTGGAGATAAAGGAACCTATGAAGGCTTCACAGTGACGTCCAGGCAGGAGGAGCACAGGATACAGGTCATACTGTTATATAAGAGATGCAGTGTGTATTTCTATGGTACGTGTATACTGGAAGGAAAGAAAAAGGCAGATTTTTTTTGTTCTTATGAAATTAATAAAAATCAATTACAAAAATTTAATTTTTGCTTTAATGTTATTATCCTTTGAACTTAAACCCACAATTATATAGAAAAAAAATCATGGGACGTACTAAAAAGAATGAAGAAAGGATTAAATAAAAAGAATGAAGATAATAACTTATTACAGAAACATTATGTAGATGTATAAAAGGTTTCTTGGGAAACTTAGACATGGAATGAACACATATCCCATATAACAAGGTGTATATTATATTACCTGAGCATTATAGGTGTGGAATGAACATGAAATATCTGTAGATAATAGGAAAATAAACACATACACCTGGTTATATGGGATATATTATGTTACCTGAGCATTATAGGTGTGGAATGAACATGAAATATCTGTAGATAATAGGAGAATGGACACATATCCCATATAACCAGGTGTATATTATGTTACCTGAGCATTATAGGTGGGGAATGTACGTGAAATATCTGTAGATAATAGGAGAATGGACACATATCCCATATAACCAGGTGTATATTATGTTACCTGAGCATTATAGGTGTGGAATGAAGATGAAATATCAGTAGATAATAGGAAAATGAACACATATCCCATATAACCAGGTGTATATTATGTTACCTGAGCATTATAGGTGTGGAATGAACGTGAAATATCTGTAGATAATAGGAGAATGGACACATATCCCATATAACCAGGTGTATATTATGTTACCTGAGCATTATAGGTGGAATGAAGATGAAATATCTGTAGATAATAGGAAAATGAACACATATCCCATATAACCAGGTGTATATTATGTTACCTGAGCATTATAGGTGGGGAATGAATGTGAAATATATGTAGATAATAGGAAAATGAACACATATCCCATATAACCAGGTGTATATTATGTTACCTGAGCATTATAGGTGGGGAATGAAGATGAAATATCTGTAGATAATAGGAGAATGAACATATATCCCATATAACCAGGTGTATATTATGTTACCTGAGCATTATAGGTGGGGAATGAATGTGAAATATCTGTAGATAATAGGAAAATGAACACATATCGCATATAACCAGGTGTATATTATGTTACCTGAGCATTATAGGTGTAGAATAAAGATGAAATATATGTAGATAATAGGAAAATTAACACATATCCCATATAACCAGGTGTATATTATGTTACCTGAGCATTATAGGTGGGGAATGAATGTGAATAATCTGTAGATAATAGGAAAATTAACACATATCGCATATAACCAGGTGTATATTATGTTACCTGAGCATTATAGGTGTGGAAAGAACATGAAATATCTGTATATAATAGGAAAATGAACACATACCACATATAACCAGGTGTATATTATGTTACCTGAGCATTATAAGTGTTGAATGAAGATGAAATATCTGTAGATAATAGGAAAATGAACACATATCCCATATAACCAGGTGTATATTATGTTACCTGAGCATTATAGGTGGGGAATGAATGTGAAATATATGTAGATAATAGGAAAATGAACACATATCCCATATAACCAGGTGTATATTATGTTACCTGAGCATTATAGGTGGGGAATGAAGATGAAATATCTGTAGATAATAGGAGAATGAACATATATCCCATATAACCAGGTGTATATTATGTTACCTGAGCATTATAGGTGGGGAATGAATGTGAAATATCTGTAGATAATAGGAAAATGAACACATATCGCATATAACCAGGTGTATATTATGTTACCTGAGCATTATAGGTGTAGAATAAAGATGAAATATATGTAGATAATAGGAAAATTAACACATATCCCATATAACCAGGTGTATATTATGTTACCTGAGCATTATAGGTGGGGAATGAATGTGAATAATCTGTAGATAATAGGAAAATTAACACATATCGCATATAACCAGGTGTATATTATGTTACCTGAGCATTATAGGTGTGGAAAGAACATGAAATATCTGTATATAATAGGAAAATGAACACATACCACATATAACCAGTGTATATTATGTTACCTGAGCATTATAAGTGTTGAATGAAGATGAAATATCTGTAGATAATAGGAAAATGAACACATCTATTATATAATTGTCTAAGGGTTTTTTGAGTGTGTCTGTCGCCAAAATCGCACGCCAAACAGAGGCAGCTCATTTGTTGCCGGCGACCAATGAGCGCAGACTATGCAACTAGGCGCGAGAATTCAAAGTTCGAATTTAGCGCCCATTTGCAGCCCGGCGAGAGGGGCTCTCCTCACAGCCCCACCCCCCGCTCCTCCTGCCCCTGTTCCCCACGGCACCCCCGCTCTTCCTGCCCCCTTCTGCTCCTGCCTCTCCTGCCCCCCTCCGCTCCTCGTGGCACCTGCCCCACGGCCTCCCTCTGCCCTCCTGCACCCTGCGGCCCCCCCACTCCTCTTGAGTACCTGTCGTTGCCTGGGAAACTGATCCTGCCCCGCCGCCACCATCCTGCCCCCCCGCCGGCTCCATCCTGCCCCCCCGGCAGCTCCATCATTCGTGTCCCCCCGCCGGCTCCATCCTGCCCCCCCCTATCGGCTCCATCCTGCCCCCCCCGCCGGCTCCATCCTTCCCCCCCCGTTGGCTCCATCATGCCCCCCCGCTGACTCCATCCTGACCCCCCACCATCCTGCCCACCCCTGCCACAATTATGCCCCCCCGCCGGCTCCATCCTGCCCCCCCCGCCGGCCCATCCTATTCCCCTCGCTGGCTCCATCATTCTTCCCCCCCGGCTCCATCCTGCCCCCCTGCCGGCTCCATCCTGCCCCCCCCTGTCAGGCTCCATCCTTTCCCCCCGCTGGCTCCATCATTCTTCCCCCCCCCGGCTCCATCCTGCCCCCCGCCGGCTCCATCCTGCCCCCCCCGTCAGCTCCATCCTTTCCCCCCCGCTGGCTCCATCCTGACCCCCCGCCTGCTCCATCCTGTCCCCCACCATCCTGCCCTCCCACCGGCACCATCCTGCCCCCCTCCCCGCTGGCACCACCCTGCCCCCCGCCGGCTCCATCCTGCCCCCCCAGCCGGCTCCATCCTGTTCCCCCCAGCCGGCTCCATCCTGCCCCCCGCCGGCTCTATCCTGCCCCCCGCGGGCTCTATCCTGCCCCCCGCCGGCTCTATCCTGCCCCCCCGCGGGCTCCATCCTACTCCTCCGCCTCCATCCTGCCCTCCCAGCCGGCTCCATCCTGTTCCCCCCCAGCCGGCTCCATCCTGCCCCCCCGCCGGCTTCATCCTGCCCCCCCCCCCCGACTCCATCCTTTTCCCCCCGCTGGCTCCATCATTCTTCCCCCCCGACTCCATCCTGCCCCCCTGCCGGCTCCATCTGCCCCCCCCGTGGCTCCATCCTTTCCCCCCCGCTGGCTCCATCTCTGACCCCCCCCGACTCCATCCTGCCCCCCCCCATCTTGCCCCCCCGTCTCCATCCTTCCCCCCCGCTGGCTCCATCCTGCCCCCCCACCCTTTCTGGCCACCACCCTGCCCCCCCGCCATCGCCTCCCACTCCTGTCCCCCTCCCAGCTGGCACCATCCCTGGCTTCCACCTGCCCCCAGCCGGGCCCCCCACTCCATCTGCCCCCCCGCCGGCTCTATCCTATTCCCCTCGCTGGCTCCATCATTCTTCCCCCCCGGCTCCATCCTGCCCCCCTGCCGGCTCCATCCTGCCCCCCCCTGTCGGCTCCATCCTTTCCCCCCGCTGGCTCCATCATTCTTCTCCCCCCGGCTCCATCCTGCCCCCCTCCGCCTCCATCCTGCCCCGTAGTTCATCTTCATTCCACACCTAAAATGCTCAGGTAACATAATATACATCTGGTTATATGGGATATGTGTTCATTTTCCTATTATCTACAGATATTCCACGTTCATTCCACACCTATAATGCTCAGGTAACATAATATACACCTGGTTATATGGGATATGTGTTCATTCCATGTCTAAGATTCCCAAGAAACCTTTTTTTACACCGGCATAATCTTTCGGTAATAAATTACTATCTTCATTCTTTTTATTTATTCCTATTCTTCATTCTTTTTAGTATGTCCCTCTATGGTACGTGTATACAGCAAATAAAGAAAAAGGCAGAATTTTTTTGTTCTTATGAAATTAATAAAAATCAATTACAAAAATCTAATTTTTGCTTTAATGTTATTATCCTTTGTACTTGAAACCACAATTATATATAGAAAAATTAATCATGTCGTGTTTTTATGCCATTTACCAATCCCCATAAAAAATGTGATCGCTGTGTTGTGCCCATATTCTGATTTCAGAAACACCAGATATGCCCATGTTATTTGCTGATTTGTGATATTTGTCATTTTTAGGGATGAACGAGTAATGTAATATTCGGGTTCGCTATAATCGTAACAAGTACTTTGTAAAAATCACGTATTCATTCCAAATAGCGAGAACAATGGATGTGTGGCGCCCCTGCGACCAGGGTGGCCACAGGTAAGTACTGCAGCCAGGAAGGTTTAGACAGTTTTCTTCAAACACCTTCACACACCCACAGACACAAGACCCAACCCGGAGCCCGAGACTCCAGGTGGGCAAGGGGTGGTAGGGCCAGTCATAGTGGGTGGGACGTAGGCAAGGTGACGGACCGGGTACATAAGGGGAAAACCAGGAAGTAACAGTAGTAGGCCAGAGGGTGGCGAACAGAAAAGACGGAGTAGGCCAGAGCAGGGGCGTAACTACAACAGGTGCAGGGATTGCGATCGCACCCGGGCCTAGGGGGCCCCAAAAGTCCCTTTGGTGTGTAGAAAAAGGCTATTGCTGTTAAAGACTTGTAATAATCAGGGGCCCCGTTGGAGCTTTCGCATCGGGGCCATTGAGCTTCAAGTTACGCCACTGGGCCAGAGGGTGCCGAGCAGCAAAGACTGAGTAGTAAAGGCAGAGCAGTAAAGACTGAGAAGAACTGACACCGGACCAGTGTATCTGGATCCAGAGGAAAACGGCAGCAGCGCCAGAGAACGACTGAAGGAAAGGATCCCCGATGTACGCCGTAGTCACACGGGTAGGAAATAGCCTGGTGATAACCTGAAACATAGGGACACTGGAAGCCTAGGCTGGGGCCAGAGAGTCGGCTCTGAGGTGATCGTAGCTACAAGCCGGATCACAGACATACCGATGGGGAGCTCAGATTCTAGGTCTGGTCTCCTAACACACATGCAGGAGGTACAGTGACATATAGGACCCAGAGCTTGATACCCACACATAGGGAGAAGCCAAACAAGGATCCAAGTCACCTACCATACAGCACACAGGGGGAGAAATTAGAAGAAAGCCTGAAAGGAATCAAGCAGGAGAAGGGTCTAAGGCAGGAGCCTGGCTGCAGAAGGGTTAATTGACTGTGTGGAGTAAACTGTGTAGAACAGCGTTGTACACCGGCTGAATTGTAAACTGTACTACAGAAAGCTTAAGTAAAACCTGGTGAACCCTGCGAGAGTCTCCCGTGTGTGATTACCTGCATGATAAACTGTTTTACACCCTGTCAGGAGCTGCCTGACCGACGGCGGGCTCATCCATCCAGCTGCAGCACCATCCATCCTCCTGTCAGAAGCAAGCAGCAGCAGTGGTCCCCCATTGACCACAACCTGTGGGTGGCGTCACGACAATCCCTGTAAATAACCCCTTTTACTTGTGGGCTCAGGACACGGTCCGGACCAAGACCGCCGTGATAACCCCCGTGATACCCCGGTCCGGTACCGACTACCCCATCCCAGTAGGCTCCACAGATGTCTATGGAAAATGTGAGTGCCATATTTTGTGGATTTTAAGACGCACATTTGTTTCCCCCAAATTGGGGGTGAGTCTTAAAACCCAAATTAAAATAAAAATTCTTACCGGGGAAGGGGGAGGTGTTGCAGGGGTTCATGCGGTGGCTTCACAGTTCGACAGGGGGGTGGAGCAAAGACTGGAGTTGCGGGGGAGTCACAGCAGTTTTCCAGTGGGCGCCGCCATTAATATTTCCCAGCATGCATTGCCGAGAGGCATTGCATGGTCGCTCTTGTGTCTGGACTTCAAGAAAATGGCCACAGGTTGCGGTCTGCGCATGTGCCGCCTCCGTGGCCATTTTCTGGCAGTCTGAACACAAGAGCGACCATGCAATGCCTCTCATCAATACATGCTGGGAAATAATAATGGCGCCCACTGGAAAACTGCCGCGACTCCCCCACAGTTCAAAACTTTGCCCCCCCTCCCCCCACCCGTGGACCCATGAAGCCACCACTTGCACCCCCACCCCCCTTTAGTAAGATATGTGTGGCGCCCTGCCATGCAGGCGTCACAGAGGGGTACTGCACCCGTAAAAGAGGTGCAGATACTCCGGCTGCAAGCGGATTTTAGGATGATGGGTGGAACCCATAAACCAACACCCCACACTAGATCACATGGTGGGAGGTTCCCGGGAGGGAACAAAACCACCTCCAGGGGGAGAAAGGCGGTCTTTGGCCGGAGGCCTGTTGGGCTTTCAGGTCTTTGCCTCAAGGAGAGGAGAATGGAAAGTTAGGAGCGCAAGGAGGGTTCCTCCGCTGAGGGACCGGGGAGAAGGAAAGCTATCCCAGGCGCAGACAGCTGGTTGGGGGGAAGGAAAGGACTAGAGAAGGTCTAAACCCCAATAGCTTACCGGGCACCGGAGAACCTGTGGGATCCTCCAAGGACCACAGAAAATCCGGCGTTCTGTGGAGTATATATATATACTGCCCAGGCTCGTAAGTGACCAAAAGGGGGTACCAGGCACCGCTGAAGGAGCAGGTTATGGCCAGCAGAAGGTAACCCGACGGGAGCGAGGAGAGTGAGAGACAGCAGGAGGCCAGATCCGCTTTATGGGGTCAGACTTCACACAAACTACTGGGAAGCAGGGAAGAATTGACAGAGAAAAGGCACACACTGAAGGTTCCATCCTACCACCTGGGATCCGCTTGCAGCCACCCGTTAGCTACTTGTCATTAAACATCTTACTGAACTGAGAACTGTAACGAATGCTGCTAAAGTTTTCCAGTCAAGTACCTGGAGTGAAGTGACTTTGGCTCTGCTGCATCTTCTTTCCTATGAACTTGTGCTTTCACAGGATTGCTGCCCCGGAGGTCCCAGTCCTGCCTGAGGACAACTACACCATCTCAGCCGCAAAACCACCGACCTCCGGCAGACTGTGGCGGCGCTGGTGCTACTGACCAGAAACTGCAGGTGGCGCCACAACCACAAACTGTAAATAGTCCCCTGTACATAAATTCCCCATTTGAAGTGTCACCCAGGACACGGGATCAGGCGTGGCCGCCATTCACTGTGACAAAGTTAACCCCTCGCCGCCTGATACCCGAGTACCCCATGGCCTGGGGCTTTACATATCGAGGGCTATGTACACAGATGGGGGAATATATGTACCAGGATGGTTTGACATAGAGTGTATATATGTCCCTATTCTGTTATGTCTGTGCCCCATCCTGGTATATACACTGTATGATTTCCCGTCCTGGTATATATACCAGGATGGGAGACATGTATATCAGGAGGGTGCTCGTATATATACCAGGATGGGGGCATACAGTGTATATACCAGAATGGGGCACAGATATAACAGAACAGGAACATATATATCAGGATAGGGGCCATATATACCAGGATAGTAGACATATATACCAGGATGAGGGGGTCATGTACAAGGATGAGGTACATATATATTATAAGACGTACCCCATATAAAATAAAAAAAAAAATTCTCTTTTCCTTCACCAAATTTGGGGATGCGTCTTATAATCAGCGAAAAATACGGTAATTTTTTTGCTGATCCCGACGAGGTCTGGCAGGGCTGTAAAATGGCAGAATTGCATGGGAAAATGCTCAAACTGCATGGGAACAGTATGCAGACATAGCGTAGAATATATCTGCATGCTGTTCTGTGATACAGTGAACTTTCCCGTGAAGTGTGCAAGTTCGCCACAAGTTCAGAGCTGAGCTGTGTCGCCCCAGGGTGTGGGGTACTCGGGTATCAGGCGGCAAGGGTTAACTTTGTCATGGGGAATGGCGGCCGCGCCTGACCCTGTGTCCTGGGAGATGGTTCTCTTGATAAGGGGTATTTACAAGGGATATTTACAAGTTTATAGTTTGTTGTGATGCCACCTGCAGTACGGGGTGAGATATCACCAGCGCCACTCCAGTCCTCCGGAGGTCGGTGGTAATGCAGCTGAGATGGTTTAGTCCTCCGCAGGCAGGAC
Organism: Allobates femoralis; assembly: GCA_033576535.1. Lineage (NCBI taxonomy): Eukaryota > Metazoa > Chordata > Amphibia > Anura > Aromobatidae > Allobates > Allobates femoralis. The sequence continues at coordinate 170,810,055 of JARQOC010000004.1, forward strand.
TGGGACCTCCAGGGCAGGAAATCTGTGGAACGAATGAGTTCATGCAAAGAAGGAGCAGCGGAGTCAAAGTCACTTCACCCGGGTACTTTACTGGAACTTTAGCAGCATTAGTACAGTCCTCAGTGCAGTTAGGTGTTAATTGACAAGTGGCTACGGGTGGCTGCAAGCGGATCTCTGGTAGCTGGACGGAACCCTCAGCATGTGCCTTTCTTGTTCCAATCTCCTCTGTTTCCCAGTAGCTTGTGTGAAATCTGATCTCATGTAGTAGATCTGACCTCCTGCTGTCTTTCTCTCTCCTTCTCTTGCTCCCGTCAGGTAACCCTCTGTTGAACACTGCGGCTTCACCTGGCTGTGTCTGGTCCCCTCTATTGGTCGCTCGAGAATCAGGGCCGTATATATATATATATATATATATATATATATATATTAACCCCCGTACATCGGATTTTCTGTGGGCCGTGAAGGTTTCCACAGGTGCGGGCTCCTGTACCCGCTTTCTCTCCTGGGGCAAACTCTCCAGTTCCTCTTCCCCCTCTCACTCTCTGTGTCTGGGATCTGTCCTTCGTTCCTGGGTCCCTCAGCCGGAGACCCTCCTTGCTCCCTCAGGCCATCCGCCTGTCTGACTAACTCTCGACCACAGACCTCTCTAGTTCCCCCTGGAAGCGACTATATACCCTCCCGGGTTTCCTCCCACCATGTGATCTAGTGTGGGGTGTGGGTATAGGGTTCGGCCTATCATCCTGAAATCCATTTGCAGTTGGGGCGACTACACCTCTTTTATGGGTGCAGTACCCCTCTGTGGCACCTACATAGTGGTGCGCCACAGAGCCACGTCGCTCGAGATGAACTCAGGTGATCTAAGCCGTGACATCATCTCGTTCACTGTGAGAGATGAAGCTCATTCAGTTTTGGGTCTCGTAGTGAACGTTCGGTGCAGAAGCTCCTGTAGGGGTACGTGGGTTTAATAAAGATGGGAATTAGGTATGTGTCTTGTGTTTTTTGTTGTAATTAAATGCTTTTTTTCTGTGGTGTGTCTTCTTTACTATAGATTCCTAATGGCCGAGTCTGACACTGGCCTAACATTAGAAATATTTGACTTAGTGCTATGAGGAATTAACCCCTCTATTACCTAGTTTGCCACCAACACCAGGGCAACTGAAAGAGTTGAGGTACAGTTGAGTAGGGTGTCCCAGACAAACTGCTGGTCTCTGAGGGAGGTGCAGGCATACATATTATGTCGCATTCATAAAAAGTTGGTGCTCTCAATGTTTGACAGCGCTCAAAACCAGCACGTGTTTCCACTTCAAAAACAGCTATCTGTCAATCACACTGGCTGTTGCTGATAAAGAGGTGGAAGTCCTGCGGCCGAAAGCCTGTGTGACAGCTAACCCCACAGTCACAGAGGCTGAAGAAACTGCAGATGCAGTTGATGGGCCAGACGGTGGTTGGCCAGGCCTGCTTGGCCGCATTGTAGCACAGTGAGCTTCCCACTTTGACTTATGCTTCATGTCCATGTCACGGTTCATGCATGAAGTACTCAAACTATTGATTTTTTTGGCCTCTACTCAGTTTTTGTTTACAAATTTGGCAGATAACATGAGTTGGATCATCCTTTGTGATCTGAAAAAAGGCCCAGGTTAGGCAAGGCATTGCATCCCTGCGACCACCACTTAAGCACAGAGGCAGAGTTGAGCCTGAGGACGCAGTTGTTGACGTGCTTCCAGGACTCCCTGTCTGTCCAGGAAGTCACAACCTAACCTTGTCACTAGCATCCTCCTTCACCTCCTTGGTTTAGCTCATCAACTGCCTGCCTGTGGGTTGACAATAAGTGGGATCTCCAGTCTCATCATCACCCTGTGTGTTCTCACACTCGTCGTCCTCAGAACCAAACTCTTCCTGCCCTGAGCTATTTATCTGAGTCTCATCATCATCTGCCTCATTGTCTCCACCAACAGGGGTACAGCTTGGTAATGAGTGTCTACATTATGCTCGGACCCTTCTTCATTTGGGCCTGGATCCGACTCACAAACATTTTGGGCATCGGTGCAGATCATTTCCTCATCTTGACTCAATGAAGCTTTGGAGCAGACGTCTGATTCCCAGGCTATAGTATGAGTGAACAGCTCTGCAGACTCACCAATCTGTGTTAACCCATAGTCAGTAGGGCGGCTGGAGACTTGTGAGCTGTGAAGAAGCAAGTGCGATTGGGGTGACACCTCTGAGGACTGGAGTGTTTGTGATGTTGAAGTTGAGGTGGAGGAAAGCCCATTTGAAGGAACGCTTGATATCCACTGAAGCACCTGCTCTTTTTGGGCCTCATCTACAAGTTTTAGCGATGCTCTGCTGCGTAAGAAAGGGATGATATCAGATCGTCCATGAAAAGAAGTAGATATTTCAGTTTGGCTTGAAGGCGATAATTGTTCAACAGATGTTTCTGTTACTTTAGCACCTACCCCACGGACACAAAGATTTTTACCCTTTCCAACACGCCTATTCCCCTCTCCAACATCAGCAGACCTTTTACCACTCATTTTGGAGGGTAACTAATTGGCAACTCTGTAGTTGTTGGCACAAAAAACTATAGATACTACCCTAAATAGGTTTTGGTAAGTAGGTTTGGGCAGATGCAATACAAAACACTTTTCTGCACTGTGTGGCGGTAGATTTCAAAAGAACACTGAACCACAGCTACCTATTGAAACAGTGGTACTACCCTAAGTAGGTTTTGGTAAGTAGGTTTGGGCAGATGAAATATAAAAGACATTTCTGCGGTGTGTGGCGCTAGTTTTCAACAGAACACTGGACCACAACTACCTAGTCAAACAGTGGTACTGCCTTAAATAAGTTTTGGTAAGTGGTTTTGGGCAGATGCAATACAAAAGAGTTTTCTGCCTGTGTGGCGGTAAATATCAAAAGTACACTGAAGTACAGCTACCTAGTTAAACAGTGGTACTACCCTAAATAGGTTTTGGAAAGTAGGTTTTTGCATATGCAATACAAAAGTGTTTTCTGCACTGTGTGGCAGCAGCAAAATAGGTTTTGGGGAGTAGCTTTGGGCAGATGCACTGCAAAAGATTTTTCTGCGCTGTGTGGCGGTAGATTTCAACAGAACACTGGAGCACAACTACCTAGTCAAACAGTGGTACTACCCTAAATAGTTTTGCTATGTAGGTTTGGGAAGATGCAATACAAAAGTGTTTTCTGCGCTGTGTGGCGGTAGATTTCAACAGAACACTGGAGCACAACTACCTAGTCAAACAGTAGTACTACCCTAAATAGTTTTGCTATGTAGGTTTGGGAAGATGCAATACAAAAGTGTTTTCTGCGCTGTGTGGCGGTAGATTTCAACAGAACACTGGCGTACAGCTACTTGGTGAAACAGTGGTACTACCCTGAATAGATTTTGGTAAGTAGGTTTGGGCAGATGCAATACAAAAGACTTTTCTGCGCTGTGTAGTGGTAGATTTCAACAGAACACTGGAGTACAGCTACCTAACAGTGGTACTGCCCTAAATAGGTTTTGGTAAGTTGTTTTGGGCAGATGCAATACAAAAGACTTTTCTGCGCTCTGTGGCAGTAGATTTCAATAGAACACTGGAGTACAGCTACCTAGTCAAACAGTGGTACTTCCCTAAATAGGTTTTGGTAAGTAGGTTTTTGCAGATGGAATACAAAAGTGTTTTCTGCACTGTGTGGCGGTAGATTTCAACAGAACACTGGACCACAACTACCTAGTCAAACAGTGGTACTACCCTTAATAGTTTTGGTAAGTAGTTTTGGGCAGATGCAATAAAAAAACTTTACTGCACTGTGTGGCGGTAGATTTCAACAGAACACTGGACCACAACTACCTAGTCAAACAGTGGTACTGCCCTAAATAGGTTTTGGTACGTAGGTTTTTGCAAATGCAATACAAGAGTGTTTTCTGCGCTGTGTGGTGGTAGATTTCAACAGAACACTGGAGCACAACTACCTAGTCAAACAGTGGTACTAGCCAAAAAGGATTTGCTTGGCTAGATGCAGTAAAAAATGGGTAGGTTTGTAAAGGCAGAGGGGAGGATCACATGCAGGGCCGCACCGTCCATTGGACAAGGTGAGCCCTGTCATTCAGGCGGCAGCCGGCAGGGGGAGCGGCAGTGCAGAAGGGGGCGGCGCCTCAATGCAAGCAGCCTCCCCCTGTCATGGCGCCGGCCGCTCACCCCGCGCACCGGAGGTAAGCGGCGACCGCCGGGGGAGAGGCACAGAAGGGGCGGCAGGGGCCCCAGGCATCACTAGCACCCCCCCCCCCGTAGTCAGTGCGGCTCAGGCGGCAGTGGGGCTCGGTGCACCCCTGATCACATGATTAGGAATGAAACAGGAGTGAAACAGCAGACGCCATTTTGTAAAGGGACAAAATACACAGAATGTCCATAGAGATCCAAAGTCCTAACAGCGATGTTATTCTAATTCATTGAAATACACCTGTATATGTTATAGGTATATGAAGTAAATCCAGCATCCAAAGAGCTATTATAACTTTAGGCTTCAACGTCAAAATATGTTTGATCCTATCTGACATCTCTCTCGGTGTGTGGCACCACGATAACATCTAGGCAGCAAGCCCGCTGTCTGGGTGTTATATTTGACAATGATCTCTCCTTCACTTCCTATATACAATCTCTCGACCGCTCTTGTCGCGTGCACCTAAAGAACATCTCTAGAGTCCGCCCCTTTCTCACCATGGAAACAACAAAAACCCTCACTGTGGCCCAGATCTATTACCGCCTTGATTACTGCAATTCTCTATTAATTGGCCTCCCCCTCACTAGAGTTTCCCCTTTCCAGTCCATCATCAATGCAGCAGCCAGGATCACCTATCTGGCCAATCGTTACTCACCTCCATTCTATGTCAGTCATTGCACTGGTTGCCTATACACTACAGGATCCAATTCAAATTGCTTGTTCTCACCCACAAAGCTCTTCACAGTACAGCACCTCACTACATCTCCTCCCTCATCTCTGTCTATCACCCTACCCATTCTCTACGTTCTACAAATGACCTTCAACTAACATCTGCATTAATCCGAACCTCCCACTCCCGGCTCCAAGAATTCTCCTGAGCTGCACAAATTCTCTGGAATTCTCTAGCCCAATAAATTAGGACTATCCACAATTTACATAGCTTCAAGTGCTCCCTATAAACACATCTTTTTAAAGCGACCTATCATGCTCCCTAATAGAAGTCCTTTATACTGTATATAGCCCATTCACTAGTTCTCTGGACATAACTCTCCTTCAAACTCCACCAAACCCAAAAGCTCTACACAGACTGGCTGCTGACTATTCATGTAAATTTTCTATCCCCCACTTCCTCAAGATGCCTGGACCATCATTCTAATAAGCCCCTGTACTTTGTGTAACCCCTATCTCGTTGTAGATTGTAAGCTTTTTTGAGCAGGGTCGCCTTATTTTTGCTTTAATTACTGTATTTATTTTTTACATTGTTGCCCTGCTTTAATTATTGTATTGTATTTTTATATTGTTTCTCTGCTTTAATTATTATATTGTATTTTTTTTATAATTGTTACTTATGACCATTTGCATATGTACCACTGAATTCTAAAGCGCTGCGGAATATGTTGGAGCTATATAAAGATTATTATTATTATTGAAAATATAAATTAAGATTATTATTATTATTATTATTATTATTATTGAAAAGTGCACAGTCCAAGTTATGACTACAGATAAGAAACAAAAAACAGAGGGGCGCAAATGAGAAACACCTGAGACACTAAATTGGTCAGTGGGTAGCAGTATCTCTCACCTTGGTGTGTTGTGCGCCTTCGCACAACACCAGTTAACACTCAGGGCTTTAGACCTCCGGATCCTGCCAGGCACTGTCGCCGTCGCTCCAGCGATCCTTTCCAGGAAATCGACCCCACGTGACCCACGACCCGGAAACACGTCACTGCAGGTCCTTTATTAATGGTCCCAGTCGCCCAGAAACCACAGGATCTTTCGCTCCGGTGAATGGCTCCGGGGTTAAAACGTAATCTTCCTTCCCACAGCAGCTCCTGCCAGCCTCCCAATAGGGATACTACGAATATAAACAAAATAAAAGGCGGTCTAATGGAGCGCTAAGAAGGAGAGGATTACTAATCTTATATTAAAGCATCCAAACCTTTATTAAGATGTCCCCTATACGCCACAACATGTTTCAACAGTCTACAGCTGTCTTCCTCAGGTGATATATCAATATATAACCTGAGGAAGACGACTGTAGACTGTTGAAACATGTTGTGGCGTATAGGGGACATCTTAATAAAGGTTTGGATGCTTTAATATAAGATTAGTAATCCTCTCCTTTCGCTCCATTAGACCGCCTTTTATTTTGTTTATATAAGTTATGACTACAGGGCTCAACTGGGGCTTTAAAACACCACTCCAGCATTTTTGTCAGCTCTGGAGTGTTACTTTATATGTACACTCCATGCCACCTGTCATATACTCACCTTCCAGTGTCTTTACTTCTTACTCCGCTGCAGTCCCGCGGTGCCATCTTGTGCCTCTAACTTCTGACTTGCCAGAAGTTACATCTCAAGCGCTCAATGCAACTCTGTGAGAGCCAGTACAAGGCCAGTACGAGGCTTTCGTAGAGATGCATTCAGTAGTGGTCTCCAGGGAGCTCCATGAAACACAAGTGCTGCCAACAGGTCACAAATCACCGGAGACCGACTGGAGTGGCAGTGATGGAAGATGAAGTCGGCAAAAGGTGAGTATAAGACAGGGGGCAGTGAACTTAATGTAAATCACCACTCTAGTGGTGCAAAAAAACAAAACAGCTGTAGAGGTGCTTTACATTTTTTTACCAAATGTATCTTTGTGTCTCATGTACCATGTTTCGATGTTAAAATGAAGGGGTTGACGTTTTAGCAGTTCATTAATCCTGCATACATTTATTTGCACACATAGCTTCTTCAAATGTTCTGTTGTGTCAAGTTGTGAAACATTCTATTGATTTATAATTCAGTTCACAGTGTTTTGCCATAGGGTGGCATGCATTGTACATACATACCCAGCAGTTGTTTTTCAGGCTATGTTAACAAGCTGCGTATTTGCAAACGCCGTGTTTTTCCCAAAAAGTGCATCTGCGTCTGCCTTCCCAGCAAAGTGAATGGAAATTCACTTTTGCCGTTCAGACGCTGCATATTTTACGGACGCGCTTTTGGAGCCGAAAGCGCGTGCGTAAGAAGAATGAGCACAAAAGCGCACACTTTCCTCCATAGGCCCCATTATAAGCGCTGGAATAGCATCACCGTTCAGACAATGTGTATTACAGAGCCTATAAGCTCAGGCACAGGAAGGGAAACAGGATATGATGTCACACAGGGGGAGGAAGAATCCTGTGTTCCTCCTCCCGTGTAGCATGTACCTTCGTTTAGCAGTGTATGTGCGGCAGCTTCTGGCTGCCTGAAAATTCGCTGCTAAGCGAAATGAAAAGTCAACAGTAGAAAAAAAAAATAACATACTCACCTTTCCGCAGACTCCCGGGGACACATTCGATCGCTGCAAGGAACTGCCGATAAAACAATCAGCTGATGCAGTCAGCTGACAACATCAGCTGATCATTTAAACCACCCAGCTTAAGCAATCAGCTGATGCTGTTTAGCTGACTGCATCAGCTGATTGTTTTACTGGCACATCAGCTGATTGGTTTGCTAGCCGGCAAATCGATCAGCTGATATTGGATCTGATTTGGACGTCATGGGGCCCTGGACCAGACAGTGGACTGCATCAGAGGGATTTGGTGGGTATAATAAAGTGGTGAATGAGGTGTGTTTTTATTTAAATAAAGGTTTTTCTTCTGGTGTCTGTGTTTTTTTTTTTTTTTTTTTTTTTAAAAAAAACATCTTTTTTTATTTTGCTGGCCGGCTGTCATATTGGCAGATAGGGGCTGGGTGACAGCTGCAAATAAAGCTGTCACCAACCCCATTATTACCCAATCTGCCACCGCACAAGGCAGATGGAAGAGCAGGGTAGCCCCCAGTTTTGGCATCTCTCATTGAGGCGCCAATTCTGGGGTGGCTGCTGGCTGCAGTTCTCAGCATGGGGGCCCCAGAACACTTGGGCCTTAGGATTCCAGCCCTCCGCTGCCTAGGTTACCTTTGCTGGTATTCAAAATCTGGCGAAGCCACGTCAATTTTTTTAAAGTTTTTTGTAAAAAAAAAAAAAAAAAAAAAAGAGCTTCCCTGGATCCTCCATTGCCAGTGAAGGTAACACCAAGCAGAGGGAGTTAGCAGCCAGTAGCTGCTTGGGTTACACTTAGCTGACAATAGAAAATGCAGCGGGAACCCACACATTTTTTTTTAACCACTAACCCTAGGTTTAGGGTTATGTGTTTGGGGTTTTATTTATATATTTTTTTTAATGAATTAAAAAAAAAATCGATATGGGCTTCACCATATTTTGTATGCCAGCCAGGTACAGCAGGCATCGTGCCCCCAACCCACAGCTGGTTATTTGTACCTGGCTGGTAACCAAAAATATAGGGTAGCATTTTTTATTTTAATTATTTCATGAATTTAATGAAATAATAATAAAAAAAAATGATGTAGGCTTCTACCTGGCTTTTGTTTCCAGCCATGTACAGCTAGGCAGGTGGGGGCTGAAATCCGCAGGGCAGGGTGGCCCAAGCTTTCTTCCTTCCTTCCCACTGCGAATTGCAGTCTGCAGCCACCCCAGAAAATGTCACATTCATAGAAGCGCCATCTATGACTTCAGGGGTCACCCGAGTTCATGGCTCATCTATGAACTCATTTGACCTCTGACTGTCACTGTCAGTCTCAGCCTGCTTGTCATAGACTGAACCTGCTCTGCCTATGGACTATGTCGAAGGGAAGGTTTTTTCTGTAATTAGGATGGAGTCCCTAAATGTGTTTGTTTTGTTTCTAATAAATAAAATGTTTACTCTGTGTTGTGTTTTTTTTTTAATGTTTACTAGAAATTCATAATTGCCAGGTCTAATTTGGTTTGATGCCATGAATTTCGGGCTTAGTAGGGCTGAGAATACAAAACTGGCTATTAACCCCTTATTATACAGCTGCTACTCCCACCAGGCGGCCGGAAGAGCCAGGTAAAGCGCCTGGAAAGGGCACTACGATGTTCATTTTCAGGGAGGCTGCGTTTTCAGCATGGGGGCCCAGAATGTTGTGCCTTACCACGCTGAGAATCCCAGCCCCCAGCTACGTGGTTTTACCTGCCTGGCGATCAAAATATGGCAGAAACCCACACATTTTTTTTAAATGATTTACACTCTTCTGTACTTCTGTTAGTTTGCTGACTTCTTTTCGTGTCACCTTGATCTTTGTCTCCACTCTTCTTTTACAAAGGGGCAAGTACTTCTGTTGTTCTTGATGGTTGTATAAAATATACATATATTTTTTTTTTTTATAAAGACTGAGTTAACGGGTGTCAACAGAGCTTGGAGATTAAATCTTTAGACAACTTGGCATTGATATTTTTCCTCTGCTGCATAGATACTTAATGGCAGGGTTATAGGGCATTCCTACTGTTTTCCAAACCCTTATTGAAAATTATATCACGAGCTTGCATTTCTTTCTTGAACTTACATTTATTTATCTTAATGTTATAAATCACTGAGTCACATGCATTTTTATAGCCATTGATGAGATTTATGACCATAGTATAAAGCTAAAGTGCATTAAGGAAGGCGGGCAATAATTGTAGGCATTATACTTTTTTTCATATTCTTTCTTATCTTGGATGTACAAATAAACTCCCATTGTAAATAGCAGTAGACTATCGGTCCTTCATTAGAACAGATTACTAGGGCGTAATGAAAAGAACATTAATTGCAGCAGAATAAATTGTGTAATTTGGAGAAGATATTTGCAACAACTTTTAACATTATTGTCCTGTCACCTATTATCTTGTTTCTAATATGGAGACTTGTTAAATAGTCACGATAATAACACTTCAAATCATTAAAGAATGGACGTAATTTTATTTCATATTTTTGTTTTTATAAATTGCATTGAAATGTATAGAATATCACAGTATTTAAATTGTGACATTATAGGATTTTTGTTAGATAATGTGAAATTTATCAATTTACATAGAAGCTACATAAATACAACACTAAAGTGAAGGGAAAAAAGGCTTATTGTGCTGGAAACAAAGCTCTTTTTCATTGGCATTTCTAGGATATAAGGATAGGGAGGGAAGTGGGAACATTGTAAATATGGATACAGTCATACATGCAATGAACTTGAATTAATCGCTGAATCTGCAAAACCATGTAAGAAAATCGTGGGTGTCCCTTTAACCATGACACAGTCATAAAAGCAACAACTAAAGAATTGACAATCATGCTACTTAGATTAAAAGCGAACAACACATTTTTAATGTGTTCTCTACACATTGTGCTATGTCTATTCAGTTATAGTACGTTTTCTACATTGTATTTGCTCACGGATGTTATTGCCCATATGTTGACGAGTTTTCTCTATACAGCAGTCGGGATAGGAAACATTTAATAACGTTTTATAGTATGTGGCTGATGCTGTGAAGGCTGCCTTCACATTAGCGTTTGCAAGCGCAGCGCACGCTGGTATCTCGTTAAATCCGCAAGCGTATTGCGGACCTATCTTTAACATGATGAACGCAATGTCTGCATAGACCTGCGTATGAATGCGTTTGTCTGCGTTTGCGTACCTGCGTTCAGAATTTCCGCGCCTTTCGAACGCGACATGTTGCATTTTTTGGTGGTTCAAAAATCCGCAATCATCACGACTGAGGATTAACAATGCATTATTGTCTATGCGTACGCGAGCGACCGCAAGGACTTGCGGATGACTGCAGTTGATACGCATGCGTTCAAGTGTTTGCGCATGAGCACAAAGGGAATTGTAGTTCCTCCAATGTTACGCCCATCTCCCAGCCCACAAACAGACTGTATATAAAGTGATTAGCCTGTCAATTTTGTGAACGCATGCGCCTTAAAAACGCGTACACATGCTTAAAACGCAATCATACACAAGCAAACCTGCGTTTTTATTAATGTTTGCGTTTACATATGCGGACAAAATCCGCAGCGTTTACAATCTTTTGTCTGTGTTTATACATGCGTATGCGCATACGCAAGCAACGCAGTGTTTACAAACGCTAATGTGAAGGCAGCTTAAGAGAGGATTGGCTTGTGAAGAAACTTATAGTAAGCAGCAGTGCTGATTCTACTTTGCAGCCTGAGGTGAAAATTGAAATGGCACCCCTCCCTGCAATGCAATTTAATCCTGCAGTGAGAAAACATAATTGCGGTGTTGTTTGGTAGTTTTTACTTTTATGATATTCATTCATTATTTACTTCCCTTAGGGGACCTGAACGTTTGATTATTCGATCACTTATACTATATACTAAATTCCACAGAATTGCAGTATATAGAATAAAATCACTGTCCCCTTGGGAGGAATACAGCAACCAGAACCACTATCAGTACAGGAATACGGGCACCAGAACCACTATTAGTACATGAATACAGCACCAGGACCACCATTAGTACATAAATAGAACATTAAAGGGAACCTGTCAGCTGTTTTAACCCGTCTAACCTATCCCTACCTGTCCCTGCAGCCACATACTAGTGTCCTAACCATCTCTCTCTGACAAATCTTACATTTATAAAAGTGGAATAGAACAGTTTTTAAACTTACAAAATCTCTGACAATGGGGCTTCCTGACGGGTAGGCGGTGTCTCCAGGGCCGCTCTACCCCCATCTCGCTGCTCTAATGACACCCTTATGGGCGGCATCATTCCTTCAGGACCGATGTCCTGATTTAAATCTCCCGCCCAGCACTTTCTGGTGTATGACGCGGATGCCGGCCGCCTCGTCGCGCCACGTCATACCCAGGCATGCGCAGTGCGTCAGGTGTACAAAGCTTGTTGCCTGGCGACCTTGCGCCGACACAAGGCCGCCTTCAGCGCATGCACAGATCGCATGTTGAAGGCCGCCTGGGTGTTCTACACCCGACGCACTGCGCATGCCCGGGTATGACGCGGCGTGATGCTGCGCCCAGCATCGCATCATACACCAGGAAGTGCAGGCCTAGAGATTTAAATCAGGACATCGGTCCTGACGGAATGCCACCCATCAAGGTGTTATAGAGCAGTGAGGCAGGGGTAGCGCGGCCCTGGAGACACCGCCTACCCGTCAGGAATGCCCCATCGTCAGAGATTTTGTAAGTTTATAAACTGTTCTATTCCACTTTTATAAATGCAAGATTGGTCAGAGAGGGATGGTTAGGACACTAGTATGTGGCTGCAGGGACAGGTAGGGATAGGTTAGAAGGGTTAAAACAGCTGACAGGTTCCATTTAAGCTTAGCACAGTGATCAATTGCAAACTCATGCAAGTCCCCACAATATGGATTGGTACCACATAAATCTACAACTCCTCTTATGTAACAGTGGTAATGAGATACTTTCAGTTATTGTTACCACTCATCATCAGACTTCGGACCACACAGGAACCACAGTGCTACAGAAGGAGTGGAAGAGAAGATGCTTTGCTCTTGACATGACATCAGGGGAATCGCCAGCAGGAGTGATCATTGACCTCTCTGAGCCGTTAAGAGATCGGTGACGGGTAGTTAGCAACTGCTTGCCAGGTTAGTTCTTAGCCCAAATGTAAAAATAATAAAAGTCCCAGATAACCTCTTTAATTATATTTTTTACCAAAAATATATTGCATCATGTCAGGAAGAATTTGGAATCTGCTGTATATCGGCCAGGGAAAAAATTATTTCAAAGACTATGCTTTTTAAGTAATCCTACATGCAACAATAATATCTAATTCTTGTTTTTAAGTTATACAAACATTTAAGGGATATTTCATCTCTTCAAAAATTATGTTAAAGTTATGATGCTTTGCACTCACTTTTTAGGGGATATGTCTTTATTCCTGTAAAAAAATAAATTGGATGTAAGGGGGCTTCACACTGTGGTCAGGTCCGGTCCGAGGCTGTCAGGGATGAACCTGACAGCCCCAGACTGGATCAGCACACATAACTGGAGGGCTAATTTGCCCTCTGGTCCAGTGTGCTGCCACCGCTGATAGGTCAGGACCGCGGCTCGCAAGCTAGCCGCGGTCCTGACCTATCAGCGGTGGCAGCTGCGTGCGGCTGCACACCGGACCGGAGGGCAAAGTTTCCAAACTGGTGCTTTAAGACAGTCTATTTTGCCTGACTTTGGTTGCATTGATATCAGAAGCTGATGGCAGTGAAGGGGTCAGCTCAGCACCTGGGGATCATTTTGTCTGAGCTGAAAAACTGGAAAAGAAAAATGGCACACAATAGGGTTTACCTGTGGTATAATCGTTGATATAAAATAGGGAGTAGGCTCACCTGAAATGGTTGTGAGAAGTCACAACCACTATTCACAGTTATAATATTTTGTGATATCCATATCCATGATCTGCAGCAGTCTCCCCAAGTGAAGAGAATCCAGATATCCAAGCAGCAGAAAAGGGGTTTCAAAACTGCGCTATTGTTCAAATTGCTCAATAAATCATTGGCTACAATTAAAACTCATTGTGTGATTTATTTCTCTACATGTTTCAAGGTCTAAATTAGGAAAATGACCCATATGAGCATATTAGACAAATGTTAACTCCTGGTGAACAATCTCACCTGTCAGGTGACCATAAATTAGGAGTGCACAAAGATACTCCAATTACATTATAGACAGAAATAAAAACTGGGAGTATAATGCAAATAATACAAATTTTATTATTATAATCAAATCAAGGCATTACCAATGTCATATACACAAATTCAAAATAGCAGCAGTCGAAAAAATAGACAAAGGTATGTTACATACATGTCTGATAATAGTCACCCAGTACATGACATTTCATAATGACATCTTTTTTGTTTTAACGTCAAATCACATGAATAGGTGGCTGCAATACACTGAGAAACAGGGTAGCTTTACACGTCGCAACACTGCATGCAATTTCACTTGCAACTTACTGGTTGCAGTGAAATCATGGACACATTGTTACATTTGTACATGGCAACAAAATGGAACAATGTGTCCTTGATTTCACTGCAACCAGTAAGTTGCAAGTGAAAGTGAAATTGCATGCAATGTTGCGACGTGTAACGGTACCCACAAGGTATGAGGTTACACAACAGGTACAAAAGCTGGTTAAAGTGCAAGTGCATATTTTTTTATGATAAACCCAGCAATGACTCTGATGCTAGTAATTCCTCATACCCATATACAGACATATTTTAACTCATACCCACTACTGTGAAAAATGCAAGAGGAATGCCCAGGAAGAACTAAAAAAGAAAAAGGTTCCCTCAGGGGGAGGAGGGATAAAGAGAAAGCAGGAGCCGCCTGGAAGTGAAAGTCAGTGTCTGTTGTGCTTAGCAGAACAATCTCCTGCCGCATCTTATCCCTGAGTAAATTAATCCAGATATCCAAGCGGCAGAAAAGGGTTTCAAAACTGAGCTACCGTTCAAATTGCTCAATAAATCAAAATTGCATCATTCTATTTGGAGCTCTATAGGGACCTTTTTACTATGTTGGGAGCTATGGTGACCATTATACAGTATGGGAAACATCATACTTTATGGGGCCATTTTACTGTACATGGTATACTCATTACTATTCGCTATGTGCACGGATAGTACGGTATTCGCGATACTCGTTACTCGTTGAGTTTTTTGGATTTTACTCGTAATATTTGTGTGGACTGAAACGCATGTTTCCTGATTGATTGATTGATTGATTGTCAGCCAATAAACATGCTCTCAAGAAGCTGGGAAAAGGTGTGTGACAGTCCGCGCCACCGGGTACCAAAGAAATCACCTGGGATGCAGGAAGTTATTTCAAGCTTTGTCTTTATTCTCCAACATGTTTCAGCGCTCCACCTGGCGCCTTCCTCAGGGATATTGGATATCCCTGAGGAAGGTGCCAGGTGGAGCGCTGAAACATGTTGGAGAATAAAGACAAAGCTTGAAATAACTTCCTGCATCCCAGGTGATTTCTTTGGTACCCGGTGGCGCGGACTGTCACACACCTTTTCCCAGCTTCTTGAGAGTCTTCCCACATGCGAGTGGTTGGTGGAGGTCCTGCAGCAGCCGGTATTGATTATATGGCTTCAAGCCAGTTGTGGGTCATCACAACTGGAATAGGTGAGTGGTTTTGACAATATACCTCTAATCTCTTAGTGTCTGAGTGATAGGGCACTATTGCGCCTCTTGTTCCCCCTTCCTATTTTATATTAATAAACATGCTGGGATTGCTTGCCGGTCATAGTAATGCCATATTCATCTTGGATAATGGCATTAGTGCGAATGGCAGGCACTGTATAACCAAAGAAAAAAAAGACACTCAAACCAAATAGCATGAGGTCTGGGGGGAGAGGGGGCTGTAAAAATTCAGAGATGGATGAAAACATGCTCAAACTGCATGGGAACAATATACAGACATGATGTACACTGTCTGTATACTGTTCTGCCACACAGCTGTGACAGAACCTAGTGAAGATAGATAGATACAACAGGTAGATTTTGCCAGACTCATGCTGTTGCTGCTCCCGGGCCGCTTAGTCTCCCGCTGAATCACTTCCAGGGCCGCCTATTAGGCTACTTGCATATTCACTGCGCTGTTAGACAAACAGCCAATCACAGATGCTCACACTCTGTGAGAGCCTCTGTGATTGGCTGTTGTAGTCAGAGTGCATTTCCACACTCTGGACAGTGATTGCGCTTGGCTGCCATACACATTAGTGTACGCAAACCAACCTGCCGTCATAGGGTGTTAAATAAATAATTAGAAAAAAATGTGTGGGGCTTCGCAGTATTTTTAAGTCTAGTCCGATGAAAGCAGACAGCAGTGAGCTGCTGCCCTCAGCTGCCTAATTTTACTTGGCTGGCAAAAAAAATGTGTGGGCAAGAAGGGGTCCCCTAGTCAGGTAACACAAGCATCCAACACTTGTCCTGACTCCAGATCAGAAGGGGGAGCTCTGTTCAGGGGAGCTTCCCTAAAAATTCTGGCCTGGGGGAGGGGTTAGGCAGAACATTAGTGAGTACAGATGACCTGGGGACTGGAGCCGGTTGGAGCTCGTCCCAGGTCAGAGGAGAGCTGGGGACAGTGAGAAGTCGAGGAGAACCTGAGGAGAGGAGCCATGACCAGGCTCGCCCCAGAGAAAAGCGCTACGGTAGAAACAGGACAACGGAGTCTGTCGTTGTTTGAGCACTGAAGTCCCAGCAGCCAAATCTGGAGGGCAGAGGATTGCAAGTCCCCGGCTCTGCTCAACGCCCGCGGCAATGCAGCATAATAGGACTCGGAGTCGTCACCGAGGAGTGATGCCTGGAAAAGGTTCGAGCTGCCTGCCATATGGGCAAAGACTAGACACGCAGGAAGAGGGCTGCAGTAGAGCTTTAGGCAGCGAGGTCCAAATAGCACCACGCAGAAGGAAGGCCTCTACAACCACCTGGCTAGGTGGATTCCCATTTGCTTCCTGGCTGCCCGGATTTCCATTATCATCTGTTGCCAGTATCCCGATCTGCACCTGCAACCACCAAGTAAAGGTAAAGGAAAGTTTTATCCCTTACATAGACTATGCAAACTGCCCTGGGCCCTTGCACTACCCGTGCAGAGCATACCATCTTGCTGCATCACCAATGGCCCCAGAGGATCTGTATTGCAGCGTCTGCCATCCATCCCAGTTGCCGAAACCCACGGGTGCAGTCATGTCAAATCCCATAAAATATTCCCCATTTATTGACACAACAAGGGCCACGAAACCGGGTCACGATCCCGTGACCTCCCCAAAGAACTCCCGACTTGGTTCTGTGTATCCCACGGTCCTGGTCGGCGTGTCACTGCCCAATATAGGATTAAAGTGAAAACCACCCTGCTGTTTACTGTCTGCTCTCTTTAAACTTCTCCAAATCTTGATTTGTATGAATCCTAATAAATGTTGGTGCAGCTGATTTTTCTCATACTAAGTAATGCAGCATATTTTAACACAGCATTTACTGTATGTTAATAAAGGCACTTGGAAACATTTTAGAAGGAAAATTTTTCCTAATAGATACATTCTGAAAAGAAAGCAACTGCAGTCAAATCATGTTCCACATTGACCAAGATGATTTGAAATGATACATTTCCATTGTTCTGACCATTTAAATAAACAATGTACATGTGCCATTTCTCTGCAGAAAAGTGACATTTTCTTTTGCTGCTGAAAGGCCTACAGAATGTCAAAGCACAGAGGTTGTGATTGGCGTAGAGCGTTAAACACGTTTTAATGCATTCCTTCATTCTCCATCTCTACTCTTGCACAATGGGCCGTTTGTTTGACGAGATAAGACAAAGGGCTATAGATCGAGAGTTCTACATACAGATCCCACACCCATTGTGGATACTAACAAAAAAAATTTCAAGATAAAATATTTGTTCTATATACAACAGAGACTAGAAGGTTTCATTGCAGCGAGGCAAAGTTTACACTAGTATTGTCCCAGGGGCGGACCGTCACCCCCGGGGGCCCTGGTGCAGGTGTGGACCGGGGGGAGGGGTGCTGGTGCTGGGACAGAGCTCTCTTACCGCTGCTTCTGGGAGAGCCGCCGCTGCTTCTGGGAGAGCCGCCGCTGCTTCTGGGAGAGCCGCCGCTGCTTCTGGGAGAGCCGCCGCTGCTTCTGGGAGAGCCGCCGCTGCTTCTGGGAGAGCCGCCGCTGCTTCTGGGAGAGCCGCGCTCTCCCGCCTGGTGACGGCGGCTCGTGGGGGTCGGCTGGGGGCCCCCCTCCAGGCTTGAAGGGGCCCCCTAACCGGTCGGGGCCCTGGTGCGGCTGCACCAGCCGCACCAGTGTAGTTCCGCCCCTGTATTGTCCGAATTTCCTCCAGAGAGCTCAGATGATTGTCGTGCATATTGTTATCTGCATTTAGTCCGTGTACCATCTGTGTCCATTTTTTCCTTCGTGTGACATCAGTGTCAGTTTGCTAAGTTAATAATGGCAATGGATCCATAAAAAAATGGATTTTATACTATTTCTTATGGACTCCTAGATTAGTTTCATCTAACATATAGAAAAAAATAGAATCTGCTGTAATGTTTTTTCAGATTCGGTCTGTGAAAACCCCCCCCCACTCATCTGAATAACCTATTTGATTATAATTGGTCTGTGCTGTCCGTGTGAGGTCAATTTTTTCATGGACTACAAATAAGTGTCACGCTTGGGAGGTGAGGGACTCAGGTAACGTGATGGTTTGATGAGCAAAGGGGGTCAGGAGAGTCTAATCTGACCCTGATGCTGGGGTTCCTGGCTTTCCCTGATCTCGGAGGTACCTCTGATGTTGAGGAGTTCCGGGCCGCCACCCTGTACCCTAAGCACCTGCTTAGACCTAGGCTGAGAGCCCCTACCTCCACCCACGGGTCAGGGATCACAGCTTCTCCCAAGGCAATTGAACTCCAGGAGAGGCTTCAGCACAGTAGCAAGACGTCTTCTCAGCTCAATGACCAAGAGCCAACTAACTCTATAAACGGCGTGTGACAGCGAAGAAGGAAAGCTATTTAAAGCCAGGGGAGGGGATTCCAGGTGAGTCACACTTCAACCACTCAACCAGCAGCTGAACATAATAGTGAATGTAGCTCTGAAGCACAACACAGGAGTCAGGACCTTCACACCAATCCCTCATGCAACCCTAAAGGTACCGTCACACGCGGCAATTTTGCAAGCAATTTCACTGGCAATTTGCTGGTTGCAGTGAAATCATGGATACATGGTTCTGTTTTGTTGCCGTGTAGAAATGGAACCATGTATCCATGATTTCACTGCAACCAGCAAATTGCCAGTGAAATTGCTTGCAAAATTGCCGCGTGTGACGGTACCTTTAAAGGAAAACAACACATACAGCAGCATCCAGCGATGTCAGGAAATGTCCATGAATTCAGAGTCTGACGAATAGGCTGCTCTTTGAGGCTGGTATCCACAAG
Organism: Allobates femoralis; assembly: GCA_033576535.1. Taxonomy (NCBI): domain Eukaryota; kingdom Metazoa; phylum Chordata; class Amphibia; order Anura; family Aromobatidae; genus Allobates; species Allobates femoralis. Next base: position 170,829,065 of record JARQOC010000004.1, read on the forward strand.
TGAAAAGTGTAATCCAGCACCTGAACCATTAAAAAACCCTATGAATACCAACACTGTTGTCTGAATTTTTACTGTCATTTATTTTTCAGTTAATCAGTTTTTAATTTTTTTTATTTTTCCTTCAAGTCATCCTTCCTTTAAGATAACCCTATATTGTCCTAGGCCACCTCACAGCTGAGAAATGGATAAGATAGTATCCAGTCTAGGCAATCCTTTGTGATCTAACCAGTATGGACTCCAGGCTGCCACATCTTATCTGCACCGAGATTTACCCATACATGGACATTTACCTATCCAGAGGGCTTCATGGCCTGGGTAAACTTGTAGCAGTCTTTCGGATGTTCTCATCATCTGTATGTCAAACAATATTAAATCAAATCTGTCACCTGGTATTTGCAACCTAATCTAGGAGCAGCATAATGTAGAAGCAGAGGCCCTGATTCCAGTGAGGTCACTTACTGAGCTGCTTGCTGTAGTTTTAAAGAGGACTTGTCACCCCCCTGCTGTATGGCAAAGTAAATGCAGCACTGAATGCAGCATGTCTGCTGCAGTCAGTGAAGGGGTCCCCCATGGCTCTAGCCCCCATGTATCCCGAGAAATACATCTTAGAAAGCTTAAAGATAACTAGTCTAATGGGTGGGATCTTATTACCAGCTCTTCGCCACTGGCACAGTCCTCCAGCCTCCTACATGTTTGTTCCTCCCCCTCTATGTGAATGCCGCCGCCTTCTGTTCTGCCCTTCACTTCTCCTGCGCTGTCAATCACACTGTTGCACAGAGCGGCATGGCGTGACATCAGCGCCAGATTCCCGCCCTGCTGTTTGAATAAAGCATAAAGCAGGGTGGGCTCTGCTGCTGATGCCACACAATGCCGTTCTGTGCAGCAACGTGATTGACAGTGCAGGAGGAGCGGAGGGTAGAACAGGAGGCAGCGGCATTCACATAGAGGGGGAGGAACAAACATGGAGGATGCAGGAGGACTGTGCCAGCAGTGAAGAGCTGGTAATAATGTGGTGCCCCTGCGGACCGGTCGCCACAAGATGGCGCAGCAGTTGGGATCGGTAAGTCCAGTCACCCTAAATACACACCCAACACACTCCGATCCCAAGACAAGTTACACTATGCTCAGCCACAGGATGACGGGTGGAGGGTGGAGAAATTATGACAGGACCCGGTTAGGGGAGGTAACAAAAGGACACAACACCTAGTTCAGTACGCCAGTCAGCCAAGAGACACCAGAGAGTCAAATTCAGTCCGAAGGAGAGGCGAGAACACACATCATACAGGACTGAGAGGGCATGGACCCGGCGGCCTGTGCTACCTTGAGGCTTGTCTGGGTCCCGAGCTGTAGACTGAGGTGAGAGAAGGAAGGAGTCCAAGGTGTGGTCGAGTCAGCAGGGACACTGAGGGAGGGGCCGGAACCAGAGTGCCGCCTCTGCGCAAGTGGTCAGGAAGCTCTATGCTCCAACCACAAACCCTGGCGGGGTGCAAGGTCTTTATGTCCCGCGACACAACCTCCGGCGCAGAGAAAGGAAGGCAGCCGTATTAGGACTAGGGGACCTAGCAGGTCGCCCAATGAAAGTCAGTGGCCGCTGGACAGTAGCTAGTGTGCGGCCAGACCAAAAGGCCCATGATAGGAGCACGAAAGGGGGGGATAGTGATGAGCCATCCCGGCTGTTTAGACCACACTTGAGCCGCCACTGTACTGTCTGTAAACTAACCATCTGCTGAAAAAGAGAGTAAACCCGGTTAAAGCTCTATTCTGTGTGAGACTGTGATTACAGCGCCTGAAAAGAGATAGAATGATTTTGTGAACCGGCAGCAGGAGACTGCTTGACTGTATTGCAAACCCTACACCCTGACGAGCCCTGCCTTACAATAGACTATTCAGTTGCCCTGGGGATCCGCTTTTCCCATGGAGAAAAGAACCATCCTCGCTGTGACTTCCATCATCCCCAGAGGCTCCGACTGCAGCAGCGGCTATCCTGGCTGCATTCCACGGGTGGCGTCACAGCACTCTTTGATTTTTGTTTTATTTTCTTTTATTCAATTTTTCAAATCCCCCTTTTTACTGATCGCCCTGACAAGGGGATCACAGACCGGGTCATCCCGCAGCCCCAGACGACGACGAGAGGGCCCAGTTCTGAGTTCCCCACGGTCCCTGCCAGGGGCGAGTCAATAAGATCTCACCCATTAGACTTGTTATGTGTAAGCTTTCTAAGGTGTATTTCTCGGAATCCAAGGGTGCTAGAGCCATGGGGGACCCCTTCCCTGAATGCAGCAGACATGCTGAATTCAGTGCTGCATTTAATTTGCCATGCAGCAAGGGGGTGACAGGTACTTTTAAGAAAAGTACTGTTTTATCAGCAGCAGATTATCACTAGAGGACAAGTGCACTTGCTGCCCTGGGGACAGGGCTATGTGGAGGAGGGGATATGTGGAGGTGCAGAATGCAACATGGGTGTGGCTATGTGAAGTGGGTGTGACTATGTGGAGTGGGCATGGCTATTTGGGGTGGGAGTGGCTATGCCACTGAGATGCAGGCTGAGAAGTGGACATGGCTATGTGGAGTGGGCATGGCTATATGAAAAGGTGGGATATGAAGTGGGCGTAGCTAACTGGAGGAGTTGTGGCCATGTAAACTGGGCGTGGCTAATGCCACATACATGCACACATACATACACTCAGCTTTATATATTAGATGGAGGCTGTGCTGTATATATTATTTGGAGGCTGTGCTAGGCTATATTTATTATTTGGAGACTGTGCTGGGCTGTATATATTATTTGGAGGCTGCTGTTGGGCAGACACAGCCTCCAAATAATATATGCAGTTCAGGACAGCCTCCAAATAATATATATGGCCCAGCACACCCTCCAATAATATATACAGCCCAGCAGCAGCCTTCCTGTAATTTACACAGCCCAGAGCATCTTAGTTATGATATATAGCACAGCACAGCATCCAAATGTACACAGTCCGCAGCCTCTGTATTATATATACAGCCCAGCAGCAGCCTCTATATTATATATACAACCCAGCAGTCTCCATATTATATATACAGCCTAGCAGCCTTTATATTATATATACAAACCTGAACAGCCTCAATATTATATATACAGCCCACCCAGGAGCCTCTATATTATATATACACAGCTCACAGCTTCTATATTATATACATGAATTATGGTATGTGTTAAAGGGGCCCACTGACACTGCTTCGCCCAGGGCCCACAAAAACCTGGAGCTGGCCCTGGCTCAAGGCAATGTTCACATGTGTATTTTCGGTCTCAATGCTGTCCACAAAAAATACTGATCTAACACAGAGAACACTAGGCCAATCATATTCAATATGGCAGCTCAAATAACCGAATGTGCACGTGAAAAACATGGCAGCTTGCACTAGTCTCTTCCATATTTCGAAGATCAACCGTACAGCATCTGATTTCAACAAAACATTGCAATTCTTAGCATAGAAAATTGGATTTAAGGCCGCTTCACACGCAAGGATATAGGTGAATGAGATCATTAGCAATGTCACGTGTCCGCGATCCTTCCGCCATCGTTAGTTGTCACACGCAAGGATATTGTTAACGATCTTAAATTTTGCAACGCTCCAGCTATTTGGAGAAGAACGTTTGAATGATTTTACAAAGCGGCAGGAATAGGAGAAATATGAACGACATCGTTCAAAAAGGTGTCACACTGAATGATGTTACTGCTTCCCAGGACGTTAATTAGACGACAAACGATAGATTTGAGGTCCGGATCTCACATTTTTGATGACCGTTCTAACGATGTTTCCATCCTACATCATTCGTTTACACGCAACGATGCACTAACGATATCGTCTGAACGATCACAAATCCGTGACGTTAACGATATCCCAGTGTGTCATGCGGCCTTAATGGTGGGTTTACACACACCAATCATTGTATCCAATCTCTGAACCAATCTCTGGTTGCAGTGAAATCATGGACACATAGTTCCATTTTGTGGCTGTGTACAACATGGAGTAATCTGTCCATGATTTCACTGCAACCAGAGATTGGTTCAGAGATTGGATACAATGATTGGTGTGTGTAAACCCACCATAAGTCTTGTAAAATTTTATTAACTACTGACATGTAAAAGTTTGTCATATGGATGACAATAGAAAAAAATTGTCATTGTATTCTGGATAAAAATCAGATGATTTTCCATGCAGACTCGTGCACTTAGCCTATGGTCGACTTTTTATGACCGTATAAAAAATAATTAGTTTCATTCAGAGAATTCAAATTATGTTTTTCTCACTTGTCATCCATTTGTACAATCTGTGTACAATCTGTTTTTTTTTTACAGTAGCAGCTATTATTAATTTACAAGACTATTTACAGTTTATTATTTTTTAAGAAGTGCCATATATCTGTAAAAAGGATGCTGTACAGCAGTTCTGTATGGGATCGGTTTTTCTGTGCATGAATGAGTGAAAATGACCCTATATGTGGAAGAAACTAGTAGATGTTGTGATTTCACATGCAGATTTGATCCCTGAAAAAAAAAACACTCAACTGAAGTGCCCCAGTGAAAAACATTGATCTGAGTGTGATCCGTTCATAGACATCACCCAGACTGAAAATATGCCTGTATGAACCTATACAATGGTGATAGCTCACACTGAGATGGCTACAGTATATGCTTCTGAAACTGCCAAATGACCGGTGGCGTAACTACCGGCATAGCAGACGTAGCGGTCGCTTTGGGGCCTGGCGCTTGTGGGGGGCCCAGACCCAGCGCCGCTACGCTGCTATCCGGTCAGCTGCGATACCTTGTGTGGCCGTCAGGGGGTGGGGGCTCGGTCCCCCGGCGAGGTGGATGCCGCCCGCTCCTATTCAAAGCGGCCGCAGGCGCCGCGGCCGCACACAGATCAAAGGGGCTGCCGCCGCCAGACTGTCACTGTAGCCTGTGTGTTCTCTGTGCAGAGTTGGTCTCCGCCCCCTGGCCGGCCTGTTACCTCCTTAGGTAATGTTCTGCAGCCTGCCTCTGTCCCCCACTGACCTGGAAGTGTAGTTACTTCCTGGAGGCCGACAGTCACGAGGAAGGAGAGGAGAGGAGAGAGGAGAAGAGAAGAAGAAAGAGAGAGGGAGAGAGAAGAGAGAGAAGACAAGTGAAGTCACACTGAACTGGTTCACGGTTCAGGGGCTCATCATCAGCTTGGCTGCGCCTGCCCCACAGCCACAGCACAGCGCAGCGCGTTGGAGGGGATAAGAAGATTCAAGAACGCATCGTTGGTCTACTCCTGCACCTGCATCCTCCATTCTCAATTATGCAGTGTGACTAGGTCTAAATGCTTCAGGCTGCAGCCCCGCACTTCCATGCAATGTCGGCCGGGCGCCCTCACCTTGCATTTCATTAGTTCTAACTTTGTTGGTGGTTAATGGGGTTGTATCACACCATAGTGGCCTGGTAAGTAAGCTTGTGTAGCTGTTATTTTGCCGAAATATCTGTTTCTAGTAGTTTAATATACCGTATATACTCGTGAATAAGCCGAGTTTTTCAGCACATAAAATGTGCTGAAAAGTCCCCCCCTTGGCTTATACATGAATCATACAGTATACAGACGCCCCCCCAGGATTAGGAACAATTTTGTTACATTATTTCTAATTTTGGCACTTAATGTGACTCCTGTATGCATTATCGGTAAGGGGGTGTGTCTTGAAGGGGGGGGTGTCATTGGGGGCGTGTCTTGAAGGGGGCCCCGTTCAAAAGTTTGCTATGGGGCCCTGCCAGTTCTAGTTACGCCCCTGCAAATGACTACAAGATTTGGAAACCAATCAGTGATGATATCAAACTGTGATCGTGGACACAGAAAAATCAGATGGATTGAAAAATATTACAGAAAAACCTGTTCATTGTCAGCAGCAAGAACTCAAGGTACCATCACAAGCGGCAATATTGCTAGCAATTTCACTGACAATTTGCTGGTTGCAGTGAAATCATGGACACACTGTTCTAATTGTACACAGCAACAAAATAGAACAATGTGTCCATGATTTCACTGCAACCAGCAAATTGCCAGTGAAATTGCCTAGCAATATTACTGTGTGTGACGGTACCTTCAGAGCTAAAATATGGGGCTGATAAATGTGAAATAAAGCGCCTGGGCTGCAGTAAAAATACTACTGCAGACATCAAAATAGGAATCTATCCTCCCAAAATTATTAATGGCAGATACTATGACAGCTCTCTGAAAAGGGCTGGAAGCTTCTCTAATTAGAGTTACATTAAAGGGAACCTGTCACCTCTGAAAAGCCACCTTACCTATCAATACATGTCCCTGCACCTTCCCATTACCATTATAACTATCCCTCTCTAAATGCCTGCTTTTAATGTTCTAAAAAATGTTTTTAAACTTACCGTATATACTCGTGTATAAGCCGACCCGTGTATAAGCCGACCCCCCTACTTTTGCCCCAAAACCTGGGAAAACCTATTGACTCATGTATAAGCTGAGGGTGGACCCCAGCACAGGTATACAGCCCCCAGCAGTGTGGTATACAGGCCTTCCCAGTGGTAGTATACAGCAGCCTCCCCAGTGGTAGTATACAGCAGCCTCCCCGGTGGTAGTATACAGCAGCCTCCCATGTGGTAGTATACAGCAGCCTCCCCAGTGGTATATACAGGCCTCAGCAGTATATACAGCAGCCCCAGTGGTATACAGCAGCCTCCCCAGTGGTATATACAGGCCCCAGCAGTATTACAGCAGCCTCCCCAGCAGTATATACAGCAGCCCCAGTGGTATACAGCAGCCTCCCCAGTTGTATATACTGGCCCCAGCAGTATTACAGCAGCCTCCCCAGTGGTAAATGCAGGCCCCAGCAGTATATACAGCAGCCCCAGTGGTATACAGCAGTGGTATACAGGCCCCAGTCGTATACAGGCCCTCTCAGCAGTGGTATATAGGGCCCCAGCAGTAATATACAGGCCCCCAGCAGTGGTATATAGGGCCCCAGCAGTGGTATACAGGGCCCCAGCAGTGGTATACAGGGCCCCAGCAGTGGTATATAGGGCCTCAGCAGTAATATACAGGCCCCCAGCAGTGGTATATAGGGCCCCAGCAGTGGTATATAGGGCCCCATCAGTGGTATACAGGGGCCCAGCAGTGGTATACAGGGCCACAGCAGTAATATACAGGCCCCCAGCAGTGGTATATAGGGCCCCAGCAGTGGTATACAGGGCCCCAGCAGTGGTATATAGGGCCCCAGAAGTGGTATACAGGGCCCCAGCAGTGGTATATAGGGCCTTAGCAGTAATATACAGGCCCCCAGCAGTGGTATATAGGGCCCCAGCAGTGGTATATAGGGCCTCAGCAGTGGTATACAGGGCCCCCGCAGTGGTATATAGGGCCTCAGCAGTGGTATACAGGGCCCCAGCTGTGGTATAGGGCCCCAGCAGTGGTATTCTGGCCCCCATCAGTGTTATCCAGCCCCCCCTCCTTAGTATGTGTCCCCCAGGCTGCGGCACATATTAAAATAAAAAACGTTTCATACATCACCTATCTGGCGCCGCTCCTCCATCTCCCGGCTTCTTCCTGCTTGTGCCGGCTTCTATTCCTGTGGCCGACGCAGCGGATGACGTCATCGGCTGCGCCCGGTCACATGACACCGGCACAAGCAGGAAGAAGCCAGGACCGGAGGAGCGGCGCCGGAGAGGTGATGTATGAAATGTTTGTTATTTTGATATGTGCCGCAGCCTGGGGGACACATACTAAGGAGGGGAGGCTGGATAACTCTGATGGGGGCCAGTGTAGTGCAATATGCACCACTCCCCCCGCCGCTGATGGACGGGGGGATGCAGTGCATATTCATTACACTAATGAGGCGGCCCCACGTGACCTCCGCAGGCACTGCGGCCCCCTCCTGCCTCCTCCAGCCCCCCGGTCACAGCCCTCCCCCCACAACATACCGAGTGACTCGGGTATAAGCCGAGGGGGGCACTTTTCAGCACATTTTTTGTGCTGAAAAACTCGGCTTATACACGAGTATATACGGTACTCATTAAGATGATAATGAAGCAGGGGCTGTATGCAATAGTCCCCCTGGGCGTGTTTGTTTGCAGCCTCCAGCATCCTTTATCACGTCCCCATGGGTGTGATATTATAATTAAATTTCGCGCCCCCAGTCTGGCTCCCTGCGCTCTGCTATGCAGCTTTCCTGTGGTATGCCCCCCTAGCAACCCGATGTTTACCTTAGCAGTGGTGTGGGGCTCTATGAAGCCCCGCTTAGCAGCGCTGTGCCGCTGCTAAGGTAAATATCGGGTTGCTAAGGGGCCCGCGGTTCCGGAAATTACACGTTCAGCGTCATATCCACAGGAAGGCTGCATAGCAGAGTGGAGGGAGCCAGGCTAGGGGCGCGAAATTTAATTACAATATCACACCCATGGGGGCATGATAAAGGATGCTGGAGGCTGCAAACCAACACGCCCAGGGGGACAATTGCATATAGCCCCCGCTTCATTATCATCTTAATGAGTAAGTTTAAAAACATTTTTTTACAACATTAAAAACAGGCATTTAGCAGAGAGAGGGATAGTTATAATGGTAATAGGACGGTGCAGGGACATGTAGTGATAGGTCAGGTGGATTTTCATAGGTGACAGGTTCCCTTTAAGTCTTGAAGGCCACGCGCACACGTTGAATATTAGGTGAGGTTTTTTTTTTTACCTCAATCTTTGTAAGCCAAAACCAGGAGTAGAACAATCAGAAGAAAAGTATAAGGCAGGTCTTTCAGTATCATATGGCATCCGGTGTGAAAGCCTCCGATACGATATGCTAATGACACTCGGCTCAAACTGTGATGCCAGTGTGACTGAGTGTCATTTTACTGTGATCTGAATCTCCTGCATGCGAGGATGGAAACACAGGTGCGGAGAAGGTGGAAAATTTAAAGGGACTCTGTCAGCACAGAATGATTGTTCAAACCAAGTCCAGGCGTTCATCCATCAGAGCGGCTAGTCATTTAAATTCACCTTCTCACCTGCTTGTTTTACTTCTATCTTTCTTCTGCATGAGACAATATGGATCACCAGCTCCTCCTCGCTATGCTCCATTCTATCTGCCTCAAAGACATCACCCGGTTCTCTTTCTACCTCTATGACTACTCCTTCATTGTATCTTTTGCTGGCTCTTACTCCTAGCCTCGTCCACTTAGTATTGGGGATCCTTAGAGCTCAGTCCTAGGCACCCTTTTCTTCTCTCTATTCACCATCCCTATTGGGCATACCATCAGCAGATTTGGTTTCCACTACCATCTCCATGCTGATGACACCCAACTATACACCTCTTCTCCTGACATCATCCCCACCTTAATACAAAACACCAGGGACTGTCTGTCTGCTGTCTCTAACACCATGTTCTCCCTCTATCTGAAAATGAATCTCCTCAAATCTAAACTTCTCATGTTTCCTCCCTCTACTAACCAACTTATTCCCAATATTTATTTCACTTTTGGTGGTTTAACCACAACTCCAAAGCAGCACATTTGCTGTCTTGGGGTTATAATGATAAGATGTCAGATTTAGGGAGTTTAGTGGAGGGCGGGAGCAGAAGAAGTTCAGTTTTGGAAAGGTTGAGTTTTAGGTAGAGAGCGGACATAACATTGGAAACTGCAGTTAGACAGTCATTGGTGTTCTGTAATACAGCGGGGGTAAGGTCAGGGGATGATGTGTATACTGGTGTGTCATCAGCATAAATATGATACTGAAAGCCAAATCTGCTGATGATCTGTCCAATCGGGGCTGTGTAGAGAGAGAAGTGAAGAGGGCCAAGGACACTGAGGGACCCCAATAATGAGAGGAAGAGGAAGTGGAGCCAGCGAAAGATACACTGAAGGAGCGGTCAGAAAGATAGGACGAGAACTAGGAGAGTGCGGTGTCCTTTATGCCGATGGAGTGCAGCATAGAGAGTAGGAGATGGTGGTCAACAGTGTCAAAAGCTGCAGGGAGATCAAGAAGAATTATCAGAGAGTGGTCACCATTACGTTTTGGCGTCAGAAGGTCATTGGTCACTTTGATTAGGGCAGTTTCTGTAGAATGTAGGGGACGGAAATCAGAGTGGGGCGGATCTAGAAGAGAATGAGTGGAAAGGTAGCGGGTGAGGCGGGTGTAGACCAGGAGCTCCAAGAGTTTGGAGATGAAGGGGAGATTGGAGACTGGTCTGTAGTTATTTGTGTAGGACGGGTCTAGAGAAGTTTTTTTAATAATGGAGTAATGATAGAGTGAAGGAGGAGGGGAAGATGCTGGAAGAGAGGGAGAGATTGAAGATTTTTGGTTAGGGGAGTGGTGAAGACTGGAGAGAGAAACTGGATTAGGTGTGAAGGAATGCGGTCAGTGATGCATGTATAAGGATGAGAGGAAGAGAGGAGCCTGGAGTCTTCTTCTGTGACTGGGTCAAATGTGAAGAGTGAGCCGGAGGAAATGTGGGGAGAGATAGGAGGAACAGTGCTTGGAGGCCGGGAGCTGATTTCCTGACGGATGTTTTCTATTTTCTCTGTGAAGTAAGAAGCCAGATCATCAGCACAGAGGTCAGTGATAGGAGCCTGCACTTTAGGACTGAGGAGAGAGTGAAAGGTGTCAAAGAGTCTTTTTGGGTTGTTGGATAGTGAGGAGATCAGGGTGGTGAAGTAGGTCTGTTTAGCGAATTGAAGGGCAGAGTTATAATTTTTTAACATAAATTTATAGTGCATAAAGTTACGTAGCCTTATAGTACAAGAAGTCAATGATCGCAGTAAGATGTAAAAAAAAGTTTTCAAAATGTGTCAAATGTTTGAATTGAAATTAAATTAAAAAATAAAATCTGCATATTCAATATGGCCATGACCACAACTGTCCAATCTATCATAATAGGATAACATTTTCCTTGTATGGTGACCGCTGTATTTGGGTGTAAAGTTTAGGATATTTTTTAACCACCAAAGTATTAGCAAAGAAAATTAAGCAAATTTGGTAACTCTGTAATTGTATTGACCCAGAGAAATGTGTAAAAACAATGGCGTGAGTACAATTATTTTCACTGCAGTTTTACCTGTTTTGTTTCTGGGGAAGCTGAAGACTTAAAAAAGCTGGAAATGTCACAAACATCTATCTGTGTGTGTGCAAGTGTGTGTGTGTTTGTGTATCTCTTTGTGTATATCTCTGTGTTTGTACCTCTGTATGTGTGTGCTTGTCTATATCTCTGTGTTTACCTTTGTATGTGTGTATATCACTGTGTGTGTGTGTGTGTGTATATGTGGAGCCCCAAGGGACGTGGGGTACTCGGTACCGGACCGGTCTGCGTCGGGGATGTCACGGGTGGCTTGGTCCGGACCGTGTCCCTGGCTCAGCACAATAAAAGGGGAATATTTACAAGGGAGATTGTCACGGGTGACGCCACCCACTTGATGCGGCCAGTAATGGGGGCCGCCGCTGCTGCAGAACCTCCGGGGGTGATGTGAGGGCAGCGGAGGTGGTATAGTTCCAGTGGGGGGAACTGTATCCCCCGGGGCAGTAAAGGGGTAAAGTCTATTGGGGTTATAGATGGTGGGGAAGAGTTGGAGGACACACACTCACGTTTAGTTGATACTGTAATTCCATTCTTGTCCTGATGCTGCAGAGCTGACAGGCTGGATCTGCAGGGAGGAATTGTCTCTGTGCTGGATCTGGAGCAAAGGTCGCAATCACTACACAGACTCCAAAGTTGTTTTCCAAGGCTTTACTGCTGATATTATTGCAGATTATAGTCCACGGAGTCTGTAATGGGGGCTGAGCTCTCTCCCCACACCCTGTCCGGGTCTTTGCTTCCTTGTGCTGCACTCTGTGTGTGTGTCCTGAGCTGCTGCTTCTTAGCTAAGCTGCTGGGATTCCTCACGTCTCTCTCTGTATGCTGCTGGTACCACTTGGCTAGGCAACTTGGGTCCTCTATGCTGCACTGACCCCTCCGTGTTGCTTCACTCTGGTACTAGGGGGCATCTAGAGATCCCACTGTTCCTGGATTCGCTGTGCTGTGGGTGCCAGACACAGTACCGGATCCGGTGTCCGTCTCTCTGTGCGTACTTCTGGGGCAAGTGATGGTGTCACTCCAGCTCCCAGATGTGTTCCTCTGTCTTTCGGTCTCCTGCTCCTCTGACCCTTGCTAGGTCTGCACTGAGCTAACTCTGCTCTCAATAAGCTCTCAGTTCTCCTGAGCTGTTCTCTTCTCAGTTCTCCAGGAACTGACTGAGCTCTCCCTCATGGGCCTGAGTATATAAGGGAGCAGGAGGTGCTCCCTCTATTGCCCAGAGGTGGTAGTGTTTGTCAGTGTGTAGTGGGGGAGAGAACCCATGTGATGTTATTGTGGCACATTAACCCATGGGGTGCCACATTCCCCCTTAGTTAAATACAGTACTCCGGGACTGTGGAAAAACAAGTAAACAACAATTAAACACAATTAATATTGACATAGACATAAAAATGAAAAAGTACAAAAATCACTAAAATGTGAAAAAGAGTTCGAAAGTCAAAAAGTAGTCTTTCCAGAGGTTTAGTCTATTGCCTCCGGGCTGATGAATATATACAAGAGAGTTCTTACCACAACCAGTCCGTGGTATATATGGTCCATAAGTAAATAAGGAGATTGCAAAGTTCATACAGGATAGTCTCTGTAGGTACTGGGCTTTTTGTTTAACATTGCAATAACTATGTACATTTGTCCACTGAATTCAACTTATATTCAAACAACATATTTACATTATACATTTAATTCTGTATTTTATTCTTTGTACCTAGCTGGTATCTTACCTTGGGTACTACGCTCTGATCTGCGCAATGTTGGTGGAGTTAGTATGAAGGTGTGAGTGGACGTGTACCTATTTGGGGTGCTTGGTATTATGGCAGATGGGTATCTGACTGCAGGACTGGCAAGTTCACTGGGACCAGGAATCTGTTCTTCCTCTTCGGATTCTACTTCCAGTTCTTCAAGTCTTGGGTCTTCTTCAGGTAGCACGGGTTCTGGTAACACAGGTTCTGGTAACACAGCTTCTGGTTTTGAGTCCATCATTGAAGGGAATGCAATCATTGGTACTACAACTGCTCCATGGTAATTTGGCCATGTTTTAGGAAAATCTCCTAGTACCGTGTGGAATACTTCTTCTTCTTTTGCTTGGATAGGTTGGACCTGTACGGGTTCTATGACTTCAGGTGTCTTCAGGGTTTCAGGACACAATTTGAGTTGATCACGAGATACGACTTGTGAAGTTCTCCCTTCATCTTTGCTTATCACATAGGTTTTTACATTGTCTAAGTTAGATGGTAGGACTGTATATGGGACGGCTTCCCACTGATTATCCAGTTTGCCTGTACGTCTCTTTCTCTTGAGAACTTGATCACCTTCTTGTAATGGCATTGCTTGAGCATGTTTGTTAAAGGTCTTCTCTTGTCTTGCTCTTGCTTGTTGTAGGTTTCTCTCTACACATTCTTGCACTTGGTGATACTGTTTCTGACGTTTGATATCCCAATCTGTTTCTTCTAATTCTGTATCTGGTTTTTCAATTCCCATTTCCAGATCAATTGGTAGCTTACCGGGTCTTGCACGCATAAGATAAGCTGGAGTGCAGTTTGTAGAACTCACGGGGACATGGTTGTATAAGTCTACCAGATCAGGTAATTTATCTGGCCACTGGTTTCTTTCTGATTCCGGTAAGGTCTTTAACAGTTCGATTACGATATGATTCATTTTCTCGCATAGACCATTTGTTTGGGGATGAAATGTCGTTGTGCGAATCTTCTTGCAACCGTACATATTGCAGAATTCCTTGAATAGTTCTGATTCAAAAGCTGGACCTTGGTCTGCAAGGACTTGTTCTGGGTAACCATGTGGTCTACAGAAATGCGTCTGGAATGCTTTTGCTGCCGTCTTCGCTGTCAAGTCTTTGACTGGTACCACCACTAAGAAGCGTGAGTAATGGTCCACGATGGTTAAGGCATAGACATAGCCTGACCGGCTTGGTGACAACTTGACGTGGTCTAATGCGACTAGTTCAAGAGGCTGCTTGGTTATTATTGGTTGAAGTGGAGCTTTCTGGAGATCTTTCCTTCTAAGGTTGCATGCGGCACATCTTCTGCACCATAGTTCAATGGATCCTCTCATGCCAACCCAATAGAATCTGTCTCTCAGGATTGCTTCTAACTTCTTCCATCCGAAATGACCTGCGTTGTCATGATAAGCTTCTAAGACCATTTGGGTGTCTCGCTTGGGCACGATTATCTGCCAGACCAGTTCATGCGTCTTGGGATTGGTAAATCGTCTACAGAGCTTCCCTTGATGCAGGAACAACTTGCCTTTATCCTTCCATAGCTGTACAGCTTCAGCTGGGGCATTCTGTCCAGGGTGTGCATGTTGTTGCGTAAGCAGTTCTTTCACTAGCTTCACGGCTGGATCAGTATCTTGAGCTTCAGCCCATCCGTAGTGTCTTAACGGGTTAAGGTTTATTTCCTGTTTCTTTTGGTAGATGCCGGGTCGATAATCTTCTACCCTTGACCGATGAAAGGCCGGGAGTTCAATCTCTTCCAACTCTTCCGGTTCCTCTTCCACGTCTTTCAGGTGCGGCATCCGGGATAAGGCATCTGCGTTCCCATTCTTGCGGCCTGCCCGATATTTGATGACAAAGTTGTAGTTTGATAGCCGGGCTATCCATCGCTGCTCCAAAGCACCTAATTTGGCTGTGTCCAGGTGAGTCAACGGGTTGTTATCCGTGTAGATGGTGAATTCTGCACCTGCTAAGTAATGTTTAAAGCGTTCGGTTACAGCCCAGACTACTGCTAGTAGCTCTAACTTGAAGGAGCTGTAGTTCTCGGGATTTCGTTCTGTAGGCCGGAGCTTCCTGCTTGCAAAGGCAATAACTCGTTCTTTGCCTCCTTGCTTCTGCGACAATACTGCTCCCAGTCCCACGTTGCTGGCATCCGTGTAAAGAATGAATGGTTGATGGTAATCAGGATATGCCAGGATCTCTTCTCCCGTCAGCGCACTTTTTAGCTGATTGAAGGAATTTTCTCTTTCTTCATCCCACCATGCCAGGGAATTACAGTTTGAAGTCTTCCTTGACCGTCCTACCAGAATGTCTTGCAGAGGAGCTGCTAGCTTCGTGAATCCTCAGATAAATCTTCTGTAATAGCCTACCAGGCCCAGGAATTGCCTCACTTCTTTTACATTCGTAGGTCTTGGCCAATCCCTTATCACAGTGATTTTATCAGGATCCGGTGCTACTCCCTCTGAACTCACGACATGTCCCAGGTACTGTACCTTTGGTTTGAGCAGGTGACACTTGGATGGCTTGATTTTCATGCCATACTTCGATAAAGCTTCGAACACTTCCGCCAGGTCTTGTAGATGTTGCTCGTACGTCTTCGAGTAGACTATGACGTCATCTAGGTACAGGAGGACAGTCTCAAAGTTCTTGTGTCCTAGGCAGCTCTCCATCAGACGTTGGAAGGTCCCGGGTGCGTTGCAGAGTCCAAACGGCATACAATTGAACTCACAGAGGCCCATCGGCGTAGTAAACGCTGTCTTCTCCTTGTCGGCCTCGGCCACAGGAACCTGCCAGTACCCACTAGTCAGATCAAGGGTGGAAAAGTAGCTAGCAGATTTTAGTGCAGCTAATGACTCCTCAATCCTAGGTAGTGGGTATGCGTCCTTATGTGTAATGTGGTTAATCTGCCGGTAATCTACGCACATTCTCATGGTCCCATCCTTCTTTTTAACTAACACTAGAGGTGCTGCCCAGGGGCTACAACTGTCTCTTATCACCCCTGCAGATTTCATTTCTCTGAGCATGTCTTTGGTGGTTTGGTAGTGAGCTGGTGGTAAGGGTCTATACCTTTCTTTTATAGGTTGATGGTTACCTGTGGGTATAGTGTGCTCTACCCCTTTGATCTGCCCAAAGTCTAACGGGTGTTTGCTGAATATCTGCTCATATTCTTTCACTACCCGGTATACTCCATGCTTGTGACGGGGAGGTGTAGAACTGGTACCTACATGCAACTTTTGGCACCAATCCTCCAGCTTCTCCTCTGAGCCATTGTCATCCGTCTGGCATGACGGGTTCAAGGGCTCAGCGACGGTGATGTTGTTGTTATCAACCGTGTACAACTTAGCCATGGTAGCATACTTTGGTAATGTGACCTCATCTTCTCCGCAGTTCAATAGGCGTAATGGCACTCTTCCCCTGTGTACGTCAACCACTCCTCTAGCAGTGAGTATGGTCGGTCTACTGTCTGAGTACACGGGTTCTACCAGGGCCTGATAATCTTGCCCTTTAATGCCTATTGCGGCTCTGCACCATACCAACATTTCAGTTTTGGGAGGAATTACAATTGGTATTGGGTCACTTACTCTGACACTGCCGATCTCACCTCCGGAGATTTCTACCTGCTGCTTCAACATCAGGGCTTTGATCTCTTTGTGCAGAAGCCTCTGTTGTCCAGTTCCGGCAGTCTCGGCGATTTGCTGTAAAACACTTAACACTTCGGAAAAACATTTTTCAATGACATTCATTCCTACCACCATCACGGGTTCACGGCCTCGCCGGTCGACATCTACGATTATAATACCCTGTTTCTGCAATTCTACCTTCCCAACCTGAATATTCATCTCTCTAAATCCAACCTTTGGTATCATCAATCCATTACCAGCCCACACTTCAAAGTTAAAGCCATCTGGCGCATTAGTAATGTCTGAATCAGCCCAGTACCTTTTATATAGAACATGTGGGATGGATGTTATTTGGGATCCGGTATCCAGCAAGGCACTGAAGGGAATGCCATCCAACACAATAGGGATCACCGGCTTTCCTCCCACAAATCTGTCATACCAGGCTGAGGGGCCTTGAGTGTTCATTCCTGGGGAGCGGCCCGCCTGCCCAGGGTATCGTCGTTTAAAGGACACTCTCGAGCAAAATGACCTGGTTTCTGGCAACGGCGGCAGACGGGCTGTCCATCTGGTTGGTAGCGATCGCTGGGTCGTCCTCTTGCTGCTGGGTATCTTCTGGGCCTCATCCACGGAACATCCTCTCTGCTGGTCGCCAACTCGATCTTGGGTGCAGGTTTTGACTCTCGCAGTTCCTTGATGACCTTGGCCATGGAGATCACGGTGTCTGTCAGGGCATCTAGCTTTTGGTTGATGGCTGCATTTGAGATATAGTCCCCGGCCTCAGCAGCAGTCGTTGACATAGCAGATGTCACTGGTGCTGCCGCCTGCTGAGGTGCTGCTGCAGTGTCAAGCACAGATGTTAATTCCCTTGGCTCCTCCAGCTGTTGCAGACGGATAGCTCTATCCTTCAGCTCAGTAAATGTCATGTCAGGGTTCTGCAGCAGTACCATGCTTAACTGTCCTCGATGGGAAGGGGAATGGAGGCCCTCAATAAATTGGTCAAATAGCATTTTATCAGCTCCCGGGGCTAAAGCAGGTTCTGCCAGCTTAAGGGCTTTGAGTGCTTCCTGTAAGTTCAAGGCAAAGTCTCTGGCACTCTGTTTAGGTTTCTGGTGGCATGCAAAGAACCTCATCTTAGCCCGGGCATCAACAGCAGATTCAAACGTTGCTTTCAGTCTGGCTGCTAGATGCTCTACAGTGTCCTTGTCTGTGTCCAGCCAGGACGCAACCTCCCGCCGTGCATTGCCCGTTAACTGTCCCGTTATCATTCCTACACGCTGGGCTTCAGTGAGGGGATACATCACATAGTACTCTTTAATCTTTTGCATAAAGTCAGTTAAAGTATTAGGCTCACCGGAGTATTGGGGCAGCCACATTGCCCCCGGAGTATACGGCATCAGGAATGGCATTATGGATGCTGTTCCTTGCGCCGCTGCACCGCCGGATGCTACTGGCTGACCCGGCGCTGCAGCTCCATTGGCTACTCCGCCGCCGTCTTGTGCATCGGCCTGCGACATCTTGGGCCCCCTTAGTTAATATGCGCCCTCCGTCTTCCGCTTCCGTCCGGATGTCTCTGGAGGTTCCGGGGCGCAGCAGGGATCTTCTTCCCCGCCGGATGTCGTCAGCACCAAGGGAGGAGGCTGGGTTCGCGCCAATGCAAGGTACCGCCCCCTTTCTTTCCCGCGCGCCGCGCGCTCCAAAATGGCGGATTTTCAGAAATACAGTTCAGATGGCGCACAGGGTCCAATTCTTTTGGACCGGGTAGATCCTGTTCGTGACGCCAGGTTGTGGAGCCCCAAGGGACGTGGGGTACTCGGTACCGGACCGGTCTGCGTCGGGGATGTCACGGGTGGCTTGGTCCGGACCGTGTCCCTGGCTCAGCACAATAAAAGGGGAATATTTACAAGGGAGATTGTCACGGGTGACGCCACCCACTTGATGCGGCCAGTAATGGGGGCCGCCGCTGCTGCAGAACCTCCGGGGGTGATGTGAGGGCAGCGGAGGTGGTATAGTTCCAGTGGGGGGAACTGTATCCCCCGGGGCAGTAAAGGGGTAAAGTCTATTGGGGTTATAGATGGTGGGGAAGAGTTGGAGGACACACACTCACGTTTAGTTGATACTGTAATTCCATTCTTGTCCTGATGCTGCAGAGCTGACAGGCTGGATCTGCAGGGAGGAATTGTCTCTGTGCTGGATCTGGAGCAAAGGTCGCAATCACTACACAGACTCCAAAGTTGTTTTCCAAGGCTTTACTGCTGATATTATTGCAGATTATAGTCCACGGAGTCTGTAATGGGGGCTGAGCTCTCTCCCCACACCCTGTCCGGGTCTTTGCTTCCTTGTGCTGCACTCTGTGTGTGTGTCCTGAGCTGCTGCTTCTTAGCTAAGCTGCTGGGATTCCTCACGTCTCTCTCTGTATGCTGCTGGTACCACTTGGCTAGGCAACTTGGGTCCTCTATGCTGCACTGACCCCTCCGTGTTGCTTCACTCTGGTACTAGGGGGCATCTAGAGATCCCACTGTTCCTGGATTCGCTGTGCTGTGGGTGCCAGACACAGTACCGGATCCGGTGTCCGTCTCTCTGTGCGTACTTCTGGGGCAAGTGATGGTGTCACTCCAGCTCCCAGATGTGTTCCTCTGTCTTTCGGTCTCCTGCTCCTCTGACCCTTGCTAGGTCTGCACTGAGCTAACTCTGCTCTCAATAAGCTCTCAGTTCTCCTGAGCTGTTCTCTTCTCAGTTCTCCAGGAACTGACTGAGCTCTCCCTCATGGGCCTGAGTATATAAGGGAGCAGGAGGTGCTCCCTCTATTGCCCAGAGGTGGTAGTGTTTGTCAGTGTGTAGTGGGGGAGAGAACCCATGTGATGTTATTGTGGCACATTAACCCATGGGGTGCCACATATATATGGTGTGTATGTTTGTGTATATCACTGTGTGTATCTTTGTATGTGTGTATATCTCTTTGTGTGTATCTGTGGCGTCCCTGAGGCTCCAGTTGCCACAGAGGTACTGCACCTCAGCCAGAAGTGTGGTACCCCACTCTTGGGTAAGGAGGGGACACTACCTGGCACCCACACACACCCGCATCCAACACTACCCACTCCAGGTCTGGGGTTCGGGCAGACCCTGTTTAGGGAGGGCCCCATCCCAGGCTGAAGGGGAGACAGGTAGAGGGGTGTGGGTGGAGAAAGAAGAACAGCAGCACTAGAAAGTGGAAAACAGACAGAAGGACGTAAAGGATGGACTCTATGTATCTATCTGTATGTGTATGCGTGTATCTCTATGTATCTATGTATCTGTGTGTATCTCTATGTATCTCTCTATGTGTGTATCTGTCTGTGTGTATCTCTATGTATCTCTCTATGTGTGTGTGGTGCCCTGCTCACGCAGGTAGCCACAGACTTCCCTAATGCACAGTTGGATTTCCACAACAGGTATCTACTACATGCAACATCTTCCACCCAGGCACAGTAGGGGGAGCTAGACTCACTGACTTTAGGTGAGATCCCCTATAAATACTGCTGCTGAGGGAGGAGTTAGATTGTGCAGACGCTAGGAGAGTTGCGAAGACGTCCTGGTGGTCGGTGCCGCGGTTAGGCCCAAGCCAGTGACCCAGAGTGGCCCTTCTGATGTCCCGCAAGCCTAGGAGTGGGGACAGAAGGCAAGGAGCAGAGCCAAAAGGGAGTGGGGAACTAGAGGAAGTTTGCCCAGAGACGTACCGGACATCGGGGATCCGCACCTGTAGGATACTTCAGGACTACAGAAAACCCTGTCGCACCATGGAGACTTCAGTCACCCGGTCCCCCTGCGTACTCAAAGAGAGGGAGCCAGACACCGTAGTGTTAAACAGCAGTGATCAGAGAGGGTAACCCGTGGACCGCGCAGGAGGAAAGAGGGAGAGAGGACCAGAGGAAGTGAGGAGGCCAGTCTGGCTGCAAGCAGACTGGGCTTCAGGAACCGTAGAGAAGCAGAAGAGGCCTTATATCCACTTGCTGTGGGGACCCACTGTGCACCTGGTCACCTGTCAGTGTCCTGGACATCTTTACTTGCTCATACCACCAGTGAAAGGTAAAAGAGACTTCTGCAGTGTGTGTGCGTCGTTCCTCTCCGCTCCCGGTGTCCCCTATAGACTGCTCCATTCCTCCCCATCCCAACCTACAGCCTCACTCCACGCTGCCCCGGAGTAATTGCTCTGCCTGTAGGGAGCTTTGCCATCTCAACCGCACTACCATCTACCTCCAGCAGACTGTGGCGGCGCTTGTGAGCCATCACCAGGTACTACAGGTGGCGTCACGTGACAAACTCTAATCCCCTGTACATACACCCCTTATTGAAGTGTCACCCAGGCCACGGGCTCAGGTGCTGCCACCCGTGACATTCCCGTGAGAGCACCCACCGAGCCTGATACCCGACTACCCCAGGGCCTGGGGCTCGACATGTGTGTGTGTGTATCTCTATGTATCTCTCTATGTGTGTATCTGTGTGTATCTCTATGCATCTCTCTATGTTTGTATGTGTGTATCTCTATGTATCTCTCTGTGTGTATGTGTGTGTGTATCTCTCTCTGTGTGTATGTGTGTATCTCTATGTATGTCTCTATGTATCTATATGTATCTCTCTATGTGTGTATGTGTGTGTGTATCTCTATGTATCTCTCTATGTGTGTATCTGTGTGTGTATCTCTATGTATCTTTCTATGTGTGTATCTCTATGTATCTCTCTGTGTATGTATCTCTCTATGTGTGTATCTCTATGTATCTCTCTATGTGTGTATGTGTGTGTGTATCTCTATGTATCTCTCTATGTGTGTATCTGTGTGTATCTCTATGTATCTCTCTGTGTATGTTTATCTCTATGTATCTATGTGTGTATGTGTGTGTATCTCTATGTATCTCTCTATGTGTGTATGTGTGTGTATCTCTATGTATCTCTCTATGTGTGTATCTGTGTGTGTATCTCTATGTATCTCTCTATGTGTGTATCTGTGTGTATCTCTATGTATCTCTCTATGTGTGTATCTCTATGTATCTCTCTATGTGTTTATGTGTGTGTGTATCTCTATGTATCTCTCTGTGTGTATCTCTATGTATCTCTCTGTGTGTATGTGTATCTCTATGTATCTCTCTATGTGTGTATCTCTATGTATCTCTCTGTGTGTGTATCTCTATGTATCTCTCTATGTGTGTATCTGTGTGTATCTCTATGTATCTCTCTGTGTGTATCTCTATGTATCTCTCTGTGTGTATGTGTATCTCTATGTATCTCTCTATGTGTGTGTATTTCTATGTATCTCTCTATGTGTGTATCTGTGTGTATCTCTGTATCTCTCTGTATGTATGTGTGTTTGTATCTCTATGTATCTCTCTATGTGTGTGTATCTCTATTTATCTCTCTATGTGTGTATCTGTGTGCATCTCTATGTATCTCTGTGTGTATGTGTGTGTGTATCTCTATGTATCTCTCTATGTGTGTATCTGTGTGTGTATCTCTATGTATCTTTCTATGTGTGTATCTCTATGTATCTCTCTGTGTATGTATCTCTCTATGTGTGTATCTCTATGTATCTCTCTATGTGTGTATGTGTGTGTGTATCTCTATGTATCTCTCTATGTGTGTATCTGTGTGTATCTCTATGTATCTCTCTGTGTATGTTTATCTCTATGTATCTCTCTATGTGTGTATGTGTGTGTATCTCTATGTATCTCTCTATGTGTGTATGTGTGTGTATCTCTATGTATCTCTCTATGTGTGTATCTGTGTGTGTATCTCTATGTATCTCTCTATGTGTGTATCTGTGTGTATCTCTATGTATCTCTCTATGTGTGTATCTCTATGTATCTCTCTATGTGTTTATGTGTGTGTGTATCTCTATGTATCTCTCTGTGTGTATCTCTATGTATCTCTCTGTGTGTATGTGTATCTCTATGTATCTCTCTATGTGTGTATCTCTATGTATCTCTCTGTGTGTGTATCTCTATGTATCTCTCTATGTGTGTATCTGTGTGTATCTCTATGTATCTCTCTGTGTGTATCTCTATGTATCTCTCTGTGTGTATGTGTATCTCTATGTATCTCTCTATGTGTGTGTATTTCTATGTATCTCTCTATGTGTGTATCTGTGTGTATCTCTGTATCTCTCTGTATGTATGTGTGTTTTGTATCTCTATGTATCTCTCTATGTGTGTGTATCTCTATTTATCTCTCTATGTGTTGTGAGGCACCGCCGGCATGATCCGCATGGCCGGGGTACATCACATGTAGGATCAGAGGATGATCCTGTGCACACTGGCCGGTTTTCCTGTGATGATAATACTGTGTGAACCAACCTGAACACAATGAGGTATCATGAGCCTAATGAGCGGCAGTGAGAGTGAGAGGAGTCCATGAGGAACAGGAGGTGATGAGTGAGTGCTGACAACCCGGAACACAGGGAGTTAACCTGAGCTGTGTGGAAGCTGATGATTAGCAGCTGAGGGGGTGTGTCCATGTGGGAGTGGCTGGCACGATAAGAGCCGGCCACCTGAGTGATTGGGAGATTCATTCTCAGCCAGACAGCAGCCTAAGAGCATGTGGGCTGATTGCCAGAGAGCTGAGGAGAGTCAGTCTGTTAGAGAAACCCAGCGAGTGTGGGTGTGAGATCGGAGGAATTCCGTCCCGTGGGGACGAGAGGGAGGCTTGGCCTGCTACATGTGGCGGGTACCTGTCCCTCAAACCGTCCTTCGATGGTATGTGTGAACCTGTGGCCAGATGTGGGGGTAACGAGGGCTCCTGGAGTGGGGAACCGAGGCTGATCCTGGAGGGCGCTCGACTCAGGCGTGGGCACAGTCGTCGACCTGGAGACTTGCCACAGGGTGGAGGTTTGGTGACGGCTGTTGGCCTAAACACGTGGTGAGGAGGCCTTGGTGACGCTCGGTTTGCCCGGTGACTCAGGTAGGCCAATCCCTGCTATGGACCCAGGGGAGCCGCAGTCCATGGATATCGTATGATGGGCTGTGAGCGTGTGTGAGGATGTATGTGATCCATGGATGTGTTAGGATGGATCACATACGGTATGTAAGAACCTGGGCAGGCTGGAGTCCTGATGCCGGGGTAGTATGAAGCTGGGGAAATAAAGTCAGGCGGCTGGTACCGCCATTGGGACCGACTCAGTGTAGTCAGTTAAAGGTCCTGACGAACCGGAATGTATGTATGTATAGTGTAAGTAGGCCGGAGGCCGTAGCCACCACGGGAGCTGTTAGTAGAGCTCCAATGGGGACAGAGATGGTTACAGGTCCCGGGTTACTATAAAACGTTATGTGCAATATAAGTGTTATGTGATGTTAAATGTATGGTGTATTTATGTAAAGTGTTGTTAATCAATGTGATATGTGTCAAACATGCTACCCGGGTTATGTGGTTACTATGTGAAAATAAACGGGTAGACATTGGTTAACTTAAAAAAACGTGTTCTTGTCGTTTTGCAAGCGGGTTCCCCGGTTGCTACCTCACAGTGTGTATCTGTGTGCATCTCTATGTATCTCTGTGTGTATCTCTATGTATCTCTCTGTGTATCTGTGTGTGTATCTCTATGTATCTCTCTATGTGTGTGTGTATCTTTATATATCTCTCTATGTGTGTGTGTATCTTTATATATCTCTCTATGTGTGTATGTGTGTGTGTATCTCTATGTATCTCTCTATGTGCATATATGTGTGTATCTCTATGTATCTCTCTATGTGTGTGTGTGTGTGTGTGTGTCTCTATGTATCTCTCTATGTGTGTGTGTGTGTATCTCTATGTATCTCTCTATGTGTGTATGTGTGTATCTCTATATCTCTCTGTGTGTATATCTCTATGTGTGTATCTCTATATCTCTTTTTGTGTGTATGTGTGTATCTCTATGTATCTCTCTGTGTGTATGTATCTCTATATCTCTCTATGTGTGTATGTGTGTGTATCTCTATATCTCTCTGTGTGTATGTGTGTATATCTCTGTGTGTATCTCTATGTATCTCTTTTTGTGTGTATGTGTGTGTATCTCTATGTATCTCTCTGTGTGTATGTATCTCTATGTATCTCTATGTGTGTATTTCTATGTATCTCTCTATGTGTGTATCTGTGTGTGTATCTCTATGTATCTCTCTGTGTGTATTTCTATGTATCTCTCTGTGTGTATCTGTGTGTGTATCTCTATGTATCTCTCTATGTATGTATCTCTTTGTGTGTATTTCTATGTATCTCTCTATGTGTGTATCTGTGTGTGTATCTCTATGTGTCTATGTGTGTATCTCTATGTATCTCTCTATGTGTGTATCTCTATGTATCTCTCTATGTGTGTGTGTGTGTGTATCTCTATGTATCTCTCTATGTGTGTATGTGTGTATCTCTATGTATCTCTCTATGTGTGTATGTGTGTATCTCTATATCTCTCTGTGTGTATATCTCTATGTGTGTATCTCTATGTATCTCTCTGTGTGTATGTATCTCTATGTATCTCTCTATGTGTGTATGTGTGTGTATCTCTATATCTCTCTATGTGTGTATGTATCTCTATGTATATCTCTATGTGTGTATCTCTATGTATTTCTCTATGTGTGTATGTGCGTGTATCTCTATGTATCTCTCTATGTGTGTATTTCTATGTATCTCTCTATGTGTGTATCTGTGTGTGTATCTCTCTATGTGTGTATCTGTGTGTATCTCTCTATGTGTGTATTTCTATGTATCTCTCTATGTGTGTATCTGTGTGTGTATCTCTCTATGTGTGTATCTGTGTGTGTATCTCTCTATGTGTGTATCTGTGTGTGTATCTCTCTATGTGTGTATCTCTCTATGTGTGTATCTCTGTGTATCTCTCTATGTGTGTATCTCTGTGTATCTCTCTATGTGTGTATCTCTGTGTATCTCTCTATGTGTGTATCTGTGTGTATGTATCTCTATTGGTACCTTTACACGCCGCCACGGCAGGCTGGATACATCCCGCTACTTCACGTGCACGAGCACGCTCAAACGGCTACAAGCGGTCAACGCACCCTCTTTACACGCCGCCACAAGGTTCGCTACGCCACGCTACATCTATAGCTAGCTACATCGCCGGGTGTCTCAAGTAGCCAGCTGTTGCTCATTTACACACCGCTACAACCAGCTACTATGGGCGGACCTGGTGCAGCAGGGACAGCACATAGGCGTGCTCCAATTGTGGATTACAAGACTTCCGTACGCTGATAGGACGAAGCAATAACATCCTGATTGGGCAGGCATCGCAGGAGGCTGAGTAATACAGCACGCTCGAGCGATTGTGTAGTGTGACTCGTCAGCTCCTTAAATATGCCTCCCTATGCAGCGACTACCAATCGTCATGCAGCAGCTTCCACCAATGATCGCACATGGGGCGCGGTAACATGGAGCCGAGGTCACGCCTTAGCTACATTGCAGCTACAGCCCCGGGTGTCCAGAGTTCCCTTCCGTTGCTTCTTTACACGCCGATACAGCTCGCTACCATCGGCGATATAGCCATCTGTTTTCGAGCAGAGCCCATAAACAGATGCATCTGTCGCCGGCTGTAGCGTCGCGTCTTCAGACGCCGCTACGACGGGCTACATTGGCGCTACAAGCTACATTTGTAGCCTGTAGCGGGATGTATCCAGCCTGCCGTGGCGGCGTGTAAAGGTACCATATGTGTGTATCTGTGTGTGTATCTCTATGTATCTCTCTATGTGTGTATCTCTATGTATCTATGTGTGTATGTGTGTGTATCTCTATGTATCTCTCTATGTGTGTATCTCTATGTATCTCTCTATGTGTGTATCTCTATGTATCTCTCTGTGTGTTCTGTGTGTATCTCTATGTATGTGTGTGTGGCCACCACCGGTGTGCTGAGGTGTTAGTCCCTGCAGAGCGGCGCACGGCGTCACGCGCCAGATGACAGCGACTTCGCGTTCAGCGGATTGCGGTCCCGTCCGGCTTCCGTTACAGCTGACTCCCTGTCACACAGCTCTCCGCTCCGCCCAGGCCGCGGGTCGGCGGGTGTTACGTAGCTGGGCGTCTCGGGTAGGGGTGTGAGCTGAGGCCGAGCGGAGACAGCAACAACCCCGATGCAGTGAGGAGGAACAGCGGCAGAGACGGGATGGAAGAAGCTGCGACTGCCAGGACCCTATCATAGGCCGAGAGGACCCGGAGGGACCTGCAGCCAGCCCGCTCCTAACCAGGCCCTGCACCATGGAGATCAACGAGCAGGTACAACCGGCTGCCGCCCTCACTCCACACTACCCCCGGCTGCCCCTGCCTCCCCTCACTACACCTGGCAGCCCCCACCTCCCTCCTTCCTCCTCACTACCCCCGGCTGCCCCTGCCTCCCCTCACTATACCTGGCAGCCCCCACCTCCCCCTTCCTCCCTCCTCACTACTCCCGGCTGCCCCCTGCCTCCCCTCTCTACTCCCGGCTGCCCCCTGCCTCCCCTCTCTACTCCCGGCTGCCCCCTGCCTCCCCTCTCTACTCCCGGCTGCCCCCTGCCTCCCCTCACTACCCCCGGCTGCTCCTGCCTTGCACCCCCCCCCCCCTCACTACCCCCGGCTGCTCCTGCCTTGCACCCCCCCCCCCCCCCTCACTGCACCCGGCTGCTCCTGCCTTGCACCCCCCCCCCCTCCCCTCACTGCACCCGGCTGCCCCTGCCTTGCACCCCCCCCCCCCTCCCTCACTACACCCGGCTGCCCCTGCCTTGCCCCCCCCCCCCCCCTCCCTCACTACACCCGGCTGCCCCTGCCTTGCCCCCCCCACTACACCCGGCTGCCCCTGCCTTGCCCCCGCCTCACTACACCCGGCTGCCTCTGCCTTGCCCCCGCCTCACTACACCCGGCTGCCTCTGCCTTACCTCCCCTCACACTACACCTTGCTATGATTCCACCTGCCTGCGCCTGATGTGTAGATGTCACCTGTGCACAGTGCAGTCCTATCTTGGACAGATATATGATGGGCATTGATGAGCTGAGATTTCCATGTCTAGAACAGTTTCTTCTGTTTAAGGGTACCTTTACACGTCGCAACATTACATGCAATTTCACTTGCAACTTACTGGTTGCAGTGAAATCATGGACACATTGTTCCATTTGTACACAGGAACAAAATGAAACAATGTGTCCATGATTTCACTGCAACCAGTAAGTTGCAAGAGAAATTGCATGCAATGTTGCAACGTGTAAAGCGGCCTTATCACAATTCTAAACTCTTGAACACTGTTAACAAAGTATCAATTCAGGAGTCTGGTGTTGTGAGCCTCAGCTGGCCCCCTCCGGCTGTAGTGCTGGGCTGGATACTTCTGCAAGTCTTGGGTTAGTATTACGGATATATAGAAAGGTCAATGGCTGATGACCTGGATCAGAATCGCCGTCCTGTGATTAATTTACTGACATGAGACATTAAGATGTGACCTGGCTGATCCCGTGGTGGTAGGATGTGCTCGCTGGTAGCATTTACATTGTGCCTCTTGTCCGATCTTGTAGTGTCATTTCGGGCATCAGTCACCTGGTGACCAGGGTTGTGGAGTCGGTAAGCCAAACCTCCGACTCCCTCATACATGCCTCATGCTTAAGTGATATTTAGCACAATGTGAACATCAGGCTTTTAATCATTATGATACAGTAATTAATAAATTAGAGCATAATAATTCATAATAATATTCAGCACATACTGCATTGAACTGCTGTACCCATTTTATTATATATATTTTTGGAGTCGGTCCATTGTATATCGAGTCCACCAAAATGGGCTCCGACTCCACAGCCCTATGGAGTGACTTGAGAATCTGACTGAGCGTGGGCACCAACCAGGTTGTCAGGACTTTCTGGGAGTTATAGTTTTAAACCCTCTAGGAAGCCATATCTTGCAGTCACTGGTTTTGATGATAGGATTTTAGCATAAAGGCCCGGGTTACACATAGCGATGTTCCAGCGACCTGACCAAGGATCGGGATCGCTGAAACATCGCTAAGTGATTGCTGGTGAGACACCACACAGGCATACTTACCAGCGATCACCCAGCGATGCGCCTGACGGTCGCTTGGATCGTTCAGAGTCTCGGGCGCAGACTGGGGATCGCTGGTCGTTGCCCCTGTCACACATGCCGGTGCATGCGTGACAGCGGCAGACCAGCGACTGAAAAATGGTCCTGGCCATTCCGTAGCGATCAGCAGCTCGTTGCCGGTTGCTGCAGCATGTCACAAGCAGCGACATCGCTGCAACATCACAAAACCTGTGACGTTGCAGCGATTTCGCTACGTGTAACGGGGCCTTTAAGGCTACACATTGTTTTGATATTTTCATGCACAGACAAGTAATTTGTACTTTATTAAAGGGGATTTTTTTTCAGATACACGTTGACTTGAACACTGTATGTGCTGAGTGTTACATTCAGTGAGGACATATAGGGCTTGTTAAAAGCTAACTTTATTTACAGGCAGATTATAATTAGAAGGTTGCACTTATTGCTCATAAAATAAATATATGTGGATTGTTGATAGAGGTTCATTATAAAGGGAAGACCCTTGTGTGCTATTCTTATTTTAGCTTAAACAGACATCAAAACTGTTTTGTCACCATCCACATTAGATGAAACTATAAAGAAGAATCGTCCTCTTGATCCTCCCTCCTTCTGTAAAACCAATTTTGTCACCAACCTTCCAGATGTCTTGGTAGATATATTATTACAACACTTGTATGACAGATACACATTGCGAGTCCTCACTGATTTATACCCTTAAAGGGCTATTTGAAGAATATTCATGTACTAATAGTATAATTATTTGGAATTTCTTGAGCAAAAAATTAAACAAAACAGCAGCTAAAATTTCAGCAGTGTGTATTCACCTTCAGGCTGTGTGCACACCAAATGTTTTTTTTGATGCATTTTTATTTGCAGTTTTTTTTTTTTTTTTTTTTTTTTTGATCTGCAAGGAAAAAGGCATCCCAGCAAAGTTTATGGGTTTTCTGAAGTTCAGGTTTTTACACCTGCAGATTTTGATGCAGACAAAAACTGCCAGGTGGGCACATAGACTTCGAACGCTGATGCAGCCAAATGCAGGCACCATGCGTTCCCATGTTAAACATAGGAACACAGTGCGCATGCGTTTGGCTGCGTTTGGTACGCTGTGTTTACATACACCTTACTACAGAACAAATGAGCAGCTTGGAGACAGATATTTCTTATGTCATTTGAATTTTGAGTGTCAAGCCCCCTGCCAAACTCCTGGACCATTTAATGTGTAAAGGAACCCCGGACTATTAGTCAGGGGATCATATATATCCTCCATGTACAATTTCAGGTGGCTGTTTATATTGTACTTCTGGAGATAAGCCACAGTCGGTCATGGCTGAGGCGTGTGAGGGCGTCGGGCGAGTCATGTGCTGGCTAAACAGACATCTAATGGTCATTCTCCTTAGGGCCATGTCTCACACACAGATATCTGTGCAAATATTGTTCGCAGATCTCTGATTGCAGTGAAATCATGGACACATTGCTCCATTTGTATACTGCCACAAAATGGAACAATATGTCCATGATTTCATTGCAACCAGAGATCTGCAAACAATATCTGCACAGATATCTGTGTGTGACGTGGCCCTTAAAGCGACCCTTCATCCTGGGACTGAAAAATGACAAAACATTTATTATGTGTAGTGCATTTGCCTCCTCAGCTCCTATTTCACTGATATGGCCTGAGATTCCAGGTTTGAGACTTTGTAACACACTCCGGTAGCTGGTTTCCTGACCTGAACTTGGTAGCCTCATAGGAATGTATGAGTCTGTCAAGTTTGTTAAGGTACCATCACATGCTTAAATTTTAATGAATGATGTTGTTAGCGATTACATGCACGCGCAATCGCTAACAACATTCATTCACATCACTGGTGAGCTGTCACACAGGCAGACTCACTAGTGATGTGGACCAGCTAGATCGCTGGTAACCATGGTAAACATCGGGTTACTAAGTGCCGTGCCGTGCTTAGTAACCCGATGTTTACCATGGATACGAGCTCCCAGCATAGGCTGTGAGGTGCTGGAGCTCGTTCATCATTGGTCTCCCGGTGTCACACGCAGCGATGCTGCGTGTCCAGCGGGCGACCATCGGTAGATTTGAGGTCCTGTCCTCAAATCAAACAATCAGCCGACTGATCGTTGGTAGTGTCACACGCAATGATGTCGTTTCGACATCGTTCAAGCGTTAGTAAACACGTGACTTTTGAACATATCGGCAATGATATCGTTACGTGTGACGGTACCTTTAGACCTGTAGCAAGTCTGGACATAACTGATCATTCGTGGATATCAGGATTTACCACAGCACCCCTATGCCATTGTGGCATCCATATTGGAAACTAGCGAGATGGAGCAGCAAGTTGAGGGTATTGGGTTGGGTGATATGACATTTTGCAGGTTTGGTATCCACGGTACTTGCTACATTCTTTATAGCATTTGCAGGAGATTTTATTAAATGTAAATCACATTGCTGTAATTCATAAAGCGAGTGGAAAATCCATTCTATATTCCTGTTTCTGCTATGAAGGATTGTACTGTAACCATCACCTAATCTATCCCAGTGCCGGACAGCATAGACCATTTGTTTTAGTAGAATCTGAATAAATTATTAACCACATTTACAAGTAAAAAGATACATTCTAGTAACTTATTTAGGAGGTAACAACATGCTGCACTCCTAACTTGTGTGATGTGCTTTTCTACGACATTGCCAAGACCACAAACCTGCTTGTCGTGCAATGATTATTTAATATGTGGCAAATATTTATACCAGATATAAATCACTCAGACGAATCGTCCAGGAATACCCAGCATACTTGCAGGAAAATGTATTAAAAATATGTATGTAATTGCTGCTTTTTACTTGCTGCAAATTCCCATGCGTCACATTTCAACGGTTCTCATGGGCTCCATCTCGTTTCAGTCCATAGGTGGTTGTACTGGTTTGAGCAGCGTGTGTTTTTCAGCAATTGCTGATTTCCTGATTGACTACATGACTAGAATTCCTTCAGCATAAGTCACTTAAGGAAGTGTATTGTACAGAAAGCCTTTAAATAGAATATTACATGTGATTGAATGTAATTGATTTTCTGGAAAGACTCCTGATTTGTTTCACCACTGTTGTTACAATAGCCTGGATTTTCAGAATTGCTGCAGAGACTGCTCTAAAGCTTTTGCTTCTATATTGTGATATTTGCGTTGTGGGTCATACAATAAATGCTTTACATTTACTGACACCCAGCTGACTAAATGACAATAGACAAAAGCATTTTTTTTAATCTCAATATATACAGTACCTTGTCCATGGGGGCCGCTCACCAGCCAGTTCCTGCTGGTGACATCTTCTACGTGCAGCTACACAAAAGACAAAGGCTTCATATAGTGCTGGTGTGCGGGAGAAGGCCATAGAGGAACACAGCCCTAGATGTAGTACTAGCTGTGCAAGGGCGGTGGAGTTTGCTGGGGCTAAATAATAATAATGACGATTGTCACCAGTTTTTCCTTACAAACAGAATGTCTTTTTAATTCCTGTAAAAT
Organism: Allobates femoralis; assembly: GCA_033576535.1. NCBI lineage: Eukaryota > Metazoa > Chordata > Amphibia > Anura > Aromobatidae > Allobates > Allobates femoralis. The sequence goes on from JARQOC010000004.1 coordinate 170,861,025, forward strand.
CGTTTTCTTTTCCATCATGGAGATTTTACAGGTTTCTGTATACAATTATTTTGCAAAGTAACGTTACAAAATTTTTCAGTTATTCTGTCAAATCTTAATATACTTAGATTTAAAACCTAAGGGTAAGTGCCCACGATCAGGAGTGCCAGCGTTCTGAAGGCAGCATGCTTCCTCTTGTCGATACGCTAGCATCCTGTGTATGAGAACGCAGTCAGTGCCCAGATTTAGGATTCTGGGCACAGTAGATTTTGGCTATTCACCCACTCAGGAGACTGATGTATCTGCAAGCGTAATTTGTTATGGTGCGGCTCAGGAAGCTCTACCGCATGCAAGTCTGTGCTGCGTAAAGAAACAGGAATGTGGGCATGGGATTTCTATATATTCACACACTGTGCTTGTACTGTACAAGCGCAGCAAAAACACACTGCAACCAAAACGCTGATGACACAGATCGTGGGCACTTGCCATAGTAATTTTCTTTTACAAGGCTGATGTATCTGGACATTGCTTTTCCATACCTGTCATGGTGCCCACGTCTGTTATTGAATACCACTCAAAAAAAAGAAAAACTTCATCCCATCGCTGAAGCCTTGACTACTGGTAGCAGAACAATTCCCGCGTCAGAGAAGCCAAGAAATCAGTTTCACTGGAAGCTGCTTCATCTCCCATCACACACAATTTACAAGCACAGTCCCAGCATCTGAATTGCATGGGCTCCTTCTAGCTATGATGCACTGGCCATGTCATTTCCGATCCTGTGCATTGTTGGAGTATTAGGTGTACTTGCCAACTTCAGAGTGCGCAGTGTGCATGCTCTGGAGCCGGCCTGTTCACCCAATCCTTACCGTCAATGCACCGGACCGGAAATGACATGACCGATGCATCGTAGCTAGAAGGAGCCCATACAATTGGACGCGGGACCACACTTGTAAATTAGGGCATGATAACCACGGAACAGGGGGTACATGGACCCAGAGAGAGCGCCTCATCAGACTAGACACCACATAATTACCTTACCAAAATGTAAGTTACTAAATGATTTTCTCAACGATTACAGTGCAGTATTAGGTCAGACAGGGATGCTTAGGCTGGAATCACACTGTCCGTGTGATATGCAACCGAGTCGGACATGTCACGGATGATTAACATGGAATGGTTTCCACCCCCCCCCTGTCAGGACGGGAGTGTGGAACTGCTTAGAAACACAAGCAGCTGACGCTCCCGTCCAGAGAGGGGGAGACTATTCCATGTTAATCATCTGTGAGAAGTCCGACTTAGTTGCATATCACACGGACAGTGCGATTTCAGCCTTAGAATAGTACTAGGAAGCTGCAGGGACAGATAGTGATAGTTTTGGGGCATAAAGCAGCTGACAGATTCCCTTTAATAATTACCACTATAGATACTTGTAGATGCTATATATTGTGCATCTCCTTTACCCCTCTATAATATTGCATTAAGGCAGAGAGGACAATGCTTTTCTATAATGAACCAATCTTATAGAAGTAAATAAGCAGTGAGCGTTCTCGTAAAGCAAAGTGATGTAGAGGTACCGTATTCAGTCTGGAATGTTAAAATAAGGAACCCAGTCATTATAATATGACATTTCTGTTTTGTTAAGTTATGTCAGTGGATATATAACTACTCAGACTCTGTGACCTTCATGAATTGCTGGCAGTCCATTCTGTACCAGATATTCACCTTTTACATATCTACACCTTTTTAAATATTACCTGAGACATAACACACATTCTTTGCATTATAGCAATGCAGCCTTTAGCAATGTGTACACAATTAGTCAATTTGTATTTCCAGCTTTAATATTGTCAGACAGTCTAAAAGGTTAGCAAACCTGAATATTTAAGAGAGTAAGGCAAATAGCCATCCGATCCGAGTCTATGCAGGATCCGTGTGAATCCTTTTCTCCCTGCCTGTCTCTGCATATTCTCTCTCTGTCTGTCTGTCTGTCCCTGCCTGTCCCTCTATCTATGCTCTCCCTCTCTTCTATCCTTCCCGTTTTGAAACGGATACACTTGGAAGCTCCAAAATCGTGATGTGAACCGGGCCTGATTTATTGTGTCACTGTGTTCTTATTCACCCCAATGTATGATTTTGTATGCTTGCAAGAGCCGTGCGTACAAATCATACATTCTCCGACGCACCGAAAATGCAACATGTCACGTTTTTGAGCGCCGTGAATCAGCGCATGCGGATATGTATGTGGCCATCCACGGGTGACCGCATGCACCGTGCATCCCCATGTTAAACATAGGGATGCACGATGGATGCGTCGCAGCATGCATTCGAGCGCTCACATCCGCAGCGGAGCCGCACACAAGTGTGAAACCGATCTAAAAGTGACATTTTGCCTTTCTATGATGAGCTGTAGTGAGTTTGTTTTTTTTTGCTACATTTTTTGTTATATTTTTGGTATGTCATGTTTCATACAAAACTGCTTTATTTTTATACTTCCTGCTGTCTGACATTGACAAAACATTGATAGTCATGTGTGGATTACATGCATTTTTGATGTTTTTTTACAATGGAAATGCATTAAAGATGCATGTATTTTTTTCCTGTATCACATGCAAGTCTAAAAGGAAAATTTGCAGTATAAAGCTCAGCCTACTCGCACAAGAAATTGACATGTTGGGAATTAGTAACACCCACTACAGGTTAGTTTACTCTGAGCAAAAAAAGCGCAGTAGGCACAAGATTTGTATAAATCCCATCCACTTTGCTGGAACTGTAAAGGTACCGTCACACGTGGCAATTTCACTGACAATTTGTTGGTTGCAGTGAAATCTCTAGATTGTAAGCTTGCGAGCAGGGACCTCACTTCTCATGGTTTTTGAATTTTTGTTACTCTGTATTGTCTCATATTGTCTGTATATGTTCCCTCCGAATTGTAAAGTGATGCGTAATATGTTGGCGCTATATAAATAAAATTATTATTATTAAATCATGGACACATTGTTCCATTTGTACACAGCAACAAAATAGAACAATGTGTCCATGATTTCACTGCAACCAGCAAATTGCCAGTGAAATTGCTAGCAAAATTGCTGCGTGTGACGGTACCTTAAGGGTACCGTTACACGGCTCGATATCATTCCAATATCGCATACAATTTCACGTGAGCGCGCACGTTTTTGGCATTGTCCAAGATCGCATAAGAAATGTCACACGGGAGATATCGGCAGGCTGCTGCATGCAACTTTTGTGCACTGGGTATGTGCAACCCAAGGCCCTGAGCATTAACATTGTAGTGAATAGGGGAAGTTGCGTTCTAGATTGTAGTTGCGCTGTCACACAGCACGATCATGCCAGATCGCATATGCAACATTGTGCAAGCCCCTCAACTTCAACCGTACAATCTTCTTGCAACATCATACCTGCGATTTTTTTTTTTTTTTTTTTTCTTTGCTGTCGAATTGCCCTGTTACACGACACAACGCACCAACGATCTCAACTGCAACGCCCACACCACGTGACTTTTTATCGATGTTGCATTGCGATATCGAGACGTGTAACGGTACCCTAACGCTGTGTTTTAGATTCAGTGAAAATACACAGTCAAGATCTCACCAAAAACTCATTGTGTCCACACAACCTTCATGGAATATCTGTGTACAGAATTATTGGGTAACTAAATGAGAAGTCTAAATTTTCCCAACTCTGTTTTATTTTCAATTGAGAAGAATAAACTACTCAAAATATACAAAAATAAATGTGATATATCTAATGGCCTCACACTCGCATTACACACATACCCGTCAATAAATCGGTTTCATCCAATAAGTTTATACAGTTTGGAGATTAAATATCGGCATAAAAATGATGATCTGATCAAAATCCTGACTTGGCTAATAATTGTGTACAAGGTGTAATCTGAGTTACCAAAAGCTTTAAAGGGAACCTGTCACCTAATTTTAAGCCCCTACACTATCTCTAGCAGTCCCTACACCTTCCTAGCAGCTCCCTATCTCTCCCTTTCTTATCTAAAGTGACCCTATTAAACATGTGTAAATTAAGTCTGAACTTACTGCAGTCCCCGTGGTTAGGGACTGGGTAGGCGTGGCCACGCTTCCACAGCACTCCTCCATGTTGTAATGCACGCCCCGCTGGGCGGCATTATTCAGGGCCCTCTCTGCCCCCATGTCTTTATAATCTGCCGCATGTTTGTAGTTCTAAGCACCGGCCAGACGTCACTTCCGTCGGGTCGCATGCATTATGGGGCCGATCACGTGACCGGCCCGGCTTCAGTAAGCGCGATGCGCGGAGCCGGGCCGATCACGTGATCGGCCCCATAATGCACTAGGGCCGATCACGTGACCGGCCCCATAATGCACCGCGCCGGAAGTGACGTCCGGCGGTGCTTAGAACTACAAACATGGCGGCAGATTATAAAGACATGGGGCAGAGAGGGCCCTGAATAATGCCGCCCAGCGGGGCGTGCATTACAACATGGAGGAGTGCTGTGGAAGCGTGGCCACGCCTACCCAGTCCCCTAACCACGGGGACTGCAGTAAGTTCAGACTTAATTTACACATGTTTAATAGGGAGACTTTAGATAAGAAAGGGATAGATAGGGAGCTGCTAGGAAGGTGTAGGGACAGCTAGAGATAGTGTAGGGGCTTAGAATCAGGTGACAGGTTCCCTTTAAATGAAGCCAAAGAGAGACGTTATTAAAAAAAAAATGGCCCTCTCTCCTCTGTGGATTTAAATTCTCGTCTCATGAGCTTCAGTGGATTTATTGTAAATTTTTTCTTCCCTTAAGTAAAATACAATTGAACACTTTTTTTCTTACAATTGTGTTGTTCACTGAATTGTTTAATTGCTTCCTTTTATAAATCTGTTTCTTTGAAGAGGCTTGGCTTTAAGTCATTACTTCATTGCATGTCATGTTGCTCAAGAGAATTCATAGGGCTGGCTCTCGTCTTGTAGCCATATGTCATTTTCCTGGAGTGATGTAAAGGAGACATGTCTAACGTGCTCTCTATACGACTTAAGGATGTAGCTTCTTTCCTTAGTGAAAGTTGGAGTTCAATGGGCACATGCCCGCAGATAACATCTGACATGTAAACTTGTGCTACACAACTAGGCGGAAATTCCTCTTTTCTTGTATGCAAGTTTTCTGTTGTAAAATCGTGGCAAATTTACCGTAATAATAATTCCTTATCAGTCTTGTACCAGCAGCATTATTGTCCTTAAAGAGTGAGGGTTAGTTAGCCATGGCATGGTCAGCTGCAGCATCACCATGGTTTCACCATTGTTTAGGTGAAAAAAAATCTGTTCGATTTTCCCTTGCCAGTCTTGAGAAATTCCCAGTATAATTTGCAAACAAATTGCTGGAAAATCTCAACACAGCTTGTTTACTATTGTTACTGATATTTAAACATCGATTTTAAACAATCAGCTGGCGCTGTCTAGTACCTATACTACCTAAGACACACACTAAATCTGTCCCTAGCTCAGCAGCACCTCTCCCTACGCTAGCTGACTGTGGATCAGAGTGACGATCACAGCGCTGTCAGGTCTGCTAGACCTGATGACGCTGTGCGATCAGCCAATTACTGTAATGCCACAACCAACATGGCTGTGACATTACAGTATGTGGCAGCCAATCCCTATATGTGGGCTGGTTCTGTAAAGAGCACCAACATGCAGGGAGGGGGAGCCGAGCATCTCACTGGTACTCGGGGAGTGTCTAGTATCTCGAGTACTGAGATGCTCGGGCGAGCACAGAGTACTGGTGAGCATGCTCGCCCATCCCTACTAGTAATGTCATTAAAAAGTGAAGTAAATGTTGGGACATTTGCAAGTTGACTTGTGTTTTTGACTTGCAAGAATGGAATGAGGCTGTATAGACTTAAATTGTAGCCATGCCCAATGTTTACATTTTATAGAGAACCATGTACACTTAATCTTCGTTTCCTTTACATTTTTTCCCCCTCCGTTTGCGGATGCATAAGGGGAAGCTTTGGTTTATCGTCACATTTTCAGATATATAAAATTCCATTGTTTCCTTTTCCCTTTGTGTTTTATTAGTGTCCACAATGTGTAGCACTTCCGTTCTATTAATCGCGCTTTTTGACCGATGACTCTGTTCTGGAGTTGTTAGTGATGGATATATTGTAACTGGTGGAATCTCACATTTATTATTTTGAGTGGTGTGTTTCCGGGATTGGAAATATAACCAGAGTAAATTTTTCAGTAGAAACAATAAAACACTTTAAATGTGAGCACAGGAGTTTGATTGTGGATTTGTGACCAGAAAGTGAGGGATAAGTTTGTAGGTGAAGTTAAATTTTCCACACGCTAATATACTGGTATTTAATTTAATAAGAAAAGGGTTATCATATCAAAGCATCTTCCTTTTACATACCCTACTGAGTATTTGTAAGTCAAACAAGGGACAGCATATCCTACTCTCTCCCTGCCCAATAATAACTGACCAAACTATCAATCTGCATTTGCGCTGGTAGGTTTGTTAATGCATGCAAAGGAACTGTTACATGCTTCAATGTTGTTAATATCTCCCCAACGATCTCATGGGTGCGCGGTCGTTAGGACATCTTTTTGACATTGTTGGTGAGATGTCACACATCTAGATATCATGAACAACACACCAACGATGTGGCGAGCAGCTATCGTTCCCACAACCCAGCGAACGATACTTGTTCACTGTTGTAAATAGGCAAAATCGTTAACGACATCGTTATCGCGGTGTCACACAGAACGATGCAGCAGGTTGGCTGATCATGGATCGTCTGATTTGAGAGCATGTTCTCAAATCTGCGATCAGCGATCCAATGATTTATCGTATTCGTATCTCTGTGTCACACGCAATGACATACTAACGATGTCGTTTGAACGACTCCAAACCCGTGACTTTTTAGCTATATCGTTCACGATATGTACCGTGTAACGGGGCCTTTATACAGATTTAAGGTTTTGTATCTTTATAGTTTTAACGTTGAACCTGTAACCCAAGATGTTGATCTAAAGGAAGGCAAAAACCCATGAATCAGATGTATCAGATCTGGTAGTTCTGCATCTGAGCAGGTCCATCACGGTCCTGGGCATGCTCTGGCTCCCTGGCAGGTCGGCCTTCGCTGCCCATGAGGGGTGGATCGTCACGTCTGGGGTGGAGCTTGCGTAGTTGCCCTCTCTGACCGGGACTCTGTTCTAGTAGATATACTCCTGAAATTACCGGGGACGGTCCTCCACTGCTCCCCAGTGTGTTACTCAGGGGTCCTGGGACACTAGGTCCCCCAGTGTTACCTGTTGCCAGCAGATACGGGATGCTGTATCCTTCGGGACAGACATAGTGGGAGATTCCCTCCACTTCCCTCTCCTCCTCCTTTGCTCCCTTGGTTCTGTGAACAGAAGGTGGATAGTGGTTATTGCCTCAGTGGGAGGCAGTTATTAAACATCTACTTCCTCTCCTTAGTTGCTGACTAATTTTAGTTCTGTTGGGTGGTGAGGTCAGGGCTTCATTGCTTCTGAGGTTAGTTTGATTTGGTCTCAGCTTGTGGTTCAGCATAGCTTTACCTTAGGGTATATGCTCACAGGACGTTTTCACTGCTGTTTCTGCATGCAGTTAACCATTGGTATTATGGTAATGTATGCTAATTTGTTCCTGCGGTTGGGATTCCCAGCAAAACCAATGTGTTTCACAGAAATGCTGTGCCTACACATTGGTTTTGCAAGTGTTAAGAACTGTCAAATCCTTGCGTTTTTGGTGCTGATGGGAAAGAATTGACATGTTCTATTTTCCTGCGTTTTTACTGCAGTCAATGGCAAAAACGCAGGAAAAAGCCGTATTAAAAACGCATCAAAAACACAAGAAAAATGTGTGAAAAACTCAGGACCTGAACCCAGCAAATCTCCTGGCAAGGACTCTAGGATCCTTGAAACCAGGACCAGTTTTGTGTGTTCAGGACTGCTTAAAAAAACGTCCTGTGGGCACATACCCTTATGGCCACTTTACACGCGGCTACATTTCTAGCTTATCCACAGGTAACTTACTGGTTGCAGTGAAATCATGGAGACATGGTTTCTATCTTGCTGCTGTGTACAAATGGAACTAATGTCTCCATGATTTCACTGCAGCCAGTAAGTTACCTGTGGATAAGCTAGAAATGTAGCCGTGTGTAAAGTGGCCATAAGTGTTTGCATAGTGCGATGCTTCTGGTGTGTTTGACTTGTCTACTGCTTATGTGTTCGGTCACCAGCGACCTTGCTGTTCGCCGCCTGGGAAGGGCTCTGCAAAAGTCCCCACTTGTTAGGACGAGGAGGCAAGTGAAGAGTACAGCCGGCCCCCAAAGGTGTGCCGCAATGCCATGGCTTGCGCCAGCTGTGACCAATGCGCTGCGCTTGCTGGGGTGCAGCTGGTCAATCCACAATTGCCCAGAGTTACAAGATGTAAATTGCCCTATATTGGAACTCTAGGGCACCCCTTCCCTTCACATCATTGGTTGCTCTTCTCTGAACCTGCTGTAGTTTAGTGATGTCCTTCTTATACACTGGAGCCCCAAATTGTAAATAGTATTTTATGTGTGGCTCATTAGTTATTTATTAGCATCTCTGCCTCTTTTAATGCATCTCGTGATTTAATTTTCCTTGGTGGCAGCTACCTGGCACTAGTCACTAAAGTTGAATTTGTTGTTGACAAATATACCCATTTCTTTTTCAGTGACAGTTTTATCATATAGTACATTATTGTATTTTTTTGTTTCCTCAAAATGCATATGAGTCCATTACCTTAGGCCGGTTTCACATCACGTTTTTATAGATCCGGGGCTGTCCGGTGTGAACCGATGTGAACATAGCTGCCATCCGGCCCCATAGGAATACTATTTGCCATCCGGTTCCCATCTGTCCGGGAGGATCCGGCAGCATTCGGATATTTCTCCTAGACACAAAAACATTGCTTGCACCGTTTTTGTGTCCGGGGAAAAAATTGGGACAAATCTGATCCTCCCGGATCCAGCGCCCCTAACATTGGGGTCTATGGCATCGTATCTGACATAAAATCGGAGCTGGGAGCAGGACGCCGGGTGCTGGAATTTAGGGGTGATGTCAGAGCAGGAGGCGGTCGCCCCGCCTCCTCCAGTGATATCACTGCTTATACCCACCCTGCTCTGTTAACCATAGAGCAGGGCGGGTATAAGCAGTGACGTCACCGCAGGGGGCAGGCTAAACGGACATTTTGTAAAAAAAAAAAAAAAAAAACTTAAACTGTCTTATGCTGCAGACAGGGAGACAATGATTGGCAGCGGTGGGCAGATTACACATGCAGGGGGTGTGAATCTGCCCTTTGGCTGCAGCCCCTAGCCACCTCCTTTATGGCTGGACGATGCAAGTTTTCTAAGTGTATTATCTCTGGGTACAGGGCTGCTCAAGTGCTGGGGGACCCCTTGTCTTGATGCTGCAGACATGCTGCATCCAGTGCTGTAATTATATCACCATGCCTGGTTTAGTGACAGGTCCTCTTTAAATTCTATTCTGTATGCCTTCTTCAATGTAATTAATAAAGTAGTTAAAAAGAAGGCCCAATGCTGACCCATGTTAAGTTATCCAATCGGATTGTTCTATTAATAACCACCTTTTATTTCCTATCGCTATGCCAGTTAACACACTTGAAAATATTTTCCTACTCCCATTATACAAATTTTATTTACCAAGCACTTACGTATTTAAAGGAATTTGACAGGACTGCTAATCTACTTTATAGTGTCCGATTTGGCTGACTCAAAACTGTCCCAATTTTTAATGGTATTCCTGCATTCAAATAATGTATTGCGTAAAATCAAAAGTTTTACTTCTTCGTTCTGCTCGTGAGTAATTCCAGCTATGTTGCAAAGATCCATTATACGGATTCTTTGATGTATAAAATCACATGTGAAAATATGAAGTGTTAATTCAACATTGCAAGCCTATTGGTCAGTGTAAAACAAAGACATAAAATGGAAGCACTTATGTGCCATCAGTGTTCTGCTTCTATTTCAGATTAAGATGTGTGGGTTTTTTTTTTGAGGGTGGGGGGGGGGGTAGCTTTTCTCAGAATGGACAGATAAAAAGACGAAACTGATAGTTCACACTTGCCAAACTCTGAAAACTGATGAAACTTTGGCGATATTTTGCATATGAAAAAGATCACTGACGTGTGAATGAGCCCCCAATGAGCCACCAAGCATGGCCAGTTTTTGGATGAAAGCTGTTTGTGATCTGTTGACTACTTTGGCTCTAGGAGCTGCAGGTTTTAGGATTAATATTAATTGACTAATGCATAATCCATATTACAATCATATTTTAATGCAGTGCAGATATTCATGTTCTGCCAAGCAAACTTCCATAATACTCTTCTGGCTCAATGTTGGGTCTTGTTGTGATCCAAATGGAGTCTGTGGAGCCTTGTTTGAGAGTCTCAAACACAGGACTAGCTAGATATCCCTCCAGGGAAGGACCTAGCCCTTGGGTGGACTCCTTGCGGAGACCACCATATTAAGTGGTCCTTTCCCTTGTCATATCATTAAGCTCGTTACTGAGCTGGATAGTGACAGAAAGGGCCACTTAATATGGTGGTTATGGTGGTCTCTGCAAGGAGTCAACCCCAGGGCTTAGGTCCTTCCCTGGAGGGATATCTGGCTAGTCCCAGTTTGAGACTCTTAAACGAGGCTCCGTGGACTCCATTTGCATATTCAAATTCCTAGGGGGGCAATGCACCATGGATTTCACTGTGTTTGAGCGCTGTAGCAGCTGGCCGCAGTGTTTTCCTCAACTGGTCTCCCTGAGATCAGTAGAGCTTTGTGATGATGTTGTGATCCAAGATAGGGGGAGTACTACTTTCCAGAATGCAGTAAATAGCATTTTAGTATCCAAACTACCTAAGCGGTTGCAGATGTGTCTGTCAACAAAATTTGGACTGTAACCAGCAGAAATGTGAATGCAGCTCTGAAAATACCTGCTGTAACCTAAGATAAACAATGGATGCAGTGTATTTATTAGCCTCTATTTACATCTGTGTCTTGGGCTTTTTTTGGTGCTTCTATTGTAAATTCCTTAAAGGGGTGGTCTAGGACTTTAATACCGATAGACCATCCTCAGGATAGTTGATCAAAATTTGATTGCTGGAAGTGTGACACCCAACGATCAGCTGTCACCAGTTCAAATGTCCGAAACTACTCAGTGACTGAACTGCATAGCACAGCTCTGTCAACTGTAAAGTGGCCGAGCCAGGTGCTGCACATCTGCTCCCTATTGATTTGAATAGGGGACATAGGTGCAGCACTTCGCTGTGGCTAACTGTACAGATGAAATTGCTGTGCAGCTCCTCCATTGAGTAGCTCTGGCGTTGGATCAGGGAATAACTGATCGTCGGGTGCTGGGCATCCCAGTGATCATGCTTAGCATCGCACTCCCAGTGAACAGACATTGATGGAACTATCCTGGCTTATCAGTAGGTTATCAATGGTAAAGTTTAGTCCCAGACAACCAATTTAAAAGAGCAGGATTTTGCACAATTTTTTTTTTTGGCACTAAAATTATAACCTTTAAACCTATCATTGTCACTGGGATCTTTTCTGAAACATACATCCTATGCACGTACTTTGAAATTACTACAGGTGTGAATTTGGCCTATACACTGTTGATTGAACTTGTAATAAATATAGTAGCTACAATGTTTTGGTGAGACCATAAAGCTCCTACATATCCTGTATGGAATGATTGGTTTAATTGAAGGCTTGAAGAATACTGCAATCTTTAAAGTGGTTTTCTGCTTCTAATGTGACCCACTTTCTTTTGTGCTAACTTTTCACTACCGTATATACTCGTGTAATAAGCCGACCCCCCTACTTTTGCCCCCAAAACCTGGGAAAACCTATTGACTCGTGTATAAGCCGAGGGTGGACCCCAGCACAGGTATACAGCCCCCAGCAGTGTGGTATACAGCAGCAGCCCCAGTGGTATATACAGCAGGAGCCCCAGTGGTAGTATACAGCAGCAGCCCCAGTGGTTAGTATACAGCAGCCCCAGTGGTTATTATACAGCAGCCCCAGTGTGTATAATTATACAGCAGCCCCAGAGGTATATACAGCAGCCCCAGTGGTAGTATACAGCAGCCCCAGTGGTAGTATACAGCAGCCCCAGTGGTAGTATACAGCAGCCCCAGTGGTAGTATACAGCAGCCCCAGTGGTAGTATACAGCAGCAGTCAGCAGCCCCAGTGGTATGGCTTATATTGGCAGCCAGCCTACTTACATACACATACCCATACACACACACACACACACACACCACACACACATATACACATACACGCACACATACACACAGCTTCCTACCTTGTCCCCCGTTCTGCAGTGCCTCCGGTGTCCTCCGTGCCGACCGCTGTGCTGCCTCCTTGATCCTCTTCTTCTGTGCTGGGATGTCCTCTGTGCCTTCCAGTGTCCTCCGTGCTCCGTTCCTGGTCTGCTGTGCCTTGTGGTTCCCCCTGCTTCGGTTCCATCATCATCGGTGCTGGGGGCCGCCATCTTCCTTCTTCCCGCCGCGCTGTGATTGGCTAGCACCCGTGACACGTGATCACGGGTGCTAGCCAATCACAGCGCGGCCTGCTCTGACATCACTGTGACATCACTGGCTGGGGGCGAGGGGAGAAGGAAGATGGCGGCCCCCCAGCACCGATGATGATGGAACCGAAGCAGGGGGAACCACAAGGCACAGCAGACCGGGAACAGAGCACGGAGGACACCGGAGGCACTGCAGAACGGGGGACAAGGTAAGAAATACTGCGCAGCGACCCCCCCCACCATAGGATTACCGTATTGTCCCGTGTATAAGCCGAGGGGGGGGGGGACTTTTCAGCCCATTTTTGGGCTGAAAACTCGGCTTATACACGAGTATATACGGTAACTCTTTCCCAATGTACTACTTCTACCTATACTGCTCCTGTAAGCTTATCTCTGAGAGGCTTGTACCATATATACTTATATTGTTGTTCTTGCTATGATGCTTCTGGGCTGGAGATTCTAATCAAACCCAACTGTGCACGGCATGTCACTGGTGGTAGGCTAAGAGGAGAGTGAAATATAATCTTGGTGTGCGTGCCCAGACTGCTGTCACTTACCAATGAACAGCCCCATCCCGACCAGTGACATGCCTATTCCGGTCTCCTGACTGGAATGATCAAAGCAAGAACAACAGTAAAGGTATTTAAGTGCCTCAGAGAGATAAGATTACAGAAGCAGTGTTCCTAGCAGAAGTACTGTGAAAGTGTTTGCTTCCTTCCAGGGGCGCACCTATAATGGGTTGAACTAAGATTGCTGCCTCAGGCGGCGCCACCTGCTGGTAAATAGAGGGTGAGATCCGTGGGGGGCTCGGTGGCAGCTCAGGCCCCCTGTGGATACTGCTCCTGTGGTTTTGAATCAATTCTCCTGGCCACTGCTGTCTGCCTTCTGTAGCTCAGCACAGGGGGGCATGATGATGTCATCACTGAGCTCCCCTGTGCTGAGAATTTCCAGAGCAGTAGAACAGATGGTGAGAGACAGGAGCAGCGAGGAGAGAGGTCAGGATTGATTTTTTTTCTTTTTTCAGTGAGTACACTGATAAGAGACTGGTATGTGCAATAGAATATAGGATGAGTATGGGGAGTGCTTTTTACGGTATGGAGGATTATAGTGAGTGAATTATAATATATGGAGGATTATGGCAGTGCATTAAACTAAAAGGATGACACTGGGGGTGCAATATACTATATGGAGGATTATGGGGTGCATTATAATATATGGAGGACTATAGCGGCTGCATTACACTATGGTAGCCTGTATGGAGCCAGTTATACTATGTGGAAGCCATTTTAGTATTTGGAGTGCTCTGCAGGGGGCATGATACTTGGAGGGCCATGAGGGAGCCTTCATACTTTTATGAAGGGCTATTTGAGGGCCATTATGCTGTGTGAAGAGGTGTAAGGGCCATCACACTATATGTAGGTCCATTATACCATGTGTTTTATTTATATATATATATATATATATATATATATATATATATATATAAATATAATAAAATATATTATAAAAAAAGTGCTGCGGAATATGTTGGCGCTATGTAAATATAGCTTTATTATTATTATTGTATATACGCACATATACATATGCAACACAACACGCCTGGGCGTGAACAGGGTGGTTAAAATTAACTGACCAAAAATGTGAGGCTGTTGATATTGTAAAGAAGAAGAAAAAAAAAAAAAAAGGTGCAATTTCACAATTTTTGTTATGTTTTTCTTGTATTAACCATTTTCATTATATGGTAAAACTGACCTTGGAATATAGTTCCCCAGGTCAGTAAGAGTTTGTAGATATCGCAAAAGGAAAGCCAGCCCACCTTGTGCTTGAAGTCCAGCTTCCACGGAACCAGGTGGATCCACACCAGATATTATGCTCAAGGAAAAAAAAGTTGGTTGTTCCAGCCTTTGGTAAAATACGGTAATTCTCTTTATTTTTCGTCCATTAAAAACTTACAAAAATTACAATGGTTGCATAGACAGGGCATGTGAGCAAGACGCATTTCGAAAGCTCACTTGTGTTCTTTATCACAGCTGTGATAAAGAATGCAAGTGAGTGTTCGAAACGCGTCTTGCTCCCCTGCCCTGTCTATGCAACCATTGTAATTTTTGCAAGTTTTTAATGGACGAAAAATAGAGAAAATAATTTTATCAGAGGCTGGAACAACCACCCTTTTTTTTACCACGAGTTTGTAGATGTCAAACGTGTATACTTTTGCTCTTATTGATGTTGTGAAAAAAAATTCTGAAATTTGTCAAAAAGAAAAAAAATTGTGCTTTTGGCACCATTTTCCGTGGCCTGTAGCGTTCTCATTTTTGGGATCTGGGACTGTCAGTCGGCTTATATTTTTGCGTCTTGAGCTGATGTTTTTACTGACACCATTTCGGGTGCATGCACACGATCAGGAATTGCAACGTTCTGGACGTATCGTCTTGCTGCTGTGTTGTACAGTACAAGCTCAGTGGATAAGATTTCTAGAAATCCCATGCTCACTGTGCTTCTCCCCTCTGCAGCATTATTTTACCTGTAAAGCGGGTTTCCAGACTTCTGCATCTCCGCAGCATGTCAATTTATTACTGCGAAGTTGGAAACGGTCACCACTGGGTGAATGGTGGGGAAAAGCCGCGGATCGTGGGTACAGGGGAGCTGCAGTCTCACTGTGTGCACTTGCATCTCCAGAGGCACTGCGTCCAACACTTTAGGGTAAATGTGATGTTTCGACTACCTATTAGTTGATTCTTTGACAGTGTTGATCCAGGGAACTAGTCTGATTGCCGTATGTGGCGTGAGGAAGGAATTTTGTCCCAATATGCAGCTTAGTTTGCGTTTTTTTTTTTTGTTGTTGTTGTTGTTGTTGGGCTATGGGTTGTACTAATAAACCCAAAGTCTACTTTCAACCTTCAAAACTGTTACTATGCATGTAGTATTACTTTTTATTGCATCATTTAGATGTTTTTGCCTTTTTTTTTTTTTTCTATTACATAGTTTGATAAGATTGATTTATGTAATATGTTGATAGATCAGGCACTTCTGAATGCGGCAATACTAAATATAGTTTTCTGTTCAATGGGGCAAAAGGTGATTTTTTTTTTTTTTTTTTAACTTTCTATATTTTACTTTGCCCCTTCAGACGCCTCAACTCTAGTGACCGATTACAATACAGAGCTGTGTTGATTAACTGTTTTATTCTCAATGGGACAAAAAAGTTTATTTTGAAGTTTTAAGTTTTTCATGTATTTACAAAACTTTTTTTTTACATTTTTATTGGATTTTATTAGTTCTATTAGGGGACTTAAAGGGAACCTGACCCCTAAAAATAAAATAATAATAATAAATATAATAATAAATAATAAAAGCACTTTTCTCATCTTCACAAATACACTATTTTTACAGAAAAGGATCGCTAGATTAGCATACTCAGGGTGCAGGGATAGGTATTAATAGGCTGGGGGGTCATTTTTAGGGTCAGGTTCCCTTTAAAGCCTAGCGCAGGTAATGATGCTAGCTATATAAAGTTCAGAAAGGCTATGTTCACACATAGCATATTTCTGCATTTACGCAGCTCAATGCAGAGCCATACTGCATTCTTGCAAAAGCAATGACTTTTGTAAAAATGCGTTCACATGATCCGTAATTTTGAAGATGCGCTTTGTGCTGCAACGCGCATCCGCAAGAACAACAACCGTGTCAATTGTTTGTGCCTTTCTTCCTGCGCTTTTTACTCGCCTCGCCACGTACCTCCAGAGATCTCTCTTCATACCAGCAATAAAGGACCTTGTGCTGGACCTTAGACAGCACCATGTGACCAGACGATGTCACCCAGGCTCCTAGAGCCCGTGCTCGCTGTGGCCCGGCGGGATGAGGAGAGGTTACCGGGGGAGTGCAGCGTGGTAAGTAAGCGCAGGAAGAAAAGCGCAGTGGTGTTCACACACAGAATGCTGCACTCTGTGAGGATGTTCTTGGTGCAGTTTGCACTAAAAACGAATCTTCACAAATTTGACTGTGTGTGAACGTAGCTGCTGTCTTCAGTTTACATAGCAAAATCCTGCTGAAGATTCCCTTTTAACCAGAGAGTTATGTCATACACACAAATTAATAAAATTCACCACATTTCTACTTTACATCTGCATCATTTTTGAAGCGTGTTTTTTTTGCATTTTTCAAGCACAATTTACCCAACCAATATTTTTTTTTTTTTTTAGCGATTACATCACATTTGAAGTGACTTTGCTCGTTCTATAACACAGAAAATGCCTTAAAGTGCCAGCTCTGGCTTAGTTTTTACAGTGGTGTCAATCAAAGAGGGGAGGGTGGAGAATAAGGGAAAACAAGGGTGAGAAGGCTAAGGGTGCGTTCACACATTGCGCTTTTTTCCGTAGTTGTGCTTTTTTACGCGCGTA
This sequence comes from Allobates femoralis, assembly GCA_033576535.1. Classification (NCBI taxonomy): domain Eukaryota; kingdom Metazoa; phylum Chordata; class Amphibia; order Anura; family Aromobatidae; genus Allobates; species Allobates femoralis. The sequence continues at coordinate 170,877,999 of JARQOC010000004.1, forward strand.
CGTGGCAAAAAGCGCAACTGCATTTTCATAGTGGGCTTTTGTGCACTTTTTTTCTGCGCGCTTTTCCCAAGCCCATTTTACATGTGGGCAATGGGAAAAGCGCGCAGAAAAGCGCAAAAAGAATTAACATGTCTTCTTTTTACACATGCGCTTTTGCAGTGAAAACGCGTGCATAAAAAACACGCAAAGACGCAACATCTGAATGCATATCAGCAAAACCCATAGGTTTTGCTGAACTGCGTTTCCATAATTGCGTTTCACTGCATTTACGCATGTGTAAAAAAGTGCTGCGTAAATGCAGGAAAATGCGGCAAATACGCAGCGTGTGAACGTAGCTTAAATGTTTGGCCCTGTCATCCTGAGCGAGCGCCTGGATTTGGTTTGACCAGTCATTCTGTGCTGACTGTCCCTTTAAAAGGTTTCTGATAGGACTGACTGTTGTTAGCGCTACACATTGTACAATACATTGCATATCAGTGTAATATCGTATTGCTGCTGTACAAAATGATACATTGTACCTTCTTGTCTTCTAGTCCCCTGTCCCTTTAAACTGAATATAGTGTATTGTCCCAGATTACATTACAGTTAGCCTATAGTAAGTAATGGCTCCCCTAACACGTGTTACTTACCTCCCATACACCCAGGACAGGCTAAGTATGCCTATTTATATCCTTTAATGGATTACACTGATGTCATGGAGTTAATCTTGTTAATAGAAATAATAGTAGGTGTGCTCATGTGTAATGATGGATTATATGTGGATTTGTCTGCACTTTACGTTACTGTTAGTTTTAAACGCTGATGCTGCATCCAAAATGTGTCTGATCTACATGTAGAGCACAGTACGGTGCGACGGCAAGGACCGTGTGTATTCAGTGGGACTCAGATATGCTGTTAATGATAAAAAGTGCTACTGTCATATATAACTACTTACCGTAGATCAGTTATTCAGTTGGTACATAGTAAAGATTGTATTAAATTAGCCTATGCCTGGTCAGACTGTATTTATATTGTAGAAATCCTCAGACGTTTTAGGGTCAACGCTGTTTCACAATCTGAATAGGTGATGGTGGTAATAATCCAAACAGGCAGGATAAATTACTATATAGATTTTATAGTCCATATTAAAAGATATATTTCATCATTATTGGGGCCAACGCTGTCCCTCGTACAGTCGACACTATGGCTGTTTCACATCCCTTATGACGCTCCAGCAGGCACAGGAGAATGTTTAATGCTTGAATTTACAGCTCGTTGCTTAGGTCACCAGCCATCTCTGTAGTCTATCAGAAGTGGTCAGTGTCCTACCCAAGGAGTGCACCACGTCCATGGTCTTTATTATTCTGCCAGCTTCAGTGCCTTTGCTCTCCACTGCTTGAAACATGAAATTGTAAAGTTTATGCCAGCAGCTGAACCATGCCTGGTCTGAACTGGCCAATCACTCAAAAAAATCAGGAGGCTGGGGATTGGTGCACCCCTGAAGAAATCTCTTGTGGCAGCCCCTTTAAACCCAGTTGTGTTACATCTGAAATTGCTCAAAAAAATGAAATAACTTTGTCATAACTAGTAAAGAAGATGAGAGAAATTACATGACACTGGTCCAATGGCCACATCGGTGGTCCGTGGCTGCCTGATAAAAGCCCTGTAACTCTCCTCCTTCCTGAAAGAATCCCTGGCACCTTAAAGTGTATCTAGGCTTGGCACAGTGTCCTCGTGGTGGCATGACGTCTTGCGGGGATTCCGGTATGTAGGAGGCTGAAGGGATGCAGTGGCTACAGACCACTGACCTGGCCACTGGACCAGGCACTTACAAATTGATTTCCTCATCTCTAGTAAGGCCGGCTTCACACCACGGTTTTGGTGTATCAGGTTCTATCTGGTGTTTTGCTGGAAGCAGCGGACAGAACCTGACAGTCCTGGATAGAACAGAACCGGAGGGCAAATATACCCTCCGTTCCTGTTTTCTGCTGGAATCGGCACATCACAGGGTTCAGGAGCTGTCGCTGATGAAATTTCAAAATCCTGATATCTCAGCGGGGAGCTCTCCACGGTGCTGAAGTTCAGCGCCGGCCAGCGCTGAGCCTCAGCACCTGGCGTCCGGGAGCCGGACCGATATGTCAGATACGGCGCCATAGAATCTCATGTTAGGGGGCGCCGGATCCGATTTGTGCAGATTTTGCCCTAGACAGAAAATCACAGCAAGCTGTGATTTTTGTGTCTGGGACAAAAATCTGAGTTCTCCCGGATCCTACCGGACAGATGGGAACTGGATGGCAAATAGCTGCCGCCCGACCCCATAGGAGAATACTATGAAGCCGAAATCTGATTTGGGGCTGTCTGGTTCACACTGGACAGCCCCGGACCAGAAAAACCGTGGTGTGAAGCCGCCCTAAAAGAAGTGAATCAGGTTTTTTTATTTTCAGTTTTGAGGATTTCCTAAATGTGTACTTTTTTTCTTCTTCTTAGAATGGAAAGCTGTCTGCTGAGGTGGAGCCGTTTGTTCCTCAGAAGAAGGGCACCGAGGCCATCGCAATCCCAATGCCTCTTACTGGTGACGGTGGAAGTGTTGGTGGACTGGAACCTGCTCCCATACCCAGCTATCTGATAACCTGCTACCCCTTTGTTCAGGAAAACCAATCCAATAGGTGATTTGCTTACTTCTCTGTGATATATCAACTTTATGCAAATTGTCGCCTGCTGTTCTGATTTTAGGGCACGTACTGGCTATAAATAGAGGCTGGCGTATGTCACCTGGAGTACTGTATCCACTAAGTGAACTTTGCTTTGTGCTCTGTGTAAATATTATCCTGCGATCCTTCAGTTTAGATCTGGTAATGTTTGCCCAGCCATGGTAACGTTCAGGAGCACGTCCCCTGCCCTGTGCTGCCGGTCTACCTTCATTGTCACCTTACAGTATACACCATACAGGACCCTGCCGTTCACATCTTTTAAATGAAATGTATATCTGTTGTAGTATGAGGACAATGCGAGTGCACACACCCTGGGCTGGGAACATAACACGAGCATACTGACATCCTGCACTTATTACTTATAAAACGGAGCAATAAGGAACTTATGGTAACTGTAAGGAAACAAGTGAATGAAAACATGAAATTGGTACAAAAATAGATGTGGAAATCACCTTTGAGCTGAAATTATGAGGCTCCGTTCATGTGACAGATATCCATACAGTGACAGTATACTGTTATCCGGATGTATATTGGACACTATCCATGGACCTGACTGGTTTTTGTCTGGATTTTTTTTTTCTGTACAGAAATCTTTTATAACAGGATCCAACTTAACACTTTTGAGTGTTTTTCCTTATTTATATAATGGACACCTCTATGGCAGGATTATTAAGGGCAGAGCATATGGAATGAAAACAGTAGTTGTGGGAAGGCAGAAAATGATGTAGTCCAGCCTCAGCCTTTACCTCTGTTCATCCATTAAAATATTCATAGCTGCCTTTTTATGCCCTGCTCCCATTTTATTGATATATTCACCATATTTCCATTTACCTGTATGATATTTTCTTTTCTTACTCCGCTTTCTTTTCCATCATTTCAGGTAGTATTCTGTCTAACGCGTCTAATTTTAGGTAAAACTTGCAAATCTTAATATTCAAAGCAAACATATTTTTTTTATTTTTTTTTTGTCTGATTTTTCCTCTTTTAGGCAAATTCCACTGTATATAAATGACATTAGATGGCAACAGTCAAGCTCTAATCCTCCGGGACCCTACCTTGCCTATCCCATTGTACCTGCTCAGCCACCTGTGTCCACAGAGTACATGTACTACCAGCTCATGCCAGCGCCATGTGCCCAAGTCATGGGATTCTACCATCCTTTCCCCACGTCCTACACAACTCCCCTCCCAGCAACTAATCCTGTCAATGCAATCTCTTTAGATTGTAATGACCGCACAAACCCACAGTCACAAGTTAATGTGATACCAAGCCAGAGGAACAGAAATGCCACCAGGCCACCTATTGGACACAAGGTTGGTTTATAATTCTTCCCATACAGACCTATTGTAGCTACCTTTTTCTGTATGTTGTATGTGTTAATTAAAGCAAATAAAGAAGTTTAACAGAGTACTGAGGATAAAAATTATTTGTATACCTGCAGACATCTTATGTCTGCATCACTGGTGTCAGTGCCGTGATTGGTTTACTATAGTTTTGTAAGGCCTTGTTCACATGCTGCATATTTGGCGCGGTTTTTACGCGCGTATTTGCCCCAAAAACGTATGTGCGTCTGCGTTTCCCAGCAAAGTGAATGGACATTCAGACATCGCGTAATTTTACGCAGTGTTTTTGGAGCAAAAAAAGCGCGCGTAAAAAGAATGTCAATGTTAATTCTTTCTAGTTTTTTAAGCGCGGTTCTACCATAGGCCCCATTATTAGCACTGGAAGAAACGCGTAAAAAAGCACAGTTGAAGTTGTTCCCTCGCACTTTTTTTTAAGCTCGTAAAAAAAGCGACAAATACGCAGCGTGTGAACACAGCCTTATAGTGTCATTTAATCTCTATCCAGTAGACTTAATAGCTGTGGGTATTCTGATAATGACGTTTCCTCATTGCTGGTATGAAGTTACCAGGAACTTTTGTGTTTGCTGCTATATTGTTATATTGGAGGGTTGCAAATACGACCACATACAAGCGACTTCAACTTCACCGCCACTTTCCCTTGGCTGTGCGACCAATGTGCTGCTGCTATGATTCATCTAAAAAATGGGAACTTATTGAACCTTTAGGATCGTGAGCTTGTTGCAATAAATCCCTACTGCAGCTAGCTCTACGTGACTTGCCTGACATACTCGCAGCAGTCTGGGTGACGTAGCAGCTGACTGATGTTTGGCCGCACGGTCTGTGTTGCGATAAGAGATGTTGTGCAGCAGACAGCCTTTAAAAAGGCTATAACGTGCTAATGTTAATAATTCTCTGTTCTTGCGACCTTATCACTCCAGTTATTGTTGTTATGATTATTTTTCTTCTGCCCTTGTTAATATTAGAAATGGAAATACAATAAATTGAAAACTGGTGTGTCCCTGCAGTCTGACATTGTGCTGTTAGTAGTGCTAGTGTCAGAGCTGTAATGCTCAGTTGGAAATATAAATGCATCATTTTTTAGGAGTAATGGCAGAGGACCGGCAAAGCACAGCTCCACTCACTTCTGTATCGAGTGGTGTAAAGGGCTGTTGCCATCACATCTGCCAGTGTCAGCCAGATAGTGTGATTGCGTGTATAGTTACCCTGGTATTCTAAAGAATAAGACAGGTACACATTATCAGCCATTCACACACACAACCCAGCAGATCCCTACAGAAGTGACGTCGGCTCATCTGTTGCTGTTGAGGTGATTGACGTCAGAATATGCCCATAAGGCGGCCGTCACACGGTTCAATATCGCTAGCGATATTGTTAGCGATCACGTGCACGCGCTATCGCTAACAATATCGTTCACATCGTTGGTGAGCTGTCACACAGGCAGACTCACCAGCGATGTGGAGCAGCGAGATCGCTGGTAACTATGGTACACATCGGGTTACTAGGCGCCGCGCGGCACTTAGTAACCCGACGTTTACCATAGATACCATCTCCCAGCATAGGCTCTGCCGCTGCGAGATCGTTCATCGTGGTGTCACACACCACGATGAGGCAGATTGATCAAGCGTTTATCGCTTGATATGAGCTCCGGCTCACCAATCTGCGATGTAACGACCAAGCGATTTTACATTGTAAAATCGCTTGATTGCACGCAGCGATGCACAAACGATATCGCTTAAGCGATCAAAAAGCAGATCGCTTAAGCGATATCGTGCATTAAATTGAACCGTGTGACGGCCGCCTAAGTTAGATCCACCAGCTTGATTTCTTATAGAATAGAAGTAACAGACTTCCCATTGGAACCGACAATTTCTCTTGTAATAAGTTTAATAAATTTAGTCTATTTGTAATTGATTGTGATCACACAATGTGATGTCTAGGATCTATTTCTTCTAGTGAAATAATGCGGCATACTGTACTATAATGAACACTGTCGTCCATGTACGTAGATTTTGGATTTTAGAAGGTACCCACATTTTGTTTGCTTTCTAATTATACAACTTTTTGTTTAGCTAATAATTTTGATACCAAGGTTGTAGAAATATATTGCAACCTAAAGAATGCACACTTGATATTCTGTTGCATATCATGCAGTCTAAATTATTTCCCAGGTTTATAAAGGCATCAGATCTAACACTTTCACCGTTTCACTGTTTTCACTTTGAAGCAGCCCCAGCAACTAATGCCACAGATAAAATGCAAGAGGCCGCCCATGAAGAGCGTGGCCGTACAAAAGGAAACCTGTGCATCCGGCCCTGATGCTCGCTCCAAAATTGTTTTGCTGGTTGATGCTTGTCAGCAAACGGGTAACTATTACTGAAATATCACAAGACAATTAGGAATTGTATGTCTGTCTGTATAATCTGCTCTCCATTTACCCCTGAATCCACAGCAGAAATCCGAGGCAGAAATTCTGATTTCTAAATCCTATGTCAAACAGCTGCAAGTCTTTCTGGGGATAAGGCTTGTGTTCCTCGGCACTTTTGGTTTTGGTGCAGAATAAGTCTGACTTGTCACTTTAGTTATGGAAATCGTGCCTATGAAAGTTGTCGCCATATGAACATCATTGTGATTATATAGAGAGGAGCTAATTTATTCTCCGCACCCTGGTCCATCAGCCATGTCAGTAGTCAGTGGCTGCCAGATGCAGATTGTCTCCTTTTTCCCAGCAGGCCCAGTACAACGTTATAAGAGCGTCACGCTGAAACAATGATGGGTCGACAAGTAAGAGTCTCCGGTTGTATCGGCAATTGATAGACTCCGATCTGGCATCCTTGGACTACTGGCATGGCCATTGCTCTTTAAATGTTTAGCTTATCTTGATTATCCCATTCAGAACATAAATGTGTGTGTGTTTTTTTTCTTTTTTTTTTTTTTAAAGTATGCTTTGCTTGAGTTTTGGCACATAAAATATGAGAATATTCTGTATGAATGTACCCTTTGCAGCTGATAGTTTGTTACAATTTAGAATTGTCCCTCCTTGAATTTTCAGATTTTCCAAATGAAATAGCCAACAAATCACTCTCTGAAAGCATGGGCTCAACTCCTTGGAAAACCAAGGCAAGACGGAGGCGGTCCTCTCAACCTGCCGCAGAGTCTTCCAGTGAACAGGGTGCGAGTGAAGCAGATATTGATAGTGACAGCGGGTACTGCAGTCCGAAGCACTGCCAAGGAGCTGCCATGTGTTCAAGGCACACAGACTGTACAGCTTCTACTGTCAATGTAGGTGTTTCTGTAACATTTCACATTACATGCATGTGTTGGGTGCATGTATTTATGTACTATAGAGAGAAAATCTCCAAATGATTAAGGTCTTAAAACTATTGCCCATGTATTATTTAAATACAGACTAGTTTGGTATCTTCTACATACTGTTTATTGGATGTGTCAATACCAGATGCATCCAATAAAAAGCATTTAGAAGATACTAACGAGTCCTTATTTAAATAATTAAGCTGCATCATGTGGATTTATGAATTGAAGATTACTGCTGAGCTATCATATTTTTTGCACAGTGATGGCCAAGTGCATGGGCAGTCTAAACTATGCAACAATCAGTTCTATCATGTGCTAATCAGACATTTGGACAGTGCTACTCAGACATTAGTTTTTTTCACATCAGAGAACCACAGTCCTGGATTCATTAGTTGTTTGGTTCAGTATTTCATCAGTTTGGTCATAGTTTCATTAGTTTTTCCCGAATGAGAAATAAAAGTTTCTCTTCCATCCTTCTATCTAGCAAACCATAAAAACAATGACATTCATGTGCTGTCCTATTTTTTTTTTTTCATTTCTAATTCACCACACATACCCAGAGATTGCATTGCCAATTCTGATCCAATGCTCGGAGAAAGATCTATCATGTCTTTGTGATTTTGGTGCTGACCAAACGGTCCTCAAAAAAACCCTGGATATGTAAACAGCCCAATAGAATATACTTGATACAAGATCTATAATGGAAAAACACAGGTAGAGCTGCTACATGATAAATGGACATCAGAATGAGTCCTTAGTACTGCCGGGCGTAATAGAAATCTCCAGTTTGGTAGCCACTTTTTCAGTTGCATGTGCTAATTTGCCTACTATTTGCAGGAAGATAATTATTCTGTATTTTTCTCCTTGTTTATATGGTTGACTTCTGTTTTTGTTTAAAATGATTTATTTTCTTATAATTTCCTTTCCAGGTCGCTGAAGTAGCTGTATGTACAGGTAATACTACATTTTTCTTGGTTTCAGATAAGTGTTACACAGTAGTTTAGAAATCTCTCTTGCATTGAAGTTGGATTTAAGGTGGGTTTACACGTTGCGATATCGGCGTCCAATTTCAATGAAAAGTCACGTGGTTCGATCGTTGGAGCCGATATCGTTCCTGCGTTGTATGGTGTGAATGTCCAATACGATGCAGGAACGATGTCAATGCGATATCGGGGATTGAATGAGCGTGCTCTCCAATGCTCCGATATTGAATGGAGATTGGAGCCGGATCGTGCTGTGTGACAGCCCAACTCCGATGTGAAGTTCAACGTCACCCATTCACTCCCATGTTAAATGGTCGTTCCTGGGTTGGGGGGCGTAGACATCGTACGGACGTTGGATCCAGAAATCGCTACGTGTAAACCTCCGATGCGATGCGGGACAAACGTGCACTAAATGCGCGCTACTGCGCCATTGAATTGCGATATCGGAACGATATTGCAACGTGTAACCCCACCTTCAGGCTCCTAAAACTCCCTCTTTGTATACTTGTTCAGTCTCCAGACATGTGTGATGCATTAGTAAATCAGCTAGAGCAGCAGCCAACGTTTGTTTACTTTGAGATATTGGAATTTTTCTTTTTTGTAGTGGTTGGCATTTTATAAAATTAACAAGATATGTAGCCTTATTGGTTTGCTTCTGCACACCTGATGGTTATTATCTATTTTTACTATAGATTAGACTTTTTTCCTTTTTGCATGTTTTGTAACAATCGCCATCAAGAACTAAATAACATCTCAATAAGTAAAACAAATATTAGATTTCTGTAACAAAACTGGGTTGCTGCTCTTCTAATGTATGACTGAGTCTATTATGTAGCAATTATCCAGAATATATTTGACTTTTGTGTGTCTGTTAAAAGCTGGAGGAAGCTGGGCCAACGTAGCTTCCCAGGCCACTCAGAAAAGACCCTGGAACGAAAAAAGTCAAGCTTTCTCAAGATGTGGGAGACAAGCTGAATCACATAATTCTCAGGTAACATAATCTTTTAACACATGCTCTGTTTTTTTTTTTTAAGGCCATCTTGTAGCCATTCATCCTAACTGCTACCTGAGACAGAGGTTATTTTCCTTTTAGTAAGCTGTTGATCAATATATGATGACTTGGCACCACATAAACGAACTGTGCACAATTATATTTTTAGAGTCGGTCTATTTTATAACAACTAGGACTCCATTATTACTCCAAAACTCTGACTCCTCAGCACAGTAGAATACTGATTGGTAGTAAAGCAAAACTTTCAAGTTTTGCTCATTTAAAGCTAGTATGGTAAGATGACCGTGTAATAGAGCAGCTATAACTATGCAATGTCAGAAATGCAGATTCACGAAAAAAAGAGGATAACTCCCAGTCCTCTATGGAATCCAAACAGTAAATGTAGATGGTGACTGCATCTGAGTAGAAAACGTTCCTTTTTACTTCATCACAAATACAGGGACAGAGTATTTTAACCCTCACAAACAGATGGGTCTTTACCAAGCTGTTTGTCATTTGTGATTGTAAAAAAGTAAAATACTTTGTGGTCTGGATACTGTCATCATCTTCATTTAGTGCTAGTATGTTAAAATGAGACCTGTTCCATTTAACATATAACTACTGTTTCAGTTCCTACAATTTTTTGTTTCTCAATCACCTCATTGGGGGACACAGGACTATGGGTGTTATGCTGCTGTCCACTAGGAGGCGACACTAAGTAGAATCTGGAAAAAAAAAGAGTAACTCCTCCCCTGCAGTATACACCCCCTGGTTGGCACAAGCTGAACCAGTTTCAGCTTAGTGTCATTAGGAGGCAGATGCAGTCTATTGACTTTCTTCATTATCTTTGTTCTGTGCCTTTTCTGTCTACCCACCCAGGGACTGCTTTAGGACGTCCCATAGTCCTGTGTCCCCCAATGAGGCGATTGAGAAAAGAGAATTTTTGTGTCTACTCACCGTAAAATCCTTTTCTCCTTCGCCTCATTGGGGAGACAGGACCATGGTGTTTATACTGCTGTCCACTAGGAGGTGACACCATGCAGAATCTGGAAAAGATTAACAGTGGCTCCGTCACTGCAGTATACAGCCCTGGGCAGCCACTGCCTTAACCAGTTTTTGCTTAGTGTCCTTAGGAGGAGCACTTCAATTTTTATTTTTATTTTTTCATTTTTATCGTTCGAAATGAAGAAAAGTGGGACTCTGGCGAGACTCCCAATATGATCTTTCTTCGGCCCCTCACTTTTGGGGGAGCCTGGTAAGAAGTTGAGAGGTCGATCCACATGCTGCTCCTTCCTCAGCATCCAACTGTTGGGGTGCTGGGTTGAAGTCGAGATGATGGGCTTCCTTCCCCGGATCTCCACTGTTGGGGTTTCTGGGTTGAGGTCGAGGTGGAGCACAAGCCCTCGGACGGTGGACAGCAGCATACCCCCCTAATCACCTCACAGAGGTACATTAGGTGAGGCACCCCAGGTATGAGCCGGGGACGCTGCGGTTGGGCACCAGCACAGCAGCAGCCCCAGGGTGGATAAGGCTGCCATAACACAGCAGCAGCACCAGGACACAGTGTGCGGTGTGTTCCTGAGCGGGCCGGGGAGGCACACGACCTTTCAGCCAAAAACAGGGGGTACCACACACCCCATGAGGGCTATTGGGCACAGTTTGAGGGCTCCGGCGCAGTTACGGGTAGCGTGCCGGATGTCTGCGCCGGCCTGGAGTGATTTCCGGCTGCAATTTCTACTTTATGTCGCGGCTTCGGCCTAGCCTGAAACCACCGCCTTTGGCCCCATCCCTGGCCTGCCACCGGATGATGCAGCCAGCGTCATACAAGGGGCAGAGCAGTGACTGCAGGGCGCAGTTGCTAATGTGGCAGACCATTGTTCTGCAAGCTCCGTCCCCCGCCTTCCGCCGCATTAGGCCTCACCTAGAAACCTTCCGGCGGCCATTACAGGCTGCAGCTGGAGAGCCCAGAGGAAGGTGAAGAGCTTGCAGTGGCCATCAGTCTCCGGGGGGCACAGGATGCTGCAGACAGAGAGGGCACACGTCAGAAGACTGGATAAGATCCACGTCCCCGCACTGCCACGACTGCACTCAAGCCAGCGAGTCAGAATCCCCAATAGCCCACGGTAAATACCGATGCGCCTATTACGTTACCGGAATGGGCCGTGGTGATGTCACAGACATTGTCACAATCCATGTCACAGTCCATTGACAAGCTGTCCTCCACATTGCTCCAGGCTCTGCAAGGTCGGTCCGTGTCCAGGCCAGCTGCTACACCAGGGCAAGAGGACCACGCGGAAAGGGACATGGCTGTCCCAGTTCCGTCATCGGTCAGAGCAGGACGCAAGTGAACTTATAGATTGCTATCCCTATTGTCCTCTCACAGTTCCATGACATCCTCAACCAGAGACAGGCAAAGTGACTCTCAGGACTCTGATGGCATCGGTGATTCCGATTCAGAGCTGGATCAAGAGACGTCCATGCATCTGGACGCTCCAGACACCGCAGCAGTAGTTGAGGGATGTATTCACGTATATCAATCAGGTGCATAAAATTGCTTTTCAAAGGGTCAGAAAACCACATAAATGTTTTTCTAATCATCCCGAATTCGAAGCGATTATCCAAAAACATTGCTTACATCCAAAAAAGAAATTCGGCAACCGCAAATCACTAGAGACTCATTACCCGTTTTTACAGGAAGTCACTTAAAACTGGGCTGAGACACCTGAAGTAGACCCACCAGTGTCTAGACTAGCGGCACAGACACTGCTGTCGCTACCAGACAGTTCATCTATTAGAGATACAACCGATCGTCAGGTAGAACAGATGGCGCGTTCAATTTTTGAGGTGACAGGAGCTTCTTTAGCATCGGCATTCGAGTCAGTCTGGGCAGCCCAGGCTATCAGAACCTGGGCGACCCAATTACATACCGCCCTCTAATCAGCAGATGTGGAACTAGCAGATCAAGCACTACAAATGTCGGTAGTAGATTATTTCATGCACTCGGCACTAGACTCCGCGAATTGTGCGGCGGTAGTGGCGTCAAACGCTATCATAATCAGGCGTGCTCTTTGGTTAAGAGAATGGAAAGCTGATGCAGTTTCCAAAAAGTCGCTCACACATCTGCCATATCTAAGTGGACGGCTGTTCGGTGAGAAATTAGATGCGCTAATATTAAATGCCACAGGGGGTAAGAGCACATCTCTTCCCCAACAGAAAACAAAACGCAGTTTTAATAGTCATCAGCAGATTCGATTTCGTTCCTTTCGTAATTCGTCTGGATGGGCCGCGTCGAGACCACAGCAGGCTCTGAGCCGCTCGCCGTGTAGAGACAGCTCACGGCCATACCCAGGAGCGGACAAGGCATGGCAGTCAAGGGCATGTCAGGCAAAACCTAAGGGCTTTAAGCCCAATAGGTCCGCTTCAGCGTGACTCTGTCGCCTCAAACGACGCCTCTCAGGTACGCGGCAGACTTTCACGCTTTCAGCGAATTTGGCCGCCCATTATAGATGACAAATGGGTAAAAAAGCTAGTTTCCTTCGGCTACAAAATAGAGTTTACATCCCTACTGGCCAAGCGATTTTTTTTTTTTTTTTTCTCTTGGTTCCACCAAAACCGCAAGACAAGGCCTAAGCTTTTTTCCGGGCAATCGACTCGCTGTTACAAACAGAAGTCATTGTACGAGTGCCAACAGCCGAGCGGTTTCAGGGGTTCTACTCCAACCTGTTCATAGTACCCAAACAAGGGAGGCAGGGTAAGACCCGTACTGGACTTAAAGCAGCTGAACAAATTTGTTTGCATTCGACGATTCCGCATGGGTTTCTCCGATCCATTATATGATCCATGGAACGAGGAGAGTTCCTCACTTCCATAGATATTCAAGATGCATACCTGCATATACCAATCGCATCTGTGCATCAAAGGTTTCTGCTCTTCGCTATAGGTCAGGATCACTACCAGTTCGTGGCTCTGCCCTTTGGGCTAGGGCTATCCACGGCGCCCAGAGTATTCACCACAAGGTCACGGCGGCGGTCATGACCATTCTGCATTCCAATTGGATGCTTGTTCTACCATACTTGGACGATCTACTAGTCAAGGATCATACCGTCACGGTAAACACGTTATGATCGCTTGGCTGGTTAGTCAACCTACAAAAGTAATCACCGGTCCCAAGTCAATCACTAGTTTTCCTAGGCATGCAGTTCATCACTGCCAAGGGGCTGGTGGTACTCCCATTGGAGAAAGCACAAGCACTCCGTCAGGGGTTCGCGATCTACTGCACCCTGCCCCTCGATCCTTCAGGTTTACCAGGAGAGTTCTGGGCAGGGTGGTAGCAGCGATAGAAGAGGTGCCGTTTGCACAGCTGCATCTCAGGGGTCTTCAACTGGCCATACTCAAGGCGTGGGACAAAAACACATTTTCCCTGGACAGGAAGTTCCGCCTATCAGAGGCGACCAAACAGTTGCTGCGTTTGTGGCTCCGGCCAGGGTCGCTGACAAGGGGGGTAGTCATTTCTCCCGGAGCAGTGGAAAATTCTGACCACAGATACAAGCCTCACAGGATGGGGCGCAGTGTACTTGTGGAGCCCACTGGGACGGGGTACTCTGTACCTGACCGGGGTATCATGGCAGTCTTAGTCCGGACAGTGTCCCAAGCCCACAAGTAATAGGGGGTATTTACAGGGGAGAAAGTCTTGACGCCACCCTGGTATGTGGTCAGGGTGACCACCGCTGCTGCAGAACCTCCGGGGATGTTGTTTGGCAGCCGGTGATGTAATGGCTCTCCACGATCAGAGCCTGGTTCCCCGGTGCAGTGGTGATAAGTCTATGGATGTTGTTGAGTAGGGGTATTGGGAGTGATGTTAGCAGTTTATGAGGGAAAAAGTAGGACTTGAGCACAAGGATTACACAGACTCACGGTTTTGTAGTTTTCCTAGTCTTTACTGTAGCAGATGGTATACAGCTGAGTACTGTCCACGGAGTCTTTACCGGGGCCGGGTTGTTCCCACCCTGGCTGGTTCCTTGGCTTCCCACTCCTGCACTATGTGTCTGGCCCTGCTGCCGCTTTAGCTAAGCTGCTGGCCCTGACGTCCCTCACCGGTACCCACTTACTAGGCAACTTGAGCCTTAATTTTGTGTTTCTGACCCCGCCGTGTTGCGTCGCTGTGGTACAGTGAAGATATGTAATCCTCACTCATCCAGTGTTTACTGTTCTGCTTGTATCAGGCACAATGTCGGATCCGGTATCCAGTTTTTGCGCTCCTTCGGGGTGAGTTATAGGGTAACTCTGTGTCTTGGGTGTGTTCCTCTGCTTCTCCTACTCCTTTCCTCAGACCTTGGCCGGCCTGGAAGTGAACAGTGGACCGTGGGTTGAGCTTAACGCAGCCCTTTTATACCTAGGTCCTCTCCTCAGTGCTGCCTCGCACTGAACGAACTGCCACTTCCTCTCCACCCAGAATATGTAGGGAAGCAGCGTTAGCTCCCCCTTCTGGCCTGGAGGCGCTATTGTAGTGTTGTGGTTGTGTGGGGAATTAACCCTTGGTGTTGTGACTGTGGTACATGAACCCCTGGGGTGCCACATACATCACAGAGCACAGGGAGAATGGTCGCCAGACGAAGCACGTCTGCTGATCAATATCCTAGAGATGCCAGCCATATACCTAGAATTACAATCATTTCAACGATACCTGAAGGGGGCTCACATCAGGATTCAAGCCGACAACGCCACGGCCGTGGCATATGTCAGTCACCAGAGAGGAACCCGCAGTGTCAAGGCAATGGAGGAAGTGCGACACATCCTTCACTGGGCGGAATCAACGGGATCAGTCCTGTCAACGGGACACATTCCTGGAGTAGACAATTGGGAAGCAGACTACCTAAGTCGCCAGGGCATAGATTCAGGAGAGTGGTCCCTGCATCCCGACGTGTTTCAGCAAAATTGCCAGCGCTGGGGAAGCCGGATGTGGACCTCATGGCATCACTGCTCAATGCTAAAGTCCCCAACTTCATGGCTAGGTCACAAGATCCTCAGTCGATAGGAGCGGATGCTCTAGTGCAGGATTGGACGCAGTTCCAACTCCCGTACATATTTCCGCCTCTGCCTCTGATCCCCAGAGTGGTGCGGAAAATTAGACAAGAAGGTTGCCAGTCATCCTCGTCATGCCAGACTGGCCCAGACGCGCTTGGTACCCAGACATCGGCAGATATGCCGTGGCGACTGCCAGATCGTCCAGATCTTCTGTTGCAGGGCCCATTCTTCCACCAGGATTCAAGAGCGCTAAATTTGACGGCGTGGCCCTTGAAACCTGGATTTTGAATAGTGCTGGTTTCTGACAAGAAGTAATTCGTACCATGATCAGAGCGCGAAAGCCGACTTCAGCAAAAATTTATTACCGCACCTGGAAAGCTTACTTTTCCTGGTGCACATCGCGGAATCAGGCGCTACTGCCATTTTCACTACCTAAGGTGTTTGATTTCTTCCAAGCGGGCCTGGATAACAGATTGTCTCTAGGTTCACTAAAGAGCCAAGTTTCAGCTCTCTCTGTGCTGTTTCAACAACGCATAGCGGAAAAAACGCAGGTCAAGACGTTTCTTCAAGGGGTTTCCCGGTTGATTCCACCATACAGAAGACTGCTGCATACGTGGGATCTCAACTTAGTGTTGTCAGTGTTGCAGAACCCACCTTTTGAGCCCTTTAGGGATATTGAGCTCAAACTTTTATCCCACAAATTGATTTTTATGGTAGCAATCACATCCCTCTGCAGGGTGTCAGAACTGTCAGCACTCTGTTGCAGAACACCTTTCCTAGTATTTCATCAGGATAAGTTCGTGTTACGTACAGTACCATCCCTTCTTCCGAAGGTAGTGTCCGCTTTCCATATCAATGCAGAAATTACTCTGCCATCACTGTGTCGAGCGCCGGTGCATCGGATTGAAAAAGCACTGCGTATCTATGTGTCTAGGACAGCCCCAGATTCTCTTTTCATTCTGACAGAAGGCTGCCGCAGAGGCATGCCAGCTGCAAAGGCTACTCTAGCTAAATGGATCAAACCCACTATTCAAGAGGCCTACCAGCTCAAAAATGTACCTATTCCTGACGGTATGAAGGCACATTCGACCCGTGTGGTAGGGGCGTCCTTGGCTATTAGACACCAAGCATCGGCTCAACAAGTGTGTAAGGCGGCCACTTTGACTAGCCTACACACGTTTACAAAACATCAGTGTCCATACCCAGTCATCAGCAGATGCAAGTCTGGGCTGACGGGTTCTGCAAGCGGCAGTAGCTCACTGTCGTTAGTCAAGGGTCGTTCCATTGCTATTCCCACCCAGGGACTGCTTTAGGACGTCCTAGGGTCCTGTGTCCCCCAATAAGGCGAATGGAGAAAAGGAGAATTTTGTGTACTCACCGTAAATTCCTTTTCTTTAGCCTCTAATTAGGGGACACAGCTCCCGACCTGTTGCCCGTTTAGGGCCGTGTGTCAGTTCCGAATGTTCTTGAGTTTGTACATAGTTACCTCATTGCAAGCAGGTTGGTCTATAGTTGCCTTACCACAGGCGTTCTTATACAGTTGTCTATGCTAAGTTTCTCTTACTGCTTTAGCACAAAACTGGTTAAGGCAGTGCCTGCCCAGGGCTGTATACTTCAGAGCAGGAGCCACTGTTAATCTTTTCCAGATTCTGCATAGTGTCACCTCCTAGTGGACAGCAGCATAACACCCATGGTCCTGTATCCCCCAATTAGAGGCTAAGAGAAAAGGAATTTACGATGAGTACACAAAATTCTCCTTTTCTCTGAGCCTCTAATTGGGTGACACAGCACCCTCCCTTTTGCCCGTTTTGGGACGTTTCTTACAGGCCTATGTTTTATATCTCCTACTGCTTTGGTCACTGAACTGGTTCGGCTTGTGCTAGCCAGGGGGTGTATACTGCTAGGGAGGAGTTACTGTTTTTTTCCAGATTCTACTAGTGTCACCTCCTAGTGGACAGAAGCATAACACCCATAGTCCTGTGTCCCCCAATTAGAGGCTCAGAGAAAAGGATTTTATAGTGAGTTGACACAAAAATCTTCTTTATCCAGAGCACACGGCTCCACTGCCTCTTGGCTTCTGCGTGTGCTCTTGACGTAGCTCCATTCAGAATGGCGCCATGTGCTTGTTGATGCTGACAGCAGAAGCAGCTTGGTCTCTGCAGCATCAAAGTAGCACAGGGGCCATAAAACTCGCTGAATCCAGCAATTCGGCCAAACTCAGAGTATGGCTTTCATCTATATACAGTCATGGCCAAAAGTATTGACACCCCTGCAATTTGTCAGATAATACTCAGTTGCTTCCTGAAAATGATTGCAATCACAAATTCTTTGGTATTATTATCTACATTTAATTTGTCTTCAATGAAAAAGACACAAAAAGATTTGTCCTAAAGCCAAATTGGATATAATTCCACACCAAACATAAAAAAGGGGTTGGACAAAAGTATTGGCACCCTTAGAAAAATCATGTGATGCTTCTCTAATTTGTGTAATTAACAGCACCTGTAACTTACCTGTGGCACCTAACAGGTGTTGGCAATAACTAAATCACACTTGCAGCCAGTTGACATGGATTAAAGTTGACTCAACCTCTGTCCTGTGTCCTTGTGTGTACCACATTGAGCATGGAGAAAAGAAAGAAGACCAAAGAACTGTCTGAGGACTTGAGAAACCAAATTGTGAGGAAGCATGAGCAATCTCAAGGCTACAAGTCTATCTCCAAAGACCTGAATGTTCCTGTGTCTACTGTGCGCAGTGTCATCAAGAAGTTTAAAGCCCATGGCACTGTGGCTAACCTCCCTAGATGTTGACGGAAAAGAATAATTGTCAAGAGATTTCAACGCAAGATTGTGCGGATGGTGGATAAAGAACCTCGACTAACATCCAAACAAGTTCAAGCTGCCCTTCAGTCCGAGGGTGCAACAGTGTCTACCTGTACTATCCGTCGGCGTCTAATGAAAAGGGACTGTATAGTAGGAGACCCAGGAAGACCCCACTTCTTACCCCGAGACATAAAAAAACCAGGCTGGAGTTTGCCAAAACTTACCTGAGAAAGCCTAAACGTTTTGGAAGAATGTTCTCTCTTTTTGGGCAAAGGCATCAACATAGAGGAGAAAAAAAGAGGCATTCAAAGAAAAGCACATGGTCCCTACAGTCAAACATGGCGGAGGTTCCCTGATGTTTTGGGGTTGCTTTGCTGCCTCTGGCACTGGAGTGCTTGATCGTGTGCATGGCATTATGAAGTCTGAAGACTACCAACACATTTTGCAGCATAATGTAGGGCCCAGTGTGAGAAAGCTGGGTCTCCCTCAGAGGTCATGGGTCTTCCAGCAGGACAATGACCCAAAACACACTTCAAAAAGCACTAGAAAATGGTATGAGAGAAAGCACTGGAGACTTCTAAGGTGGCCAGCAATGAGTCCAGACCTGAATCCCATAGAACACCTGTGGAGAGATCTTAAAATGGCAGTTTGGAGAAGGCACCATTCAAATATCAGGGACCTGGAGCAGTTTGCCAAAGAAGAATGGTCTAAAATTCCAGCAGATCATTGTAAGAAACTCATTGATGGTTACCGGAAGCAGTTGATCAGTTATTTTGGCTAAAGGTTGTGCAACCAAGTATTAGGCTGAGGGTGCCAATACTTTTGTCCGGGCCATTTTTTGGAGTTTTGTGTGAAATGATCAATGTTTTGCTTTTTGCTTCATTCTCTCGTGCTTTTTCATTGAAGACAAATTAAATGAAGATAATAATACCAAAGAATTTGTGATTGCAATCATTTTCAGGAAGAAACTGAGTATTATCTGACAGAATTGCAGGGGTGTCAATACTTTTGGCCAACACTGTGTATGTGTGTGTATGTGTGTGTGTGTGTGTGTGTGTGTATATGTGTAATATATATATATATATATATAATTTATTATTTTATATAGCGCCATTATATCCCATAGCGCGTTACATGTTAAATATGTTTGTATATATATGTACAAGCTCCCTGCCTAGGAGAATGGTGACCTTTGATTATGTCTGACGCTGGTAACTGATTAGTATGTTGGCTGCATTCTGATAAGAACTCCCAATAATTTGTGTGTTTTTTTTGTTTTTTTTAATGCATTATTAATTGTCTATTTTTGTGTTGACCATAGCTTGGGTATCGTGTGAGAGGGCAGAGCACTTCATCTGAAAGAAGACAGAATATACAGCGGAAGCAGGATGGCAAAAGTGTGACCACGACACAATTAAGCAGATCTGATCAGAGCCATGAGCAACTGTACTTTGAGGTAAAGTATTTTCATGGCTTTGCTGCTTCTATTCTCTATATGGTGTAATAGAATTTTTAGTTGCAGAGAACTTGTCAGCTGTTTTGAAACTACAGAGCTATAAACATTCAAAGCCAGGAGGCCTATGTATGACCTGTTACGATTTAGTTGCAGCTTAACTATTAAAATCATTTTACTCTTCTGGCTGCTGCTCCTTAAAGTGCATGAAAATTGGCTTGCACTCAATCCAGATGTGGGAGTTGCATGTAGACATAGGGTTAACCCTAAAGAACCATATATAGTATAAAGATATCAATGCACTCTCCAAGTAATTTGAAATGTTTATAACTTTCAGAGAAAAAGTGGCAACACAATTCGACCCCCACCGGGGCCTTTTTCAATATTTGCTCTGAATAACAGTGTCATCTAATAGCACTTGTCCTGATGAAGGGTGTCTTAAGAGTCTTGAGTTGATGAAAACAAATCCTGAAATGTTGTGCATAGGGTAGGTCAGGTACCTAGCAAAATGGAGCAAAAGAAGAAAATCAGACACGACTGTGCCAATGCATATCTCTGTGTTTTATATGAAGAATATTTAAAAACCTGGTGTTATCATTCCATCCAAAATATTTAATTTTTTTTTCTCTATCGCCTCATTGGGGGGGACACAGGACCATGGGTTTTATGCTGCTATCTCTAGGAGGCTGACACTAAGTGAATATAACATAAACAGATTAGCTCCTCCCCTGCAGTATACACCCCCTGGCCAGACCAGGCTGAGCCAGTTTCAGCTTAGTGTCTGTAGGAGGCAGACTTGGTCCACAGACCCACATCGGTTTTTTATTTTATTTTTTTATTTTTTTCCCACAAGAGAAAGATTTAGACGGGCGATGGCATCTTTAAGGGCACCGCTTTCCCACAACCACCAACAGACGGGGACATGGAGTGTTGCCTCCACATACCTCCTTCTGTGACGCTGGATCTATCGGGGCCACGCCATTCTCTAATCGTCAGGGCGACGGTTCCCTTAAGGGCGCCGATTTCCCATAACCACCAACAGAAGGACATGTGGAGTGTCTCCTCCCCTGTATCTCTCTCTGCACCTGGCGTAGACACTCTATACCCGGCATCGTCCCTACCTAAGGATTGGACTAATGGCCTCTCCTCCTGCTGGAAGCGTATATGTATTTAGGCTCCCCAGTCTCTTTTGAAAAGATGCTGGGTAGAAGGGCGCGCAGGGCTCCTAGAGACAGCAGCTTTTGCACAAGTGGACCGTACTCCCTAGGTCTCCCACAAAGAGCCTGGGTTGCAGCTGCATTTCACTGTTCTCCACTGCTGAGCCCAGACACCCCCAAGTTGGTGGCACTGTGTGTTCTTCCACAGAGCCTAGAGGAAAAAGCAGGATTCATCTGGCAGCAAGGAAGGTCCACATATGAGTGAAACTGACCACCGGAGGATCGGTGAGCTGGCATATGGCGGAAGGCTTCCTCATCCCGACCGCACCTCCTATGGCATCCTCAGACTAGTTACCCTTAGGGCCTTCAACCCCGGCCGATGCTTTAGTCGCCGCCGGGCCGAAAATCTAGGCCCTATCGCTGACGAGGACGCGTCAGCTGGCAAGCCTGCCCACCGGTCCGTCCCTGATTATGCATCTTCGGCTGGTTCCGCCTCGGGCCCGCCCACCAGTCCGCCCCCGATGACGCGTCCTCAGCAGCACCCACATTCCGATGACGCGGTATTTCCGTGCGCGCCCCCATACATTGGCGTGAACCCGGCCCTCTTCTTCCTGTGCTGGGCGCCTCTCGCAGATCGCGAGATTTACAGTTCGCCTTTTTCTACCAATGGCATCCCCTTCTCCACTCGTGGGGACCCCTTCAGACAGTGCACCCACCAGGAAGAGCGCTCACAGCAGGGGACATAGGACCATCGGGCTGCAGGGGATTCCTACATCTCCCACTGGTAAGAGCAGGCCATCTTGTTCAGGGACAGTCTCCTGCACCATAGCACTAATTGGGTCTCCCACCGTTTACCCCCCCAGTGCTGCAGCACCCTGTTTTTCACACCAGGGACCTTGATGTCACTGCATTTGAGTGACTCTGTGGGGTCTTCTTTTTCCCTCACAATGCAGTCCTCTAAGACCTAAAAGAAAAACCGTAAGCCATACAATTATCTACACTTCTTGTGTTTCTTGTCACTGACCTACCGAAGGGTCATTCCACCCCACACTGCCAAGACTGCCCCTGTTCAGAACCTCGGGAACCCTCCACCACAGCCTCTGCCTCCGCCGCATCACTCACCGCGTTTCCTAGTGGTTAGAGCCCGCCCGACTGGGCAGTATTTCTGTCCCAATCCATGGAAGGTTTTCAAACAACCTGGCCCAGCTATGCAGCGCCAGCCCTCTGACGGTGCACCCATTCAGGGCAGCTCATCGTCAGAGGACCTCTCACCAGGGAACCCATCTGAGGGAGCTGGGCCACATGCCACAGCCACCAAAAGGAACGCTCACAGAAACGTATCACCCGTTTCGTCCCATGGCTCCCATGCTTCTCCCATTAGGGAATCGAGCCTCAGATCTCCTATGACCGACGACCAACAGGACCTGCATGCGGACCCTGACCTCGAGGATCCTTTTGACTTCGATTCCCCAGATACCCAGGCAAAGGTCGACAGGCTCATATCTGCAGTCAACCAGACTCTGAGGGTAGACAATCCTGTAACCACGTCATCAGACCATACAGTCTTCTTTAAGAGGACTAAACACTATCATAAAATCTTCGCAGATCACTACGAATTCCAGGACAAACTAGCCAAACAAAGGGAGTGTCCGTACATAAAGGTCAGAGGAAGCCTGGTACCCTTTTGTCCCCGCCCTAACCAAGGATTGGGCAGACTCTACACTGGTCGATTTCCCTCCCCCCCCCTTTATTATAAAGATTGACAAGAACAAGTTGTATCACACAACGTTTCGGCTCAAGGCGAGCCTTTCTCAAGTGAATCTTGTGGATGTGGTTAGAGTACGTGGGTAGGTTCCCACATGAGCATCCGCTCAGGCCAGTACCCTCAGGGGATACTCAGCAGGTGACTCCTTCCTAAATTCTTAGTGCAAGTGTAGCAGCAGCATAGTGGCTGGTCTGTATGGAGGGACCATAAAAGACCTGACTGATAGCCAGGTTGAGCAACTTGCGAGTTCTGCTTTCGAGGCAGCGGGTTCCTCACTTTCACCCTCTTTTGCTTTGGTATGGGTTGCCAAGGCACCCATGGTTTGGGCAGATACCTTGCAAAGTTCCCTGGATCTCACTCTGGACTTGTTTGACGTAGTTGCATAAATGTGTGGGTGCACGGCTGGGGAATATCTCATTCACGCCACTCTTGACTCGGCCACTTGCGCAGCCCTAGTGGCCTCTAACACGATTGCTATTCGCAGAGCCCTCTGGCTCAGGCAATGGAAGGCGGACTCGGCGTCAAGAAAATCCCTGACCAGCCTTCATTATCAGAGCAGGGCCTCTTTGACGAGAGATTGGATAAAATGATCTCAGGTGCCACAGGGAAAAAAGCACCTCGCTCCCCCAACACAAACTAAGATGCCCCTTCATCAGGCGACAGCAAACCCGTTTTTGCCCCTTTCGCAGCTCCTTTGAGTGGACGTCCTCCCAGACGCCTACAACCACATCCCGCTCACCGCGTTGAGATAGGCCCACTCACTCGTCCTATAAGTCTACTTCCTCCTGGCAGAATCGGCCAAAACAGACCAGACCCAAGTGGTCTTGATCCCAACGTTTTTTTTTTTTCTTCGTGACTCGCACCAGCCCCCGGAATACACCTCCCTCGTCGGTGACCGGCTTTTACAGTTCCGCTATGCCTGGCTCACCGCCACCGACGACAGATGGGTCAGGGATTCAGTGTCTTCTGGGTACAACGTAAAATTCACTTCCCGTCCACGAAAATGTTTTTCTCTACAGCCCCCCAAAGGCAGCCAAATGGCTTGCGCCTTTTTCAGCACCATAGCCTCGTTCTGTCTCGAAGGGGTAATCGGCCCTTTACCGGACTCAGAGTGCTTCATAGGGTTTTACTCAAACCTTTTCTTAGTTCCCAAGGAAGATGGGTCAGTCCGTCCCATTCTGGACCTCAAACATCTAAACAAATACGTCCGAGTTCGTCGTTTCAGGATGGAGTCCCTTCGGTCCATCATAGCTTCTATGGATGGAGAGTTTCTGACCTCCATAGATGTAAAGGACGCCTACTTACACATCCCCATATCTTTAGCCCATCAACAATACCTATGCTTCGTGGTGCACACGGAGCATTTTCAATTTAAGGCACTCCCCTTCGGCCTCGCAACAGCCCCAAGGGTATTCACCAAGGTAATGGCGGCCACCATGACCGCTCTTCATTCCAGAGGCCTGGTCATCCTACCCTACCTTGACGACCTTCTAAAAGCCCCTTCCTTCCCGGAGTGCGAGGAGAGTGTCCAGATCGCCATGGACCCCCTTTCTTGCTTAGGCTGGTAGGTGAACTGGGAAAAGTCTTCCCTGGTGCCTACTCAGTCGATCAGTTTCCTGGGCATGATCTTCGACACCTCCCTCAGATTGGTGACCCTTCCTCTAGACAATAACACTGTGAAAAGAAGCAAGCGCGGATAGGGTCTTATCGATTAAATAGCTGATTATCACCGAAGCAAGCGCGGATAGGGTCTTATCGATTAAATAGCTGATTATCACTGCTCACCTTGCAAGTTTGTGTGACACACAACCAAGTATGATGGGCACAAATATGGCGGCTGCTGCTGGACCCACACTTCCACGTACAATGGGGTGAATAATCCAGAGATTCCCAAGGACAATGTGTTGTTGGTCCGCGCTGCCACAGAAAACATGTAATGGAAGGCTTCAAATTACAACACCTTTATTGGATCCATCCGACGCATTTCAGAGCCTGCTGTGCTCCTGTCAGTTCTGGGGGAAGTCTATGTCCGTGTTCATCAAAACGATTTCCTCCACCAGAGTATCACCGGCAATGCAATCTCGTGGGAACAGTAGTAGAGAGGTCTTCTCTTGGATGGAAAGCTGAAGGGTAGCTCAGCCTTCCATTCCCCTCACCCTTCCATACAAGAGAAGACCTCTCTACTACTGTTCCCACAAGATTGCATTGCTGGTGATGCTTTGGTGGAGGAAATCATTCTGGATGGACACAGACATCGACTTCCCCCAGAACTGACAGGAGCACAGCAGGCTCTGAAACGTGTCGGATTGATCCAATAAAGGTGTTTTGAAGCCTTCGATTATGTGTTTTCTGTGGCAGCGCGGACAAAAAGCACATTGTCCCTGGGAATCTTCCTCCAGACAAGGCGCTGAACCTATGCCGGGGGGTTCGCACACTTCTCCGTCCCTCACCACACTCCATCCGGTTCGGGATGAGAGTTCTGGGCATGATGGTGGCGGCAATAGAAGTGGTTCCATTCGCGGGATTTCACCTTCAACCGCTACAGATAGCCCTGCTATTGGCCTGGGCCAGGTGCACCTCCTCGTTGGACAAGACCTTCCTTCTGATACCCCAGTACAGCGAGCGCTGCACTGGTGGATTCGACCAGCCTCACTCTCCAGAGGTCGGTCATTTCTTCCGGTCGATTGGACAGTTCTGACCATTGATGCCAGTCTAATCGGCTGGGGGGTGGTTCTTCATCATCATACCGCCCAGGGACGTTGGTCCACACAGGAGTCGACCCTGCCAATCAACCTGCTGGAGATACGGGAGGCACATGCAGCAGGGCCACCTTGCACGAGGTGGAACACATTCTCCACTGGGCCGAATCTACCAGATCCGTTCTCTTGGCAGTGCACATTCCGGACATTGAGAACTGGGCGGCGGATTTTCGCAGTCGCCAAGACCTCACTGCATGGGAGTGGTCTCTACACCCGGAAGTGTTCCAACAGATCTGTCACCGCAGATGTGGACCTCATGGCATCTCGGCTGAACGCCAAGGTCCCTGCGTTCGTGGCACGCTCAAACGACCCCCTCTCCGTCAGAGCGGACGCACTGGTGTACAATCATGGCGCCAGTATTGCCTTCCATACATCCTTCACTCTTCTACACCCCTGATTCTGAAGGTCGTGAGGAAAATCAAATCCGAGGGGGTCCCGATTATTTTAATAGCCAATGCTTGGCTGCCAACCTAGTACAACTTGTCGTCGACGTTTCATGGCGCCTACCATATCGACCAGACCTTCTGACCCAAGGTCTGATAGGCCACCAGGATTCGAAGGTCCTGAATTTGATGGCATGGCCGTTGAGACCTGAATCCTGAGCCGGGCTGGTTTTTCGTCGACCGTCATCAGTACGAAAACCCGTGACAGCCTGTATTTACCACCACATGTGGAAAATTTTCTTTTCATGGTGTAGACAGCAGAGACACTATCCCATCCCCATGTCTATCCCGGTGATAGTGAGTTTTCTTCTGTCGGGACTGGACTCGGGATTGTCCCCAAGTTCCTTAAAGGGACTAATTTCTGCGCTTTCTGTATTTTACCAGTGACGCCTAGCGACGAGTCCCCAGGTCAAAACTTTTGTCCAGGGTGTCTCGCCTAGTCCCACCTTATCGACATCCATTGGAACCCTGGCACCTTAACTTGGTCCTGGATGCTCTTCAAAGACATCCCCCACTACACTACAATGTCCATACCCAAGCTTTTGCGTATGCAAGCTTTGGCAGACGTGTTCTGCAGGCCGCGGTAGCTCCCCTGGCCACTTAAGTGACTCAATAAGCATGTTGCTTTTTTACATTCAGTTCCGGGTTCTTTTCTCACCCAGGGACTGCTTTGGAACGTCCCATGGTCCTTTGTCCCCCAATGAGGCGATGGAGAAAAAGGGATTTTTGTGTGTACTCACCTTAAAATCCTTTTCTCTAAGCCTCTATTGGGGGACAAAGCACCCACTCTGCTGCCTCATTTCGGGCATTACTTTGTTTTTTATGAGTTCTTTGGAATTGCTTGTTGCCTTTAGTTGCAATGTTTGTATTATTTCTTCTACTGCTTTGTCACTGAACTGGCTCAGTCTGGTCCGGCCAGGGGGTGTATACTACAGGGGAGGAGCTAACCTGTTTGTCATATTCACTTACTGTCAGCCTCCTAGAGATAGCAACATAACACCCATGGTCCTGTGTCCCCCAATAGTGGCTCAGAGAAAAGGATTTTACAGTGAGTATACACAAAAATTCCCTTATTGTTGTTACCACTTCCTATTAATTTGCATTTTATTTGTTTCATTCTAAGGATGAAGATGAGTTTCCAGAATTAAACAGCAGCTCGGCAGCTTCAAGAAATGAAACGCAACCAAAGATGGCACCTAAAGTGGTAGGTGGTAGTTCAGTATTTAAAGGGAACCTAAGGGCCCCGTTACACATAGCGACACTCAAAAAATAATGATACAACCTGGTAGGGATCGCTGGTGCGTCGCTAGTGAGATGTCGAGTCAGATCTCACCAGCGACGCAGCATGGATACGGAACGATACGGCGGTCGTTGGGAACCTGTGACTCTCGGGCGTAGTATTGAGATCGTTGGTCGTTGTCCCTAATACAGCAATGCACGCTGCCCAGCAGGAGCACGACGACCAAAAAATGGTCCACAACGGTTTGTAATGATCAGCGATCTCACAGTGGGGGCCGGGTCAATGCTATGTGTCACACATGGCAAAATCGCTGGCAAGGTCGTTGTTGCGTCCCAAAACCCGTGACGTTGTAGCAATATTGTTGTGTGGGAAGTACCCCTAACACCTGATTCTACTTGCAACATACAGCGGGTGACATAAGTATTGAACATGTCACAATTTTTCAGAACTTCTAAAGGTGCTATTGACATGAATTTCTCACCAGTTGTAAAAACGCATCCAGTCCACACAGGTGAAGAACCTGAACCATGGTAGTAGTGTATAATAATGATAAATGGCACAGGGAAAAAGTATTGAACACTATTACTAATGTTTATTCTATACTTCGTACAAAAGCTTTGGTGATCTCTTTAAGACAACTTCTATATGGAGAAACTAGTCTCATGCTTTACTGAGGTGTTATTTTGGGCCATTCTTTCACACAAACACTCTTCAAATCCTGAAGTTTCTGTGGGCTTCTTCTGTGAACGCTGAGCGAGTTTCTTCCATATATTTTCTATTGGATTCATGTCAGGTGATTGGCTGGGCCATTCTATCACCTTTATTTTCTTTTTCTTAAACCAATTCAGAATTTCCGAGGTTGTCTGTTAGGGATCATTGTCTTGCTGAAATATACATTCTTGTTTCATCTTCATCCTGGTAAATGGTAGCAGATTTTTATAACCAATGTCTTTGTTCTTTTCTCACTAAATGGCCTGGGGGCTCATGAATTTAAACAGACAGCTAAACCTTTTATATTGTGTCCAATGAGAAGAATGTAGTGAAGTCTGTGCCTTATTGAAAGTTGCAGTATAATTTGTATGTGGTAAAACTGGAAAGGATGAGAATACAAACAATCAGTGCATGGTACAGCATAATACACATTATACATGGTTATACAATATGCACTATCATACATGATATACAATATGCACAAACTAGTAACTGATCTAGATTATGACTGGCTTAGCTAGGCTAAAATTAGAGCAGAAAACCACTACAGAAGACATGAATACATACCAGCAAATCAATCGTATGGGGACAGTAATGGAGATATCTCTTCTTGGAAGCAAGGGTAAAGGGAAATGGAGGCTGAGCTACCAGAATGCATTGCAAGAGGGAGGAGAATGAGATATAGAGATGAAAGAGAATGCAAATAGCATTGGCCGCTAGAGGGAGCCAAAGCATTACAAATGAAAAGAAGATTTTTTACTTCACTGGAAACATTCGATGATGATTTCTACGGCTTTACTAACCAATAACAAACAATATGCAAAAAACAACCATTTGGAAATGAATTGGATGTCGGAGACAGAACACTTTCTGTCTGGCATCACTGGATATCGCTATCCCTTTCTTCCGAGGGCAACAGTAGGACCAGTTCAGATACCGGTGTGAGAAATGTCTTAGGTTCATTTCCCTTAGTCACTCTTAGTTCAACTTTGCGGACGTTACCGTCCTTGCACTGGAATGTCGCAGTAACTTTGCTGTTTGAGTAGAACTTGACCTGTGTCAGGTCGATATCCATCTCGGATGTGATGAGTTCAGCTAAGGCTGCTTTCACATAACGATTTTATCAGTTCCGATGCTGTCCGATAAAAATCGGACAGCATCGGACTGATTTTGGCCCCCATGCAGCCCTATGGGCATCGGACCGAATCGGATGTGCACTAAATGCCATCCGATTTGGTCCGATCCGATTCTGTCCGATTTTATTATCGGTGCTAAAATCGGAGCCTGCTCCGATTTTAGCACCGAAAATAAAATCGGACAAACTCAGATCGGACCAAATCGGATGGCATTTAGTGCACATCCGATCTAACCCAATCAATTTGACATGGGGCCCTATGGAGCAGGGTCCGAGGAAACATCTGATGTCTCCTCGGACCGATTTTAGTGTACTGAGCATGCTCAGTACACTAAAATCGCTCCAAAAGTGAATGAATGGGTTAATTAAAAAAAAAAAAAAATCTATGCTCACCTGTCCACGAGGCCCCCGGCATCTCCGGTGTCTCCAGGTATCTTGCCGTCTGTGCTGACAAGACCTGCCGTGATGTCACAATCACATGACTGCCAGTAACCAATAGCCGTCAGTCATGTGTTTGTGACATCACGAGAGGTCCTGGCAGCACAGAAGACAGAACAGCAAGATACCGGGAGACGCGCGGGACCGTGCAGGAGTCGTGGACAGGTGAGAAAGGAAAGGAGGAGGAGGAGGACAAGAGGAGAGGAGGAGGAGGAGGAGGAGGAGGACAAGAGGAGAGGAGGAGGAGGAGGACAAGAGGAGAGGAGGAGGAGGAGGACAAGAGGAGAGGAGGAGGAGGAGGACAAGAGGAGAGGAGGAGGAGGAGGAGGACAAGAGGAGAGGAGGAGGAGGAGGAGGACAAGAGGAGAGGAGGAGGAGGAGGAGGACAAGAGGAGAGGAGGAGGAGGAGGAGGACAAGAGGAGAGGAGGAGGAGGAGGACAAGAGGAGAGGAGGACAAGAGGAGAGGAGGAGGAGGAGGAGGACAAGAGGAGAGGAGGAGGAGGAGGAGGACAAGAGGAGAGGAGGAGGAGGAGGAGACAAGAGGAGAGGAGGAGGAGGACAAGAGGAGAGGAGGAGGAGGAGGAGGACAAGAGGAGAGGAGGAGGAGGAGGAGGACAAGAGGAGAGGAGGAGGAGGAGGAGGACAAGAGGAGAGGAGGAGGAGGAGGACAAGAGGAGAGGAGGAGGAGGAGGACAAGAGGAGAGGAGGAGGACAAGAGGAGAGGAGGAGGAGGAGGACAAGAGGAGAGGAGGAGGAGGAGGAGGACAAGAGGAGAGGAGGAGGAGGAGGACAAGAGGAGAGGAGGAGGACCAGAGGAGAGGAGGAGGAGGAGGACAAGAGGAGAGGAGGAGGAGGAGGACAAGAGGAGAGGAGGAGGAGGAGGACAAGAGGAGAGGAGGAGGAGGAGGACAAGAGGAGGAGGAGGAGGACAAGAGGAGAGGAGGAGGACAAGAGGAGAGGAGGAGGACAAGAGGAGGACAAGAGGAGAGGAGGAGGAGGAGGACAAGAGGAGAGGAGGAGGAGGAGGACAAGAGGAGAGGAGGAGGAGGAGGACAAGAGGAGAGGAGGAGGAGGAGGACAAGAGGAGGACAAGAGGAGAGGAGGAGGAGGACAAGAGGAGAGGAGGAGGAGGACAAGAGGAGAGGAGGAGGAGGACAAGAGGAGAGGAGGAGGACAAGAGGAGGAGGACAAGAGGAGGAGGACAAGAGGAGGAGGACAAGAGGAGGAGGACAAGAGGAGGAGGACAAGAGGAGGAGGACAAGAGGAGGAGGACGAGGACAAGAGGAGGAGGAGGAGGAGAGGACAGAGGACGAGGACAGGAGGAGGAGGAGGACAAGAGGAGGAGGACGAGGACAAGAGGAGGAGGACGAGGACAAGAGGAGGACAAGAGGAGAGGAGGAGGACAAGAGGAGGACAAGAGGAGAGGAGGAGGAGGAGGACAAGAGGAGAGGAGGAGGAGGAGGACAAGAGGAGGACAAGAGGAGAGGAGGAGGAGAGGACAAGAGGAGGACAAGAGGAGAGGAGGAGGACGAGGACAAGAGGAGGACAAGAGGAGAGGAGGAGGACGAGGACAAGAGGAGGACAAGAGGAGAGGAGGAGGACGAGGACAAGAGGAGAGGAGGAGGACGAGGACAAGAGGAGAGGAGGAGGAGGACGACAAGAGGAGAGGAGGAGGAGGAGGACAAGATGAGGACAAGAGGAGAGGAGGAGGAGGACAAGAGGAGGAGGACAAGAGGAGGAGGACAAGAGGAGGAGGACAAGAGGAGGAGGACAAGAGGAGGAGGACAAGAGGAGGAGGACAAGAGGAGGAGGACAAGAGGAGGAGGAGGAGGACAAGAGGAGGACAAGAGGAGGAGGAGGAGGACAAGAGGAGAGGAGGAGGAGGACAAGAAGAGAGAAGGAGGAGGAGGCGGAGGAGGACAAGGACAAGAAGAGAGAAGGAGGAGGAGGAGGAGGACAAGAGGAGGAGAGGAGGAGGAGGACAAGAGGAGAGGAGGCGGAGGACAAGAGGAGAGGAGGAGGAGGACAAGAGGAGAGGAGGAGGAGGACAAGAGGAGAGGAGGAGGAGGACAAGGAGGAGAGGAGGAGGAGGAGGAGGAGGACAAAGAGGAGGAGGAGGAGGACAAGAGGAGAGGAGGAGGAGGAGGAGGACAAGAGGAGAGGAGAGGAGGAGGAGGAGGACAAGAGGAGAGGAGAGGAGGAGAGGAGGACAAGAAGAGAGGAGGAGGAGGAGGCGGAGGAGGACAAGGACAAGAGAGAGAAGGAGGAGGAGGAGGAGGACAAGGACAAGAAGAGAGAGGAGGAGACAAGAGGAGGAAAGGAGGAGGAGGACAAGAGGAGAGGAGGAGGAGGACAAGAGGAGAGGAGGAGGAGGACAAGAAGAGAGAAGGAGGAGGAGGCGGAGGAGGACAAGGACAAGAAGAGAGAAGGAGGAGGAGGAGGAGGACAAGAGGAGGAGAGGAGGAGGAGGACAAGAGGAGAGGAGGCGGAGGACAAGAGGAGAGGAGGCGGAGGACAAGAGGAGAGGAGGCGGAGGACAAGAGGAGAGGAGGAGGAGGACAAGAGGAGAGGAGGAGGAGGACAAGAGGAGAGGAGGAGGAGGACAAGAAGAGAGAAGGAGGAGGAGGCGGAGGAGGACAAGGACAAGAAGAGAGAAGGAGGAGGAGGAGGAGGACAAGAGGAGGAGAGGAGGAGGAGGACAAGAGGAGAGGAGGCGGAGGACAAGAGGAGAGGAGGAGGAGGACAAGAGGAGAGGAGGAGGAGGACAAGAGGAGAGGAGGAGGAGGACAAGAGGAGAGGAGGAGGAGGACAAGAGGAGAGGAGGAGGAGGACAAGAAGAGAGAAGGAGGAGGAGGCGGAGGAGGACAAGGACAAGAAGAGAGAAGGAGGAGGAGGAGGAGGACAAGAGGAGGAGAGGAGGAGGAGGACAAGAGGAGAGGAGGCGGAGGACAAGAGGAGAGGAGGAGGAGGACAAGAGGAGAGGAGGAGGAGGACAAGAGGAGAGGAGGAGGAGGACAAGAGGAGAGGAGGAGGAGGACAAGAGGGGAGGAGGAGGAGGACAAGAGGGGAGGAGGAGGAGGACAAGAGGAGGAGGAGGAGGACAAGAGGAGGAGGAGGAGGACAAGAGGAGGACAAGAGGAGGAGGAGGAGGACAAGAGGAGGAGGACAAGAGGAGGAGGACAAGAGGAGAGGAGGAGGAGGAGGAGGAGGACAAGAGGAGAGGAGGAGGAGGAGGAGGACAAGAGGAGAGGAGAGGAGGAGGAGGAGGACAAGAGGAGAGAAGGAGGAGGAGGCGGAGGACAAGAGGAGGAGAGGAGGCGGAGGACAAGAGGAGAGGAGGCGGAGGACAAGAGAGAGGAGGAGGAGGACAAGAGGAGAGGAGGAGGAGGACAAGAGGAGAGGAGGAGGAGGACAAGAGGAGAGGAGGAGGAGGACAAGAAGAGAGAAGGAGGAGGAGGCGGAGGAGGACAAGGACAAGAAGAGAGAAGGAGGAGGAGGAGGAGGACAAGAGGAGGAGAGGAGGAGGAGGACAAGAGGAGAGGAGGCGGAGGACAAGAGGAGAGGAGGAGGAGGACAAGAGGAGAGGAGGAGGAGGACAAGAGGAGAGGAGGAGGAGGACAAGAGGGGAGGAGGAGGAGGACAAGAGGGGAGGAGGAGGAGGACAAGAGGAGGAGGAGGAGGACAAGAGGAGGAGGAGGAGGACAAGAGGAGGACAAGAGGAGGAGGAGGAGGAGGACAAGAGGAGGAGGACAAGAGGAGGAGGACAAGAGGAGGAGGACAAGAGGAGAGGAGGAGGAGGAGGAGGAGGACAAGAGGAGAGGAGGAGGAGGAGGAGGACAAGAGGAGAGGAGAGGAGGAGGAGGAGGACAAGAGGAGAGGAGGAGGAGGAGGACAAGGACAAGAAGAGAGAAGGAGGAGGAGGAGGAGGACAAGAGGAGGAGGAGGACAAGAGGAGGAGAGGAGGAGGAGGACAAGAGGAGGAGAGGAGGAGGAGGACAAGAGGAGAGGAGGAGGAGGACAAGAGGAGAGGAGGAGGAGGACAAGAGGAGAGGAGGAGGAGGACAAGAGGAGGAGGAGGAGGACAAGAGGAGGAGAGGAGGAGGAGGACAAGAGGAGGAGAGGAGGAGGAGGACAAGAGGAGGAGGAGGACAAGAGGAGAGGAGGAGGAGGACAAGAGGAGAGGAGGAGGAGGACAAGAGGAGAGGAGGAGGAGGACAAGAGGAGAGGAGGAGGAGGACAAGAGGAGGAGGAGGAGGACAAGAGGAGAGGAGGAGGAGGAGGACAAGAGGGGGAGCACAATGGAGGACCGCGGGAGAAGAGGGGAAGACCGGGGACCATATTGGAGCATCGGGGGAGAGACAGCTGATGACAGCTGACAGGAGGGAGGTGAGGGCAGGCATCAGATAAAATGTCGGAATCGGATGCCTATTTGGCATCCGATTCCAGGCATCAGAAGAATCCGATGCTGTCCGATTTATATCGGACAGCATCGGATTTTAAAAAATCGTAGTGTGAAAGTAGCCTAACTCAATGACTAGGACTGCTGCACAAAGTTCTAACCTGGGTATAGTGTGCTCTGGTTGTGATGCAAGTTTGGCCTTCCCCATAACAAACCCAATGTTGCTCTGATATTTAGGGTCTACAGTTTTAAGATAGGCAACAGTGACAATTGCTTTGACAGAAGCATCTGCGAAATACATACAGTTTTTGACTGTATTTCTGTTGGCGGTACAGGGGTGTATGGTCTTGGCACGTTCAGGTTTGAGAGGGCTGCTAATCAGTTCTTCCATCATTCCCACTGGATTCTCATCGGGTGGCAGAGGTGTATCCCACTCAGATGTTTCCCTAGTTAAGTCTCTTAGTAGGGCCTTGTATCGTGACAGGAACTGCGAAATCCAGGGGATCGTACAGACTGTTAATGGTAGACAGAACACCTCTACGAGTAAAAGGCTTTTCTCCTTGGCTCACTTGAAAGGTGAAAGTATCTGATCGTAAATTCCAGCGAAGCCCGAGGCTATGCTGTATTGGTGCGGGGTTTGACCCCAATCCAGGTCTCTGAGGCTACTACATAAACATAAGTCTCTTTCTATGAATTGTCTGAATCCGCGCCATACCGATACTGTTTCTCCTTCTTGGGCTGATCTTTTGAGTCCATAAATAGTGACTGCAGGCGAAGGACTTTTTACCAGAAGAATCTTGGAAGGTTCTGTCTCTCTCACAAGGAAACAATTAGAACATTTGCTGGATGTCAGAGCAGAAGGCAATGGAATCCTTACAGAAGCGCATAAGTACTCCCAGCAGTTTGTTATTGAGGTTTGGACCTGAAAGTAGAACGTCATTCGGGATACTTATCAAACTTGAAACTGGAATCGAACACCACTCTAATCTGGCCTGGTTTCTTAGGGTGGTACACTCCAAGCATAGGTAGGAACCAGCATTCTTCAGAGTCTTTGAGAACGGGTGCTAACTCTGCATGACAGTTTTGGAAAATCTTTGACATGAAGGAGAAAAAGTGATCTCTCATCTCTAGTTTCTTTTGCAGATTGAGCTTGAGAGAGGAGAAATGCTTTAATGCCTGATTTCTGTAGTTGGGTAGACGTGGTCTGTTGCTTCTGAAGGGAAGGGGTGCGACCTAGCTGTTGGTCTCATCCTTAAAGAGGACCTGTCACCAAACCAGGCATGGTGATCTAATTACAGCACTGTATGCAGCATGTCTGCTGCATCCAGGCAAGGGGTCCCCCAGCACTTGTGCAGCCTGTACCCCGAGATAATACACTTAGAAAACTTACATCCTGCAGCCAGAAAGGAGGTGGCTTGTGGCTGGAGCCAAAGGGCAGATTCCCACCCCCTGCCTGTGTAATCTGCCCACCACTGCCAATCATTTTCTCTTTCTTCTGCAGCATTAAACAAAGTTGTTTTTTTTCCTGAACTTGCCGTTTAGCCCCGCCTCCAGGGGCGGGGCTAAACTGCCATTTCTGGGAGAGAAAAAAAAAACTGTATATGCAGAGAAGGAGACAGATTGGCAGAAGGAGACATGATTGGCAGCGGTGGAGATTACACAGGCAGGGGGTGTGAATCTGCCCTTTGGCTCCAGCCACAAGCCACCTCCTTTCCGGCTGCAGGATGTAAGTTTTCTAAGTGTATTATCTCGGGGTACAGGGCTGCTCAAGTGCTGGGGGACCCCTTGCCTGGATGCAGCAGACATGCTGCATCCAGTGCTGTAATTAGATCACCATGCCTGGTTTGTGACAGGTCCTCTTTAACAAGCCTCTTATCCATCACCTCTAGGAACAACTTGTCCTCTACTGATGTTGCTGCTTGGTTGTCCTGTTTAGTTCCTTGGAAGACTGTGCTCCCTAACTGATCCTCAAAGACTCCCGACACTATACTGTTGTCATGTGTAATGTCTATTAGATGACACGGCAGTTGGATGCTGTGTGGCAGTTCTCTGACGTGAAACTTATTACAAGGGTGGAACAGAGACAGGCGTCCCTTTTCCAGGGTATTTGTTAGCATAGTTGTCACAGAAGAGGGGCGTGCATGCGTCCCAGGCATACGTTTCCTATTACGACCCATCCTAGGTCTAGCCTTTGGGCATAGGGAGCATCGTGGTGTCCATTGATATGATGTCTCACTCTATGAACATGCAGGATATCTCTTCCCAACAGCAGGATTATCTGCGCCTGATGGTTGAGTTCCGGTATAAGGTGTGCTATGCGTTTTAAGTGAGCGTGGTGGATTGCTACATCTGGCGTAGGAATTTCAGATCTGTTGACTGGGATCTGGTTGCATTCGATGGTGGTAGTAGGCAGAATTGTCCGTCTAAGGACTCGATTTGATAGTCAGTAGCTTTCCTGCCTGCTGTTGTCACAGTACCTGCACATGTTTTTAATGAGTAGGGAGTGCTTGGCCCTTTAATGTTGAATAGGTCAAAGAATGTTGATCTGGCCAGGGATCGATTACTTTGATCATCCAAGATGGCATATAGTTTTATAGCTTTGTCTGTGTGGCCCTTTGGGTACACTCTGACAAGACATATCTTTTGAACAGGACCTTCTGTCTATTGTCCCTTTGCAGACTTCTGTGCATTGTGAAGTGATCTCTGGAGTAGCTATAAGAGTGTTCCTTTCCTCCCCGCCATGCTCAGTGTCAGCTGGTGTATTTTGTGTACTCCATGGAGCTGGGTCAGGGTGTAGAGCTGCGTTATGGTCTGTGGTGCCACTCTGTGCATTTTACACTGACCTTGCACTCCTTGGCGAGATGAGCTGTGGGCGAGCAGCACTTGTAGCAGATACCATGTTCTTTCAGGAAGCTTCTGCGATCTGGCATAGATTTTTCTCTGAAGGCTCTATATTTTAGGAGAGGATGAGGCTTCTGGTGGAGTGGGCACTGCTTGTCAGGATCCTGCATCTTTGTCTCCGATTGAGAGTAGCCAGCAGACCTGTGATTGGAACCTGGAGAAGAAACATTAGTCTTGTGTACCGCCACAGGCGTTCTGTGTGGATTTGCTCCTGGTGACAGTGGCACTACAACATTGCAAAGTCAAAGCTGGGATCATTTCTAATCTTTACTTGCTGGTGTATAAAGTCTACAAACACAGGAGAAGGGAGGGAGTGGAACACTGTGCTTGTATTTGCACGTGAAACCATGTGTGAGCCACTTCTCCTCAGATTGTAGGGCAATTTTTGGACTATAGGGTTCATACCTCTAGCTGTGTCGAGGAATGCAAGTCCCTCAAGCTCGTCTTCACATTTGGCAACTTAGACTTCCCTTAGCAGGTCGCTAAATTCTCCACGTTTCTGGAGCTCTTTGTTAGATATTTTAAGGAAGTCATCGATTCTTTTGAACAAAGCTCTC
Source organism: Allobates femoralis (assembly GCA_033576535.1). Lineage (NCBI taxonomy): Eukaryota > Metazoa > Chordata > Amphibia > Anura > Aromobatidae > Allobates > Allobates femoralis. The sequence goes on from JARQOC010000004.1 coordinate 170,915,144, forward strand.
TATTACCTCTGCTGACCTGTGACACTCATCTAGCCTCTCCCCGATATCTCTAGGGTTGGTTTATATTAATGTCTCTGATCCTTACTCATGTTTGACTGACCCTTCTCCCAGGTACTTGACTAAGAGGTCTCTCTCTTCCCTGTCTAGCAACCCCAAGTCTCTAGTGACATTTTGGAAGGAAGTTTTCCAAGCTCTGTAGCCTTCAGCTTGGTCAGTGAATTTCATGAGTCCTTTTGCAACTAGCTCACGTCGTGTCAAGAACTTCGCAAATTCTGTTGTGAAGTCGTTTTCAGCAGAGTACACTGGTGATGGGTCGCCCTGATAATGATGTGAGGTGCGTTCATACCTGTTAGTATCCTCTGGGTAGCGCCAGCCAGTGTCGTGTTGCTTTGGTCTGACGTATGATGTGTCAGCAAGGCGGTTTGCGTTTACCTGTTGAGGTGCAACATAGTTAGCAGAGTTGTTCTGTGCATCATTTTCAATTTTGTGCCTGTCCTGGAGCCGAGGTTCTTGATAGCTCCTGCTTTCTTCACTGGAGGTGTCGTTCGCGTTTTGGTGCCAGATCAGGGTTGCAGTTTGGATCAGGGAGTTCATTAACGTACTGAGATGTGCGTTGTGGGGTGTCCTGCAGTGGAAACTCCAGATTCCGCACACTGTTTCTCCTATGCAGCTCCGGATTTTGAGAGGCTTACAGTGACTCTGCCTCTGCGATGGCGGCTGCAGCCTCCCTTTTTCCTGCTAGACTTTCTAAGGCTGCCTTCAGATTTGCAGATGCTTCTGTAGCGTTCTGCGGAGGCATCTGCAAGCATCTGCATGCAGACCGCAGCCCCTATCTTTATAATGGAGCGCACGGCGGTCTGCAGATATGCTTGCAGACCGCCGTGCGCTCCCATTGCCCGCCGGGTGAGTGTATCTGTGCGACATGTTGCGTCCCTGGTGCGGGCAAGAGTGTGTGATTTGTGCGCAGGCATTCGCCTGCGCACAATCACTCATGGCGGGCAATGGGAGCGCACGGCGGTCTGCAAGCATCTGCAGACCGCCGTGCGCTCCATTGTAAAGATGGGGCTGCGGTCTGCATGCAGATGCTTGCAGATGCCTCCGCAGAACGCTGCGGAGGCATCTGCAAATCTGAAGGCAGCCTAAAGCAGCGTCCAGGCGTGCCTTCTCTAATTGTGACCACCTCTCTTGGTCATCCAGGCGTGCTTTCTCTAACTTAAGTTGGATCTCTTGTTCAGCAAAACTTGCTCGCATTTTAGCGGCTCCAGCATTTGCGCGGGCAATGGTGACCGCTCTGCTGATGGATGTGGTCTTTGAGGGGGCAGAAGTAATGGATCTTGTCTTGTGTGATCTGTGGGACATGGTGTTTTGGGGAAATGCTTGACTGTGCAGAGATTGCTGTAGCTGTACAAAGTCTGTGTAGCCGGTGACTTGTATCCCACTAGCTGGATGGCTGTCATTTTACTATTCTGTACTCCTTAAATGGGCGAAGGGCTCATGAATTATACACAGCTAAACCTTTATACTGAGTCCAATGCGAAGACTTTAGTAAAGTCTGTGCTTTATTGAACATTGCAGTATAATTTGTATGTGGTAAAACTGGAAACAATCAGTGCAAGGTACTGCAGAAATTATATTAACTTATTAATAAGTTCATAATATATCAAAACTTTATACATGGTTATACAATATGCACAAACTAGTAACTGATCTAGATTATGACTGGCTGAGCTAGGCTAAAATTAGAGCAGAAAACAACTACAGAAGCATAAATACATATCGACAATGCAATCGCATGGGGACAGTAATGGAGATATCTCTTCTTGGAAGCAAGGGTAAAAGGAAATGGAGGCTGAGCTACCAAATGCATTGCAAGAGGGAGGAGAATGAGATATAGAAATGAAAGAGACTGCAAAAAGCATTGGCCGCTAGAGGGAGCCAAAGCATTACAAATGAAAAAAGATTTTTTACTTCACTGGAAACATTCGATGATTTCTACGGCTTTACTAACCAATAACAAACATTATGCAAAAAACAAACATTTGGAAATGAATTGGATGTCGGAGACAGAACACTCTCTGTAGATTTGTCCATACATCCTTCCTTCAAGTATATGTTGATTTTTGCCAGTGCCACATGATGAAAAACAGGCACATGCTATAATGTTACCGCCTCCAAACGTCGCTGTTGGTATGGTATTTTTGGGGAAATATTAAGTGCCTTTTGGCCTCCAGTAATATGTATTATGGCATCCAAAGAGTTCAATTTTGGTCTCATCTGACCAGACTACATTCTCCCAGTATTTCACAGACTTGTCTAAATGTTGCTGATTAAACTTTAAATGCACAATAACATGCTTTGTCTTCAACAATGGAGTCTTGCGTGGTGAGCATGCATACAGCCCATGGAGGTGGAGTGCCTTACTTATTGCTTTCTTTGAAATAATTGTACATGCTGATTCCAGGTCTTTCTGAGCTCTGACAGGTGGTCCTTGCCTCAGACCGTTGTTCTGATAATTCTTTACACCAGGTTTATGGTGAAATTACTTTATGCTCCAATAGTGCTCATTGGAACCTTAATCAGTTTAGAAATTCTTCTGTAACCAATGCCATCAGTATGTTTTGCAACAATAAGATTGCGAAGGTCTTGAGAGGGCGTGTTGGTTTTACCCATCAAGAGATGTTTCTTGTGTTATGGTGGGTTTACACACACCAATTTATCTGTTCAATCTCTGAACCAATCTCTGGTTGCAGTGAAATCATGGATACATTGCTCCATTTTGTGGCTGTGTACAACATGGAGTAATCTGTCCATGATTTCACTGCAACCAGAGATTGGTTCAGAGATTGAACAGATAAATTGGTGTGTGTAAACCCACCATTACACCTTTTTATAGACCTTCAGTTGAACCAGCTGATATTATTTTTTCACTAAAGGCCACTTCACACACACAGATATCTGAGTCCAATATCTGAACAGATCTCTGGTTGCAGTGAAATCATGGATACATTGCTCCATTTTGTGGCTGTGTACAATATGGAGCAATGTATCCATGATTTCACTGCAACCAGAGATCTGTTCAGATATTGGACTCAGATATCTGTGTGTGTGAAGTGGCCTTTAGAGGCAGGTCTGCTTTCTGATTACTGATAGATTTCAGCTGATGTCATGACTTTCTATGCCTTGTTGCATCTTTCTTGCGTTCAATACGTTTTCCCTTTTTCATTTCTCAATATTTGCATAAGTTAGCACCTTTAAATTGGTGATGTGTTCAATAATTATTTCAGCTGCTGTAAGTCAGTCTGGCTCTTGTCATTTCAGCAGGTATACCTCACGTGTTCCTGCTCTGCTTGTATGACTTGTCTCTTCCTTCACGTCTCTGACCAGCCTCTTAAACATGTCACTTGAGCAGTGCGGGCTCCTGCATGCTTTTGGTGGTATGTTTTCTTTGGTTAAAATTATGCTACCAGTGTTTTATTGAGCCGACGGGTTCACTTTAATTTCTATGATACACTTTGTCATATGTCGCCCCCAACAATGCAGCAGGATGAGAGGTTGGTTCCCAATGTAGAGTTGAATACAATTTACATAAAGTGAGATATCCGTAATTTAATTTTTTTTTCTATGATGTATAATTATTTTAAGGAAAACATTTTTTAATAGATTTACTCTGGATAGATAAGTGATAAATTATACCTTTCCGCTATCTGAAACTTTGCAGATCACTTTTCTAGGAGGTGTATCTTCATTCATGTAAAAATTACAAAAAAAAATCTGTATGCTTTAAAAATCCCCTTTCTCCAGTCTATATACCTGCCTTCAGTTGCACTGATATTGAAGTGTATTCATTTGGAGTACTGATGATGGTAGTGAAGGGTCAGTGAGTGGGGGAGCCAGGTCTGCCATTGTCTGCTGGTTTGGCAGTGTGTGGGTTAGATCTGATAATGTGGGGCATCTGTAGCCTTTGCTGCACATGTTTGGACCTGGTCTGCCTTTATCTCCATTTGTGCTTCCGGCACCATGGCTGCTTTTCTGAGATATTCGGGCATGTTACATTTATGTAGTTCTGCTTTTAATTTATTTAGGAGGCTGTATGGCGCAATGTAAATACAAAACATGGGACCACCCTATTGAGATTGCCGTGACATTGGCAGGGTGGCTCAAAGAATTGATCAATTGTTTGCTAAAAATCTAATTTTTTAAAGTACAGTTAGGAATTAATATGTGTATTTGCACTTTTCTGGTCATCATAATGGGAGACCCAGACAATGGGGTTAAGGGCACTGCCCTCCGGAGGCCACACTAGGTACTACAAGTTTGTAGACACCGCCCCCTCCGCTTATAAACCCCCACCGCAGGGAATATCCTCAGTTTTTAACTTAGTGTGCTCGGAGGTATCACACGCATTGCTTGCACTTCACTGCATCCTCACAACTTTCGTGATGGCGTCTGAAGACAAGGTAATATGGTCCCGGTCGGGGACCTTCGGCAGTCTCCCTGCTCACCCTTAGGGAACACGCAGGTCGAGGTACCGGAGGGCCTAGAGCCTGGACACTGCGTGTCCTCCCGGTACGCTGTCGCGCTCCTTCCCATCCCTGTTTGGGGGCTCTGGGTGGTGGGAGTATGGAGCCTTGCACAGCTCCGCTCCGTCCGAGGCCTCCCTAAATGGTGCTTACAGACCGGACTGGAGCCAGCCCAGTCCGAGGCCTCCCTAAATGGTGCTTACAGACCGGACTGGTGCTGCACCCCCGTCCGAGGCCTCCCTAAATGGTGCTTACAGACCGGACCGGCACTGAGGCACCTTGTGGGTCTCCGGTGTGCCTGGGGGTAGTGTCGGCACTATATGTGCTGGGACACTCAGACCGCGCGTACCCTCGGGTCCGCGGTTCTGGCAGTGGACCCCGTGCTGGGGCCACTCTGGCTGACCGCCCTGTGTCTCACAGGGGCTGCGGCTGTCGGCTACAGACTTTTGTCTGCAGCCATTAGTATTGTGTTTTGTGTCACGGTACTTCCCGCGCTGCGGGACTCGGCGCCTTCATTACTGAGGCTGCCTGAGGAGATGGAAGCAGCCCAGGCGGTGACGTCAGTAATGGGCGTGCGTGTGCGCTCCCGCGTGTTTTCGGCTCCGCCCACAGTTAGTCTGTCGGCGGCCATTTTTCCCTTCACTTCCCGGCTGGGATCTGCTTGGAGTGCACGGCTGCACTCAATTCAGGGGAGACCGGAAAACCTCGCGGGGGCCACACTCGCACACACCGCTTCCTCCACCGCTTTACTGCGGTTGGTAAGCCGCCGGTTGTACCGGTTTTTTCTTTAAAGATCGGCTTCTTTCCCCCTGCTGTAGGGATGTCCTCAGCTGGGAGGAGCGCTGCTAAGGTGGCAAGTAACACCACTGCCTGTGCTACGTGCAACGGGACACTGGTTGAGGGGTCCTGCAATAACTGCGGACGCCCAGAGGCACGGGCTGAGACTGCAAAGGAGACAGCAGCTCCGGTGCTATATCCTGTGGTCCAGGTGGGCCCAGGGCCATGGGAGACACAGAACAAGATAAATGAATCTATGTTATCCCAGCTGTCCTCCATGTCGCAATCCCTGGAGGTACTAACCAGGAGGCTGGATAACCCAGCTGCTCCTTCATATTATCCCCGGGTGTCCCCTGCCTCAACTGTGAGACCCCTTAAGCGGACTCGACGTGAGGATTCACCCGAGCCCCAGACACTCTCTGAGGAGGAAGGTCTCTCTGAGGGGGACGAGGATGATGGGGGTTCATTACTCGGGTCCGTGTCAGAACCACCAGAGGGGGTGGAGGATCTGGTGTCCTCCATCAACGAGACTTTACGTCTCGTGACACCCCCTGAGGAGGTGACCGTTCACCCGAAGGAGGCCTACCAATGGCTGCGGCCGGAGGCTAGACCAAGTGGCTCCTTTCTGGATCACACTAACTTCGGAAGGGTGATTAGAGCTCCCAGGATTCATCCTGGCCGGCGTTATGTCCGTAAATCTAAGGACAATCGCTTCCCCTTCCCTGAGGAGGTGCTTCAGGAGTGGTCGCAGTCCCCTAAGGTGGATGCTTCCATGACCAGGATTGCGGCACGCTCCCTTTTCTCTGCCTCTGATAGCTCCTCATTGAAGGACGCTACTGATAGACAGGTCGAGCAACTCGCCAAGTCTTCTTATGAGGCTGTGGGGTCTTCATTTGCCCCTAATTTTGCCGCGGTCTGGACTCTGCAGGCGATCACCTCCTGCTTGGACGGTATCGCTGACCTGGCAGGGTCCAGCTCAGAAGTCCTGGCACTCACTGATAGAGCAAGGGCCTATGCGGACTACGCCAGAACGGCAACACTGGAAACTGCGAATCGCTCTGCTGTGGCTTCGGCCAATGCGATAGCGATCCGCAGATTGTTGTGGCTGCGTCTATGGGACTCAGATGCCACGTCCAAGAAGATTTTGCAAAATCTTCCGTTCTCGGGCGACAGGCTTTTTGGTACCGAACTGGACAAGTTGATAAAGGATTCTGCGGAGTCAAAGATCCCACAGAATAAACCTAAGCCACGGTATACCGTAAAGAGGAACCCTAAACAGTGGTCCTTTCGGTCCAGTTCACAACCTTCAGCATCGTCTGCCCGAGCGGACAGAGGGAGCAAGCCCTCTACTCAGTGGCGCCCCAAGGGTCGCCAGAAGAAGCCGGCGGGGGCAGCGGCTGCCACCCCCAAACCCGCTTCCGCATGACTCGCTCTCTCATCCTACCTCCCCACAGGTGGGGGGCCGTCTGTCTCTTTTTCGGGACAGATGGCTGCTCCAAGTCCAAGATCAGTGGGTACGAGACATAGTCTCCAGAGGTTACAGGATAGAGCTGACGTCACAGCCGGCACACCGATTCCATCGGTCGGTCCCGTCCCCAGAAAAGGCTCAGGCTTTTCATCTGGTATTGGAGAATCTCCGCAAGGACGGAGTTGTGGTCCCAGTACCTTCGGGGGAGAGGTTCAGGGGTTTTTACTCCAACCTCTTTATCGTCCCAAAGAAGGATGGATCTTTTCGCCCGGTTCTGGACCTAAAGTTGTTCAACCGCCACGTGTTGGTTCGGAAGTTCCGCATGGAATCCCTGCGCTCCGTAATCGCGGCTGTGTCACAGGGGGACTTCCTAGCGTCCATAGATATTCGGGACGCTTACCTTCACGTGCCCATTGCGCCGGCTCATCAACGCTGGTTAAGATTCGCAGTGGGGGACGAACACTACCAGTTCGTGGCGCTGCCTTTCGGCCTGGCCTCGGCTCCACGGGTGTTCACGAAAGTGATGGCCTCTATGATGGCTCTCCTGCATGTGCAGGGACATGCCGTCATTCCCTATCTCGACGACCTGCTGGTCAGGGCGCCATCGGAACACTTTTGTCAAGAGAGCCTGAATGCGACCATGAGGTCTCTGGAACAATTCGGTTGGCTCCTCAATATTCAGAAGTCAACTCTGGTTCCGACCCAGTCATTGACATATCTGGGCATGGACTTCAACACGGCCTCAGCCCTGGTGTCTCTTCCACGGGCCAAACAACTGGCCATCCATTCAGGAGTGCAACAGATCCTCCTGTCCCCACAATCATCCCTGCGGGAGTTGATGAAGCTGGTGGGGCGCATGGTGGCAGCAATAGAGGCGGTGCCTTTCGCACAATTTCGCCTCCGTCCTCTACAGCTGGAGATCCTCCACAGTTGGGACAAGAGGACGACATCTCTGTATCGGCTGGTGACCCTTTCCCAACCGACCAGGGATTCCCTGCAGTGGTGGCTACAACCACGTCACCTATCTCGGGGCCGGTCCTTCCTCAAACCGTCATGGTTAGTGGTGACCACCGACGCCAGTCTGAAGGGCTGGGGGGCGGTGTTCCTACACCACAGGGCCCAAGGCCTCTGGACTCAGTCGGAGTCGGCGTTGCAGATCAACGTGCTGGAGATCAGGGCGGTCTATCTGGCACTCCTGGCTTTTCAGAAATTCCTCTCCGGACGACCCATTCGGGTTCAGTCCGACAATGCGACGGCCGTCGCTTATATAAATCATCAAGGAGGAACCAGGAGTGCACAGGCTCTGGCCGAAGTCCACCGCATCCTATCCTGGGTGGAGGACAACAACTGCCTGATCTCTGCAGTTCACATCCCAGGGGTCGAAAACTGGGAGGCCGACTATCTGAGCCGGCAGGGGATGGACGCCGGAGAGTGGTCTCTTCATCCAGACGTCTTCCGGGACATCTGCAGCAGATGGGGCACTCCGGACGTGGATCTGATGGCCTCGCGGCTGAATCATCAGGTGCCGCAATACATGGCGAGGTCGTGGGATCCCCAGTCTCTGGGAGCAGACGCCCTGGTCCTGAGTTGGTCCAGATTCCATCTGCCGTATGTGTTCCCGCCTCTAGCTCTGATTCCCAAGGTGCTGTGGAAGATCAGGACGGAGTGCAGGGTAGCCATTCTAGTGGCTCCAGATTGGCCCAGGAGGTCCTGGTATCCGGACCTGTGGCAACTGTCAGGCGGACACAGGTGGGCCCTTCCAGAACGCGCAGATCTACTCGCGCAAGGCCCATTCTTCCACCTCAATTCCAGGGCCCTCAGATTGACTGCATGGCTCTTGAGGCCTGGCTGCTGACATCCAGGGGTTTTTCCCCTACAGTGGTTGCCACTATGAATCGGGCTAGGAAGCCTGTTTCGCGAAAGATATACCACAGGACGTGGAAAATCTTTTTCTCCTGGTGTGCCTCTGGTGGACGGTCTCCTTGGCCCTTGTCGGTTCCGACCTTGTTGGCTTTCTTACAGTCGGGTTTGGAGTTGGGGCTATCCCTCAGCTCCCTGAAGGGTCAAGTGTCAGCGCTGTCTGTGCTGTTTGACAGACGTTTAGCGCTCCTACCGAAGGTCCGACAATTCCTGCAGGGGGTGTCTCGGGTGGTTCCGCCATATAGGCGACCACTGGACCCTTGGGACCTTAACATGGTCCTGGCGGCACTGCAGAAACCGCCGTTTGAGCCGCTGAGAGACATTTCCCTCTCTCGTCTGTCCCAGAAAGTGGTATTTTTGGTGGCGATTACGTCTCTGAGAAGGGTCTCAGAATTGGCTGCACTTTCGTGCAAGTCACCCTTCCTGGTGGTTCACCAAGACAAGGTGGTGTTACGCCCACGGCCAGAATTCTTGCCTAAGGTGGTGTCCACTTTTCACCTGAACCAAGAGATTGTGCTTCCATCATTTTGTCCCGCTCCCGTTCATCAGGTTGAGCGCGACCTCCACACTCTGGATCTGGTGAGGGCTGTGCGCATTTATGTGTCCAGAACTGCCTCATTCCGGACGTCGGACTCCTTGTTCATCCTTACGGCGGGTCGCTGTAAGGGGTCCGCGGCATCAAAATCAACCTTGGCCAGATGGATCAAGGGGCCCATTCAGGAGGCCTACCGTTCTTCCGGTCTGCCTCTCCCGGTGGGATTGAAGGCGCACTCGACCAGAGCCGTCGGTGCCTCCTGGGCTTTGCGACATCGAGCTTCTGCTCTACAGGTGTGTCAGGCAGCCACATGGTCAAGCCTGCATACTTTTTCTAAGCACTATATGGTGCATGCCCATGCCTCTGCGGATGCAAGTTTGGGCAGGCGGGTCCTCCAGGCGGCGGTTGCCCACCTTTGAGGGGGACCATGTGTTATCCGTCTTTTTGAGGAACTCTTCCCGCCCTGGGGTATTGCTTTAGGACATCCCCATTGTCTGGGTCTCCCATTATGATGACCAGAAAAAAGAGAATTTTGTTTACGTACCGTAAATTCTTTTTTCTTTAATCATCAATGGGAGACCCAGCACCCACCCAGTTGTTCCGTTGGATGTTGTCACATTTGACTTGTTCCCAGTTGGAACAGTTTATTCCGGGTTGTTGGACCGTTTTGTTCACGGTTTTTTTATCCGAGGTTTCGGGTGTGGTTATTTTGTCTCCTCGCAGCTTATGGACCAAACTGAGGATATTCCCTGCGGAGGGGGCGGTGTCTACAAACTTGTAGTACCTAGTGTGGCCTCCGGAGGGCAGTGCCCTTAACCCCATTGTCTGGGTCTCCCATTGATGATTAAAGAAAAAAGAATTTACGGTACGTAAACAAAATTCTCTTTTTTTGCATTACATCAGGGTGGGGAACTCCAGTCCTCGAGGGCCGCAATCAGTGCAGGTTTTCAGGATTTCCTTAGTATTGCACAGGTGATAACACAATCACTTGCACTGGTGATGATTCCAATCCCTGTGCAATACTAAGGAAATCGTGAAAACCTGCACTGATTGCGGCCCTCGAGGACTGGAGTTCCCCACCCCTGCATTACATGCTGACCATAGGCAGCACTGGCCCCCTTGCTCTGTGAAGGGTCCGCACCTGTAGCCTCTGACACAACAATCACAACAATATCCTGCAGCATTTTATCCCCAGAGTTTGTGGGACAAAGATACTGACTCATCACAGCCTCATTGTACTCCAAATGAGTGAGTTCTCGTATAAATGCAGCTGAAGACAGACTATGGCCTAGGGAAAAGTAAAAGCTCGGAGGCTTGCAAGTATCATTTTTTTTTTTTTTTTTTCTTTTCCTCAGGAATAAGAGATTCCCTAATAATGGGATTTAGCAATATTTTATTGCCTGAATAAAATTATTAAGCAAATGTTTAGTTGCTCTTTCATCTACCATTTATTTATTTAATGAAGGATTTTGTTTTTTCTCATTTGCAGTTGGATGGTTTACCAGAAAATTCCCCCATTAACATTGTTCAGACTCCAATCCCCATTACAACGTCCGTACCAAAACGTGCAAAAAGTCAAAAAAAGAAAGCTCTTGCTGCTGCTTTGGCCACCGCCCAGGAATACTCTGAAATAAGCATGGAACAGAAAAAGCTCCAGGTTAGTGAATCATTTCTCCTAAGAAAATACATCCATTTTAATGTAGGGTCTCTACTACTTGATCCTATTAGAATTTATGTTGTACATATCTGTAACACACTTGTAGAAATCAAAGGACCCCCCCTGTATTACATCCAAATTGTATCTTGCCATATCAAAAATGCCTTTATTTCCTCACTCATTCCCTATGATACTCTTTCCCGGAAGCAGTGGTTTTGGCTGAGAATATGCTACAATATGGAGGCACAGTACAGCAACTCCTCGGGGGAGTGCTGGATCCATAATTCAGACCCATATGGACTGCCATACCAGCTTTACGCTGCGTATAAAACAATGGAAATTTTCTGCACTCTATAGAAAATCTATTAAGCAATACTTATGCTGTACACGTGTATAACATGTATACAATAGATTCCTCATCAGTGTAAATACAAGAAGATTAGTTTCCAGTGGTTTGATGTGCTGACGTCACCATAATGTTTACATTCATCCTTTCTGCTTGTAGGGGGAGTCATGGGTGTACCCAGGATCAAAACTAGGGGGGGCAAGCCATGGTCGTTCAGGTTGCTCCCGCTTCTCATACCATCACTGTGCAGCAGCACACGGGCCGCTAAGGGTCCCGTGTGTTTCACTGAGCCTCCTGCTATCCACTGCCGCCCCCCTGCGCTTCCTCTTACCACAACAGTGATGCCGTGCGTTGCACAGTAGAACGAATAGAAAGCAGGAAGCACCACCTACTCCTAGTGTGGACTAGGCAGCACTTCCTGCTTTTATGCGTTACACTGTGCAAGCTCGGCGTCGCCGCCTCCTCCTGTATCTTCAGTTTTGGGAAGCGGCGGTGGAACCAGGAGAGGTAAGTACAAATTTTTTTTTAAGGAGTACACGCTGGCCAGAGGAGTATGGGGGGGGGGGAAATGGGTCGGCTCACCGTGGCTGCATTATACTATAGGGAGAATTATGGCCAGGGTCACATCTCCGTTTTGACCCTAGCCTACAACAATCCGGTTTTAACTTAGAACTTTTTCCAGCACCGCATAGCGTTACCGCTATGCGGTGCTGGAAAACGCAGTCCCTAGTTACTCGATGTTTACCTTAACGACCTGTCACACAGGCAGCTGCTTGGAGTGTGCTTTACAGCGCCGCACAGGAAACGCTGTCTGCAACGTTTCCTGTGCGGCGCTGTAAAGCGCACTCCAAGCAGCTGCCTGTGTGACAGGTCGTTAAGGTAAACATCGGGTAACTAGGGACTGCGTTTTCCAGCACCGCATAGCGGTAACGCTATGCGGTGCTGGAAAAAGTTCTAAGTTAAAACCAGATTGTTGTAGGCTAGGGTCAAAACGGAGATGTGACCCTGGCCTATGAGGCTGTACTGTGCTATATGGAAGGCTGTACTATGCTAACCACAGGACTGTGAGGTTGCATTATACTGTATGGAGGGCTATATGGAGAACTATGGGGGTGCATTATACTATATGGAGGACTATTGATGGTGCATTATACTGTATAGAGGACTATGGATGAATTATACTATATGGAGAATTATGGGGGTGAATTATACTATATGGAGAACTATGGGAGTGCATTATAATGTATGGAGGCATACGAGGCTACATTATACTATATAGAGGATAGTGGGGTAGCATTATGATAATTGGATGACTATGGGGGTACCTTATGAATGGGGGACTATGGGATGCATTATAATACATAGAGGACTATGGAATACATTGTAATGTATGGAGGAATGTGGGGATGCATTATAATAATTGGAGGACTATGGTGGCAGAGGAGGAGGACCATATAAACCATGATGGGGACATATATACCACGATAAAGGCCATATTCCAGGAGGAGGACCATATGCAGCATGATAAGGGACATTAACATATAATGAAGGGGGAGAGGGGTGAATTTGTGAGTCTTTATAGGATTTAGAATGTTACACGGGGCCCATACATCTGACCAACGTGCACGCTGAAGGTGGGGGGCCTAAATTGCGCACATGTGCCCATCAGACTTGTTACGCCACTTGGGAGCCCTATGGGGGACTGTATATGAGATGGAAGTTCCATCTCTCATATACAGCCCCCAATGTCCCATAGGGCTCCCATCTCATATACAGCCCCCTTATAGAGCTCCCATATCATATATAACCTCGCCATGGGGCACCCAAATCATATTCAGCCCCCTCATAGGGCTCCTGTATCTTATACAGCCCCTGCATAGGGCTCCCATCATGAGAGCCCTATGGGGGGTTGTATATGATACGGGAGCCCTATGGGGTGGGCTGTATACGATATGGCAGCCTTATGGGGGGGCTGTATATGATATTGGAGCCCCATCTCATATACAGCCTCCCATACCCCATACAGTCCTCATATCATATGCAACAAACAGCCCCCCATAGGGCTCCTATATCATAGGCTGCATATGGTATGGGAGCCCTATGGGGGGCTGTATATGATATGGGAGTCCCATATCATATACAGCCCCCCTAATGCCCTATGGGGGTCCCATATCACATATAGCCCCATAGGGCTCCCATGTCATATACAGCCCCCATAGGGCTCCAATAATGGGAGCCCTTTAGGGGTCATACATATGAATGATATAGGAGCCCTATAGGGATGCTGTATATATGATATGGGAGCCTATGGGGGGCAGGGCTGTATATGAGATGGAAGTACATGTCATCTCATATACAGCGTGCAGCCCCCACATAAGGCTCCCATATACAACCCTCTGTGCTCCCATCACCCCAACCCCCCACCCCCCACATCATTTTTTTCACATAAATCTATTTTTTTAACAGTTTCAGTTGTTGTACAACTTACTTGTCTTCTTGTGAGGTCTCTGACTTCACTCTTGACTTCTGTAGCTCACCTCGAGCTCCTGGCTCCAGCCTCACTCCTCAGCACAGCAGTGTCCCCAGACTGACCCCACTCCAGCTTGCACTGCAGCCGCAGGGCCAGGGACTCAGCCTCAGCACTTCTCAGTGGTCACTTCTGAGTCCCCCTGCAGGCCTGGCAGGCTGCCAGACAGTGCCTGCCGAGCTGATCTGCAGTCGGCAGACACTGTCTGAGGCTGAGCCCCTGCCTGCTGGCTGCTGCAGCTGCCGGCCTGCCGCCCCATGTCACACGCTGTCTGTCATGACAGTGACACTGACTGGGGCTGAGCTGAGTGCTGCCGCTGACAGAGGAGTCGGACGGAGCCTGAAGTAACCGGCGCCGCTACATTGAGGTGACAGGTGGAGGGGGAGGCTGAGCGGAGGTGCGGTGGCCGCCTCAGCCGCCGAGTGTGACTGACAGTGCACACATATAATAACAGTACTAATACTAGGTGCGCACAGTGCCGCGCTCACCCCTTCCTCATGAGGGGGGGCAGCCTCTTGGGGGGGGCAGCTGCCCCCCCTGCCCCACGCTGGGTACGCCCATGGGGGGAGTCATGTATCCCAGCACCCTGTGCATTTTATCCTTCTCGCTCTGCCCTCTAGCCTGTATGATGTTTCTTCCACTCCACGCTCTCGATGCTTCCCCAATATTGCGCTCATGTTCCTTTGTGCAATAGGTGAAATCTGACTAAACTTGCATGTGTGCCTAGTATGCAGATTATTTAGCCATTTAAAGGAGGACATGTGATTGCAGACATGATTGGGGAGGTCTCATCTGCCTCACTCTGTGTTACATGATCTAAGAATGAAATGTCACAAATTCTGATCCACCATGAATTATCAGTTTATTTATGACCGACAAGTTCTGCATTTTTGAGTTTAAGACAGCACTTTTTTTGGAAATATAACATCTTGCTAATATTTTAGGTGTGTCTTATAGTCTACAGTTAATAAGGTCAGCAGTGCAGTCTTGACTGCTTTCTTAAATCCTTCACTGAGCTGCTGCATAGTTCTCTCCTGATATGTGTAATTAATGCTGAGAAGGAGAGACTGACCTGAGCTTGCCAGGATCAATGGAATGGATTTTTGGTGCACAGGCTGAAGAAAATAAAGATGTCACATGTAGACAACAAGTTGGCAGAAGAGGGTCTTCCATATGATGGCTGATCTGCATTTCTGCATGTTCCTTTGTCTGTGCACCATATATATGATGCCATCCTTGTTTGCCCACACTTGTGTGGTCATGAAGAGCACAGAAAACCAGTATAGCACAGTGGATATAAAATCTGTAATAGGCATCCATTGGATAACTCAACTCAACATAATAACTTCTACTAAAGTTGTACAGCTGGCTGAATTATCTATATGAAGGTTAAATATCACCAGGGTTTTGTAACCTAGTCTGATATTAGCATAATATAGGATCCGAGATCCTGATTTAAGCAGTGTGTCACTTGCAGGGCTTCTCGGTGTAGTTTTGATAATCTCCAGCTGATTAAACAGTGGTTTTATCATTGGATGACTACTTGGCCTGCTGCCATTTTTAGTCTGGCATATTCACAAACTGCTATATCTGTTGCAGAGAAAACACTAATTTTATCAAAGTGACTGCAAACAGCTCAGTAATTGACACATCGCTTGAACCGTGGTCTATTTCTACATTATGCTTTTCTCAGATGGGATGTCAAAAGCCTGGTGACAGGTTCCCTTTAAGTGGCAGAAATGAATGATATATGCCTGGTTATGTTACATGTGCAATAGCTGATTCCACAATATATGGACTTGTGCTTGTTATGAACTTTAATACAAAACAAGTAAACTGTATTGGGACCTTGTGTCACTATTAGGAACAGTATGTAATATGTAATGCCCTTTTTTATTTTGGTACAACCCACTAATTACATCTAGCACTTTAGAATAATTCATAACCCCTCTTATACCCTAGAGCACAAAGTAAAGAGCCCAACTGATGTTGACTAACATTATCCCCACAATACCTCCTCCACATCTTTACATCACCAGGGTGGTTATAATGCTAATACCTATCTTCTATTGTCTGAATTTGGGTGCATCTTATGGTCCGAAAAATACAGTAATTAATAATTTTGACATACATGTAGTATAAGATAATGATAATACAATATTTAGAGATGAACTCTTCATTTTCGTTTTTATGGTAGCAATGTTGCACTACTTCTGTTCTGATCTATTGTTATTTTATGAGAACTAGTATCTTATTTCATGTCCTGTCTGCTCTGCAGGAAGCCTTATCTAAGGCATCTGGTAAGAAAAGCAAGACACCAGTTCAGTTAGATTTAGGAGACATGCTGGCAGAATTGGAGAGGCAGCAGCAAGCAATGAAGGCTCGCCAGATTACCAACACCAGACCATTATCATACACTGGTACGTCATCTTGTTTATTTGAGATCTGTTTCACTGTGATCATCATAGAATCTGTAAATTACATGTTTTCAAACTATCATGCTTCCATACTTTGCATCAAACATTCATTTCTCTAGTGCTTCATTGGGTGACACCATGGGTATATGCTGCGGTCACTAGGCAATCAAAAAAGATAGCTCCTCAGTATACACTCACCAACCAGAGCCAGGCCGGTCAGTTTTAGCTTAGTGTCTGTAGGAGACAGACAAGTGGCTGTTTCTACCATAGTTTTTTTATTTTTTTTTTTATTTTTATTAATGCTTTCCCTTTTTTCTTTCACATACTCTGTTGCCCAAGTCACAAGCTGTAAATGCTCACTCTTGTCATCCCATATAGAGATCAGGTGGGGTCTAATGCACATTGAACCCTCTCTGGTCTATCCTGTATGACTCTACCTCCTTATCACATCAAGAGTGTTTTAGGGCAGTTAGCCTGATGGTCCATCTCCAGTCCACTCGTTCACCATAGCGAGATGCGTGCAGGGAAAAGAGACTATCCTTTATTCTGGTGACTGTTTCCTTAGGGTCCTGATGGCAGTCATTCTGAAGCAGCGAAGAAGGATTCCAGGTCTGTCAGGAGAGGTATCTTCCCCTTCCTAGGTCTTGGCCAATAAAGGGGGGCTCCTGGGGTATTTAAAAAGAGAAAAAAAAAGGTGCCAGCATAGTATCCCCTTTTTTCCTCCTGCTTCCAATGCCTTTTATTGCTTTTATTTTTGTTTTATGACCTTTACTTCCGCGCACCCTGGTTCTCCCAGGCAGCCACGATTCAAACTTCAGTCCCCGACCTTCGCTGGACCACATGCTGGAAGTCCGGCCAATCACACGCAGGCTCTCATTCTTCCCCCTGGTGTCTCTTTTCTTTTCACTTTTCTGGTGCCGATTTACTGCACACCAGCACTTCTATGACCTCTGCTGGGTTCACAGCTCACACAGACCTCGCATTCCTTTTACCATGGTACACATAACCAGTCTCAAGCAGATCTTCATCGTTCAGGCTATAGAAACAGGTTAAGCTCTACCACCTGGGGGCAGCTCATCTGTCCAGCACCTTTTTTTTTTTTTTTTTTTCCTCCTCTGGGCTCTTGTCTCTACCCAGTTTTGTGCTCCACCACTTTACAAACCTGGTAGAGCTCCCCACTTTGCGCAATAAAGAGAGAACCCATTTTCCCTTCCTGGGAGCATGACGCCCGCTAGTTGGTCCATGGCAGGCTTCTTGTCGATTCCTTTACCCTGCATTTAAAACATCCTAAGGTCCTTCCTATATGTGCTTCATGCCTGCTCTGCCCCACTCTCACGCTCAAGGCTTGGGAGTTTTTTCAGCCAAATTTTAGAGTGTGTCCCTTTCTTCAGGGACCAGTACTCTTTTCAAATTTGTGCCAATACAACCATGGCATGCAGACCTCGATCACAGCTATGTAGTGTCTACCTATGCAGACAACACAGGGTATAGTACCGTTACTTCACAGCACCAGGGTCCGAAGTTCTGATTCATCATGTAAACGCCACATGGAGCTAGCATGTTTTTTTTCCTATATTTGTTTCATTACCTCTAGCCCCCGAGTGTTTTCATTAGTCCTCCTCTGCCCTATTGGTAGGATGATATCACTCTTTCCATTCTGGCTTACATACTGTCACTTTTCTGGTCATCATAATGGGAGACCCAGACAATGGGGTTTAGGGCTCCGCCCTCCGGAGGTCACACTAGGTACTACAAGTTTGTAGACACCGCCTCCTCCGCTTATAAACCCCCACCGTAGGAAACATCCTCAGTTTTAAACTTAGTGTGCTCGGAGGATCACGCTTTGCTTGCACTTCACTGCATTCTCACAGCTTACGTGATGGCGTATGAAGACAAGGTAAATGGTCCCGGTTGGGACCCTCGACAGTCTCCCCGCTCACCCTTTGTGGAACACGCTGGTGGAGGTACCGGAGGGCTTTTTAGCCTGGACACTTGCTGTTCTCCCGGTACGCTGTCGAGCTCCTTCCTTTCCATCCCTCCATGGAGGCTCTGGAGAGGGGGAGCCTGGAGCCTTGCACAGCTCCGCTCCGTCCGAGGCCTCCCTAAATGGTGCTTACAGACCGGACGGAGCCAGCCCAGTCCGAGGCCTCCCTAAATGGTGCTTACACTCCGGACTGGTGCTGTACCCCCGTCCGAGGCCTCCCTAAAGGTGCTTACAGACCGGACCGGCACTGAGGCACCTGGTGTGTCTCCTGTGTGCCTGGGGGTAGTGTCTGTCACTTGGTGTCATGACACTCAGACCGCGCGGTTACCCTCGGGTCCGCGGTTCTGTTGGTGTACCCTGTGCTGGGGTCACTCTGGCTGACCGCCCTGTGTGTCTCAGGGGCTGAGGCTGTAGACTGCTGATGTTTGTTTTGTGCATGCAGTCTGTGTGTGTATGTGCATTGTTACACACTCTTTTCCCGCGCTGCGGGCACTGGCACCTCCATTACTGAGGCTGCCTGGAGGAGGAGGAAGCAGCTCTTACGGTGACATCACCGATGGGCGTGTTTTGTGTTCTCCCGCGTGTTCCTGGCCACGCCTATGACTTTACTGTCGGCGGCCATCTTCTCCCTCTCTTCCCGGCTGGGATCTGGCTGCAGCGTGTGTCCGCACTTTCCAGGGGAGACCGGAACTCGCGGAGGTCACACACGAACACCGCTTCCTCCTACCGCTTACTGCGGTCGGTAAGCCACCGGGATCTCCGGTTTGTTTGTTACAACTTGGCTTATTTCCCCCTACTGTGGCGATGTCCTCAGTAAGGAAGCATGCTGCTAAGACGGCAGATGGCATCATTACCTGCGCTACATGCAACGGTTCACTGGTGGAGGGGTCCTGCAATAATTGCGGACGCCCAGAGACCCGGACAGTTACTGTTGGATCAGAATCTGCGGGTCTGTACCCTGAGGTTCGGGTGATCCCAGGGACATGGGAAGCACAGAATAAGATAAATGAATCTCTGCTGTCCCAGATGTCCTCCATGTCGCAATCCCTGGAGGCACTTCATAGGAGGCTGGAAAACCCAGCTACTCCTCCCAGTTACCCCCGGGTGCTTCTTACTTCTTCTGTGAGACCCCCTAAGCGAGCTCGTGAGGCCTCTCCAGAGCTCCAAGCTCTCTGAGGAGGAGCGTTCCTCTGATGGTGAGGAAGATGATGGGGGTTCTACTCTCGGGTCTGTCTCTGAACCTCCAGATGGGGTGGAGGATCTGGTGTCCTCCATCAATGAGACATTACGTCTGGTCACTCCTCCTGAGGAGGTGACTGTTCACCCCAAGGAGGTCTATGAATGGCTGCGGCCAGAGGCAAGACCAAGTGGGTCCTTTATGGACCACACTAATTTTGGAAGGGTGATTAGAGCTCCCAGGTTACATCCTGGGCGGCGTTATGTCCGGAAACCTAAGGACAATCGCTTCCCCTTTCCTCAGGAGGTGCTTCTGGAATGGTCACAGTCCCCTAAGGTGGACGCTTCCATGACTAGGATTGCTGCACGCTCCTTGTTTTCTGCCTCTGATAGCTCCTCATTGAAGGATGCTACTGATAGACAGGTCGAGCAACTCGCCAAGTCTTCCTATGAGGCTGTGGGGTCTTCATTTGCCCCTAATTTTGCCGCGGTCTGGACCCTACAAGCGATTACCTCCTGCTTGGATGGTATCTCTGATCTAGCTAGGGCCAGCCCAGAGGTCCTGGCACTCTCCGACAGGGCAAGGGCTTATGCGGATTACGCCAGGACGGCAACTTTGGAAACTGCCACTCGCTCGGCTGTGGCTTCGGCCAATGCTATAGCGATCCGCAGGTTGTTGTGGCTGCGTCTTTGGGACTCAGATGCCACGTCTAAGAAGATTTTGCAAAATCTTCCGTTTGCTGGTGACAGGCTCTTCGGCACCGAGCTGGACAAGCTGATAAAGGATTCTGCTGAGTCTAAGATACCGCAGAATAAGCCTAAGCCACGGTATACCGTGAAAAGGAACCCAAAACAGTGGTCCTTTCGCCCCAGCTCGCAGTCATCAGCGGCGTCCGCTCGCGCGGACCGTGGGGGCAAGCCCTCCACTCAGTGGCGCAACAAAAGTCGCCAAAAGAAGCCGGCAGGGGCTGCAGCTGCCACCCCTAAACCCGCTTCGGCATGACTCGCTCTTCATCCTGTCTCCCCACAGGTGGGGGGCCGCCTGTCTCTTTTCCAGGACAGATGGCTTCTCCACGTCCAAGACCAGTGGGTCCGAGACGTAGTCTCAAAAGGCTACAGGATAGAGCTGACGTCACAGCCGGCACACCGATTCCATCGGTCTGTTCCATCCCTAGACAAAGCTCAGGCTTTTCATCTGGTGTTGGAGGGACTCCGCAGAGACGGAGTGGTGGTCCCAGTACCCACGGGAGAGAGGTTCAGGGGTTTTTACTCCAACCTCTTTATTGTCCCAAAGAAGGACGGCTCTTTTCGTCCGGTTCTGGACCTCAAGTTGTTCAACCGCCACGTGTTGGTCCGGAAGTTTCGTATGGAATCCCTGCGCTCCGTGATCGCGGCTGTGTCACAGGGAGACTTCCTGGCGTCCATAGATATCCGAGACGCCTACCTTCACGTGCCCATTGCACCGGCTCATCAGCGCTGGTTGAGATTCGCAGTGGGGGAAGAACACTTCCAATTTGTGGCACTGCCATTCGGGCTAGCCTCGGCACCGCGAGTGTTCACAAAGGGTGATGGCCTCAATGATGGCTCTCCTGCATGTGCAGGGACACGCCGTCATTCCCTATTTGGACGACCTGCTGGTCAGGGCGCCATCGGAAGACCTTTGTCGGGTGAGCCTGGAGGTGACCATGAAGTCTCTGGAACAGTTCGGGTGGCTTCTCAACATTCCAAAGTCGACCCTGGTTCCGACCCAGTCTTTGACATATCTGGGCATGGACTTCCACACGGACTCAGCCCTGGTGTCCCTACCTCAAGCCAAACAGCTTGCGATCCAATCAGGAGTGCAGAATGTTCTCCTGTCACCACAATCTTCCCTACGGGAGTTGATGAAGCTGGTGGGGCGCATGGTAGCGGCGATAGAGGCGGTGCCTTTCGCACAGTTTCGCCTCCGTCCTCTCCAGTTGGAGATTCTTCGCCGATGGGACAAAAGGACGATTTCTCTGAATCGGCTGGTGACGCTGTCACAATCGACCAGGGACTCCCTACAGTGGTGGCTCCTGCCACATCATCTGTCACGGGGCCGGTCCTTTCTAAAACCGTCATGGTTAGTGGTGACCACCGACGCCAGTCTGAAGGGCTGGGGCGCGGTGTTCTTACACCACAGGGCTCAAGGCCTCTGGACCCAGGCGGAGTCGGCATTACAGATCAACGTGCTGGAGATCAAGGCGGTCTATCTGGCGTTCCTGGCGTTTCAGAAATTCCTGTCAGGACAACCCATTCGGGTTCAGTCCGACAATGCGACGGCCGTCGCCTACATAAATCATCAGGGAGGGACCAGAAGTGCTCAGGCCCTCGCCGAAGTCCACCGCATTCTAGCCTGGGTGGAGGAAAACGGCTGCCTGATCTCCGCAGTTCACATCCCAGGGGTCGAGAACTGGGAGGCCGACTACCTGAGCCGACAGGGGATGGACGCCGGAGAGTGGTCCCTGCATCCAGACGTCTTCCGGGACATCTGCAGCAAATGGGGCACTCCGGACGTGGATCTGATGGCCTCACGGTTGAATCATCAGGTACCCCAATACATGGCACGATCGTGGGATCCTCAGTCTCTGGGGGCGGATGCCCTGATCCTGAGTTGGTCCAGCTTCCAGCTGCCATATGTGTTCCCGCCTCTCGCTCTGATTCCCAGGGTTCTGTGGAAAATCAGGACAGAATGCAGAGTAGCCATTCTAGTGGCTCCAGATTGGCCCCGGAGGTCCTGGTACCCGGACCTCTGGCAACTGTCAGGCGGACACAGGTGGGCTCTTCCAGAACGCGCAGATCTTCTCGCGCAAGGGCCATTCTTCCACCTCAATTCCAGGGCCCTCAGATTGACTGCATGGCTCTTGAGGCCTGGTTGCTGACATCCAGGGGCTTCTCTCCTACGGTGGTTGCCACGATGAATCGGGCAAGGAAACCTGTCTCCAGGAAGATATACCACAGAACGTGGAAAATCTTTTTCTCCTGGTGTGCCTCTGGTGGACGCTCACCGTGGCCCCTGTCCATCCCGACAGTGTTGGCCTTCCTACAGTCGGGTTTGGAGTTGGGATTATCCCTTGGCTCTCTGAAAGGTCAAGTATCAGCACTTTCAGTGCTGTTTGACAGGCGCTTGGCGCTCCTCCCAAAGGTTCGTCAATTTCTGCAGGGGGTGTCTCGGGTGGTTCCGCCTTACAGACGACCTCTGGACCCTTGGGACCTCAACATGGTCCTGGCGGCACTGCAGAAACCGCCGTTTGAGCCACTGAGAGACATCTCTCTCTCTCGTCTGTCCCAGAAGGTGGTTTTTCTGGTGGCAATTACGTCTCTGAGAAGGGTCTCAGAATTGGCTGCACTTTCGTGCAAGTCACCCTTTCTGGTGGTTCACCAAGACAAGGTGGTGCTGCGCCCGCGGCCTGAATTCTTGCCGAAGGTGGTTTCAACTTTCCACCTAAACCAGGAGATTGTTCTCCCATCATTTTGCCCCGCTCCCGTTCATCAGGTTGAGCGCGACCTCCATACTTTGGATCTCGTGAGAGCTGTACGCATTTATGTGTCCAGGACCGCCTCCTTTCGGAGTTCGGATTCCTTATTTGTCCTCACGATGGGTCGCTGTAAGGGGTCCGCGGCTTCGAAGTCGACCTTGGCCAGATGGATCAAGGCTCCCATTCAGGAGGCATACCGGTCTTCTGGTTTGCCTCTCCCGGTTGGTTTGAAGGCACACTCTACTAGAGCTGTAGGTGCCTCATGGGCCTTGCGACATCGAGCATCTGCTCTACAGGTGTGTCAGGCGGCCACCTGGTCCAGCCTGCACACTTTCTCAAAGCACTATATGGTGCATGCCCATGCCTCTGCGGACGCAAGTTTGGGCAGGCGGGTCCTCCAGGCGGCGGTTGCCCACCTTTAAGGGGGACCGTGTATTATCCGTCTTGTTGAGGAACTCTTCCCGCCCTGGGGTATTGCTTTAGGACATCCCCATTGTCTGGGTCTCCCATTATGATGACCAGAAAAAAGAGAATTTTGTTTACGTACCGTAAATTCTTTTTTCTTTAATCATCAATGGGAGACCCAGCACCCACCCAGTTGTTCCGTTGCATGTTTGCATTTGATCTGTTCTCTGTTGAGACAGAGTTTTTTTCCGGGTTGTTCAAACCGTCTGTGCACGGTATTCTTCCCGATGTTTCGGGTGTGGTTCATTTTTCTCCTCGCAGCTTATGGACTAAACTGAGGATGTTTCCTACGGTGGGGGTTTATAAGCGGAGGAGGCGGTGTCTACAAACTTGTAGTACCTAGTGTGACCTCCGGAGGGCGGAGCCCTAAACCCCATTGTCTGGGTCTCCCATTGATGATTAAAGAAAAAAGAATTTACGGTACGTAAACAAAATTCTCTTTTTTTGCCCTTCAGTATGGAGACTCTGCTATTGGGTAAGACCCACCTGGAATCTACAGGCTTCCTTTGCTTAGCAGCAACTGAAGTTGCCTCTGTTAACCTACTTTTTGGGGTTGTAAAGAGTCCAAGAATCTTACTGTCTGCTCACCACATTACCTTTCTGTTTAGCCTTTTCTTGTCCTTAAGACTATCATGTCAGCGGCAGAGCCATTCTATGTACTAGTGGGAGCTTAGCCCTTTTTATCCTGATCACATATGATTCAAGGCTCTTCTCTTCAGCACACCAAGAATTTTTCATGTCGTTCTGAGCATAGTTCTCATTTAGCATAGACACGTCAAAGTTTTATCCTATCCTAAACCAGAGTCTTGTCATCTGGAGTCCGCTGTTTCGGTCTGCATGAGCAAGAGTTTCTCTCCCTGTAGAAAGCTTTTCAACTCATCTTCTTTGAACTCAATCACACTGCCCTTTTCCA
This sequence comes from Allobates femoralis, assembly GCA_033576535.1. Lineage (NCBI taxonomy): Eukaryota > Metazoa > Chordata > Amphibia > Anura > Aromobatidae > Allobates > Allobates femoralis. The sequence continues at coordinate 170,939,346 of JARQOC010000004.1, forward strand.
TATTCCATTTGGCCCAAGTGATTCTGTGTTTAACAGTCTCCTCTCAAGTCACCTAGTCTTGGCCTTGTGGTAGTGTTTATCTCTTCACAGGAGACCCTTCCAAATCATTGGACAATCGTGATGACAGGCGTCATGTTCTTTAGTTGGGGAATTTTATTTCGGTGTGGCACAGTTCAGGATTGCCTTCTCTCCTTCATCTGGAACTGAGCAGTTCATTTGCCTCTCCTCCTTCTTAACAGGATCTGTTTCGAGCCGCCCAACAAATAACTGATAATGCCACATTCTTCTTCATTCACCAAGCACTTGCACTTTATTGCTCATCTTTTGTCAGTTTGTATGCTAGACATATGTTTTAGGTATCTATTAAAAATTATATTTTAATTTTCCATGCTATACTACTACTTCACAAAGGTGGAACCCTATCCCAATCTGGATACAGGTATCTGGTCTAAAACTGAAGGTGTGTTGGTGTTTTCAGCAGTTTGCATTCCCAGAGTAAGCTCCGGAGAGTCCGGACCGCTGTATTCCTAACTTGCGAGAGTTTTTCGGCAGGAGAGTGGATGCCTCATCAGTTTGTTCTTATAATAGTAGTTTACAGCGGAACATACCTGACATCGATCTGATTACTTCTGTGGTGCGCTACAGGGTTCATCGATCTGCAACCAGGTCCTGTGAGTCTAAGCGGTTCTCCAACGCTTGGTCCATCTCCTGGGCTTCCCATCCTCCCCTTTCCTTGTAATATCTATTAGTTCCAGAAAGTCCAAAGAATTTTGGTCTACAGAGGTGGTTTCTTATCATGGAGGTGGTCTACCTTCTTGTAGACTATTTGTGGACACTCCCATATCTGTTTCCCAGGTCTCCCCTGTCTTTCTTCACCAGAAACCATCTTCTCTTAGTTACATGGTTTGACTCGTGGGCCACATTGATCAAAGCTTGTGTTTCTTCAATCAGGTAATTTATCGTGCTCTAAGCAGGAAGCCCTGTTCCCACTTCCCTTCTTTCTTCCTTTTCCCCCAGTCTTCTTGCTCTTGGGCCTTGAGTCTGGTTTTGTTTCTCAGATTTTTTAGGTCAGGTATCTGTCTTATTTTTCAAAGGGAACTAATTTAAGTTTCTCGTTTTCCGTTCAAGATTTCTAGTCAGTTGTGCTCGTTTGTTAAATCCCTGTGAGGCTTGTATGGATCTCTGGGATCCATTCTGGTGTTGAATGTTCTACAGCACTCTCCTTTTGTTTCCATTCTAGTCATTCCTTTTCTTGTTTTCCAGAATGTTCTTTCCGGCGATGGTCACTTCCATCAGCAAGTTTCAGACCTAGCAACCATGTCTGGTCGTCCTGCCTTCCTGAGCTACACCTGGACATGTTGTTCCTTCTTTTGGTTACCTTTTTCTTTTCATTCTTCATCCTTGTGGAAAATAGTCTTCTCTTGCTCAGTTCTTCTCCTCCCATCCCCATGACTTGTCAGAATGTGTCTCTGCGCTCCTCTATCTGGAGCAAATTCTCTCAGGCGCTTGTATTCCTTGCCCAGATCTAGAGAGTCATTATAATGGTGGTCTCGATTTGCTCTGCCTTCCAGGCTGTTTTAGTTATTTGTTTTTACCCTTTCCAAATTCTACAGTGTCCACACCTTGTTACCTTTTTTCCTTGTTGTTTCAGGCCTGGACAGAAGGGTTTTGACAATTACAATGGCCATTTCTGACCTGAGATTTTCGCCTTTGCGCTTCTATTTTCTTAGTCCTTTCTTTTCTCACCAAATGACTGCTTTATGATATATCCCATGGTTTCTGTATTCTCTGTTGAGGTGAAAGAGAATGGATAATTTTGTATACTCACTGTACAATCCTTCTCGGAGCCTTCATTGGGAACACAGCACCCACCCTTTTAAATGCCTGTTGGGCCAGTCTATATTTTATCTTGGGTTGTTTCTCCTACTGATCTCACACTAACTGATCAACCCCTTGGCTCTGGTTGGTGGGAAGAATTAACTGGGGAAGAGTTAACTTTTATTCATTGCCTAGTGGCAGCAGCATACACTCATGGTTTCCTGTGTTCCCCAATGAAAGCTTTTAGAAAGAATTTAAGGTGAGTACCGAAATTCTTATTTTTTTTGGCAATATCTGATTTGATATTAGTAAAGCTATATTATAATGTACATGTAAACACAATTGACTTGTTATGTGATTAGTGCCTTGACCAAATGGACTAAACAAAATTGTAGTATCCAAATAGATACCCTCACCAGGATCCACCCAGCTCTTCCTGCCCAGCATGTGCCCAGAGCTCTTTATGTACAGTGCCTTCAAGGAACCTAAACTAGTAGACAACTGATAATGAAGGTAATTTGTACAGAATACAGTATAACACAAGTGAGTACACCCCCTCCTGTTTTTGAAAATATTTTAAACCTTTTTATGGGACAACACTGAGGATATTACACTTTAAATAGTGTAAACTTGGTGTGCCCTCTAAATAACCCCACACACAACTATTAAAGTCAAACCACTGGCATCTAAAGTGAATACACCTCATAAGTGAAAATGGACAAATTGTGCCCAAAGTGTGAATATTTTCTGTGCCACCATCATTTTCAAGCACTAACGTAACTCTATTGGGCACAGAGTTCACTAAAGGCCACGTCACACGCATCAATCTTATGAGCGATATTGTTAGCGATCACGTGCACGCGCGATCGCTAACAATATCGCTCACATCGCTGGTGAGCTGTCACACAGACAGACTCACCAGCGATGTTGAGCAGCGAGATCGCTGGTATCTATGGTAAACGTCGGGTTACTAGGTGCCGCGCGGCGCTTAGTAACCCGACGTTTACCATAGATACCATCTCCCAGCATAGGCTCTGCCTCTGGGAGATCGTTCATCGTGGTGTCACACACCACGATGAAGCAGATTGATCAAGCGATTATCGCTTGATTTGTGCTCCGGCTCACAAATCTGCGATCAATCAATCAAGCGATTTTACATCGTAAAATCGCTTGGTTACATGCAGCGACGCACAAACGATATCGCTTAAGCGATCAAAAAAGCAGATCGCTTAAGCGATATCGCTCATAAGATTGATGCGTGTGACGTGGCCTTAAGGCTTCACAGGAGCAACTGGAATCTTTTCCTCTCCTCCATGCACTCCTCCACCTTCTGTTTAAGGATGCCCACAGATTATCGATAGGCTAGGTGTAGGTCTGGAGACTTGCTTAGCCAATCCAGCACTTTTACCCTCAATTTCTTTAGCAAGACAGTGGTTGTCTTGGAGGTGTGTTTCGGGTCATTATCATGTTAAAATACCACCCTGTGGCCCAGCTTTCAAAGGGAGGAGATCACAATACATATTGGCATTCATGGTTCCGACAATGAACTGTAGCTCCCCATCCACCAGCACTCATGCTGCCTTAAATTATATCTTTGTTGTCCTCACCTGGTTGCTGCCACAACACTTGACACCATATGAACTAAATAATTTTATCTTTGTGTCGTCAGACCACAGGACATGGCTCCAGTATTCCATGTCCTTAGTCGTCTTGTGGTCAGCAAACTGCATGCTTTCTTGTGCATCTTCTTTAGATGAGGCTTCCTTCTGGGATGATTTGTATGTGTGAGGTAATAGATACAGCCTTGCCTGTTCTGACAGCCTGGATATTTATCAGGTGGCCTATAGCAACTAATCACAGCTCAGCTTTTGCTAGGTTTCTATAGGCAATGAAGGCCATTCATAGTAAAACACAGCTTATAAATGTCTGTGAAACATTTTAAGGAAACTTGCCAAAGGCAAGGACATGTGGAAAATAGTGCCCACTGGGACATGACTGTCAGTGAAGCAGCAGCCACACAAATCACAAAGTGACAAATATATATCTTTGCTATTCTTCTAATAGTTGCTGCTCGGCCCCCGGTGCTGCGCGGCAGGAGGCGGCCCCCGGTGCTGTGCGGCATGAGGCGGCCGCGTGCGGCCCCCAGTGCTACACTTGCAGCCTACATATCTCAGCAGAGAGAAGGAAGACTTTATTAACACATTCTATTTTTGTTATAGCTGAGAACTGTTGGTTACTATCCCAGGCAACACTGTGTGGAGTCTCCTAAAGTATGTAGGAGGCTACATGGGGGCTCATAATGTATATAGGGGGCTGTATGGAATTCGTGTGTGTATATATGAGGCTATGTGGGCCTCATAATGTATATAATGAGACAATGTGAGGGACACTGCATAAAGAAGGGCCATGTGTGGGCTCATACTGTATATAGGGGTCTGTGTGGGCTCATATGGCATATAGGGGGATGTCATACTTAATTCTTCTCAATCTTAAATGATACAATTAATATAAAACAACTATGTTAATATTGAAAATAATTTATTTCACCTCTTTGGTTTGGCCTCCACACCAGTCATGGTCTCTCATGTGGCCCCTTGGGAAAATTGATTGCCCACCCCTGGCCTAAAGGCTGGGTTACACGCAGCGACCTAGCTACTGATGGCTAGAAGTTTTGTGACGTTGCAGCGACCTCGCTGCATGTGACATGTCGCAACGACCAGCGATCAGATCGCTGCGGAATGGCCAGGACCATTTTTCAATCGTTGGTCTGCCGCTGTCACGCATGCATCAGTATGTGTGACAGGGCAACGACCAGCGACAACCAGTGTGCGCCCGACACCCTGACCGATCCCAGCGACCGTCGGGTGTCGGTGCATTGCTTGGTGATCTCTGGTGAGATCTGCCTGTCTGGCATCTCGCCAGCGATCACATAGCGATGTTCCAGTGATCACGGTCGTTGGTCGTGTCGCTGGAATATTGCTACATGTAACCCAGCTTTAGCTATCTGTATGTAGAGTTTAGCTACACTCAGATTGTGCATTTTTTTTCTCTTCTGTTCTGCTGCGTTTTTAGCTGCAAAACAGGAGCTTTCAAAGAAAAAAGTGCACCCAAAAACAGATCATGCATTTTTGGGTGTTTTTTTTGGGTGGTGTTTTTGGGTGTGTTTTTTTTAACCATAGACAATAGCTTCTATGGGAAAAGCGGATCAGAAAAATGCCAAACAAATTGACACACCCTTTTCTAAAACTGAGCCCACCAAAAGTGAAAAAACGCATCACTTTCAAAGAGCACAATGTGAATAGCAAAAATGAAAACCCATGGACTTTGCTTGGATGTCATTTGAGTGAAAAGTTTTTCTGCAGTCCACTGTAAAAACGGATCAAAACGCACAGTCTGAATGCAGCCTAACCATTCTTTTTTCACACCCTCAGGCAAATTTTTGCCATGGGGCTTCCATGCTGAACTTCTAGTGACCAGTATGAGTGGGTGAGAGTGATGACACAAAATTTACCACTCCTGCTCCCCTTTCACACCTGAGACCTTGTAATACTAATGAGGGAAAATGGCTAATTAGGCACAATATGGCCATTTTCTCTTGGGGGTGTACTTGCTTTTGTTACCAGCAGTTTCCCACGTGCACGTGGCGGTGGAGGTTCTGCAGCAGCTGTACTCAGCCGTTCAAGCTGGTTGTGGATTATCACAAACAAACCATGTGAGCAAGCTAATTTTTAGCTCTTGTTTCCTGTGTGTCGCTAGTGATAATGCACAATCTGCGCCTCTTTGTCTCGAAATTGGACTTTTTCTCGCCTCTTTGTCTCCTTGATTTTAATTATAGATCTCTTCAGTGTTGTCCCTTGAAAAGGTATAATATATTTTTTGTTTTTAAATGAGGGGTGTACTCAGTTCTGTTTTATACTGTACATGGAGTATGCATCATAATCTCGGCATACAAACAAACCTGTATGTTTCACTTTAAAACTTTTAGTAACCAGGGCGTTTGTGCTTCTGTCTCTTCCTCCCATGTTCCAAAAGCTGTAACTTGTTCTCTTTCTGTTAATATAGCCATATGAGATCTTGTATTGTTTTTTTTTTTATAGGACAGGTGTATCTTTCAATGACACTATTCGTTTTACTGTACAATTTACTGGAAAACCAGGGGAAAATTTTGTGTGGTGAAATTGGCAAGAAAAAAAATGCCAAATTAAGGCTGCTTTCACATCAGCGTTTTTTGCCGATCGCGGCAGATGCGGTGAAAGAAACGCATCTGACGCGATTACCGCATAACCGCTGCACTTGCGGCACAGTTGCAGCAAGCCCCATAGAATGTCTATGCGGGCTTGTGGCAGGTGCGGTATCGGCACTTGCGGCAGGTGTGGCCGCAAAAAAAACGCACATGCAAGTGCCAAAACCGCACCTGCCGCACACTTACCGCAAGCCCCATAGACATTGCATGGGGCTTGCTGCAACTGTGCCGCAAGTGCAGCGGTTATGCGGTAATCGCGGCAGATGCGTTTTTTTTCACCGCATCTGCCGCGAACGGCAAAAACTGCTGCTGTGAAAGTACCCTAATTTGCTCTCTTTTTTTTTGTTTTTTGAAGTTGTTGTGACTGAAACACTTTAAAATATATATTTTTTTAAATCTAGTTTTTTAATCCACTTAAAGTATTTGAACTGGCGAACATTCAATCGCGTATACAGCTATTCCGCGGTCTGTACAAGTATACATGACTATTTTTTGCCAGAGATGAAGAAAATATAGCTATTGGTGGATTCTCTCTATCAAAGTCCATTGAGCTTATGGCATGATGGATGACTCTATATGCCAAGCAACACATCCTCTTTTAGCATGCAAATCTGCTGTACTACTTAAATATTGTGTGAGGTATTGTCTGATAATGGTGAATATTGCCAATGTACTTATTTGTAAACATGTTTCAGATGTTTTCAATACAAACAATTTTTTTTTTATTTAGTTGGTAGCACTGTCCCATTTCACACCAAAGAGCACACAAACCGAAATCTCTTCACAAATAGCCACTCACTAATGGCTTCCCCTAACCCTTTGGATTCTACTGCACCACGGATGAAAAGGGGAAAAGAAAAAGAACTTCCAAAATTAAAACGACCCACTCCGCTAAAAAAGGTGAGTCGTTAAGAAAAGGGTGATTGAAAAGCTACTTTTATACAGCTTGTGAAAAACCTGTTGTAGTCGCACTTTGGAACTACAGGAACATGTTTATCAGTGCTGCAAAGCCAAACTTGCACTTGCAACACTTATTGCTTTTATGTCTAGAACCAGGGGTAGGGAACGCCAGGCCTTGAGAGCCGCACACACACATTGGGGGACCCCTTCCCTGAATGCATCAGACATACTGCATTCAGTGCTGCATTTAATTACCATGCAGCAGGGGGTGACATGTCCTCTTTAAAAAAATCGGCAGTGTATCAAATCCTTATTTTCCCCACTGTAGGGTAATGCTGCTGTTACATCTTTTTCTTTCTTTTGTTGATTTTGTTACCTCTGACTTTGATAACTTTGACACATTAATAGGCATACGCACAGGAGGTATTTTTTAAATATTCATTTTTTTCTGTATATATTTTTTATATATTGGTGTTTTTACATTTTCCGTTCCTGGCATTGAGTTGCATTAAGGTCATACCCTTCTTGTATATTTGATTATTATAGTCTAGAAGTTGGTTTTCTAAGTGATCTATTGTGTAATGTCTCTTCTAGATAATCTTGAAAGAAAGAGAAGAAAAGAAAGGCCGTTTGACAGTGGATCCAAATGTACTTAGTTCAGATGAGCAGAAGGACATGCCTTTAAGTTACTCTGAAGATCAGTCAGAGGAGCTTGCATCTCAAGATGGTAACTCAAAATAGTACTACATCTAAGCCCCCTTCTTAGTATACAGCATGCCCTATGTGTCTATATTTTAATCTGCCCTTTTATAAAAAGTTACTATTTCTCCCAAATAGAAGCTGGTCTGAGTGCACCAAGTGATACTTCATTGTCTCCAGCAAGTCAGAACTCTCCGTACTGCATGACGCCTGTATCTCAGGGATCACCAGCCAGTTCTGGCATTGGTAGCCCCATGGCCTCTTCTGCCATCACCAAAATTCACAGCAAAAGGTTTAGAGAGTAAGTGGAGAGCAGACATTCATGTTGATTCATTTATTTTAGATCATTGTATCTGTGGAGCAAATGATGGATATTAGGTAAAATGGCACTTTATGTAAATTGAAATCTGCCGGCAGCTACACATCCTGTCTCTGGAGATTGGGGAAAAACTCATATGACGGTTGTAATCTAGATGACGCCATCTACAGCTGTCCATGGTTGTACTTGTTATTGTGGCTCTGCTCTATTAAAGAGAATGGGCCTCAGGTGCAATGCTGCACCCCATCTGTGGAGACTTGTTGTACTCTCACATAAGGCAGCCTTGTTCTTTATTTATGCCCCTCTGTTGACATCTTGTACATGGCTGGGAATCTGTGAGAAGGTGAGCGTCTCACATGTTAATGCTTCTCTCAAGGCATGAGTAAAGCTCCAACAATTCATCTGAAAGGTCGTTCTAAACATGAACACCCGGAGCAACCGTGTTAACTTACCATGGGACTCTTTTCAACCCAGATCTGGTGGAGTCAAGATCCCACTGGATCCGGGTTTTTGGTCTGAGCATGCCCAGAACCAAGTTTTAAATGACAGGTCTTCTAGGGTGCATGTTATCTTCCACTGGATCCAGCAAACAAAGGTACCAAACTGATGCAACTGTCTGCTCCCGCATCCGTCTTATCCCTGATCTGTGAGACGATCAGTCATAATACCGGTGCAGATGCATCCAGTTTGTCAATTGCAGGGAAATCTGGGAGGATGCAGGTTTTACCCGCATTCCCCGAATTAAAAAAAAAAAAAACTGGTGTGAAACCAGCCTAAGCTGTTTTTGTTATTTAAACCAGTTTTTTTTTCCCCTCTTCTATTCAGGGAGCTTTAGTTCTGTGGTTGGTCCTATCAGCAATTAACAGCTTTCTATGTATAAATGTACATTCATGAACAGCTGTCAGTCACTGATGGGACCTCCAACTGGATCCGAAGTCTCTGTAAAAGCTGAGGTTTAATTGATGAAAGCACAAGTTATACTGAATCTTTTCTCACAATTCTATACATCAGTTTGCTCTGCTCCTCCTGCTCTAAGACTATGGCTGCAGATTGGACGATTGGTAGTTTCATGGTGAAAGGTTCACTTTAAACCTACAATTCTTCTTTTATTATTTGGATCTGCACTCTCTTGTCTTACAGATACTGCAATCAAGTATTAAGTAAAGAAATTGATGAATGCGTGACTGTATTACTGCAAGAACTGGTCAGCTTCCAAGAGCGTGTTTACCAGAAAGACCCCATCAAAGCAAAGTCAAAGAGAAGACTTGTGATGGGATTGCGAGAAGTCACCAAGCACATGAAGTTGAATAAAATAAAGTGTGTCATTATCTCTCCCAACTGTGAGAAAATTCAGTCTAAAGGTATGATGTGTTTAACAGGAATTTTAATGCTGTCACCCTTAAATATGAACCGCAGAATTTGGCATTAACTCAATGAATAGTTTTTTAAGGAGGCAAACATTGAACTCAAGATAAGCCTTCAATTTTTGATGACGCGTACAATGCTATATACCCTTGTCTAACAGGGAAGGGGCCATGATGCTCTTGAGGCCAGGCCCGGTCATAATTTCATAGTCCCAGCAAACTTATAACATTGAAGGGCAGGTAGACACTGCTAGCAAAGAATAATAACACTGAGTCCCTTACGTGTGTACAAAGGAAGTAATCTAAGGGAACACACATGAAACGTCTGCACTAGAGTTGATTGTGTGGCTAGATCTGTTGTTGGTAAACTAGAGTGCTGTGAATCACCTTCCTGCTGGTATTCCCAGTGCCTCTGATTAGAAGACACACATCCTCTTCTGATTAGTATGCCCGGCGCAATGTCATTTTTGCAACGTGACATATGCCTGATGTTCCAACAAGCCAACGAATACAAAAAAATCCCTGCTTGTAATTGGGAACAAGTTGACAGAACTCTGGTCTGACAGCCAAGGACTACAGACATGGTCACCGGACCATTGTCCTGCAAATCTATATTGCTCATCTCTTGAATGAACACCTATTATATAGGGGTAAAATAGCTATTGACTTACTAGAAATACAATTGTCAGGATTTCATCACATGATAAAAGCAACTAAAAACCAGCAGTGTGAAAGCAGGTATGTGTTTCTCAGTCGCCTCATAGGGTGTTATGCTTTAGTCATTAGGAGGCTGACACTAAGTGAATATAAAAAAACAGATTAACTCCTCCCCTGCAGTATACACCCCCTGGCTGAGCCAGGCCGAACCAGTTTCAGCTTACTGTTTGTATGAGGCAGATGTGGTCTACAGACCCATGTTTTTTTTTTTTTTTTTTTTTTTTTTTTCTACATCCTTTCATCCCTCTGGATGAAGATTTGATCAGGCGACTGTTCCCTAGGGCGCAACTCTCCCTCAATCACCAACACACGGGAACGTGGAGTGTCACCTCCACATACCCTCTTCTGCGACGAGGGACCCCCATTCTTTATGATTTTTTTTCTTTATTTTACTTTTTCAACTTTCGGGCAACAGTTCCCTTAAGGGCGCCTATTTCCCACAACCTGCAACAGAAGGGCATGTGGAGTATCACCTCCCTGTATTCCCCTCTGCACCAGACTTTTTTTGTCTTTAGTCTGATCTGACCATCTGGCCCTCCCCACACTTCCCTCTGGGATACGTGCCTGGTCTTACAATGGTCCCTGGCCCTCCCCATCCTTCCTACCAAGGGAGCCTGTGTCGCGCAGGTGCCTGGCCCTACAGGAAGTCCTGGCCTTCTCTATACTCCCCTCCAAGGGAGCATGGGTTGCAGGAGCCATTGCACAACACGAACCCGCTGGCCCTCCCCACCAGGGAGCCTGGTTGTAGGTGCCTGACAGCCTGAGATCGCTTGCCCTCTCCATCCTCCCCACTATTGAGAGCCTGGGTCGTAGGTGCCCGATGCTCTGCGACCAGGAGCCCCAGGTAAGCTGCGCTTCCCAGACAGAGGGCTCCACAATGCAGCGCTACTGATCGCTTCTCACAGTGCTCCCGGCCGTGTTTCCTGGCCTAATTCTAAATTTAGGCCCCGACTTCGACCTTCCCCAAGGCTCCGCCCCTCTGGGTGACTCGTCTCCCCATCCACGACCCAGATAACGTCACAGTTGTTGCCGAAACGCCCCCCCCCCCCGTCAGTTTCCTATGGTGGACCCTTCCCCCCTCATTGGCACTTCTCGCTCTGTGTGAGATTTCATGGGCGCCTCTTGCACCCAGCCCACCCTGCCCCTTGCACGTGGGGTTCATCAGCATCCGGGTTAGTCTTTCATAGTGGGACACCTTCACTGGCTGGTCCCCTGGACCGCATGCACAGCATCTGGGTTCATCCTATAGTGGGACACCCTCACTGGCCACTCCCCGGACGCAGGCACAGCATCCAGGCCTCCCCGCTGTCAAAGGGGGCACTGGACTGGGGTACACATGGCACAGGAGGACCTGCTTCATCGCTGTACTGGGCAAGCTCAGCAGGCCCTGCCTTACTGCAGCTCACATTTACACCTGAGCCCAGCATCGCTTCAGCCCTCAGATACATGGCCACAGGGGTGCCCCATATATGCCAGATGTCCCCTAAGCCCATACGGTCTCTATACTTCCTGCGTTATATGCAACTATGAGCTGCCGCACGGACATGCTATCCCACACTGTCATACTTGAGACCCTGCAGTTGACCAGGAACCCTCCGCTGACCCTGCGCCCAACTGGAATTTGTTCCTCTTACATTCCATGTCCTAATCCATGGAAAGGCTCCTGTCACAATCTATGGACAGGTTATCTTATAACCTGGTCCACTCCCTGCAGAGCTGCCCATCCCTGCGCTCCCAAGTAGGAAGGCACGAATGGACACTCCTGCACAGGAAGAGCACATCAGATAGGGGCAAGCCGCTCGAGGCCATCTCGGACTGGAATAGGCCACATTCCTTTTCAACACGAAAGGGCACTGTAGCGTCTCACCCGTGCTCACAGGGTTCGCAGACCTCCACTATAAGGGACTCTGGACCGAGATCGCACCCACCTGACACGCATACCACGATCAAGATTCAGATCCCGAACCTGGATGCGTATTTTTGGCCTGGATTCTCTAGACACGTGTGTTATTGTCTACAACCTGAGCACCGCTGTCAGACGCTTAAAATTGATGACTCTCCATGTGCGGTTCTGACCACGCTGTATCCTTGAAGAGGTTCAAACAACAGCAGGTTCGGGGGTTGTAAGTCTACCGACCCTCAACACCACTTTTTTCCTCCGCCTTAGGCCAGGAATGGGCGGATTCTCCACGGCTGATTCCCCAGTCTCCCACCTGGCCACAAGAACTTTCTCTGCCAGATGAATCTTCTATCAAGGATCTGACCGAAAGGCAGGTTGAACAACCGAGGCATCCGGTTCATCCCTCTCACTGTCCTTCGCTCCAGTGTAGGTTTCTAGGGTGATCATAACTTGAGCAGATACTCTGCAGGACAGGAGCCTTCCATTGGAACTATCGGACCCAGCGGCTCAAATCTCAGCAGCCGGGGAATACCTCCTCATGTGTCCCTGCATTCGGCCTTTCGTGCTGCAATGCAGCCTCAAACACCATTATTATTTGTAGAGCGCTCTGGCTCTGTGAGTGGAGGGCGGTTTTCCTGCAACTAAAAAAAAAAACTGACGTGCCTCCATTACCAAGGTGGTGCCTTTTTTGGTGAGCATTTAGACTAGCTCATTTCGGACGCCACGGAAGGAAGAGTGCCTCTCTTCCCCACATAAGCTGAGACCCCCCCATCTTAGACGTCATCAGATGCGCTTTCGTTCGTTTCAGAATTAATTCGGCTGGGGTGTCCCCCGCCTGCCTCCGAATATGGTCCACTCCCCAATCAGGGGCAGAGGTGCACACTTTGCCGCAAAGTTGAACACGGCCTAGTAATCCCGGCCGAAAAACCCCCTGACCTACGGGATCCGATCCCATAGGCTCTCTTCATCCTGACACGCTCTCATCCACAAAAGACTCCATCCTAGTAGGCAGCCGACTTTTTTTTTTTTTTTTTTGTTTGTTTTTTTTGTACGTCTGGCTCTCCGTTATAAGACAGGTGGGTGGGTCAGGGACTGATGTCTTCCGGACACAGTCGAGTCTGTCTCCCGCCCACCGAATGATTTTTTTTCCATCCTCCAGGTCCTCCAAGGTTCCCCTTTTCCAGAGGTCGAGCTCTTCAGAGGTTTCTATTTCACCTCTTTGTGGGTTCCCAATTGAACGTACAGTTCAGATGGACTTCATCCTTACTCATCAATGAATCCACTCATTAAATTGTGGCCAGAAATTAGGTTAAAAAAAGAGCTCTTAGTTGTTACGTGTCTAGGGCAGCATCCTTCTGTACGTTTGCTTACTATTCATCTTCCGGAGGGTCACAGGAAGGGCATGACGACATCCAAGGCCACTCATGGCCATGTGGATCAAGTCAGCCAGCCATCCGAGAAACCTATTGGCTGTGCAACATACCTGTCTCGGGCGACTTAAAGGTGCACTCTACTCGTGCGGTCAGTGCATCCTGGGATATTTGACACCAGGCTTCTGCTGAGCAAGTGTGGAGGGCAGCGAACCGGTGCAGCCTGCATACGTTCGCAAAGGACTTCAATGTTCATTCCCAGGCATCGGTGGATACGAGCTTGGTAGGTGTATTTTCTGAGTTTGTTTGTACCCACCCAGGGACTGCTTTAGGATGTTCATGGTCCTGTGTCCTCCAATGAGGCAACTGAGAAAAGGGGATTTTTGTGTGTACTCACCGTAAAATCCTTTTCTCTGAGCCTCTAATTGGGGGGCACTTCACCCACCCTGTGGCCCATTTCGGGCCATACTGTTTCGTTGTGGCTGTTTTCAGTTCTCATATGGTTACCTTCTGATGTGCGTCTATTCTCTTTCTCCTACTGCTTGGTCACTGAACTAGTTCGGCCTGGCCCAACCATGGGGTGTATACTGCAGGGAAGGAGTTAATCTGTTTTTTTATATTCACTTAGTGTCAGCCTCCTAATGACTGCAGCATGACACCCATGGTCCTGTGTCCCCCAATTAGAGCCTCAGAGAAAACGATTTTACAGTGAGTACATACAAAAATCCCCTTTTTGCATACTTTCAGTCACATTTCCAACTAGACTCATGCACGCCTTCTCTTAAGCCTCTTATATTAAGAGAAGTCAACAAAGACTAGTTGAGATGTGAGTGTGTAAATGACAAACTTGAGGTTACAAGACTGGACAGTAGTGATGAGTGAATAGTAAAATACTCCTGTTCGGATAGCTCTAATTGAATACTTTGAACAAGTAACAAATCCAATGCAAGTCAATGGGGAACTCACCTGTATCCGTATACTGATATACTTGAAAGTATTCAGTTATAGCTATCCAAACCAGAATATCTTACTACCCACTCATCACTACTGGAAAGGGAATGCAGGGAAATTGTGAAAGAGTGTGATTTAGGAGGCAAGACAAACCCTTTAAGTAAACTTATGTGTAAAATGGCTTAGAAAGAAAAACTATGTAACTTGACATCCAAAAAAACTGCACAAAAACAAACAACCACATGTCCCATAATAAATTAATACAAATTATGAAGTTTGTACACTGGAGACCACACCTGTATTGCTACTACATCGCTTCCTTAGGGATGAGCTACTGTACCGGTCACAGCAGCAATGCTCTTTAGCGGTAGTCGGACTTGAGATGAAACCTCTAGTATTTCGTACTTTGTTGCTCTTTCTGATAAGCATCACTGACTGTACAGTAGACTGAGAGACTCGTGTGCATTCTTTTTTTAGGTGGATTGGATGAAGCACTCTATAATGTAATAGCCATGGCAAGAGAGCAAGAAATCCCATTTGTTTTTGCCCTGGGACGAAAAGCTCTAGGGCGATGTGTGAACAAGTTGGTGCCGGTCAGCGTTGTAGGCATCTTCAGCTACTCGGGGGCTGAGGTGAGTTAAAAAAGAAAAGCTTTATTACATTTGTTTTGTATTATTTTTCAATCAAAACTCACCACTAAGTTGTTCAGTATATATATCACAAGCGCTGCAAATAATACAGATTTACAGTGTGGAATCGTCAGCACTCTATACTACAATATCTGTGGATTGGGTTTTAACTTCCTGACATATTGTTCATGGATATACTCTCCTGTGTTTGCTCCATACAGACCTGGTCTGTAATAGTCAATCAATGTTACGAACAGCAGCAAACTGAGCTAGCTCCAGTTGCTGCTGTTTAACCTTTTAAATGCCTCTGTCAGTCTGTGACCACTGCAATGAAGTGGTCAGATTATGGGGTAGATTGGTCTGTTAATCATAGTGGGCCTTCTGTGACACGCTTGTAGGGTGCATGGATTACCATGGCTGCCGAGACCACTGAAGCGAAGATGCAGGCTTCAGTAGGGAGATAGTTAATTTTACTATATACTGCATATGATCAAATGATAGCAAATTCAATTTCCCCAATGAGACTTCAGAATGCATTTTTTTTTTCTTTCTTTAATTCCCAAGTGGGTAACTTGGGATCCACCCCTCCAATATAGGAAACTCCCTAAAATAAAAGGGTGGCACCTCTCCTCCACATCAGTACATTTTCCTGTCCTGGAGGAGAGGAGACCTATACACGGCTGTTTCAAGGGATGCAGCGGAAGAATTGTACCTGGGCCAGGGACTGGTGCATGAAGAAGCGTTAATCACTGCTGCACTAGGGTTCTGGGTCAGAGGTTTCCCTCCACATTTGGGCTGATGCAGAGACAGGGCGGGGACATGGAGCACAGAGGCTTGGTCATCACTTTGCCCTGGAGCTGGATGCTTGCACACGGCACCCTCGTGGTGTTTCCGGTCACGCACAAATCATGGGAGTAACCAGAAGAGACACAAGCACAAACAAAGTCTGATTCTTGGCATGTGCAGGACCGCCCCCAAGATGGGGCGTGGGAAGGCTCCCTGCTTACCGGGAGGAGGTTTAAAGAGACAGTCTGCAGTTTGGAGGGGTGAGCATAGTTTGCCTTTTAGGTATGGAAGACTATCGCTCTCCTAGGATGCAGCATCTGCCCAGGCAACTGAGGATGTCTCTGCGAGATAGTGGTACATCGCCTAGCCCTTCCAATCGGGCTAGCCATCGCTCAAAGGACTCTGCCAGCCAGCAGCTCGGCCTCTGCTTCCTGAAGCGGTACTTCTTGTGTAGTGAGTGATCTTTGTGAATGTGTCAGATTTCTCAGGGAACCTTAGCTTTTCTTTCTGTAGGTTAAACCTAAGAAAAAGCTATGTAAGATTAAGAATGAGTGTGAACTGTGCAAATCCCCAGTAGTCACCCACTATCTTTAAAGACCTGTGTAAGAAATATATTCAGAAGACTATTGTGGAAGATACCACCGATTTTGCTTCTGCTTATCAGTCTATGATGTCAGAAATGAGGGGTATGCTGAAATCCCTATCTAAGTCCCCCAGATATAAGAAAAAGCGGATGGCGTCCTCGTCAGGTGCAGATTGGGCTCATAGGTCCGAACGAGAATCAGTGGCTTGTTCATCTTCTTCAGGTTCCTTCTCCACTTCCTCCTTCTCCTCAGATGAGAGTGCCGCAGGTGGGAAATCCTGTTTCCATTTGGGGGATGTGAATCAATTGACTAAGGCAGTGAGATCTACAATGGGCCTGACTAAGACCAAGGGTTAAGAGACCATGCAAGATGTTCTGGGGCCTCACTGGAAAGAAAAAAAACATTCATTTCCCATAATCTAGAAAGTGGACAAAGTGATTAGAGAACAGTGGGAGAAGCCAGATAAGAGACTTTACAGATCTTCCACCCTTAAACGTAAATATTCTTTTGATGAAGCTACTTCTCCCTCATGGGATAAGTGCCCTAAACTTGATGTGGCAGTACCCAAGTCATCTTGGAAGTCGGCCTTGCCCTTTGAAGAACTGGGTTCACTCCATGAAGGCAGATAGTTTCCTTCAAAACAACTGGGAGTCAACAACAAGCATATTTCTCCTTCGCCTCATTGGGGGACACAGACCGTGGGTGTTATGCTGCTGTCCACTAGGAGGCGACACTAGGCAATATCTGAAAAAGAGTAATTGACTCCTCCTCTGTAGCATACACCCCCTGGCTGGGCCCTTACCCGACCAGTTTTTGCTTAGTGTCTTAGGAGTGCAGACCTCTTTATTTTTCTCTTCTCTTTTTTCTTTACTTTTTACTTTTTATTTTCCTCTGAAGAGGACATAACATTAGGAGGGAGTATTGCAGCCTCCATACTCTCCAGACAGTATCTCTCTGGATGCGAGTCGAGGCTGCTCCTCCATACTCCCTCCTCATCTGCACATGGTCAGGAGACCATGTTGGAAGCTCATGGGAGAGCTAACCTCCCCGGTCGGGTCGAGGTTCCAGGTATGTGGCCACAGGTTCTGGCCTGCCACAGGGTCCTCCGGAGGCTGCAGGGTTCCTGGCCTGCCACTTAGCCCTCCGGAGGCTGCAGCAGGCTTACTGACCGGTGGAATCCGGTCACAGAAGGGGAGTGCGGGGCTTCCAGATGGAGCGCACAAGGCCCACAGGGCTCCTTAATAGTCTCATCCCCCCCTCCCCTGCTCCTGCATGTTCCCTGCATTTCCCTGCCTGTGGATGCAAAACGAATCGTAATGCATCCACAGCTCCTTTGTGGCCTCGCCATCAAGGACCGCCCTTTGGGGTCCACGCTTCCCTACTGCTCCCCCCTGCGGCGGATGCGGCGATTTTTAGTCCTTCCGCGCCGTCCCGCACACTTTTTCGGGTCCTAGTATTAATCTAGGCCCCGGCTTCGGCCTAGCGCCAGCTGGCACGCCCCCGGCACGCCCCCCGCACGCCTCCATGTTTACAACAGCGCGCGTCATGCGGGAGGCGGGCCTGTGATTTGCTCTCCTCGCTCCTCGCGAGATTTTCTGCGTCTAATCACGCCCCCTTCTTCCCCTTCTCCGGCACTGAATAAGCGCCGCTCGGAGCCGCTCCCCTCGGGCCGCAGTTAACTAAGGGGGCTCTGAATAGCAGCACCGCTCATGTAGGTGCTGAGCCGAGCGGCTAAGGTGCCGGTTTACAGTTCCAGCATTCCCACCGCTGCCATCTTAAGGGGAAGCCTGAGGGAACAGCCCAGTTACAACAGGAGCCCTACAAATAGGGCTCCTCCGGGAATAGCTAATGCATAGCTCCTGTTAATGCACAGTGTGTCTCACATGTACTCATGTGAAGACCAGTCCTGCACATGTTACTGTGGCATTTTTTCCTACTATTTTTTCTTCTCCCCAGCACTGCAGTACATATCAGCAGCTGCTCCCTGCTGCTCCTCACTCACCCCCCTCCTCTCAGTCTGTGTATGCTTACACTAATAAGTCTTGCAGGCTGCAGGAGATTAAGCTGGAATTAGCTTATTCCCATAGTCCAAACCTCTATTACAGGGGACATATATCAAGTGAGGACTACTGTTGAGGATACTGTGCCTTTAGAATAAGGCAATGTGGTTTAATCAGGAGGTCTATGAAGTAATGACGTATTATGGAAACCTTGTCCATGTCTCATAAGGCTTTGTCCCTATTTCCATCTCAAGGCGTTCTTTGGTCGACCCATCTCACGGTGGCCCGACATCCTCCTTCCTAGACCGTCCACAGTGGGGTTCTCAGACTATGCCGAGATTCCCTTCAGCTGCCCGACATGTTTCTTCTAGGTCCTCCTCAGGTGAGGATGCTGGGTTAAAGTGGAGATTCTTCTCTTCTCCGTCATACTCGCCCCCGCAGTTGAGGGTGCTGTTGCAGTCGTCCCATTTCAAGACCGCACGACTTTGTCACGTTCTTCCTTTGTCACCTGCGTAGAAGTTAAAACTTCTCTTGACTGTCCAGCTTTCTTCCTCAGAACCAACAGTTGGGCCTCTGAGTGACAGCAACAACGCCGGGTCTCCGGACCGCTAGGCGGTAATCATGGACCCCAGCTGCCCCCGCTATCTCACCAATATTCCTATTTCACAGGGATCACTCTCAGGGGCATCTGTTTGACGGTCTTTACCGTTGGTAGGACGACAGGGACTAGGTGTGGTTCCTTCACCATTGATTTCCACGACTTTGGGTCAATCACCCGGCCTTCAAACACAGCTGATCTTCCTGCAAAGGACCTGTACTCAGCTCCTGCAAGAGGACCAAGCGTTCTCACAATGGACGGTTCCTCCTCGGTTCTGGACACCTTCCTGACTCCAGAGATGCAGGGTTTCGAGGATCACTATCCCCTCTCACACAGAGGATTCAAGGTTAGTTCCCTGGCACCTTGCATGCTCTCCCCTCTGTTGGGGTGCAGTTATGACATTAAACCTCCTGGTTAGATACCATCTCCTTACTCAGCTCCCCTCAGGCGGGGTGCTGGGTCAAGGTTCGGAGTACTGTATGTTTTTTTCTTCTTCCTCCGCTCCTTCTGGTGGAGACTCTGGTCGAGGTTGAGACATCAGGAGCCTTCCCAGTCTACCTCCCCAAACTACAAAACATCAAAATGCTGGACTGTAGGACGCGGTTCAAAAGGAACTGCGGCCACTCGCCACACCTGTCATAGCAGGTGAATTAGGAAAACATGTGCAAGTGCTATGCAAGGTCCGACCTGGAGCAGGATCTACCAGTCTCCGTAATCTACTCAGACCCAACTCTGCCCGCATGAATCTCAGGTGGGCCGTCCGGTGCACGACATGGCCGTATGTACGGTCCCCGCTTTTCCTCACTCGGAAGATCCTTCAACAGTTGCACAGCACAACTGGGTCGCTCTACCCCTCAGCACCCGCCCTACGCGAGCGAGGCCTGGTCTCAGATCTACTAAATTCAGCACGCACGTCCTCATTCATGCAGCAAGCATTGTACGGCCGTGATGACTGTGAAAGCTTTACCTTCAGGATGGGCGCTTGGCATGCATGAGTAAGGCAGAACCTGCCCCTACGGAACCCATCACGGGGTTTTTGTTGTTTGTATGCAAACTGAGACTTCAGGATGCAGAAGCTTCTCCCTTGCACTGACTAGCCGTTTATTCTCCACGTGGAACATAGGGTTTAAGGCTCCTAACACAGCCTTTTTCTCCCTGTTGCCTCGCCATCCCCGGAAGTTGCGTCTACTAAGGACGATGGGCCTTGGCGTACTGATTTCCCGCAAACCACAACAAGCGGAAACGCGGGGTGTTCCTTCCTCGTACCTCCTCCGGCCACATTGGATGAAGACATGGGCGACGGTTCCTATGCGTTCCGATCTCCCCCTGTGATGATGGATGCAGTCGTGGGCGACGGTTCCTCTGCGTTCCGATCTCCCCCTGCCATGATGAATGCAGTCGTGGGCGACGGTTCCTCTGCGTTCCGATCTCCCCCTGCCATGATGACTGCAGTCGTGGGCGACAGTTCCTATGCGTTCCGATCTCCCCCTGCCATGATGGATGCAGTCCTGGGCGACGGTTCCTCTGCGTTCCGATCTCCCCCTGCTATGACGGATGCAGTCCTGGGCGACGGTTCCTATGCGTTCCGATCTCCCCTATGGACAACTTGCCACAGACGCTTCAACATCAAGCTCTTCACAATGGATATCTGAGCTTGCTGCGCATAGCCTAGCTCCGGGCCAATTTTCGATCTCCCCCAGTCGTCTCCGGCTCCTGGGTTGCAGCATACTGTTGGCCATCGCAACAGCTGAATCAATGCCACAGACTACATGGCACAGTTCCTGATACAACTGCAGTCTCCCCAGCCGCCAATGGGCCCTGGGTTGTAGCGCACTAACGATCGCCGAACCAGCTGGTTCACACCAGGCATACAGAGTACAGCTCTGCCACCCGGAACGAGAGTAGAATATCGGCGCGCTCTCAGGACCAGTTGTATTCCATACACCTTACTATAGTCAGAGAGGCTCCCTTCGTTCCAGATCGCTTGAAGAGCTATCCACTGGAGCTACGATGTTGCGCTTGAAACCAATATATAGCTGCCATGACCTAGTGGTAAGCACAGCTGTCTACCAACGCAAAACTGCCCGGGTACAGACATCTTCTTAATCTTCAGTCATAGTGACTCTCGCCTATGGTTTTTTTTTCCTGGATTACGGATGGTTCATCAGTTCCATCTGACGAAGCTGAATACATCTTCTTTGTCACATGTAATCTCCAGTTAGGCTACTTCAACAGTCATGTGATACTCTGGGCAGATCTTTTCCCCAGTGGGGCCGTCCTTATCCTGTCTGACTGTCTTTAGTCAGAGGTTTTTTCTTTCAACGGGTCTTGGCTTCCTCGAGTTCTCTAGTCTGAGCACGGATATGATAATCCGCTCCTGAATACAGTTCTTTCCCTGGTATGTTTCTATCTGCATACCCTTCTCGGATGCACGCACAATCATATCCATCGGAGTGCCTTCTCTCCTTTGGGCCCACTTTCCACCCAGACAGTCCAGGGGTTTCATCTACCTCGACGTGTCGCTGACAGCAGTCGTCGCCTTGTTCTCTGTCTAGGTTTACTGTTCATGGTTTATTACTACCAGACGTTTGATGTCCTGTCCTCACCGGCAGACCCCATAGGTTTGGGGGTTTTCTCCTTCACATTCTGTGGTTTTGGGGCATCCATGGGCATGGATGTTTATGTATGTATGTATATATGTATATATATTGGTGTGTATATGACAAAAGGCCTATTTATCACTTGCAGTGGTTTTCCACGCATCATGGTTTACCTTCCTGGGTATACCCTTGGTTTTTAGCCACCCTTGCCGGGACGTTCACTGGTGTTCTTAGGTAAGTTTCACTCTGGTCCGGTTACCAGAGAACAGAGTTTTTTCTCCAGCTGCCATCGCTGTATGCACCTTAGATGCTGGTTCTGCGTCCTCTTGTGCTTCCGGCTTCGGTTATCTCTTTTTTATTCTCAAGTACCTTGCTGTTTTCTCGAGGTTTTCATACGCTGTTCCCAGAACTATGTGTCTTCCGGAGACACTTCCATTACCAGTACCAGTTCATACTGTTCGGCTGTGGCATTTCCTAGTTGCAGCCTTTCCTCCACCCTTCACGGTGCTTTGACCTACGCGGTCACCCTTATGAAGGTGGTCTTTTCATCCCACCTGCAAGTCTTTTTCCTTCCATCCCTGTGCTTCTTACCAGGGCATTGAGTGACGTTGGGTACATTCTGTCTCTCTGCCACACCTTTGTGCCTGTTTGGACATTTCCACACATGCAGAGGCCGGGCTCTCTAGGTCATTTCTTTCTTCAGAATGATACCAAGGGACTATGCCAGGTTCCCCGGTCACAGGTCTACTGCCTTAGAACTGCTGGCTAGATATGGTATAGTTTTTCGATCATTGAATACCGAGGTTCTCTACTCCTTGCACAGGAGTATTCTAGATCTTTGGCGCCAGGGCTATGTACACACAGGTGTGCTCGCCAGCCGTCTGAGTTAGTCTTATTTTTGGTGATCATTTTGACGCCTATACTCAAGCGTTAAATAACGCAAATCCGGGTATGCGTATTCCCTAGGCGGCAATATTCCACCTCAGTAGTGCGTTTTTTACAAGAGTTTATAACAATATTCTCTCCCACCCAGGGACTGCTTTAGGACGTCCCACGGTCTGTGTCCCCCAATGAGGCGAAGGAGAAAAGGAGATTTTTGTGTACTCACCGTAAAATCCTTTTCTCTTAGCCTCTAATTGGGGGACACAGCTCCCACCCTGTTGTCCGTATCGGGCTTTGTTGGTATTGTTTCTATCTTAAATGCTTTCCTGTATACATGCCTTTTCTTTAGGCTTTATTTTCGTTGAGCTCATATTGTCTTTCTGTTCGGCTCTTCGGTCCTTTGGCGTCATATATAGTCGCCCTTGTCTGGCCTATTTCTTGTCACTGTCGTCTTCTCCTACTGCTTTAGCACAAAACTGGTCGGGTAAGGGCCCAGCCAGGGGGTGTATGCTACAGAGGAGGAGTCAATTACTCTTTTTCAGATATTGCCTAGTGTCGCCTCCTAGTGGACAGCAGCATAACACCCACGGTCTGTGTCCCCCAATTAGAGGCTAAGAGAAAAGGATTTTACGGTGAGTACACAAAAATCTCCTTTTGGACCAGCCATTGCGGGAACATGCATGGCCAGATCAATGTTGGTCTGGCTCCAGCAATTGCAGGATCAGTTAAAGGGTGGTTCCCCTTGACATACCATCTTGGCTTCTCTTATTGCAGGGTGCTACAGCCTCCATGGCCGATGCATCAGATGACTCTCTTAAACTATCGGCTAAAGCTTCGGCACTTTCCAAATCAGCCAGAAGAGCATTGTGGCTGAAAAGTTGGAAATGAGAAGTTCAGGCTAAGTCGAAGTTATGATCCATACCCTGTGAAGGTGAATTAGTCTTTGGTAAAGCCTTAGACGATCTGCTGGAAAAAACTTCTAACAAGACAAAAGGGTTTCCAGCTCCTTCAATCCCGACGTTTCGGAACCGCTCCTTTCGCAGGGAAAAATTTCTTAGGAGACGACCACTGAAGGATCAGGATACCTGGAAGTCCTCCTGTAAAAGAGGCGAAGGTTTTCTCTTCAAAGGAACCTCTTCAGATTTCAGAAAAAATACCAAGTGCGTCCCTTCAACAGGTGAGGGGACAATTCTTCTTATTTCTTCCTGCCTGGCAGAAATCGCCACCAACAAGTAGGTACTAGACATTATTTCAGACTGTTTGTGACTAAATTTCAATGAGCCCCCTAGTGGGTCCCTGGTATTAACATCTGTCAGTTCTCAAAAGAAACAAGCTTTAGAGTTAAGGCCCTGTCTCGCTCTTCAATGTGTCGGCAAACCGACCAACGATCTGACTTTACCTAGATCGCTTGAACGACGTTTAATGATTGCTAGTTAAGTGCCACACGTATAGATATCTTTAACGATGCAGCAACGATTCTGTGACAAGCGAACGATACTTGCGGTCGTTCGATCGCCTACGTCCTTCAGTTCTGAATAGGCGAAGTTGTTAACAACATCGTTATCAAGTTGTCACACACACCATGCTGCAGGTTGGACGGACGATCATCGTTTGGTTTAATGGTGGGTTTACACACACCGATCATTGTGTCCAATATCTGAACAGATCTCTGGTTGCAGTGAAATCATGGACATTTTGCACCATTTGTACACAGCCACAGAATGGAACTATGTGTCCATGATTTCACTGCAACCAGAGATCTGTTCAGATATTGGACACAATGATTGGTGTGTGTAAACCCACCATTCGGTTTGGTTCATAAACCTCCCATCAACAATCAGTCAACTTATCGTTGATCGTTTGTACATGTCACACTGAATGACATCGTTTGAACAACTGCAAACCCGTGATGTTTCAATAATATCGTTAGCGATATCGTTGTGTGAGACGGGGCCTTTAGTTCTCGGTTTGGTGGTAAAAAATGTTCTACAGACAGTCCCGTAAGAGGAGGAGGGTTGTGACTTTTATTCCCCTGTGTTCCTTGTAGAAAAGCTGGGTGGTCCATATAGAACAATCATTAACCTTAAAGAACTGAATCTCCACCTCCTTCAGCAATCATTTAAAATGGAAACAGTCAGATCCACCATAAAAGTCCTTTACTCAAATTCATTCATGGTAGTACTTGATCTGAAATTTGCGCACTACCATATTCCTATTCACCCAGATCACCAAATGTTCTTGAGACTAGCCTTGCCCATTCGGGGGTAAATAATTTACTATTCACAATTCAGTTCACTATGTCCCCCAGTACCTCTTCCCTCTCCTCTTATTTCTGCTGAAGACTTTGCGTCTTTCTTTAAGCAGAAGATTGATAACATCAGAGAAAGCTTTGGCCCGCAGCCCCCTATGCCCCTCCTCATAACTGCTCAGTCCTGTTCTTCCAAAGCCAGCTTCTCCACCATGACAGACGATCAGCTCTCCTTCCTTTTGTCAAGATCACATCTCACTACTTGCACGCTCGAACTGCTCCCATCCCAACTCATCCGCAACCTCGCCACAGTTTTCATCCCAGCCCTAACACATCTCTTCAACCTTTCACTTACAAATGGTGTCTTCCCCTTATCCTTCAAATATGCCTCAATCACACCCATCCACAAAAAGCCCATCCTCGACCCATCCTCTGTGTCTAACTATTACCCGATATCGCTGCTCCCTTATGCCTCAAAAATGCTGGAATAGCATGTCCATCTTGAACTGTCCTCCCACCTCTCCTCCTGCTCCCTTTTTTGACAGATTGCAATATGGCTTTTGACTGCATCACTCTACTGAAATTGCCCTAAGTAAAGTCACCAATGACCTGCTAACTACCAAGAGAAAGTGACACTACTCTGTTGTCCTCCTCCTCGACCTGTCTTCCGCCTTTGACACTGTAGACCATTCTTTCCTGTTACAGATTCTCTCATCTCTTTGCATCACAGACTTGGCCCTGTCCTGGATCTCATCGTATCTAACACATCGGACTTTCAGTGTCTCCCTCTCCCACACCACCTCCTCATTTTTCCCCCCTGTCTGTTGGTGTTCCCCAAGGCTCAGTTCTAGGACACCTACTCTTCATCTACACCTTTGGCCTGGGTCAGCTCTTAGAATCACACGGTTTGCAGTACCACCTCTCCTGATAATGCGCAGATCTACCTCTCTGGACCTGACATCACCTCCTTACTGACTAAAATTCCACAATGTCTGTCTGCCATTTCATCATTCTTTTCTGCTCTCTTTCTAAAACTGAACATGGACAAAACAGAATTCACCATCTTTCCCCCATCTCACTCTACCCCTCCCCTAGACCTATCCATCAAAGTCAATGGCTGCTCACTTTCCCCAGTCCCACATGCTCGGTGTCTTGTGGTGATCTTCGACTCTGTCCTCTCTTTCAAGCCACATTTCCAAGCCCTCTCCACCTCCTGTCGACTCCAACTCAGAAATATTTCCTGCATTTGTACATTCCTTGACCAAGAAACCGCAAAAACACTTGTGCATGCCCTCATCATCTCCCGCCCTCACTGTTGCAACCTCCTCCTCTCTGGCCTCCCCCTTAGCACTCTTGCACCGCTCCAATCTATCCTAAACTCTGCTGCCCGACTAATCCACCTGTCTCCCCGCTATTCCCCAGCCTCTCCTCTCTGCCAATCCCTTCACTGGCTTCCTATTGTCCAGAGGCTCCAGTTCAAAACCCTAACTAGGACATACAAGGCCGTCCACAACCTGTCTCCTCCATACATCTGTGACATGGTATTCCGGTACTTACCTACACGCAACCTTCGATCCTCTCAAGATCTCCTTCTCTACTCCCCTCGCATCTCTTCTTCCTACAACCACATAAAGGATTTCTCCCGTGCTTCCCCTATACTCTGGAACTCTCTTACCCAACACATCGGACTCTCGCCCACGGTGAAAACCTTCAAAAGGAACCTGAAGACACACCTCTTCCGACAAGCCTACAATCTGCAGTGATCCTCAGTCTACTGAACCGCCGCACGACTAGCTCTACCCTTTCCTAGTGAATCCTCACCCATCCCTTGTAGACTTTGGGCCCTCGCAGGCAGGGTCTTCTCTCCTTCTGTACTTGTGTGAGCCTTGTATTGCCCATGTTTATTGTACTTGTCTATGTATGCCCCTTTTCACATGTAAAGCGCCATAGAATAAATGGTGCTATAATAATTAATAATAAATAGAACACTACCAATATTGAGCTCCGCCTTTTGGTATTTGTGTCTCCACGGGTGTTCACAAAAGTGGTAGCAGAAATGATAACACACATTAGGGATCAAAATAACCTTATAATTACCTATTTGGATGATTTTCTTATCATGGGGACCTTGGAGACTGATTGCAGTCATCAAGTTCAGATGGTAATGAAGACCCCGGAAGACCTGGGATGGTTGGTGAATCTGGAGAAATCTTGTCTTCTATCAACATCACAGCTGTTTCGAACACTGATACTGGATTCAAGATCACAAATTTGCCACCTCCCAGAGGACAAAAAATGGAAAATTGTCTCGCTAATATAATCAACCATGGACCACCCAGAGATGTCTTTCAGGAGGGCTATGTCTCTGATGGGTTCCCTCGCAGCTTGAATCCCGGCTGTCCAGTGGAGCCAATTACACGTCTGTCTCCTGCAGTTTGAAGTAATCTGTTAAGACTGTTTGGAGGGCAGGTTAATTCTTTCCTCAAACACACTCTATTCCCTCAGATGGTGATTGGACACAGACAACTTGTCTTCAGGGGTACCATGGGTATCCCCAGCTATGGATATGATTCCACAGACACCAGTTCCTTTGGCTGGGAGGCTCATATGGAGGGCAAAGCGGCACAGTGGACTGTACATGAAAAGCAGGCTTTTTCAAATCTCCAGGAGCTCCTAGCATTAAAAAGGGGTTGGTCCAGTTTCTTCCCTTTCTCAGGGGACGGGATGTTCAACTTTTTTCCAAAAACAGCATGGCAGTTTCCTGTGTGAATCATCGGGGGCACAAGATCCTTCTCTCTGATGGAAATCACCTTCTGCAATAGCCCAAAAACACCTTTCCTCACTGACTGCGTTACATATCAAAGGGTCAAGCAACTTAGTAGCAGATGTTCTCAGCATATGTCCCTTGAAACAGGGAGAATGGTCTTCAAGTCCCAGAGCATTCATACCATTGCAGATATGTTGGGCTTACCGTCAATGGATATGTTTGCTACCAGAGAGCAGGAAGGTGGACAAATTCTGCTCCCTCAACCCGAGAGGCAGACCACTGGCTGTAGACACCTTTAAAAATCCTTGGAATTCAAGGACTGCTATATGCATTTTCCCAGTCTTGTTGATACCTGCAGTCTTACCGAAAGTGTGAATGGGTCAGGCTTCAATAATAACGATTGGTCTTCAATGGCACAAGAGACCTTGTGTTTTTTTGGCTGAAAAAGATGGCAATTGTAGATCCTTGGCACCGTCCGATTACGCTGGATCTACTAACCCAGGGTCCAGTCCTACACCCTCCAAAGACTTGCCTGCATTTGGCGGCCTGGCTCTTCAGAGGTATATGCTCCTAGATAGCGGGTTTTCCCAGGATCTAGTAGTGACCCTTCTAGTTAGCCAAAAACCAGTTATCACTAGGCTCCATGGGGAGGGTCTGGAAGAAATTTTTACCACTTCAGGGGTCAATCCTGTGGGTCCTCCCCGGATTTCAGCCATCTTTGGAGTTCCATCAGAAGGGGTTACGTTTAAGGTTAGCAGTTAGCACCCTTAAAGTAAAAGTTTCCGCACTGGGTGCAATGTTTAATTTTGATCTTGCCAGGTAATCAGTGGGTAAGAAGTATCATTTCATCTTTTCAAAGGGCCTATCTGATACACCACCCTAAAACCCCTACCTGGGATTTAAATTTAGTGCTTAACCCTCTCTCTGATGGTACTTTTGAACCTCTCTCAGAAGTGCCGATTAAAATCTTTACAATAAAGGTAGCCTTACTAATAGCTCTCACGTCAGCAAGGAGAATTGGTGATCTCCAGGTGCTATCTGTCAATCCTACTCATACCCAGATACTTCAGAATAGGGTAGTATTAAGACCTGATCCTGCCTACTTACCAAAAGTGCTTGATCCTTTTCATAGATCACATGAGATTGCCTTGCCTCCCTATGTGATCCCCCACCCAATGCACAGGAACAAAAAATTCATACCTTGGATGTGAGGAGAGCCCTGATCTATTACCTAAACAGAATCAAAGACTATAGCAAATTCCAGGATCTGTTCATCTCCTTTCAGGGTTCCACTAAGGGCTCTGGTATATCTAAAAGTACATAAGCTAGAAGTATCCATGACGCCATCTCCCTAGCTTACTCCTCTTCTGGTACTTGGGTACCTTCAGAAATTAGAGCCCATTCTACAAGATCTATCTCTATGGGCAAAGAAGGATGACGTTCCTACAGAACAGATCTGTAAGGTTGCTACATGGTCGTCCCCTTCTATGTTTTTCTGGCACTATAGACTTGATCTTTCCTCCACAACCAATCTATCCTTTGGGAGAAGGGTTTTACAAGCAGTGACCCCTCCCTAGATGCTGGTTTCTCTTGTATAGTCTCTCTCATGTGGTGCTATCATGGGCAAGGGGAAAAAATATACTTACCGGTAATGGGATTTTTATGAGCATATTACGGTACCTATAGTTTCCCCCGCTTTTCATATTCATGGATGTGGTCACATTTGGAACTAGTGTTAATGTTATGGGTATTTGGTGAAGGTGCATTTAACTAATTGTCTCCTTGTCCTCTCTGGGCTCTGTAAGCCTACTCATGCGGAGGAGAGGTGCCACCCTTTTATTCTAATGGGTTTCATGTCCTGGAAGGGCGGACCCTCTCTCATGTGGTGCTGTCATGAGCTCATGAAAATTCAATTACCAGTAAGGAACTTGGATTTTTTTCCTGTTTGAGGGCTTATTTTTTGCGGGATGTGTTGTACTTAGGAATGGCCCCATCCATTTTATCATGTGATATACCGTATATACTCGTGTATAAGCCGACCCGTGTATAAGCCGACCCCCCTACTTTTGCCCCCAAAAACTGGGAAAACTTATTGACTCGCGTATAAGCCGAGGGTGGACTCCAGCACAGGTATACAACCCCCAGCAGTGAGGTATACAGCAGCCTCCCCAGTGGTAGTATACAGCAGCCTCCCCAGTGGTAGTATACAGCAGCCTCCCCAGTGGTAGTGTACAGCAGCCTCCCCAGTGGTAGTATACAGCAGCCTCCCCAGTGGTAGTATACAGCAGCCTCCCCAGTGGTAGTATACAGCAGCCTCCCCAGTGGTAGTGTACAGCAGCCTCCCCAGTGGTAGTATACAGCAGCAGCCCCAGTGGTAGTATACAGCAGCCCCAGAGGTATATGCAGCCCCATATGCAGCCCAGAGGTATATGCAGCCCCATATGCAGCCCCAGAGGTATATGCAGGCCCAGAGGTATATGCAGGCCCAGAGGTATATGCAGGCCCAGAGGTATATGCAGGCCCAGAGGTATATGCAGGCCCAGAGGTATATGCAGGCCCAGAGGTATATGCAGGCCCAGAGGTATATGCTGCCCCAGAGGTATATGCAGGCCCAGAGGTATATGCTGCCCCAGACGTACATACAGCAGCCCTTAGGTAGTATACAGCAGCCGCAGCCCCAGGGCTGTATACAGCCGCAGCCCCAGGGCTGTATACAGCCGCAGCCCCAGGGCTGTATACAGCCGCAGCCCCAGGGCTGTATACAGCCGCAGCCCCGGAGGTATACAGGCCCCCCCCCGCCCCTTGCGCGCCAGCCTGTAAAGTAAAATCATACTTACCAGTGTCCTGTCGCGCCGTCCGCAGCTGCCGACACACGATCCCGGGCTTCAATCCGCATCTTCCGGCTTCCGACTTCCTGTGGTCGCGGGCAATGACGTCATTGCCCGCGACTACAGGAAATGCGGAAGACGCGGAATGAAGCCGGGGATCGTGTGTCGGCAGCTGCGGACGGCGCGACAGGACACTGGTAAGTATGATTTTACTTTACAGGCTGGCGCGCAAGGGGGGGGGGGCCCTGGAACTTGATGGGGGGCCTGTATACCTTCGGGGCTGGTGCGGTATTTTCTATATACTCGCATATAAGCCGAGGGGGGACTTTTCAGCCCAAATTTTGGGCTGAAAAACTCGGCTTATACGCGAGTATATACGGTACTTGGAAAAGCAAGGAAAAAAATTCCTAGTGTGGTGAAATGGTAATTGAAGCACAATTCTGTGTTTTACTGTATAATGATTGCTGTAAATAAAACAAAAAAAAAAGAAAGGTTACCTGGAAATATGATTCTCCAGGTCAGTACAATTATGGCGTCGCCATACATGCATAGTTTTTGTTTAAGTGCTGAAAAAATTTCAGAAATTTGTTAAAAAAAAAAAAAAATGCTTGTGCTGCCATTATTTTCAAGAGTCGTAACATTTTCAGTTTTTATGAGATGAAGAACTTGTTTTTTGCGCTCTGAGATTGTTTTATGGCTACTATTTTGCTGTAAATTAAATGTTTTGGTCGCCAGTGTTTTTACTTTTCTTAAGTTTTAAGAAGGGAAATGGCAAATTTGTGTTGTATTTGTTAATCCTCTTAGCGGACTTAAATCTACAATCATTGATCACTTGTGCTATTTACAGCAATGCCACAATATTGCTGTATACAGCAAAAATCATGTTTTCCTATGAATGCTATCTACGGACTGACCTTCGCAGGAGTACCATCATGACTGGCTCAGGAACCTTCAGCCGACCTGTCACTTTCACTGTAACCCATTGAGATCTGTGATTATGCCTCATGGTGCCGAAGAGTGGTTAGAACAACGCACACTCCAGCTGGCTGAACAACACAGCCATCCTCTGCCGCCAGAGGAGTCAGGGAGCAGCCACTACCTCGTATGTGGGCTTAAGAGGTTAAGATTCATTTGGAAAAAACAATGAGTGTTTTATTATTGCTGCATTCTTGAAAGACCAAAGTGTGAAATTATTTAACACACATGGTAAATGCTGCAAATAAAAAAAAAACAAGAATTGCAATTGGTCACCATACGTCCCCAAAATCTCATGGAAAATACTAAATTGCAAAAGTGAATTTGGCATATATGGGTAGGAGTTAAATCCTCCACACAATCTTAATAGTAAGTGATAGAAAATTTTAGTTGGTAGTAAGTGCCATGACCGTGCCACCGAAGCTCCAGCCTTTTGCAAACGGCCTATGGGTGTATGATTGTGAAACCAAATCTATTGATAATTGGCCATCGTGATTAGTGAAGTTTCAGCCAAGGACATTTAAAGTGATCCTAAACCCAGAAACTGACTTCCCCCCCCACCGTATCTTTAGACCTGTCCCTGCACCCCCTCTTATCATTTCTAGCCATCCCTTTTGCAGAAAAAATCGCTTTTGGAAAGTAGAGAAAAAGTTATATTACTTTGTCCTGTGTGAGTTCTCTGTTTCTGACCAAGCCGCAATGGGCGGGGCCTGTGTGCTGCTGCCTTGTAACTATGCACGCCCCTCTCTGCTTCTAAGAACCTGGCTGCGTCATGAAAGGGGCAGGGCTAAATCGCGTCAATCCAGAGCCCCACCCCCTTTCATAACGCGGCCAGGCTCTTGGAAGCAGAGAGGGGCGTGCATAATTACAAGGCAGCAGCAGACAGGCACGCCTATTTGCGGCTTGCACAGAAAGCGAGAACTCACACAGGACAAAGTAATATACCTTTTTCTCTACTGTACAAAAGCGATTTTTTTCTGCAAAAGGGATGGCTAGAAATGATCAGAGGGGTGCAGGGACAGGTCTAAAGATAAGGGGGGGTCAGGTTCTGGGTTTAGGATCACTTTAAGGCATGATGCAGATATTTTAATCTGGAGATGGTCAGTTCTGTTGCATATTTCTTCTGGATTTTCATTGTGTATTTTTTCCTTTTTCATATGGTTAAATCTGTCTCCCAATTCATGTGAAGCATGTCTAGACTTGGTGGCAGGTTTGCTGTTAAATCTGCAGCATGTGACTCTACCATTATGTATAGCCATGCTTTTTTATTTATATTTATTATTTAAATGTCTACCATTTCTGTATGAATACAATCTTTTGACCTTTTTTCTTCCAACCCAGAGTTTATTTAACAACTTGGTCTCTCTGACGGAAGAAGCAAGAAAAGCCTACAAAGATATGGTGTCCTCAATGGAGCAGGAGCAAGCTGAAGAAGCGTTAAAGAATGTCAAGAAGGTCCCACACCACATGGGCCATTCCCGTAACCCCTCCGCAGCCAGTGCAATTTCTTTTTGCAGCGTTATCTCTGAACCTATCTCAGAAGTCAATGAGAAGGACTACGGTAAGCTGTTGGGCATGTAATGAATGTCCATCCAGGGGTATATTTCTATATGGAAGATTTTAATCTTCCATCGTTCCTTATATACACAGTTGAGTGGTTTTCTAGTAATGTCCGTGATGATAAGCTCTAGAACTCGTCACATATTTTAACAAGCATTTTATTCTTGCAGAAACTAATTGGAGAAGTATGGTAGAAACATCTGATGGACTTGAAGCATCTGAAAATGAAGATTCTTCTGTACGAACAACAACTTCTCTTCACACGATTAATGCTCAGTCTGATAAAAATGTGCACAAGCCACTTTCGGGTCCTGGTAGCACTACCTCAGTTTCTAAACTTGGCAAGATTGCTCCGGTTGACAAAGAAGAAGCAAAACCAGATGACAATCTGGAATGGGCTTCTCAGCAGAGCACAGAAACTGGATCATGGGATGGTAGTGGCAGAGATGTCCTCAATTCCTCCATGACAAGCACAACAAGTACTCTGGTGCCTGAAATGCTGGATGAAGATGATGAGAGGAGGAAGACGATGATGAGTATCCTCAGCAACCTAATTCAGTTAGCAGAATAGAGTCTTGGGTATCAGAAACTCAGCGAACTATGGAAACTCTGCAGCTTGTGAACAGTCCAGAGGAAGATAACATTGAGCAAAGTGAAGAAGATTCTGTGGAGAATATCTAGAAGAAACAGAATAGCTTGTCAGAATGGAGCACATACACAAAGTTGCGCAAGTTAAAACTCTTATGTAAATAAAACAAACTCAGGAATCGGTCCACTCACAGAACTTTGCTTTTGGGAGCGTTGCAGTCACTCCCATACCTAGTTCATCTCAATGTTTTGCACTGCATAAATGTTAACGTAAACCCGATTCCCTACAAATGATGTTTTCTTGTTCAATGTCAAGCTGAATTGCTGCTTTTTCACCTTTCACCACTAGGGGGCAATTTCTAAAAATGCCAGCTTGTTTTTCCCCCTTGCATCAGTGGATATGAAGTACATACACACAAAAAGTTAAACTATCATCTTTCCTTGTGGTAAGATACATGTAGATAGTTGTTGGTATCTGACATGCTGGATATCACATTGATTACATCTGGTTTAATGGAATCCATTTTACAAGTGACACTATATTGTTTTGGGCTTGTGTCTTACAGTAGCCATGTTTACATTTTATTGTCGCTCTGCTCTGTAGAAAAGTAGATCTTTCCATTGACAACATCTAAACTTTGATATTGCTAACCCGACTTAGGATTGGTCCTCTGAAGGGGTAGGTTTCCGTCATTCTTGTATTATTCCATCAGTCCAATGTTATCCTCTGAGTTTACAGTGTTGATATCCATGATCCAGGCGGAGGATTACTTACATCTGTACAGTAAGTAAAAATGAACCTACTAGTCTTTGAAAGAAACATTTCAAAAAGTATTTTCCTTTATGTGCACACCCCAGCATTATATGAATAGATATATACAATAAGTTAACATTTCACACTTTTGAAAAAAATCACTTTTTTGCATTTAGTTTTATTTTGTCATAGTTGAATTGTTCTTTTAATTTGGAAATTTCCATTTTAAAGGGAAGAGGTATCATTCTGATCTACTTTTCAGCTTTTCTTTACGTTTTAATGAAATAGTGTATCCTCAGTGAACCCAAGTAAAGGAGCTTTAGAAAATTAATTTTTTGGGGGGGATGTGCAATGGAAACTAATTTGTTGGTTGAAAAAATACACACACAAAAATAATTCAATGAAATGTAATAATGCACGATTGAGTCAAAAACAGACTATTTGTAACCATGTCACATGGTGCAGCATGAAAGTGGCTCTGCAAAATAGGGCTTAAGTAGCAAAGTTGTATTGGTCTTCTAAGTAGTGGAGGGGCAGAATGAGGAACGAATGGGTGTCCACAGAACTGTGTGGAAAAAGTATACCACTTCTGTGGCATCAATTTTTTTTCCATTACAGCTGAACTGATTGTAATATAGCACTGCCTGATTTAGATTTTTCTACCCAAAATGACAAAGCAATTTTGCTGTGTAGCAACTATAGATGAACGAACCTGTTCTGGTTCAATGTTTGGGCTAGTTCGGGTGATTCACTGGAACAAGCATAGCTGTGCTTGGTGCCTGTCCCTGTTCACCCACCTGCTGTGTTTAAGCGTCTCGCACTGGGAGTAAAAACAGATTTACTCGCCGTATGTGGATGTAAAACAAAAATCTCTGCCTCCCACCTCCAGAATGGTTTGCTTATGGCTGGCTGTATGTGTGCAGAGAGCAGAACAGCCAATTAGTGACAGCATGGGTTAAGTTGGGGTCCCTAAACTGCGCCATTGAACCCGAACATCCACTGGTTGTTCGGCACCTGAACCCAAACCTTAAAAGCTTCGCTCATCTCTAGTGGCAACTACCAGTAAGATTTTCTGATAAAAAAGGGTAAGTGTCAGATCCTCTGGTATAGTGATGGCCCCACGTTTTTAGAGCTATATCTGCATCCAACAGTGAGGCATCGATCAGCTATGGTCACTGGTCACATTTACTAAGAGAATGAAATGCCAGTTACTTGTGGTTAAGGCCTCGGCTACATCAAGGATTTTTGCGCACCAAGTCTGCAGTCTAGAGGAAGATATCAGGTTGCATCTCATCATGCGCTCTGCAGCTGTGTGGAGATAACATTATTCTTTAGCACTGCAAAATACACCTAGCTTTTGCCCTTCGGTCAGAGATTTCAGGAACTGAATGTTGCAAATTAAAACATTTAAACACTTCGTTATGTTTTATTAACTTTGGTTACTAAAACATGTAGAGTTCCTTCATGTGGTCATTGTGTTTCAATTGAAGGGGTGTGCTCAAAATCATAAAAGGTTGTAATTGAAAAGTCGCTTGATTTTACAGTGTACTTCTTATTAAAAATCCTCTTCATTCTAAAAAGTAAATAGGTTATCTGGGACATTTTTTGGGGTGTCTATGGGGCATAGAACTCAACAGGTAGTTACTAACAATTTTTTCCAGCTCAAAGCAGTCATTGACTGCTTCTGCTGGTGGTTTTGCTGCCTTTGGTGGTGTGACATTGACAGCAGCTTTATAAATTTCACTCTCCTCTTCCCATAGGCCATCACTGCCCATAACATATATATAGTTCGGATTGACAGCTGGTTCCCCCTACATTAGGCCGTGATGACTGTCAATCCACATGGCATTGGCAGAGACTCCCTATCAACAGAGCAGACAGAAATTTAAGAGCAGGTCTGTTGACATAACACCAGAGAATATCCACTTTATCTAGGACAGATTGATGTAAGGCAGGGCAGGCAGATATTTCTCAGCTATAGCTGGTAAAATTCTCAGCCCCATAGCCGAAAAAAACCCAAATTCCCAGTTAACCCTTTAGACTTGATACCAAGGTTATTGGCGACCTCTAAAGTTAATCAGCGGTGGCCAGTCTCCTGCGCCTGGAGCGCCGTGTGCTTGCAAGCTATTTTCTATAGAAGTTACAAGCACTGTTCTTCAGCTGGCTTGATCACAACACTTGACCTAAGTGGCAGAGGCAAAGCTGCCTTTGCTCTTGGCATCGGAGAGCTAACCTCTTCGGACCAATGGCATGGTTGCACCATTGGTCCAAACAAACAATCAAGAGCACTCTGCCACTTGACATGCAGAAGAGCCAGAAATAGCCCCTTAAAGGGAACCAGTCACCAGACTCCTGCTGCCCAAACCACAGGAATCAAGGTTGAACAATTACATCCAGGTAGATGTTTTCCTAGAATGCTCCAGCATTCTCTAAAGGATCTGTGGCATGGGATTACCTGCTAAGCAAAAAAGATTCCCTTGCTCCTGGTCCAGCAGAGAAGCCTGTACTCCTAGGTCACTGGACTAGAGCAGTGCCCACCTTTTCTTGCCTGTTGGCATCCCCATCGCCTTTTCTGTTTATTAGACCTGGCATAACGTCATCATTGAAGGAGGTTCACAGGGTTCTGGCCTGGTGATCGCAGACTTCCGATGTGTTTGCTGGATCAGAGTTCTGCAAATCTCTTTGCTCTTCTATTTGTTTATATTTTTCTTCTACAGTAAATGTTAGCAGTAGGGGTAACTATTCCCCAAGCCATGCTATGTCATGAAATATCTGTTGTCCATTAAAGAGACAATATTTAATACATGTATATAGGATGTAACTAAATGATTCTAATGATGAATTGAGTGTCTTGGTATTGTAATTTCATGCATTCATAACGAATTTGTATTTAAGTATTTTAGAATTTATTGGATCTCTTGATAGTTAGCATTCGTCAGTTGCCTATGCGGGACTGGCAGCATATTGTACAGTTTTATTAAAGTAAATATATTTAATTGTCTTGAGTCTTGAATGTATAAAGGGTAAGGAGTGAGGTCATCTTAATCATTTGTGGTACATGACAGACCTTAGCCTTCACATTTCAAGCGCTGCCTCGCCTGTGGAAATGATAGGGTTTGGATATGTGCTCACCAAATCCTTGATCCTGATAGGTGGTATTACATATAGGGAATGTCTTCACGGTTGGCTTTCAACCAAATGTCCTAGGTATCTTGACAAAGGAAAGAATCGGTGTCTACTTACAATGTAAGTTAGAGGAACTAACATGGAGATAACCAGTTCATCTTCCTCCAGCATAGTTATTAACAAAAACGCCTGCCCTGGGACAGGCGATAAAACTCTTTAAGAGTGAAGGGGTGGGACAAGATTAGAAATTCACAGTTAATTTCTTCCTCTATGGCCCGTTTCATCATTTTCCTTTTATTTTCCCCCCTAGATGCTTTTCATTTCTGTGCATTCGTTTATATTTTTTTTAAACAAAATTCTGAATCGCACAAAATACATTTATCAAATGCACCAAGTACAAAAAAACATGGTCTTCATTTTTTTCTTTGACCTGTTTTCCAACACCTTAGAACAAAAACTTGCATGTTTTGCAAAATTGTACTTAAATTGGTGCCAAAATACCTGGCATGCAAAAAAAAATCACTACAGGGACGGACTGGGGTACATTTCAGACAAACTTGGTGACATTTTAAAAAATTATAATTGATGGATTAGCAGAAGCTTCTGGAAATCCAAATTTCGCCTTCAATAGTGAATCAAAAACTAAACAGTTAAACTTTAATAAGGTGCAAATTAAAAATAATTGAATGAAAAACACCAAAACATAGACAAAAAAAAAAAGGCGCAAATGCAGTAATGAATCGGGCCCTTTATCTTTACACCAGTTGTGTATATTTCAGCTCAGCCTCAGTCACTTACCTGCAATAAATACACAGACGTGGCGCTATTACCTGGAGACCCAAGCTCTGCCTGCCTGTGGGCCCGTGAGCTGGGCACTGCACCTTGTTGGTCGCCCT
Source organism: Allobates femoralis (assembly GCA_033576535.1). Taxonomy (NCBI): domain Eukaryota; kingdom Metazoa; phylum Chordata; class Amphibia; order Anura; family Aromobatidae; genus Allobates; species Allobates femoralis. The sequence goes on from JARQOC010000004.1 coordinate 170,977,448, forward strand.
GTTCTGTAATGGCTGTTGGATAGAGGTCACCTCTGTGACTGCCTCACAGCCTCATTTTCACTTCATCAAGCCTCCTATTAAAGGAGGCTATTTTTTTTTTTTTCCCCCCATATAATATAATATATATGTGTATATATGTATATATATATATAATTGTTTTATTTCTTCTTCAGGCGCATATAACCAAATGTTTAGGGCAGGCCACAGTGGAGAGAGCAGCGTGGTGATGATGTTAAGGGCTGATTTCCATTTAATCTTGACTTAGGAAAGTTTCCTAAAGTATCCCTAAATATTTCTGTACATAATGGATTTGCTCAGTGATAAGGCCCCTTTTACATCAGCGTTTTTTGCTGATTGCGGTAGATCCGGCAGATTAACCGCATCTGATGCCTAATGGCCACACTTGCGGAAATGTCTAATGGTGGGTTTACACGCCGCGATATCGTTTCGATATCGCAACTCAATGGCGCGGGAGCGCGCAATTAGTGCACGTTCCTCCCGCATCGCATTGAATGTTTACACGCTGCGATATCGGAATACAACGTCCGTGCGATGTCTCCGCCTCCCAACCCAGGATCGCATAGTTAACATGGGAGTGAATGGGTGACGTATCAAATCGCATCGTAATTGGGCGTTTACACAGCACGATCGGCTCCAATCTCCCTTCAATATCGGGGCATTGAATAGCACGCTCATTCGATCCCCGATATCGCATTGACATCGTTCCTGCATCGTATTGGACGTTCACACCATACAACGCAGGAACGATATCGGGTCCAACGATCGAACCACGTGACTTTTCATTGAAATTGTACTGCGATATCGCGACGTGTAAACCCGCCAAAGTGCGGTATTGCCACAATCCGGGAGTTGCAAAATAACCGCATCTGACTGTTTTTTCCCGCTGCCGCAAGTACCAGATCGCGGCAATACTCCACTTGCCGCAAGCCCGATAGACAATACATGGGACTTGCCGCAGATGCGGTAAATCTGACGGATCTGCCGCACATCAGTGAAAACCGCTGATGTGAAAGGGGCCTAAACAGTGATCTCTTTTTCATGCTCTGTGTAAAGAGTTAAATTCTATTGTTTTGTGCTATCTTCTTTTTTTTCCGTTAACACTTGCCTTTGGATGTTATGGCACATAATAATGAAGTACTTGTAAAAAGTATAAATGTAAGGACTGTGAATGAGGATTGGTCTACTTATAAAGTATTTAATGGAAATGTAACCTTACCCAAGTCTCTAACAGGCCGTTATCAATTTAAGGGCAAGGCCAGTGAAGTAAAGCTTCCATTAATCTCTTGCTCATTAAAGTGTTACTGATGTTATTTTTACCAATATGTAATCTTAAATTGTATTTTATGTACAGATGTAGCTGTAGCATTTTATTGTACCAAAATTTAACCTAATATTCCATGTGTTCCTGTGAAGTGTTTGTACAGGACTGCGAGACTCGTGTAAGGCATTGCACACTAAACTGCTTAGTCTTGTTTGTTATCACCTATGCATTAACAGGAAGGTAAAGAGTTGGTGCAAAATGATCAATGGAGGTATTTCAAGGAACAGAATTACAGCACCTCAATCCTTTGTCTAACCTCATGATTATTATTATTTTTTTTTTTTTTTGCAAATGGCTTACAATGGTCCCAAATTGTGAATTTGTATAGATATTTAGATAGATATATATATTTAAAAAGTGTGATATATATATATAAATATTGGTCCCACACATTAAAGGTCAACCTTTTCTTCAAAAACAGTGTGACCAGGTATTTGGATGGTGAAGGTGTTTTGCACATATCTACCTTTGCTTTTATATTTTTCTGTGCACACCAGTGCTAGTATTAATACTAGTAGTAATACTTTCATTCATTTTTCGTCTTACTAACATTCATCAGTGTATTAGGCTCCTATACAGACCAGTGTATTCAGCGTTACGTATGTAGTCTGGATCCTGCAGGCATATCTTGCAGTACTCACTACTCTTGCTAAAGCCAGTGTGATCAGATCAGGTCCGTTTCACACGTGTAGACAGAATCACACGCTTGTCCCATGTCCAGGATTAGAAAAAACACTCCTGTCCCATAGGTGGTGGGATGGTAGCACAGATCTGCTCTGTTTACTTCAATGAAGATGATGCATTAATAGACAAGCAGGGACAAATGTGCTGGTTTTTGCAAGACTGTAGTATTGTGTTTAATTCTGAACAACTAAAGAAAGAGCTTTTTGCTTTGTCGTGAGCTCCTCCTGAGCTCTGAACTTGCAGTCCCACAATAACTAATGTCTTAGAAAGCAGTTCCATAAATCAGCTAACCTAGAGTAATCTAAACTTCTCAAGGTACACAATGAAGATCCTAAAAAATATAGTGTACACTGGGTTTTTTTGGACTAGAAGACACGTTTTCCCCCAAACTTGGGGAGAAGGTAGGTGTGTATCTCATGGTCCTGATGTATGGTCTGTCTGTGCTAAGGAAAGGTTGGAAGGGTAGCTGTGGTGGAGCAGGTCAACGGAGTCAGGACAGGCTGTGTAGTAGAGTGCCTGCTAGTGATCATGTTGGCCCACTGTTTAAGGTAATTAAATATTCACTGCATCCCCTCTACACATCACCTCTCGGCACTGAAGTTAGTGCTGTGGGATGGGAGGGGAGAAAGGTGAATATCAAAATAACCTTAAATTTACCTTCAAACAAATCATCTGTTGCAGGTGATTGTATGAATGAATATTCATTGCATCCCACGCATCATAATCTGCGTTGGAGCAGTGAATATTCTGGTGGAAGATTATACTCGCCATCCATCGCTTCCCCACATCCTCCTGTGTTCTTATGCAGGCATGTAAAGGTGTGTGGAGCATGGTACATGACTGTGAAGTCATCGCTGTGCACTCAAGTACTGATCAGCATGAGAAGAAGACATGGCTGCAGAAGGGGAGCTATGGATGGTGAGTATAATAATTTGGTTTCTTTTCTAAGTGTGTGCCGTGATGGGGCCACATATACTGGAATATGGGCCATATACCCTAAAAGAATACAGTATGTGCAGTAACAGTGTTTTTTCCAGGAAGAAGCAGCACATGTGCAATGGTCACTGTCTAACCCCCCGAACCTGTTCATTAACATTCATTAGTATTGAAGACTTGATTCATACCAACCTTACCCCATTTAATGACATTTTTTTCTAATTTTACATTAAACTACAGTCTATAATAGTCTGTAATATTAAATTTGCTCCAGTGTTTTTTTTTTTTAATTAAACATATGTATATATACATCTGATAAACTATTACTACTGTTATACAAGGTCCAATACAGATACAATTTGATAGTGCCAATTCCCCTTGCATTGTGAAATGTTCATTTATTACTAACTTGCTTCACTAAAATCTCTGAAAGGTTTGTTGTAATCGTGCTCGTTTTGCTTTTCACAGTTCCTCTTTTTTTAATATCTAATGTATGATAAATAAGCCAGCAGGTGGTTTTGTTCTGTTTTCTTCTTTTCCCTTCCAGTCTTTATGGTGTGTATTGTTGTATTCAACATCTTTCTCATATTGAAAAGGAAAAACATGTATGGGAACACCTTTTCCTAATAATAAAATGAAGAATTTTTTTTTCTGTATGAAGGATAATTATATTTTTATTGTTCATTTTGGAGAAATAACAGCTTTTTGCACTATGTAAATACTAGTTAAATTTCCTCCTTACCTAATAAATGAATGATTTTAGATATGATGCCTCCTTATTACAATATGTACTTGAATGCAATATATTAATGTATACTTAAAGTGCAAGTCATTATTCAAATTATTTATATATAAGATGTTCAATGTTTATAGGTGAGGTGCTTGGTCCCAAGACCACTAACGATCACACAAAATAATTCTCTGAAGTATTGCTCTTTTATAAAGCACGCACAGAACAGTATGCAGACGCCATAGTCTATAGGGCCATACACTCCACCTCTCAGGATTAGACTATTGAGCTTGTACAGCACTTTGTGTTTCATCTACCAGAGCTAGGACCTGGGACCCCACCGATGGGTAGTTTTAAAATATAAATATCTGCTATATATGGCACTGCAAATACCTAAGTGGCACAGTACATTCATAGCAGTGTTGCTGAATCACTGATCGACCTATCCATCCCAGCGGTCAGACAATGCCCAACAATATTCCATGTTTTCTGCTGGAATAACTAGGACTCGGTGATACTGCTTTCTCTACATTTTGTTGATTGATCCATAGAAATACAATATCCTAAGGTAGAATGACATAACTACAGATCCATCACCACTTAGTCCTGAAGTCCAGAAGGTTAATGAAATGGGAACAGCAAAGTGAGAGAAATATTTTCTTTGCAGATTGGAAAGCTTTTTATAATGATTGGCAATGCCTGGAGCATGTCCCTAAAATGAAAAGCATTTTCAGGGAAAAAGGAATAAAAGATAACACTTGATTTTATTCTGATAAATTATGGTGCCAATGGACTTTATTACAAAGCTCATCCCTGCTCTTGACATTGGACATGTAACCACATTTAAAGGGAATCTGTCAGTGGGTTTTTGTAACCTCATCTGAGAGCAGCATGATGTAGGCAGAGATCCCGAATGCAACAATGTATCTCTTAGATTACTAGGTGCAGCCATTCTGACACACAGGTTTTCGTTTTAGCAATACAGAAGAGCTGAAAAACCTGCCTCCGCCTACACCAGGCTATCTGTGTACACTTCTACAGACAGAAGCTGCCAATCAGAGAGGGCAGAGTCAGACCTGAGCTCACTCCTGTGCTATGGAACTAATAGCGCTATATAAATGAATAAATGTTATTTTCTCCTTCGCCTCATTGGGGGACACAGACCGTGGGTGTTATGCTGCTGTCCACTAGGAGGCGACACTAGGCAAATCTGCAAAAGAGTTAAGAGACTCCTCCTTCGTAGCATATACACCCTGGAGCAGGAAGTGCTTCTCCAGTTTTTGCTTAGTGTCGATAGGAGGTAGACATGGTCCATAGGACCACCCCAAATTACATAGTTAGATATTTTTTACTTAGCTTTTTTTATTCTTTTTTACCAAGGATATGAGAGGGCGACGGTATCTCCGCATACCGATCTCCCAAAACCAGCAACAGGCGGGAACGCGGGGTGTTACCTCCACGTATCCCCTCCTGCCACGATGGATGGGGAGCAAGGCGACGGTTCCATTGCGTTCCGATCTCCTTGTCTTTCTCCCATGGCCGGCGCTTCCACATTCTCCCCTGTCCCCACTGGGAACCTCAGGGGGACTTCTGCAGGCTTGCAGAAACTTCACAGCATGACAGAGCTGATCCTGCGGGGCACATCAGGACGCCAGGCCAGGCACAGACTTCCCCATCTCCCTTCTGGGTTATGGGTCGAGCAAGCCCAAGATGCCCTCCCCATTCCCTATTAGGGTCTGGGTTGAGGAGCCTACACAGGTAATCAGGGTTCCCCTGGGACCCTGCATGTTTTATTTATTTTTCCCCCCTGAGCCACCATCTGCAGCATCTATAAGCTGCAGAACGCTACAAGCCCTACTGTGAGGGTCTCTGAGAGCAGGCTCTCCCACCTCGGGTCCCCCCTCCTCTGTACTATTTATTCTGCGCCCGCTCCCCTGGAAGGGAGCACAGCCACGACGGCTCATAGCGGGCCCTGGGTGCCTACGGGGCATCTGCCCCTCAGTGGTCGCAACCTCCGGTGCCGGGCGCCGTGTTCCCAATTCCGGCCCCGGACCTCCACGCCAGCCCTCCGCCATTCCCGGGCCCGCGTTTTACGCGAGGCCCCGGCTTCGGCCTAGCCGCACGTCACCGTCCTGCCCACCGGCTCGCCCCACTGGACTGGAGCCTTGCAGCGTCAGCATGGGGGCGGGACAGGTCTGAAAAGGGCGCCATTCAGCCTCTCTGCGCGCTCTCGCGCTGGCTCTGCCCCCTTCTTCATGGCACCGCCACCATTGCAGCCCCGACGCTGACACCGCTGTATAACAGCGGCGAACAGCACTTGGGCATTAGGGAACTCAAGCTGACCTGGCCATCTGTGGCTAGAGGTCAGATGTTTGGATAACAGGGGCACCCACTAATGGGGCAGATGGCAGCAGGCTCAAGCTTGCCTTTGCTGAGGCATCCCCTGGTCCCTGTCCTCCCAGGTGGAGGTAATAGGGATGCTCAGATCAGCTCAGATTCTTAGGCCACATTACAGCAAGTCTCACAGCATCCGCTGTACGGGGTATACAGGGACCCAACACAGGACTACTAACACGGCTTCGCTGTGCGCCAGTCTCTGATAGTTGCTGACGGGCAGTCAGCAGGGGCGTAACTACACCAGGTGCAGAAGTTGCGATCGCACCCGGGCCCTGCAGCCTAGGGGACCCCAAAGGTCCCTTTGTCCTATAGAAAGAGACTAATACTATTAAACATTTGCAATAATTGGGGGCCCCATTGGAGCCTTCGCATCGGGGTTCCGGGGCCTGATGTTACGCCACTGGCAGCCAGCATGGTACAGCCTGCTTCAACTTGTACTCCTCCCCCCTCCCTGTACTCCAAGCATGTGATAGTAATGCTACCCCCTGTACTCTGTGACAGAGTAACATCACATTACTAGGAATATTCCCAGAGCAGTGCAGCCAGAGTCCCTCTGTCCAGCACACGGACCAATTATAGTTGTTCTTACCACCGGCCAGATGCAGGTACCTGTTGGTACACCTTTCCGATCTGATAGCCTTGCCCGGGGAGGGTAGCTACGTTTTAGGTTATACCAACATGCCCTCCTCCTCGGTTCCCCCCAACGTTGGGAACCCTGTTGATATTCAAACATCAAATACTCATCCATCGGACTCCTTCCCAGGCCCCTACACAGTTGAGAGAACTAGGTTGCGGTGGAATTACGGCGAGTCTAACTCACAGGTTCTTCCTGGGTCCTCCATTGTTGGAGAGTCCAGTTGGAGTTGATGTAACCTACAATTATCTGACAACTGCAAGGGTCCTAGGACTGTTGCCAATTGTTTCCAATCCCACAGCTAGAGTTCCGGTTTGCAGGGATGACGGTCAAGTCCTTCGAAACACAGGATGACCTCCATGATCAGCCCTGCTCGAGTGGTTTAGCTCGGGTCTCTGGAACCTAGGACCCATAACATACTCCCTCCTCAGCTCCCCACTGTCGGAGGCGCTGGGTTGTAGCCGATATTGCTATATGCCAAGCTTCTTTCTCGACTCTCCACTGGGGATTCGGGTTGAAGCTGCGAAGGCTTGAGGCCTGGCCGGCCTCCGTCACCTGACTACAAAGACAAAACTCGGGGTAGCACAATGTGGAATACGAATTCTGTTGCCAATCTCCTCACTAGACCTATATGGGTATTTGGCTTAAGATGACATGTGCGAGTACTCTGCACAGCCTGCCTCGAGACGGGACCTAGCGGCCCCCTGACCGCATTAATCCAATGAATGGGCCCTTCTTGCCCCCGTAAGACCATGGCCCGAGCCCTCTTCCACGCAATCTGTCCCTTCTCGATTCAGGAGTCACCAGTGGGATAGTGCTCGCGGTGTGCAGCACAGGACGCCAGCGACTGAACTGTCGCGGACACAGCCTCCGGTTCTTTTTCTGCCAGCACTGCTCCTGTCTTCCGGTTTTCTCCGGACCTCCGCGACGGGCCTCTGCGGTTCCCGAGCCCCGCGTTTTTTTAGCAGGGCCCGGCTTCGGCCTAGCCGTGACATCTCTGGCTTTCCCTCCCGTTTTCAGCCCGCCTTCTGCCCGCCCTCCACCTGACGTCGGAGCTTCCGAACCTTCAGCCCAGGGGGTGGGGCGACGCTGAAGGGACTGAAGCGAAAAGATTACATAGTTTTTTCCCCGCCTGAAATTGTCAATGTCTATACTGCTTTTCAGCAGTCTTCCATCTCTGGATGGCCCTTTTATCAATCTATGCCTTTCAGGGACTCCGAACACAGTGACATTTGCACCATGCTCGTTAAACAGACTCAGTGGGATCGACCTTCCTCAGGTCTACCCAAACTCCAAGGCACGTGCTGCAACACAGCACATACATCCAGGACCCCCAGCTCCGCTGCATGCCCTTGACGCCCCATGCTGCAGCATCACGTATAGATTCTCAGCCATATGGGACGCACAGCATCGCATGCTCATGGCTGCCGTTGGTTGCAACGCATTTACAGCTCTAGTCAGTTTCCCAGACAAAGCACAGATTCTTCGTCTTGGACTCCGCAGTTTTCGTCAGGGATTTCCTCAATCCTTCACAGCTGCTATAAGAGTCCTGCTCAGCATAGTAGCAGCCTGGGAGTCAGTTCCATTGCCTCAGCGGAATCGCCGGCCTTTGCAATTATCCATGCTCAGGCGTTGCACGAATACTGCATGGGGGGCGATGTATCCCCCTCACAATGCTCAGGGCAGTACAATGCTCAGGGCAGTAGTCTTGCCCTGTCTCGAACATACCCCTAAATCTATGCACATTCAGTAGTATCTCTAGGACTGTAATCGTTCAGTCACCTTCTGGCATTCAGACAAGTCAGGATGCAGTCAGACAATGCCACAGCCGTGGCATATGTCAACCACCAGTGTGGAACCGCAGTCTCTAAGCGATGACAAGTTCGCCACATTCTTCACTAGGTGGAATCCTACAACACGGTACTGCCAGCTGTTCTCATACCAGGGGTACTCTTCTGGGTGACGGTTTTCTTCCTAATTCGCCAAGGCATGGACTCGGGGTGACCAGCCCCTTCACCTACACGTCCTCCGTCGAAACACCGACGCCAGGTACCCACAGATATAGAGCTGACGGAGTCACACCTCAATGCCACGGTCCCGGCCTTCCTGGCCTGGTCTCAGGATCCGCAGTCAGTGGGACAGACTCACTAGTCCAAGCCTGGACCGGTACCCGCCTCTCCTATATTTCTTCCCCTCTAACAGTCTGGAATATCAAACGAGAATGTCGCCGGGTCACCTTTATGGTCTCAGACTGATCCACTCGCCCTTGGCGCGCACGCTTTTCCAATTTATAGCTGCAGTACCAGTACGTCTAACGGACAGCTCAGACCTGTTCGCTCACGGCCAGTTCTTCCTCAGAACTCTTCACATCTGAGGTTAATACCGTAGCCTTTCAGACCTAGAATTTCATCCAGAGGTTTTTTTTTTCCCAGGATATTGTAACGAGCGTAGTCACAGAAGAGGACACCAGCTTTATCAGCGCTATCCCATCACACACGTGTACTCATTTTGGTTTTTTTGCTGGGACTCCTTTAGAGGTCATTCCCCTTGGCTCTATTTCTTACTAGGGACTCTCCGTCTTCCACTCAGAACTTGTCTCAGGACTATCCTTTGGGTCTCTCACACAGCAGATTTTTTCACCCTCTTACAAGCACGTCTTGCCACCAGACTTCTATGAAACCATTCCTCGAAGGGTCTGCGATTTCTGGTCCCCATACAACAAGACTACATCCGTGGGGAACTGACCTTGATACTCGCGGCCGGCAAGAATTCCGTTTTCAGCCATGATGGAATATTACCTATAGCATCCTCATTCACATGGCAGTATGGTTCGGTGGCATTTTATTTGTCTCTGCAGAAGTATCAGTACTGGCAGCGGTCTCGCGTAATCCATCTTTTTTTCTAGTCTGCCATCTTAACAAGACTTTCCTATGGCTGTTTCCTTCTTCCAGGGTAGGTTTACTCTTTCCACCTACATGAAGACGTCTCTCTGCCATCGCTACGCCCGACTTCAGTCCGTCCGGTCGTGAGGGACTTACATGTGCGGAACCTGGTCTGGGCCCTACGCATCTAGATGTCAGTGCCCTCCTGAGAGGTCGGATTCTCTTTTCTCATTCTTCCAATGGGCAGAACTAAGAGCACGTCAGCCTCTAAGGCTCCTCTAACCAGCCAGGACGCTTATTCCATCGATGGCTCATCCCTTCCAGAAAGTCATGGCACATTCTACTCGGCCATGAAGGCCTCCTGGACAGTTCGGTAACGGGCATTGGCGCAACAAGTGTATAGGCAGCCAATAGGCCAGCCTACACCCATACCCAAGCCGCTATAGTGCTTGCACTCAGTCCGCAACAAACGCAGGTCTGGGTACACGTGTCCTCCAGGCGGCAGCTCGCCTGTTGGCTCATTGTTCTTCACTGACCATGCTCAGTGTCACTAGTTCCTGGTGCATGGTTCTTCTCTGACCTTGCTCAGTGTATCTAGTTCCTTTGTTCTTTCCCACCCAGGGACTGCTTTGGGACGTCCCACGGTCTGTGTCCCCCAATGAGGCGAAGGAGAAAAGGAGATTTTTGTGTACTCACCGTAAAATCCTTTTCTCTTAGCCTCTAATTGGGGGACACAGCACCCACCCTATTGCTCTTATGGGCCTTTTCTTCAGTTCTCACATAGCTTCTTAGCTGTTTCATGGTTAACATGTTTACCATGTTTGCCTATTATCACTCTGTTAGTTGTTGACTGTTTAAACTTGTGCCTGTTTAGCTTCAGGCCTTGTGGTACTATGAGCCTGCTTAATTTCAGGTCTTGTTATACGATCATATGCTTCGTTAACTCTTCACTGTTTTCCACATGCGCCTGCTTAGTTACAGGCCTTGTGGTACTAATATTACTCTGCTAATTCTTAACTGTTTACACACGTGCCTGTTCGGTTTCAAGCCTTGTTCCACTATTATTACCTTGTTAACTATATTGTTTACACGGGTTGACTGTGTGTACTTCCTGTGTCACTGTTATTTGTTAACTCTCCTACTGCTTTAGCACAAAACTGGAGAAGCACTTCCTGCTCCAGGGTGTATATGCTACGAAGGAGGAGTCTCTTAACTCTTTTGCAGATTTGCCTAGTGTCGCCTCCTAGTGGACAGCAGCATAACACCCACGGTCTGTGTCCCCCAATTAGAGGCTAAGAGAAAAGGATTTTACGGTGAGTACACAAAAATCTCCTTATTATCATCACTCCTGCTGGGTCTGAGTAAGGATAGTTGGGGTGGGTCCACATTACATTTGTGTTGTATGTCAAACACATCCATTTGACAGCAGCACAAATGCAATGTAACGGATGCATTAACGCATCCATAGACTTGCACAAACGCATACTAACACATGCCAAAATAGGCATGCGTTTGTGGAAACACACAGGCAAATGCGGACTACAACGTTTTTCAGTGCGTTTCAACACTAACACGATATTACGCAATGCTACAGATTTGTGCAAATCTGCAGCATTGCGTTATGCTGCGTTTGCAATAGATGAATAGGGCTAAGAGATAGGAAAGATAGAAATACAGATGGTAGCAGAGACAGAGCGGGCACACTGGCAATGCTTTTCTACTCTACAGTATTTCTATCTATCCTATCTCTATCCTATTCCCCTTTCTATCGATCCTATCCTTCTGTCCTATTCATCTATCTCATATAGCACATACGTTTTTGAAGTATCAAAAACGTATGCACTATACAATGACACAAAATGTCACTCTTGCTGTCCGTTACAACGGAACCGTTAACGCTTCCTTTGTAACGGACAGCAAAAACGAGATGTGGATCAGCCCTTAGTGAAGCCTTAGGCTGTGTGGCCACTGTGCTTATTTTTTGTGCTGCGTTTGTCAGCGACACAAATGCAGCTGTCTATAAACAAAACCGGCACAAACCTATTGCGTTTGTGCACATACAAACGCAGCACAAATAAGGGGACACAGACACACACAAAGAAAGACACTGACTCTTTCTTACCCTCCCTGGTGAGCCCGAGGTGGTCCCCAGTGATTTTTTTTTCCGTGCAGCAGCGTGAGCTGTCATTCTCTATCTGCCAGGTCCAGGCTGAGTCACATTGTGCAAAGGTAATGGAAGATAGATAGACAGCACCCATGGCTGCATGGAGTAAGAATCACTGGAGCTCGCTGGGGAGGGTGAGTATTGGAGTGTTTTGGTTTTTAAATCGCAGGAAAAAACACCACGAACAGAGTGTGGGAATATCCATCTGTGTTTGATGCTTTTTTGGGGGGTTAGAATAGAGTCTATGGAAAAAATGCAGCCCAGAAATGGGCAAGTTAATTTGAGGGACATTAAAAAAAAAAAACACAGCACCCAAAAATGTACAAACAGGGTGGGCCATTTATATGGATGCACTTAAATAAAATGGGAATGGTTGGTGATATCAACTTCCTGCTTGTGGCACATTAGTATATGGGTGGAGGAAAACTTTTCCAGATGGGTGGTGACCATGGCGGCCATTTTGAAAGCGGACATTTTGGATCCAACTTTATTTTTTTCAATGGGTAGGTGGTCATGTGACTCATCAAACGTATTGAATTTCCTAAGAAAAACAATGGTGTGCTTGGTTTTAACGTAACTTTATTCTTTCATGAGTTATTTACAAGTTTATGACCACTTTGAACACATTTTATAAGTGCTGCCTATTGTGTTGGATTGTCAATGCAACACTCTTTACCCACTCTTGACATACTGATGGCAACACCGCAGAAGAAATGCTAGCACAGGCTTCCAGTAGCCGTTGTTTCAGATGCTGCACATCTCGTATCTTCACAGCATAGACAACTGCCTTCAGATGAGTGATGAGGCAAACAAACAAAACCACCGCTATTGGTCTGACACTAAGGGTACCGTTACACGTCGCAACATTGCATGCAATTTCACTAGCAACTTACTGGTTGTAGTGAAATCGTGGACACATTGTTCCATTTGTACATGGCCACAAAATAGAACAATGTGCCCATGATTTCACTGCAACCAGTAAGTTGCAAGTGAAATTGCATGCAATGTTGCGACATGTAACGGTACCCTAAGGGCCACGTCACACACACAGATATCTGTGCAGATATTGTTCGCAGATCTCTGGTTGCAGTGAAATCATGGACACCTTGTTCCATTTTGTGGCCGTATACAAATGGACCAATGTGTCCATGATTTCACTGCAACCAGGGATGTGCCAACAATCTGCACAATTATCTGTGTGTGAGACGTGGCCCTAAGCCACAGTGGATAGATCCTTCCAAGACTGTTGGAACACAAAAATTGATGGTATGGTGTGGTATATGGGGTACAAAGATAGTATAGTGGGACCATTTTTCATCAATGGAAACCCCTATGCCACTGGATATCTGAAATTGCTACATGATTTAGATATCCAGTGGCATTGAGGTCTCCTTTGATGCATCTTTTGTGTAGGCTTAAACATTGAATGTAAAATGCACTTGTGAGAAGAGACTCATGGCTGCAATCTCTGTTAACCCTTACAGCATGCTGTTTTCAGATTTTATAGCAAAAACTCGCTGACAGATTCTATTTTAAGGCTATGTTCCTACGATGTTCCCATGATATTGCAGAATTAAAGTGGAAATATCATGTCATCGAGAAAAATAAATCACTGGTTTTTTAATGATGGGTCATATAGCAGCTAAGATGATGCTTTTCTGTGCCATGTGACTTATTTTCTCACATTTTTCATAGCTCTTTTAGAAACTGCATTTTATAGCTGTGTGAGCATGGCCAGCAGCTGATAGATATGGTGCCCCCTCCCTTATATGGTTACATGCCCCATATTCGGTGTTAAGACAGATCTGACTGATAATGACCATATGTTTACTACACACACAGTCTAGTGGGGACACCTTTTGGAAGTTTATGAATGGTTTTCCATCAGATTTCACTTATAAAATATATTTGAAAGTTTATTAAAATCTCTTGCTTTACAATATTCTTAAATAAATGTTTACGGCAGTTACACTTTAAAACACATGTAAACTGCACATGACAAGGAAGTATTAAAAAGCAGCTCAAAATAAAACATGACACTCCAAAAAGACAAACTACAGCTTCAAAAATGGTATAAAAACGCAAGTAACTTAATTTACCTAATAGGTACTGAAATGCTGTAGAAAATCTGAAACTTCAAATACTCAGGGTATCCCTTCACTTTTCACACAAGTGCATTTTCCATTTATATGGGAGGCCACCATACAAAGCTTAATGTTCAATGAATATGTTTATATATTACCCAAATTTGCAAAAGAGAAAAAAAGATCCCGCTTACCTGGTATATTCTTGCACGGAAATGAGGTCAGTTCAAGCCAGAAATCCAAATAACATCCAGAACTGGCGAAAGCAATTCTTCGTTGGATAAAAACGACACAATCTTTATAAAAAAAGACAACGAATAGAAGGATTAGTTTAAGTTTGAAGGCGTGTTGCCTCTTAGGGTGTGTGTATTCATGGTCAGGAATTGCTACATTTTGAACACAGTATATTGCCACTGTGTTGTGCAGTAGCAGCAAAGTGGATGGGATTTCAAAAAATCCCATGCTCAGTGGGCTTCTAGAGACCGTAGCGTGTTTTCAGACTTGCGCTTCTATGAACATGGAACATGCCATTTTCTGGAGTGGCTCCAGACTGCAATTTGCAGCAGGTGTGGGGGCAGAAAGCTTGGGCCACTTTGCGCTGTGGATTCCAGATGCCTAGTTGTACCTGGCTGGACTCAAAAATAGGGCGACGCCACGTTGATTTTTATTTTTTATTTTTTTTAATTATTTCATGAAATAATTTAAAAAAAGGGCTTCCCTATATTTTTGTTCCCAGCCAGGTACAAATGGGCAGTTGGGGGTTGGGAGTAGCCTATACCTGCCTGCTGTACCTGGCTGGCATACAAAAATATGGCAGAGCCCACGTCAAATTTTTTTTTAAAAGTACATTCAAAAACAAAAAACAAGTACATTTGGGGACTGCATCTTTATTAACCCCTCATCCCTCATCTCTGTGGTGTGTTTTTTCTTTTAATTTTTTTTAAAATTACCTATTTAAAAAAAAAAATTGGACGTGGGCTTCACCATATTTTTGTATGCCAGACAGGTACAGGCTGCCCCAACTCCCAGCTGCCTATTTGTACTTGGCTGGAAACAAAAATATAGGGAAGCCCTTTTTTCTTTTTTTTTTTTTTAATTCCTGAATTTCATGGAATAATGTTTTTTAAAAAATTGATGTGGGCTTTGCCTTATTTTTGGTCCAAGTAGGCAGCTGGGGGCTGGAATCCACAGTACAGGGTGGCCCAAGCTTTTTGCCCCCCCCCTCACCCGCTGCGAGTTACTGTCTGCAGCCACCACAGTAAATGGCACGTTTACAGATGTGCCACCTTCTGCCGCTGTACCCGACTCATCCAAGGCCCTGGTGCAGTGGCTCACTGGGTAATAAAGGGGTTATGGCCAGCTTTGTATTATCAGCTGGCCCTAATCCTGAAATTCAAGGGGTCACGCCAATATTCGACATGACCACCATGAATTTCTAGTGTAATGTTAAAATATTTTGTCTGGTTTTTTTTTTGTTTTTTTTTATTAGAAATAAATCAAAAAAACACTTAGACTCCATCTTTATTGCAAAAAACAATCTTCCGTCCGACGTAGTCCAAAAGAAGAGCAATGTCACCACTGCTACATCGCTCTGTATAGACACATGTCTATCCAGAACAAGAACAGGCTGAAACTAATTGTGACAGTCAGAGTTCACCCGTGGTCATAGCTAGGCCATGACCGCGGGTGAACCCTGCCGTCACCCACGAACACTGCTGACGCCAGCTAGAAAAAGCCGAGCACTGACAGTGCAGTGAATAATCCCGGAAATTAATGAGCGGCTCTGGAAGTAGAATAGATAGGAGATGGGATGATGCGTCGCTGGACAGGTAAGTATAATTATGTTTTTAATTTTATTCTTTTACAACCCCTGACACCGAATTGTAACACAGGTTCGGGACCTTGTGACCGAATAGTATATATTCGGTATGGGTCCAGAACTTTACAGTTCAGGTTCGCCCATCCCTAGTTATTAGCAGTTATCTCTTCACGGGCAGGATTATGATGAAAGTAATAACTCTATGATAAGGCTGGAGGAAAATTACTGTTTCCACCATGGACAAGAACTGGGCAGGTTTGGCACATCGGGTTATTCTCGCCTACCCTTCTGTAGAATTAATTAAAAACAACTTTACTTGCAAGTTTGAGGATATTGCCCATTTTATAAGAAAATATTCTGAAATATTAAATACACATTTAAAGGGATACTGTCACCTCAAAATCCACCTAAGCTACAAAAACAAGTCCCTGCAGTATCATATCACTAATCTCACACTCCTTTTGTCTCCTAAAAACATCCTGTCAAAGTAGATAAAAACTATTTTATACTCACTCATTAGGCACTATAATTAGTAGGGGCTATATTCTTTAGCCCTTAGGGCATGTTGTTTTGCAGGCTCCATGATCCACCCTCTCTCTCTCTGTGCTACTTTGCTTGTGAAGGCTTTGCCCTCCCCCTCTCTGTGACTCACAGAATGCAAATCATTATTCCTGCCTTCAGCTCCACATCACAGCAGCACAGACAGAGAGAGTGGATCATTAAGGCTGCAAAACAACATGCCCTAAGGGTTAAAGAATATAGCCCCTTCTAATTATAATGCCTAATGAGTGAGCATAAAATCGTTTTATCTACTTTAACAGGATGCTTTTACCCTGTTTCCCCGAAAATAAGTCACCCCCGAATATAAGTCAGGGCAGGGCTGGCGCAGAATTTTCCAATATAAGTCATACCCCGGTTGTAAGACAGGGTGACTTATTTTCGGGGAATATAAGACAGGGTACAGCTAAAGTGCCATTTTTGAACATTGCATGTTTTACCTGTGTCCCCGCTGTCCCGCTATCCTCCGTGGGCTCCCCTCTGCCCTCAGGTGCAGCCGCAGGTCCGCTGTCCCCCGTGGGCTCCCCTCTGCCCTCAGGTGCCGCAGGTAACCCCGAGGGCATAGGGTTAATCTTGTGCACCTGTCGCCCCGGCCTGACGTCACCGCTGCCGGCAGGAGCTTCTGATTGGCCAGCGGCTCCCCAGCATCTCGAGCGCTGATTGGCTCAGCGGCTCGAGTGCTGATTGGCCAGAAGCTCCTGCATGAAGAAGCATCTGGACAATGCCCTGCACCGTGGAGGAATCCATAGCCCGAGGCCGCCATTACCCTAAAAAGTAAGGATGTTTCCTTGCCGACTTGCCCATTAAAACCGCAATTCCGCCGCACAGCCGACTTGCGGCAGGTCACCATACAATGTACGGTACTGTATGGGACACTTGCGGCAAGTTGCGGTTAATTGTCATTTTTTTTTTAATATAAGTCATACCCGAATATAAGACAGGGTGGAACTTTTGGGGGTAAAATTAATATAAGACACTGTCTTATATTCGGGGAAACACGGTAGGAGACAAAAGGAGTGTGAGAATGGTGATAGGATGCTGCAGTGACAGGATTTTGTAGCTTATGTGGCTTTTTGGAGGTGACAGGATCCCTTTAAGCCCTGAGCCTGTTTTTGCCTTCCTGACCAGGCCATTTTTTTTGCAATTCTGACCATTGTCACTTGAAGGTAATAACTGTGGAACACTTCATCATATCTTAGTGTTTGAGATTTTTTTTTTCCATTACATACTGCACTTTCTATTAGTGGTAAATGTTACGTATATTTTCTTTGATTGCGAAAATATTAAAAATTTAGTGATTTTTTAAAATTTCCCTATTGTCAAAGTTAAATTTTTATGCCCTTAAAACAAAGTTTTATCACACAAAATAGTTAATAAATAACATTTCTCACATGTCTACTTAAGATCAGCATCATTTTTAAAATATTGTTTTTCTTGTTCGGAAATTAGAAGGATTATCATTTATCAGCAATTTCTCATTTTTCCAACAAAAATCCACTGTTTGGACGCACGGCAATGCTCGCCAGCTCCTTATGTCGCCAAAGCCTGACCCTCTTGTAACGCCCCCATAGTCAGCTTCTTATGTCCACACAGCTAGTGCCTCTTGTAATGTCCCTATAGCCAGCTCACTTATGTTCCATAGTCAGCCCCTCTTGTAATGTCTCCATAGCCAGCTCACTTATGTCCACATAGCCAGCCCCTCTTGTAAGTTACCCAAAGCCAGACGCTCTTGTAATGTCCCCATAGCTCCTTATATTCCCATAGCCAGACCCTTATGGAATGTCCCAAGGCCCTAGATATAATAGCTTTTATTCTATTAAATGGTAAATCTAATATATAAAGCTGGTGTGTGTATATGTATCATAGCTCTGCCCCCTCCAGATTGCCCTGCCCATCTTCATAGTATCGCCTCTCCACATAGCCATGTCCCTTAATAACTCTGCCTCATTTATGACCCCGTTCCCCAAAATGCCCACCTTCAAACCTGCACCCACCCCCAAATCCGCACCTTCCCACAAACCTGTAACCACACCCTCCCAAACCTGCCCCCCCAAATCGGTATCCCCATGCCCCCAAAAAACACCCTCAAGCCTACCCTCACCCCCACTGCCACCCCAAAATTTCCCTCTTGCCCCAAACCCACTTGCCCCAAAAAACAGAAATGAGAACAGTTAGTTACTTTGCCTGGGCAATACTGCGATCTACAACTAGTAATAGAATAAAAGTAGTAAAAAATGTTTTACTAGCCTAATCCAGGCTTTATGTCCAGCACAGCGCCGTCTTCTCATCAATCTCGTGCAGCACTGGGCAGCGAGATAACGTGACTGCATTGCGATGACCAATGTTCTCTGCTTGCACCAGACATCCCGACAGAGTAAGGCGCTGCTTTCATCTCCTTTGCTCCTGACCTAGGCTGTGCAGACATAAATTGTATATGTGCCTTACAGATGTGAATACAATTGAGTGCCAGGAAGGAGTGACGGTCATGGGGCACATAGACACTGCTCACGCCCTCTCTCTTTCTCTGTGACTGATACTGCCTGCACACAAGCATTCCCTGTGCTGAATGCCTGTACCTGCAGCAAGGTGACAGGCACCCAATTATGTTATATCTTTTCTCTCCAAAATGCGCCTCTGAGTGGGCAGGGTCTAGTGCCCTGGGTAGGTGCCCACACTGCCTCCCCCTTGTCTCAGCACTGCCACTGTTCATCACCTGTCTTGACGTGCTCTTCTGGTACCTGGCCCATGAACATTTGACTATTCTGTTTCTATTTGTTTGTGTGGTGACCAACGTCACTGTTATCAACATCATGGGTGACAAGAAGAAAAGACAAATCATGCCACACATGTCATTTGAAGCAAGAATCGCCAAGCTATGACTTCCCTAACTTGGACACAAAAGGAGCAATCACTGAAGATCATCATGGTTGGAAGAATAGAAGGAACAAGGCGAAGAAGACTAGGAGCCCAATGTCTTGATACTAGCAAGATAATGGCAGAGAAGCCCTGGTGGGCCTATGTAGGCTTGCATTATAAATATCCACACACTATGTCGACACATCATTAGGATTTCATTTCCACCTTTTCTACTTAATAAATATAAGGTGCCTTCTGATGTATCGCTATTTGGACCTCCAATTACCTGGATTATCGCTCTTTATCTACAACTCACACAACAATTAAGCAACATCAAATCCAAAGTTATTATGCAAAAAATTACTTTATTTCAACAGGTAAAAAGTGCAAGGTGCTCATGCAAGGTCCGAATACAAGAGTAGGGAATGTTCATATACAGTCCAACACAATATTGCAAATTGCTGAGTGATATAATTATTCACATATAGTATTACCTTTTTATTAAAGTGCAATTAATATTCATCAGCCATCCTATCAGTTTGCAATAGTGAACTAATATTAGTGGCACTAATTTAAGGTGGATTCCTAGCTAGAATAGTATAGGGCTGCCTTATTGTGGCGCCCCACTATGTAGGTGCCACAGATGGGTACTGCACCCGTAAAAGAGGTGTAGTCACCCCAGCTGCAAGTGGATTTCAGGATGGTAGGTGGAACCCTAAACCCACACCCCACACTAGATCATGCAGTGGGAGTGAACCTGGGAGGGTATTTAGTCACCCCCAGGGGGAGCAAGGAAGTTTGAGCAGAATGGCAGACTAGGAGCAAGATTGGTCCCCCTCTTTTTGGGCGAGAAGGTCTGGAACAGTTGGAGAATGAGGAAGAGAGAAGGGCTTAAAGAAAGAAAGCTTCCCAGGCACAGACAGCCATCTTGGGGAAAGAGAGAGGCTCGGAGGGAGCTCAACCCCAACAGCTTACCAGGTACCGGAGCCCGCACCTGTAGGAACCTTTAAGGACTACAGAAAATCCGATGCACGGGGGTATATTAATATAGCTCTGATTCTCGTGCGACCAATAGAGGGGACCAGACACCGCCAGGTAGAGCTGCAGTGATCGACAGAGGGTTACCCGACGGGAGCAAGAGAAGTAAAGAGAAAGTCAGCAGGAGGTCAGATCTACTACATGAGATCAGATTTCACACAAGCTACTGGGAAGCAGGGAAGCATTGGAACAAGAAAGGTACACTCTGGGAGTTCCGTCCAGCTACCAGAGATCCACTTGCAGCCACCCGTAGCCACTTGTCATTTAACATCTTACTGCACTGAGGACTGTAATAACGCTGCTAAAGTTCCAGTAAAGTACCCGGGTGAAGTGACTTTGACTCTGCTGCATCTTCTTTGCATGAACTCATTCCTTTCGCAGATTTCCTGCCCCGGAGGCCCCAGTCCTGCCTGCGGAGGACTAAACCATCTCAGCCGCATTACCACCGACCTCCGGAGGACTGGAGCGGCACTGGTGATATCTCACCAGGTACTGCAGGTGGCCAAACTTGTACATAATCTCCTGTATAATTCCCCCTTTTCAAGAGAATAGTCCTCAGGACACGGGGTCAGGCGCGGCCGCCATTCCCCATGACACAGTTAACCCCTTCTGCCGCCTGACACGAGTACCCCACACCCTGGGGCAACACATTATGATATAGTTTTTAGCATGTGCTACTGCAACCTGGGGATATCTACAACCTCCTTTATTTTTAACAGATGTCACCTAGTGTAGTGTCCACAATATACCCAGTATGATATTAATTCAGGATTAATTACATATATATGTGTGTAACACTGTATTATCAGGGAACAGCTCCTATCAACGCTTAGTTGTCTTTTATTACAGCTAAAGTGCTCAATATACTCAGTATGATGTGGACTCGAAATTAATTATATATATATATGTGTGACACTGTGTATCAGGGAGCAGTCTACATCAATGCGTAGTTGTCACTTATTGCAGCCAATGTCAGTCACTAATGCCCAACAACTTTCTACTGGCAAGATCCAAGGTTATTACCTTATAGTTGGTAGTTTAGTGCTCACGTCCTTACTCCTGCTTGCCATGCGCCCCAATGCGCATATCGGCTTTTCCTTCGCCAGAGGGATCCACAAAACTGCACATGACCACAAGTCACATAGGGAATGAATGGGCTTGCCGCAAGTGGGCTGTTAACGCGGCAGATGGGGCAAGGCTGCCGGATCTGCCGCGAAGGCCACTAAACACTGATGTGAAAGCAGCTTTACCAAGCATTCATCCATTAAAGAGGACCTGTCACCAACCACACATGGTGATCTATTTACAGCACTGAATGCAGCATGTCTGCTGCATCCAGGCAAGGGGTCCTGTTAACCATGGAGCAGGGTGGGTATAAGCAGTGATGTCACTGCAGGGGGCGGGGCAATGCAGCCAGAACCGCACCCCTCGCTCTGTGTATTATGCTGCAGGCGAGGGAGACAATGATTGGCATAAGGGAGGCGGCGGTGGCAGATTAAACATACAGGGGGTGTGAAACTGCCCTTTGGCTCCAGCCACAAGCCACCTCCTATTTGGCTCCACAATGTAAGTTTTCAAAGTGTATTATCTCGGGGTACAGGGGGATTCAACGGCTGGGGGACCCCTTGCCTGGATGAAGCAGACATGCTGCATTCAGTGCTGTATTTAGATCACCATGTGTGGTTGGTGACAGGTCCTCTTTAAGTTACCATTGCTCTAGATTGAGCTGAGGGCTGTTATTAGTTCGCCAGTGTCACTTCATTTTAGGTTCCAGAGCACTTCTGATTACTTGAAAGTTGTTCTTTGATCAGCAATGTCCTACCCTATGAATGTAAAGTTCATTCATGGTGCAAGAGAGGTCAGACATTTGGGATAACATTCTCTGCTCCTACATTGACAGAAACAAGGAGATAGACACGTTGCTGTAAGTATAACAAGACTTTTAGCATCATATGTGCCCCTTACATAGGTGATTATGACGATTAATACCCATTTACTTTTTATTTATTTATTTTTTTAATTGCATCTCGAGACTTTTTAAGATGATGATGTTACAAAGAGATAGAGGACCTGCTGCAATATAACTGTGTTGGGGCTTGTTTTGCAACACGAGTTGTACTTTTGAATGACACGCATACACGTGAACCTTTCACAATCCTATGATCTACATCCATGTATTTATGTACCTATATTATCTATCTAGACCAAAAGAAATGCTAAGCAGCACTCCTTGGTGAAGCCTTCTATTTATCTTTTGGTCTGTATATGATGCACAATTGAAGATTGTTTGGAAAGAATTTGCACCCATTTTCCTGTTACTGTGCTGCTTAAAATCACTTTTATTAAACTATCTATATCTATCTATCTATCTATCTATCTATCTATCTATCTATCTATCTATCTATCTATCTATCTATCTATCTATCTTATCTATCTATCTGTCTGTCTGTCTGTCTGTCTGTCTTATTAGCATGTGTACATTTTTGGTAGTAACTGAGTGCTGCAGTGAATTTTTTCTATCTATCTATCTATCTATCTATCTATCTATCTATCTATCTATCTAATGCTTATTAGCATGTGTACATTTTTGGTAATAACAGTGCTACAGTGATTTTTTTCTGGTTATCTATCTATCTATCTATCTATCTATCTATCTATCTATCTATCTATCTATCTATCTCTTCCACATTGTCAGTACAAGCACACATCCGAGCTGTACCTAGTAGCTTTCTGTTTTTGTCCTGTGTGAGTCATCCTGGCCATCTCCTATTGGACGTGCGCGGAGCTCCCTTGGGATTGTGAGTCAGTTTCAGCCATTCGTTGCTTCATTCACAGATTGCTAGCGTGCAAACCTAGGGAACATTTCATTCAGTGGAGTCCATTCATGAAAATCTGCAACGCCCCCAATATCCGTAACCAGAGAATGATGCCTAGATGACATGGCTTATGCATGGGCTGAAGGAGGGCTCATTTTACAGGATATATGGACTTTGATGCCTCATTTTCTGTGAAAGAAGCAAGCTCTTTTACAAATGCTGACAACCTTCTACCCTGGATTCTTATTTCCTTATATACTGACAACTGGATCGCATGGATATACTACACTCCTTGGGTTCTAGCTGGTTAATGTGTCTTCTGAGACTTCTGGATATTTAGCTGCATGCATCATACATCTGTATTGTACTTTTTCGAAACAATATAGTTTTGTATTTTAGTGTCTGTATTTGAATACATACCTTTTCTAATGTAAAATTATGCTGCAAAAACACAAATCTTCAGGTGGATTGAGGACTGATTTTGTACAAGACACCGCAGTCAATGTCTGTGAGTTGTATTATTAGGCTATGAAAGACCACAGTCAGCACAGTAGACACGTTCTGCATCACTTCTTTTGTAGATACCCAGTAATGCTTCAAAGGGCCAAATACAGTCGATTCAAGAATGACTCTACAACTACAGAAGAATGTTCACCGAATCCAGCTTTAAATTCCAAAACTTGTGCCAACTCTTATACAAACACTATGTCCTATATACCAGTAGAAGACCTCACCTTGGTGACCCATGACAATACGACTACGCTATGCACTTTTATGCCCAAAATGCCACATTTTAAACTGTCCAACTCTGCAAGCCTGATGAGGTTGAGGCATTTCTCTCTGGGGACTAAACAAGTACCTAGATTAAAACTGACAGCTAGTCCTACTGCTCCAAATAGCCCAACATCTGCAGAAAACACTTTCAACAGTTACATGAGCTCTTCTCACGTACAGCAGGATGTGGAGGTGAATGCAAAACCCCAAGAGGATTGTGCCGTGACCGAAAGTGAGAAGTCTCCACCTGATCAGAAGAACAGCTACATACAGCACGTCAACATGGGACCAGTCCTCTCCTACTGTGTAAAAGTGAGTAGCCTACATGCTGTATAAATATGGGTTTGTACATAAAGTCTAGTCGGGACTCCGAGCCATATTTAGGGGTCATGATTGACTAATATCACAGATTTTACAAAACGCCGAGTCGGCATGGATAATATAGTATCTACATCCATGCTGCCTAGGCATTTTGTAAACAGTGCACAGTATGTATATTTCACCAGGCAGCAATTTGGCATACGCATGCAAGTTGTAATATTGGATATATTTGTTGTCAAACAGCTTTGCAAGTCTCAGATAATAAGAGATGGCTTAAAAAATGGATGCATGTAGAAAAATCAAAGCCGTGTAGAGGTCAGGTTTTTGCTTGAAATGTGTTTTCTCAAGTTTGAAAGTTTTCTCCTATCCATGGGATAGTGGATAAATTCCCAATCGATTTGGGTTCGACCACTGGGACCCCCCCACATGGGCTCTGAAGTATTCCATGTGAATGGAGCTGTGGTCGATCATGCACACTGTCGCACCTTCATTCTTAATGGGATCCCCAGAGATATATCAGTTCTGCACTTGGCTGGTCTTTGATACTCCCATAAGAATGAATGTAGCTGGGACTGTTCTTGGAATCACTAGGGGCCCCGAGCATCAGCTGTCTGCCCCCCACCCATTCCCTTATTATTCCCTTTGCCATGGATAAGGGCTAACTTCCAAACTTGAGAATGTGAACAGTAATAAGTCACCTCTGTACAGGGCTGTATTCTGATGATAGCAGTGGTGATGGTGAATTCTGACTTTAACATGCTCTTCATCTCCTCTCTATGACTAATCTTACTTCATCGCAACAATCTGATAGGACATGAAATGCATCAACCCAAAAAATTCTTTAATCTGGCTGGTGTGAAAAAGTTTGTACTCATTAACACCTTAGCTGAAACCTGAGAATGACGGTCCCATCACCATAGGTGTTAAAATTGTGGCCTATAAATTACCCTACAAATCTGTGTAATTATGCTGTGAGTTATTGCTTGATTTATCACTAATCTTTCATGTCCTGCCCATTCAGCTAAGATACACAGACTTGCTTTATAGTAATGTGTCATGCGTCTCTGGTAACGTCGATCACAGACTGAATGTTAGACAAGGTCATTCAGTGGGAATATTGTATATATTGGCAGAGGCTATGGTGGTGCAGACATTAAAAAAATGGTCACTAAAGCACTTGTGTCATATATTGGAAGTCAGAGAGTAGTAGAACTCTTCACTTACACACAGACACATGTCCATGCATCGTCGTCATGACTCATGCAGTCATTTCTATGTGCGCATTGGCACTACATACAGATGGAATCCCTCTGATGATGCAATTCTCAGGGATATCAACACAGCAAAGACTCAGAGCATTAATAAATCAGATGATATACTTCCATATGAGATGTCTCATAAAAACAGTGACCAAATAATTGCACAGTCTCACTACTGTACTCTTTGAGACAGACAATACATTTTACCTTGGCTGAGAATTTGACTTTGTGTTATAGTTGGGCTCCAGCTAATTGTATTTTTTGCCTAAATACTGCAAGCATAGTCTATCATTAGAAATAATTTGTCACTATGTTTTTGCTACACAATCTGAGAGAAGCATGATGTTGGGGTATAGACCCTGAGTCCAGCGATGTATCACTTACTGGGCTGCTTGCTGCAGTTTTGATAAAATCAGAGTTTTATCTACTGCAGATCAATCAATTCTCTATAATCCCGCACACACCGCCAATGGCCAGCTTTCACTGAACACCATGCACAGGCAGAAAGATGCCCATCGATGGGTGTGTGTGTGAGAAGGCTATGTAGAGTTCATGAAGATGGAGGACCACATGGCAGTAGGTTTACTAGTCCTCAAGAGGTTATCTCCTGATCATAATACAGTGATTTTATTGAAACGACAGCAAGCATTACAGCAAGCGACACATTGCTGTAAACAGGCTCTCTATCGTTACATCTGGCTGAGCTCAAATTAAATGGCAAAAACCTGGTGACAGATTCCCTTTAGGCTGTGTACTCACGGTTCGGAGGAGCTGCGTGTTGGATGCAGCTCCTCCGGACCTGAGTGAAGCCGCGGGTGGTTGCAGGGAGACCGCAGCCGCCCTGTACTCACCATGTGCGGCGGATGCAGGGCGGCTTCTCCCTGCAGTCACCCGATGGGAGCCGCTTCCGACTCCGCAGCATGAAATGAACATGCGGAGGAGCGGAATGCCGGCAACCCTCACCGTAACTCCAAACACGCTGCAGGCGGGTTACGCATAGTGAGCATCCACTATGCTTATACTGTACTACACAGCGTTTGGACGCAGCAGCAAGACGCTGCGTCCAAAACGCTGCGTATACTGACAGTGAGCACACACCCTTAAAGGGAACCTGTCACCTGATACATTCTGCACTAACCACAGGCAGCATGAATCGTACAGTGGATTTATTGCAGCCATGTATGTTTTACCCCTGAATCACTTTGGCTTTTCAGAGAAAGCATGCTTTGAAAAGGCAGCTGAGGACTTTAGGACTTCATTGAGACTGGTGTTGTTCATGCCAATCTTAATGAAAGAAGGTGGTGGACTCAGAGGTGCCTGATTCATTGAGAGGCAAATACCTTTTAATAAATCAAGGGCATCCTAGAAGTGACGTGTGTCCTGCAGCAAATCTTACTCCAGGAAGTAATATTTTTGGAGTAACATAAGCCACAGCTTGTCACTAGGGATGATTGTGCATGGTCGGCACTGCTTGATACTCAATCCAGCTTCAGGGTGCTCTGGCAAGCTCAATACTCGATCGATTATTACTGGTGCGCAAGTCCCATGATTGAGTCCTTGCCCTGCATATTTTGCAGCTGCTTTTCAGCCACTAAACATACATGGATTGCCTGACAATCATAGTAATGCCATAGCGATGTTAGCTACTGATATTGCTGTGATTGGCTAGCTGCATCGTGTCATTGGGTCTATGTTTGCTGCTTCAACGTAAAAAATCTATTTTAGTCTCTAATAATAATAATAATAATAATAATAATACCACTCTTAGCTGCATTTGATGTAGGAAGAGTTACAGGAGAAGGGATAGTGTATTAGTGATTAATGCCTTAGTCAGGGGCATAACGACTGGGGTCGCAGCTGTGATCGAGCCTGGGACTAGAGGGGCCCACTGCTTCAGCTGGATCTGTGACCTCGCCGAAGACGCAGATCCAGCTGAAATGCATCATGGTGCTGAGACCCGTCGAGTCCCTGTACTGTTATACATGCCGCCGACACCGCACAATGACTGTGAGCCGTTGGAGGTGCAGCGACAGACCTGTGCATGAAAGTGACATCACTGTTATGCACTCTCATGTCTCTGCACTCTGATGTCAGCTGCCAAGCCGGCCACTGTGCACTGGCTATGGGAGGACACCGGATGATGTGGGAGTGGGTGAAAAGGTGAGTGGAATGTTGATGTTTTCACTTATGCGTTAGGGACAGACCGGGGACACATTTACAAGGATGGGGACCATATTAAAAATTTAAACCAGGTTGAGGATGATATATATCACAAGTAGAACCATATATACCCGAAGGGGAAATATATACACAAGGATGACCATATATACAAGGAAGGGGACATGTATATCACAAGGAGGACCACACACACACATATATACATATATTATGGAGGACGACCATACATACCAGGAAGGGGACATATGTACAAGGAGGTGTACAATATATGCAAGGAAAGGGACATATATATATATATATATATACATATATATATATATATATATATATATATATATATATATATATAACACACACAATGAGGATGACCATATATAGCAGGAAGGGGACATATATACAGGAGGCCATACAGTGCAGGAAATAAGTATTTGATCCCTTGCTGATTTTGTAAGTTTGCCCACTGACAAAGACATGAACAGTCTATCATTTTTAAGGGTTAGTTCATTTTACCAGTGAGAGATTATCAAAAATAAAATCCAGAAAGTCACATTGTCTAAATTACAGCTCTGGCAAAAATTAAGAGACCACTGCACAGTTTTCTAAAAATCACCATCTTTAAATGTCTGACAGCCATTCCATTCCAGTGTCAGTTGAATTCCAACCAAAGTACACCTCATTCTATTTAATGTGCTTCTGATTAGATGATCACCTGAACCAAATCTTCTTTAATGAGGGAAAGTATAAAAAACACTGCTGTGGTCTTCATAATCCTCTTGCAACAGGACAAGCAGGATGGCAAGACAAGAGCTAGGAATAGCCCAAAAGAAATTTGAATGTAAAAATAACTTTTAACAATGCCAAAGTAGTTGAAAAGAAAAGTCTTGAGTGAGGAAAAGAAAGGCTAAATTCTGGCTTTACTAGCAGAGGGATACAGTGAGCATCATGTCGCCTCCATCCTTAAAATTTAGAAGACGGCAGTCCATTACAACAAGGTCAAGCAGCAGACATTGGGGACAACAAAGCTACATACTGACAGAGGGAGACAGTGGAGAAAGTGACTCTCCACTGACAGGGATAACTGTAATCTTATTTGAATGTCACTCAGCAATCGCAGGATGACATTAAGTGACCTACAAAAGGAATGGCAAATGGCAGCTGGGGTGAAGTCCACGGCAAGAACAGTTTGTAACAGGCTCCTAGACGCAGGTCTCAAGTCACGTAAAGCTAGAAAAAAGCCTTTTTTTTTTTTTGTCATAAATGTTTTTATTCAGAAAATTTCGTGTACACACTTAAACAGCAGTTTCACAGATAACGAGCCCGCGCACAAACATTGCGTGAAAAAAGCCTTTCATCAATGAGAGGCAAAGGAGAGCCAGGCTGAAGTTTGCTGAAGACAATAAGGATTGAACCATAGAGGACTGGAGAAAGGTAATCCAGAAAAAAGAAAATTCAGGGCACTAAGCGGTATCAACAATCATGTTCCGGGATATCATCCCTGGCGGGTTCCCCTCCGGCGGTGCACATCCAAAGCACCAGGACGTTATACAGCGATTTGAAGAAAGAGACAGCACTCACCGGTATGTGCAGGGTGGTCTTTTAATCCAGATTTTCAAGGATAGACAGGGTGCAGGGAGGTGACCACAGAGGGCCGGTGGACACTGACGCCGTTTCGCAAACCTGGACCCGTAGAAGCAACATCGTTTGCGAAACGGCGTCGTTGTCCACCGGCCCTCCGTGGTCACCTCCCTGCACCCTGTCTATCCTTGAAAATCTGGATTAAAAGACCACCCTGCACATACCGGTGAGTGCTGTCTCTTTCTTCAAATCACTGGAGAAAGGTAATCTTCTCTGATTAATCTAATTTTCAGCTTTGCCCAACACCTGGTTGTCTAAATGGTTAGACGGAGACCTGAAGAGATGTATAAGCCACAGTGTCTTGTACCCACGGTGAAATTTGTTGGAGGATAGGTGGTGATCTGAGGATGCTTCAGCAAGGCTGGAATTGGGTAGGTATGAAGGATGTATGAATCAAGCCGCATACAAGGTTATCCTTGAAAAACACTTGCTTCCTTCTCCTCAGGCAATGTTCCCCAAATCTGAGGACTGTTTTTTTCAGAAGGACATTGCCCCATGCCGCACAGCTAGGTGAATCAATGTGTGAATGAAGGAGCACCACATCAAGACCCTGTCACGGCCAGCCCAATCTCCAGACCTGAAACCCATTGAAAACCTCTGGAATGTAATCAAGAGAAAGATGGATAGTCACAAGCCATCAAAAAAAGAACTGCTTAAATTTTTGTGCCAGGAGTTGCATAAGGTCACCCAAAAGCAGTGTGAAAGACTGGTGGAAAACATGCCAAGACGCATGAAAGCTGTGATTAAAAATCATGGTTATTCCACCAAATATTGATTTCTGGACTCTTCCTGTGCTACACATTTAGTATTGTTGTTTCTAAATTAATATGAACTTGTTTTCTTTGCTTTATTTGAGGTCTAAAAGCATTGTTTCTTTTTTATTATTTTGATGATTTCTCATTTGCTGCAAATAAATACATTTTTAGCTTTGAATTTCAGACACATGTTGTCAGTAGTTTATAGAATAAAAGAACAATGTACATATTACTTAAAAAAAACTGAACATTTTGCAATGGTCTCTTAATTTTTGCCAGAGCTGTATATAAATGTATTTTCATTTTGCAGAGGGAAAGAAGTATTTGATCCCCTACCAATCATTAGGAGTTCTGGCTTCTACAGACCAGTTAGGCCCCCTTCACGCCACGTTTTGTGCCCTGTCAGGCTGTGTCCGGTGCTTTGCAGGAGACATCGGACACAGCCTGACTGCTCCGGACAAATAGAACCGGAGGGTTAATATGCCCTCCGGTCCTGTTTGTAGCCTGAGCCTGCAGAGAGCAGCTGAGGGAGCTGTCCTTGCTGAAATGGTGCTGAACCACTTCACAGGGGACAGCTCCCTGGTGCTGAAGTTCATTGTAGCTCACGCTGAACTGCAGCCGCCGGTGTCCGGTTCCCGGATCCTTCCAAATCTGGGCAATCCGGTGCCATAGTATCCTATGTTAGGGAGCACCGGATTGCCCCAGATCCAGGAGGATCCAATTTGGGCAGAAAAATCTGAATTGTCCCGGATCCTCCCGGACAGATGGAAACCGGATGGCAGATAGCTGCCATCCGGCTCCATCCGGCCCCATAGGAATACTATGGGGCCAAAACCGGATCTAGGGCTGTCTGGTTCACACCAGACAGTCCCGGATCCAGAAAAACATGGTGTGAAGGGGGCCTTAGATGCTTCTTATCAACGCGGTACCTACATTAGACAGCTGTCTTAAATTGAAACCTGTGTAAAAGACTCCTGTCAACACACTCAATCGGTCAAACTCTAACCTCTGCAACATGGGTAAGACCAAAGAGCTTCCTGAAAGCTAGGTTGGGCTACAAAACCTTAACTAAGATGCTGGGTGAGAAGGAGACAACTGTTGGTGCAAAAGTAAGAAAATAAAAGAAATACAAAATGAGTGTCAATCGACATCGCTCTTGGGCTCCGTGCAAAATCTCACCTTGTGGAGTATCCAGGATCATAAGGAAGATGAGAGATGAGCCAAAAACTACATGAGGAGAACTTGTTAATGATCTCAAGGCAGCTGGGATCACTGTCAACAAGAAAACCATTGATAACACATTACACCATAATGGATTAAAATCCTGCAGTACCACTGCTCAAGAAGGCACATGTGCAGGCCCATCTAAAGTTTGCCAATGAATACATTGATGATTCTGAGAATGATTGGGAGAAGGTGCTGTGGTCAGATGAGACAAATATTGAGCTCTTTGGCATTAACTCAACTTGCCGTGTTTGGAGGAAGAGAAATGCTGCCTGTGACCCAAAGAACAGCATCCCCACAGTCAAGAATAGCGGTGGAAACATTATATTTTTGGTGTGTTTCTCTGCTAAGGGCACAGGACTACTTCACAGCTCAATGGGACAATGGATGGAGCCATGTACTGTAAAATCCTGAGTGACAATCTCTTTCCTCCTGACATGTGCGCAAACCTCATCATCAACTACAAGAAACGTCTGACTGATTTGCTTGCCAACAAGGGTTTTGCCACCAAGTATTAAGTCTTGTTTACTAGAGGGAACAAATATTTATTTCCCTCTACAAAATGCAAATACATTTATACAATTTAGACCATGTGATTTTCTGGATTTTATTTTTGATCTATCTCTCACGGTTAAAAATAACCTACCCTTAAAATTATAAACTGTTCATGTCTTTGTCAGTGGGCAAACGTACCCTGTGCTACATGATAGACAATCCCCTGTGCAGGAAGCAGGCACAGAAGCCTTCCGCTTTGTACCTATCATTGCACATTGGTAACCACCATGTCCACTTCCTTGTCACAATGCAGCATTCAGCTGTCCCTACCAAGGCCTTGGGACGTAAGTGGAAATACGCAGCTACCCACCCATAGGCCCAAACACTAAACTGGAAACCAAAGGATGGTGCTTCTACGATCTGCGCTGCTGTTAAAGAACGAGGGTGCAGCATTTAAACAGAGTTTTTTTTTTCACTCCCGTATAGCCCCGCCCCTCAGGGGGCGGGGCTAACGGACTTTCTGGGAGAGAGAAAAAAAAAACTCTGTTTAAATGCTGCAGACAGGGAGAGAATGATTGGCAGCGGTGGGCAGATTACACATGCAGGGGGTGTGAATCTGCCCTTGGCTGCAGCCCCTAGCCACCTCCTTAGTGGCTGTAGCATGTAAGTTTTCTAAGTGTATTATCTCGGGGTACAGGGCTGCTCAAGTGCTGGGGGACCCCTTGTCTGCATGCTGCAGACATGCTGCATCCAGTGCTGTAATTAGATCACCATGCCTGGTTTGGTGACAGGTCCTCTTTAAAGACACATATATCAATTTACACAGTATATACTGTATGTGTATATGTATATATATACAGTATATATATATATATATATATATATATATGGTATATATACATATATATATATATATATATATATGGTATATATACATACATATATATATATATATGGTATATATACAGTATATATTTATATATATATATGTGTGCGTGTGTAAAGATCAGCAGACTCCTACAATGGTGCAAAGTCTATTAAGGGTAGAGTCTATTAAGGGCTTTGAGGTGTAGCCCAAAGGCTTTAGTCCTGCTAATCCAGCAGGGGGAAGCACAACCGGCGCTAAACGTGGGAAGGGCAAAAATAAGACTAACAAAACAACAGGCCTTGATCTTCTAAGAAATCAAAAACAACTGAAAAAGTCCTTCTCTGGACAAAATGGGACGGGTCAGTGACCCAATAACATGCCTTTCTTTTTTAGGTAAGTCCACTTTATTTGGAGTAAACATTGTCTAGCAGCTTTCTCATCGCTGCCCGGGATGAAGGTCGCCGTTTCATATGGTACTCCGCTGCCAGACGATCTCAAGGAATCGCAGGAACTTGTCCTCCAGTGGCATTCTCCTCCACCATTTGCTCCCCTAGCACATCCCATCATGGCCACTACTGGAGAAGAGGATGGTGGAATTAGGGGATGATGACCCCCTCTAGGAGAGATGGGAGCAACTTAGACAGCACAGTCAGGCTCTTCAGGATTGATGGCCCCTGTGGGGTTTGAGTCCAGCTGGCTGGCTAACCAAGAGAGGCCTGGTCTCCATCTGATGCAACATTCTTTCCAGGTCGGCCTTCTCCTGCCAGTTTTAAAACTTATCGGCAGTGGCAACCCAACTTGCACCAACTGCAAAACAACCCTTGCAGCTCATCACCTTTATGGAGGTGACCCACTCTCCCACAAAGATTGTGGGGAGATTTTTGGGAAGATGCTCATGTAGCAGTGTGTACTGGCTGATGTAGCATTGATGACCAGATTAACTTTTTTTGGAAGGGATTGAAATAAGTTCCAATTTACAGCAATATTTTATCCATTTAGTGACAAGAAAATGTGTTAATAATTTATGCTTTTTTGGAGTTATTTGGGATCAGAGCATTAAGTAATGCTGACCAGGGAGACAAGCTGACACGAAGATACCTTGAAGCCAGAATTAATCCTTCCATATGTTTCAAATGTTTTCGTGTAATTGGACATGCTCACCAGATGTGGTACAAGATGCCCATTTTTCAACATCTGTAGAAAAATTAGTTTGACTAGGAGGGAAAGTTTTGGGCTAATCTGTCAGGGCAACACACTTATGGTTTTGTAGCCCATTCCAGCCTTATGATGAATTTATGCTCTTTCCACTTCCGAGTTAGGGCTCTATCTATCTATCTATCTATCTATCTATCTATCTATCTATCTATCTATCTATCTATCTATCTATCTATCTATCTATCTTCGATTGATCACCATGGCTGAAAGTGTTGGCACTCTTGCAAATGTTCCAGAATGTTAATTTTGTTATACACATATTTAATTTCCTTTGTGTGTATTGGAGCAACTGAAAAAAAAAACTAAACAAAAAAGCAAATTGCACTTAATTTTACAAAGATTTTCACAAATGGTCCAGACAAAATTATTGGCACCCTCAACTTAATCCTTGGTTGCACACACTTTTGAATAATAACTACAATTAATTGCTTGCTATAACCATCAACAACGTCTTCCACCTCTCAAATGAAATTTTCTATCAGTCTTCTTTTGCAAAGTGCTCCGGAGTCCAGGTTTCTTATACTTGAAGTGTGCCTTCTCCCAACAGCAACATTTCTCCACAGGTGTTCAATGGCATTTAGATTTGGACTCATTTTGAACCACTTCAGAATTCACTATCACTTTGTTTTCATCTATCTTTGGGTGCTTCTTGAAATATATTTGGGTCATTGTGCTACTGGAAGACCCATGACCTAGAACATAAAGTCAGCTTCCTGATACTTGGCTCTACATTATGACTGAAAATCCTTTGGTAATGTGCAAATGCGTCTGGAAGAAACGGGAAAAAGGAGCTAACGGATTAAGAAATTGAAGATACTATCATATTCATTAAAAGAAACCTGATGATGGGAGGTTGTTTCACAGACAAAGGCGTTGGTTATGTGACCAGGATTGATGGCAGTCTCAATGCTGAGCTATATGTGAATATCCTACTAGGCAAGTTACGTTGTACAGATCAATGAAATTAAGCAAACATCGAGATTGACAGAGAAATAGTTAATTGACAATTCACTAGAGATGCTGGATTGGGTCTCAAAGTTCCCAGACCTCAACCCAATCCAACACTTGTGGGTAGAGATGAAGAAATAGCTGGATACATACCCAAGGGCTTCAACCAGTATGCACCAACATTAAGAACGTGTAGAAGAGACCTGGGATCAGATTTTGGTCGAAACATCCTTGAATCTGATAAAGCGCATGCCCAGAAAGTTTCAGAAAGTGTTGAAAGCTAAAGGTGAATTTACAAATTACTAAGAAGATGCAAATATAAATTTAGATTTTTAGGAGCAAAACCGTAACAATGCAGGGACATGACAAGAATCTGAATAACTAATCATGTGCTAAATAGTTGCAAGTGAAATGTATATATGAGATGGCCAAGATGATAGTCTATAAAATGAAGGTAGTGTCACGCTCAAAGCTGTAGTGAATGCTGAAATATGGAGCCTGAACGTCAAGAGTGCAAAACATTGTTACTCTCTTGTTCTTCAGTATATAAATGACTTTTCATTCCATTTTAACTGAACAAAAAAAAAAGTTATTGGCTAACATTTATTAGAAAAGATTTTTTGTTTTACATCCAAATCACGAATAAAGTTGGAATAGGAGATGAGCAAATCTATGATAATTTGCCATGTCAGTATTTTATTAATGGCACACTTCCATTTGCTGAGCCATATTTCCTACATAGAAGAGAATAATGAATGACTCATACAAATCCTTATTTCAGAAAGTGGCTCTACGGCTCATTAATAGAAAATTTGACCATCTACAATTAGAGATAGACAGGTATTGTATGAGGGAAATTATAGTATATGAATGTGGTAAACTTAGAGGGTGTTTATGCCTTAAACGAAAATGAAATTGTCCAATGAACAAGTCCTATGTTGCTCATACTTTGTGACCCACATACAATGGCGTAACTTCAGGCCCAGGGGCCCCGATGCGAAAGCTCCAACGGGACCCCCAATTATTGCAAATCTTTAATAATATTCATCTTTTTCTATGGGCCAAAGGGACTTTTAGGCCCCCCTAGACTGCAGGGCCCGGGTGCGATCGCAACCCCTGCACCTATTGTAGTTACGCCACTGCCCACATACATCTACTAAACTGAACCAGCTTTAGATTTTGCAATGCTTTCTATGTTTCATTGCCATGTCTAGGTTGTATTCAGAACAACTGAATGTCTAAGTGAATTAGACAATGGATTTAACACAGGACAAACTGCTCCATATTATAGTGTAGAGCATGTATGAGTCACCGAGACACTGTATGGATACCAGATCTTCCTGGCACTTATCTTTACCATTAAATAAAAAACAGACCGACCTTGTCGGAAGTTGAATTAACATAGGTGACTCATGCATGGTTCAATCTCATCAGTGATTCAGATACTTTCTTTCCTGGGCTCAGCCTGATGTAGCCGTGTACTTGTCCATTTCATTATGAAATTAAAAGAAAATGTGTTCATAGTAACTTAATGCACATGGCTCCTACAAACTAG
The DNA here is from genome assembly GCA_033576535.1 of Allobates femoralis. Lineage (NCBI taxonomy): Eukaryota > Metazoa > Chordata > Amphibia > Anura > Aromobatidae > Allobates > Allobates femoralis. Next base: position 171,013,615 of record JARQOC010000004.1, read on the forward strand.
TGTAATTGTCAATGCTAAAATATTTGCGCTCTGAGCAAAGAAGCTCATATGAATGCTATCTGATAATAAATGTACGGTAGTTGAGGAACATTACACACAGTACAGACCAAAAGTCTGGACACACCTTCTCATTCAAAGAGTTTTCTGTATTTTCATGACTATGAAAATAGTAGATTCACATTGAAGGCATCAAAACTATGAATTAACACATGTGGAATAATATACTTAACAAAAAAGTGTGAATCAACTGAAAATATGTCATATTCTAGGTTCTTCAAAGCTTTGATTACTGCTTTGCACACTCTTGGCATTCTCTTGATGAGCTTCAAGAGGTAGTCACCGGAAATGGTTTTCACTTCACAGGTGTGCCCTGTCAGGTTTAATAACTGGGATTTCTTGCCTTATAAATGGGGTTGGGACCATCAGTTGTGTTGTGCAGAAGTCTGGTGGATACACAGCTGATAGTCCTACTGAATAGACTGTTAGAATTTGTATTATGGCAAGAAAAAAACAGCTAAGTGAAGAAAAATGAGTGGCCATCATTACTTTAAGAAATGGAGGTCAGTCAGTCCGAAAAATTGGTAAACTTTGAAAGTGTCCCCAAGTGCAGTTGCAAAAACCATCAAGCGCTACAAAGAAATTGGCTCACATGAGGACCACCCCAGGAAAGGAAGACCAAGAGTCACCTCTTCTGCCGAGGATAAGTTCATCCGAGTCACCAGCCTCAGAAATCGCAGGTTAACAGCAGCTCAGATTAAAGACCAGGTCAATGCCACACAGAGTTCAAGCAGCAGACACATCTCTACAACAACTGTTAAGAGGAGACTTTGTGCAGCTGGCCTTCATGGGAAAATAGCTGTTAGGAAACCACTGCTAAGGACAGGCAACAAGCAGAAGAGACTTGTTTGGGTTACAGAACACAAGGAATGGACATTAGACCAGTGGAAATCTGTGCTTTGGTCTGATGAGTCCAAATTTGAGATATTTGGTTCCAACCACCGTGTCTTTGTGCGACGCAGAAAAGGTGAACGGATGGACTCTACATGCCTGGTTTCCACTGTGAAGCATGGAGGAGGAGCTGTGATGGTGTGGGGGTGCTTTGCTGGTGACACTGTTGGGGATTTATTCAAAATTGAAGGCAGCATGGCTACCACAGCATCTTGCAGCGGCATGCTATTTCATCCGGATTGCATTTAGTTGGACCATCATTTATTTTTCAACAGGACAATGACCACAAACACACCTCCAGGCTGTGTTAGGGCTATTTGACCAAGAAGGAGAGTGATGGAGTGCTACGCCAGATGACCTGGCCTCCACAGTCACCAGACCTGAACCCAATCTGAACCTGAACCCAAGATGGTTTGGAGTGAGCTGGACCGCAGAGTGAAGGCAAAAGGGCCAACAAGTGCTAAGCATCTCTGGGAACTCCTTCAAGACTGTTGGAAGACCATTTCCGGTGACTACATCTTGAAGCTCATCAAGAGAATGCCAAGAGTGTGCAAAGCAGTAATCAAAGCAAAAGTTGGCTACTTTGAAGAACCTAGAATATAAGACATATTTTCAGTTGTTTCACACTTTTTTGTTAAGTATATAATTCCACATGTGTTAATTCATAGTTTTGATGCCTTCAGTGTGAATCTACAATTTTCATAGTCATGAAAATACAGATAACTCTTTGAATGACAAGCTGTGTCCAAACTTTTGATCTGTACTGTATGTCCAGCTCACCATTGCATGCAGGATACATAGATGTGTGAAAGACACTGAGATGTAAATCTTTACTATTATTACAGTGATACCTCTGTTTTCATTGATTGCGTTTATCATCTCTTTCAGTTTTTGTAAATTTTTTTCAATAAAAATGTGTCTCGGTTTTCATCGATGCCTTGATTTTCATCTATTTTTGTCTGTACATCACTGCTAAAGCAAATTTTGCCATAAAAACTGTGATTCCATTTCCAAAAAACAAAGTATGCAACCCCTTTCTGCCCTCCTTGTCATCTTCCATATACCAAAAAGAGCTTTTATAAAAATAAAATAACATATTAAATGTTTTTATTTCTTTAAATTACTGTTTCATATTCCTTTTATAGTCATTTGAGTGATTCTAGCATTAACCGCTATCTTTATTCCCTATAAAACGTGTTTTTTGTAGGTCTTTTTCAGTGTCAATCATTTTGCATTATCTCCTATGGAAATCGTTAACTTGGTTTTCGTCGATTTCAGTTTTCTGCGATAGTTTTCGGACGGATTATCGATGAAAACTGATGTATCACTGTATTATAATATTAGGGTTTCACATTTTGCCAGGTTCTAGTATTTTCAAGTTCAAGAATGCTGCTGAAGACTATAATAATAATAATAATTTTATTTATATAGCGCCAACATATTCTGAAATAATTCAGAGGGGATATATGCAGACAATGTGAGACAATACATTGTAACTAAAATGCAGGTAATGTTCATAAGGTTGGCAGGGTTTCTATGTGTGGTGGGGGAGGGGTTGAAGTTGTTGGAGAGTGGACCAGGATTTGCAGAGATATCACCTGTCAGGAGCCGCAGTAAAAAGAGAAAGATCAAATAGTTTTTGGAATTGTGACATTGACATTTGTGTATTTTGTTGTGCCTTTTTGCGCGCCTTTCGCCATGATTTTTGGCCACGCAAAAAGGCGCAACAAAATGTGTAGGTGCATTCACACACCACGCTTTTGTGTGCTGCAGGGGAGGAAGAATCCTGCTTCTTCCTCCCCTCTGTCACATCTGTGCCCGCCCCCTAAAGATTTCACAGTGTATTACTATACACTGTGAAATCTAAATTCAATAAAGCCAGAGGTGTTTAAAATAATAAACATGGATACTTGCCCTCCGGAGGGTGGATGGCGGGTGTTCGGGAGCAAGGACCCGTTAGCAGCCACAGATTCCGAGTGGAAAAAGACCTGTCGTGATGTCAGAGGGAGTTCCGGGCGCTGATTGGCCACTCGCGGTCATGTGATATGCAGCGAGTGGCCAATCAGCGCCCGGAACGCCCTCTGACATCACGACAGGTCCTTTTCCACTCGTAATCTTCACTTGCTCCCGGCTTCTGAACACCCACCATATGCCCGCCGGAGGGTAAGTATCCATGTTTATTATTTTACAAACATTTCATTTACTTTCATTTAGATTTCACAGTGTATATTAATACACTGCAAAAACTAAAGGGGGCGTTCACAAATGTCTCAGAGGGGAGGAGGAAGCAGGATTCTTCCTCCCCCCTGTGACATCAGATGCAGCAGCGCCCGCCCTTATATGAAAAAGCGCCGGCACTGCTGCGTAAAGAATTGACAAGGTCATTCTTTTTACGCAGGTGCTTTTTCCTATAAAAGCGTGGCGTATTTTTACGCACTGTCTGTACGGCAAAGTGAATTTCCTATTCACTTTGCCCTCAGACAAAAGGCACATTGCGTACTTTGAAAAGCGCGCACAAAAAAGCACGCAAAAATACGCAATGTGTGAACACAGCCTAAGATGCAATATCCTGGAATATGGTGGTCTGAGATAATTCAGTACGTTATAGAGAGTATGAGCACTCAATAAGGTAGAGGGAAGTAGAGGGGGGCTTATGTGGATGAGGGGTGATGTAGGGGGGATGGGGTGGTAAATGTGCATGGCAAAGGCACATAGGAAGATATACATTGAAATAAATGACATGGTCTTCTAGACATTTCCAATATTGGTACGTACTGTTTGACTCACTTGGGTATGTATACAGCTTTTTATTCAACTCTATCCACAAGGGTTATATTCATTTGACATCTGGGGACTGTGGAGGCAAATCCAGCACTTCTATTTCACTGTCATTCCTTCGCCAATCTTGACATATGCTTCAAGTCTTTGTCCTGCTGGAACACTTTCTCGTCCTATTCATGCCTATAGCACCCTCATGAGTGAAGTAAATCGTCTTATAGGATACTCGCATATACCTCAGCATTTAGAACAGCATTGATCCTGGTTAAGCATTCAGTGCCTTTTGCTGTGAAAGAACCCCATATCTGCTTTCCTCCACCAAACCTGACAGTTTCTTCAATTTCTCGATCCGTTAGCCCCTTCTTTTGTTGTTTCTTCCAGAACCATTTGCATCTATCAAGGTCTAGTCTATTGACTTTCATTTCATCACTCCAAATCGCCCATTTCCAATCTTCTGCTATCCATCTTTAGTACTTTTTTGAAACTTTATCTGATGTTTCTTATGGTGATATTGAAGTCGAGTTTTTTTTCACCTTTTGTCGGACTTCCATTACCCTCTTGTAACATGCGTCACATGGCTCTTGCATGGATGTTTGTGATCTCACTATTACAAAGGATACAAGCCACCTCCCCTGCTGTGTTTGTCCCGCCAGAACTGATAGACCTTGTGATGAGCTGACTTTGTTGACTTGGATATTTTGCTTGGACGTCCACTTCTTGGCTTTTAGATGGACAGGCTTCATTTAGTATTATTACAACTGTCATGGCATTCACATGATGTAATTTGGCAATTTTCTTGTCTGAGAGACCACTCTTAATAGGCTGGATGATGCTGTTTCTATTTTCTTAGGAAATCTTCATGGCTGTTCCTAGATTTGAACCAGTGCCTATCAGAATCAACCTAATAGGTTACTAGCTATTATGGAATTGAAAAGAAATTCAAACCACCCTGAAGGTGAAAGGCTCTCCACAATTATAATATAATTCAAACATAAAACTCCAAGGAGTCAAAGCCAAAGTGAAATGCAGTTTTATTAAAACAACACTATGTAAAAATGACAATGTCAACAGGTACACAGAGGTAGGACCACATGTAAACCAAAATTGCACTGATAGAAACCAATCCTCAATATATAAGGCAAAATGCCTACCCAATCATAGTGCTTCAACAAAGGAAGGCACAATAGTATACAAATTGAGGATGGAACATATACACAATTCATGGGTCCATACCTTACTGCGACCGCCCCCTGACGCGTTTCGCACCAGCTTCTTCTGAGGAGCTTGGACGTCCACTTCTTGGCTTTTAGATGGACAGGCTTCATTTAGTATTATTACAACTGTCATGGCATTCACATGATGTAATTTGGCAATTTTCTTGTCTGAGAGACCACTCTTAATAGGCTGGATGATGCTGTTTCTATTTTCTTAGGAAATCTTCATGGCTGTTCCTAGATTTGAACCAGTGCCTATCAGAATCAACCTAATAGGTTACTAGCTATTATGGAATTGGTTGTAATTTGTAGTATACAGGAAGAAAATGATTTTTCAAATACCAGGAGCAAAACAGTAACAATGCAGTGACAAGACAATAATCTGCATGAGCAATCAGATGCTACATTGTTGTAAGTCAAATTTATGTTTGAGATAGCCAAGATGATTGTCTATAAAATGATGGTAGTCTAATACTCAAAGCATCAGTGTAATCATGAAACAAGCATTTATAACAATGCTTGCTCATGGTTATCTTGTAGTGAAAATGTCCCTTAACCTCTCAAAATGTTTCTATTAAGGTACTGTCACATGCCGCCACATGGCTTCCATATCACCGGCGATTTGACGTGAGCGCGCAGTTTCGGGCACTTTTTTCACATCGCTGTGGAGCTGTCACACGTAGCTATCTAGCGTGCGATCTTAGGCGATTCTGCATTCCGGAAATCGCCTCCAGAAGACAGGAAGTCATTTTCCCGTCGCACATCGCCGCATCACACGCCACAATCGTAGTAGCGATGTCGCCATACTGTCTTGATAGGGGCGTGCTAGAGTGTGTTTCAGCCCTATCACTGCGATTGGTGGACGGAACTGCGTTCCCATTGGTCAGCCTTGCGTGAATGCATGGGTCATCAAACAAGGCGCCTCGGACACGGCCAGCCAATCGGAACACAGTATCACCCACCAATTGCCGCAGATGCTGTACGAAAAAATCACATCCAATCACGCCTTCGGGATTGATTTCAGGATCGCTGTGTACATCACTTTCGCCCTGTCACACGGCACAATCCACTGAAATCGCCTAGTGGATATTGCCTGATTTCACTGCATTGCAGGGCAATCAGGCGACACTCCACCAGCGATTTCTCGCCATAGAATCGCCCAGTCACACGCCACATCGCCGAATTCGGGAATTGCCAGCCATCTCGGCGGCGTGTGATGGTGCCTTAAGACATTTCAGATTGAATTGCTAGTAAAGAGGTTATTACGCAGACTATCTGGGTCCGCCTCTGATCACAGGTTCAGGGGTTCCCTATAAGTGTCAACATCTTTATTCACTTCATTCAGACTGAGACACCTTTATCTGTTAGTCTTGTGATCAATATGAGTCCCAGAAATCATGTCCCTTGTGATCATATATGTATCACCTATCTTATATAAAGGCAAACTTGTGAGTCCTTACTACCGGTATGAAGCTGTAGGCTCTTCATGTACTGTCATGCCTTCATTTGGTGTCATTGTGTGAAGATATTTTCCTTGTACGTGTGTGCAATAATACATGTGTGTAATAGTACATACAATTTTTCCATATGGATCCAACAGTAAATAAAAATAGGCTGTCTCTCTAGGAAAAGTGAGGCATTTGTAGGATTAGTAGGGTCTCAATGGAAGTTTATATGTCAATATCACAGCTTGGTATAACTGGAACATTTGTTCGGAGGTACAATACATTGAGATCTTTATGAAACGGAAGATCCCAAAAAAATATAGTAAACTGCAAATTGGACTTATGAATACATTTTAATGACTGAAAGTAAATCATTTACTAAAAAGTCAAATTGTTTTTGTGTGTGTTTGTGTATTTATTTATTTGTGTGTGTGTGTGTGCATATTTAAGTCTATTACTTACAGAGAAACCCCATGAGATGTGGCTTTCTTTTTGTTGCAAAATCCATAATGAGCATTTTATTAAACATTTTTATAGCGGTTTCAAGCCCTTCAATTACTTGAGAATTAAAAGGATCTGTATTTCAATTCCAGGCACAACGCTTCATCTGTAAATAAAAGATACCATCGGCCTGTATTCTCCTCTGAGTAATTCTGATATTGATTTTCTCATCTTAGTTTAGAGTAGCTTCCCACGCACAGGGCACAGAGGCAAGTGAACACTTACTCATCATCATATGATCTCAGTGCATGACTCACCTACTCCACTGAATATTTCATTTTATCAATGACAGGGGAGAGGTGCTGGCTAACAGCTTCTCCGCGTGTAACGTACTGAGAATACTTAATGAGGTTCTGTGCTAGATCTGCAGAGTGAGCACTGCAGGATATGTGTGCGACTGCAAATTATATGTATGTGTGTGTGTATATATACAGTGTGTGTATGTGTATATATATATATATATATATATATATATATATATATATATATATGTATATATCCACAAGCAGGTAGAAAGATAAGCGGCACTCACCATAAGCTGTAAATGTCCTTTATTTCATCTTAGAGCATCTGCAAAGATGAATACAGCGGGGAGAGGGAGTGAGGGTCTGCAGACGCTACTGGACCCGTTGAAGCGGCAGGAGCCGCGAAACGGCGAGCCGTCGTCCGCCGACCCTCACTCCCTCTCCCCGCTGTATTCATCTTTGCAGATGCTCTAAGATGAAATAAAGGACATTTACAGCTTACGGTGAGTGCCGCTTATCTTTCTACCTGCTTGTGGATTATTACGATTGCTATTGTGGCGAGCAACACCAGCTGAAGCGGTGGTACATAGAGGTGCACTAAGCAGCCATCACGTTAACCTGTTGGTGCCCAGCTTTCTACTCCTCCTTTGATATATATATATATATATATGCAGGAACCTTGATTTGCTAGTTACTTTATTTGTGAGCATTTTGAAAGTCTGCCAGCAACGTTTCCTATGCGCTTGGTTAAAAGGCACATGCGTTTTTGATGCAGTTTTACTGCCTTTGTATGCATTTTTACAATGTAAGTCTATGGTGCAAAAACGCATGCGTTTTTACCACGGCTTCGGGGAAAATGCAATGCATTCAAAATGCAGCAAAAACCTGATGTGAAAAGGCCTTAATTATTTCTTATGGGATAAGTTGCTTTGATATACAAGTGATTTGATTTACAAGCACACTCCCGGAACGAACTATGCTCTTAAATCAAGGTTCCGCACTGTGTGTGTGTGTCTGTGGGAATATATATATATATATATATATACACAGTATATAAATATGGACTGTATATGTACTGTATATATATATATATATATATATATATATATATATATATATATATATATTTTTATAATAAATAATCATACTGTTGTAAGACCCTATAGTTGATCAGTGCATTGCATATTTCTACTTCAAATACCTGGCTACATACAAGTATACAAGTAGGGATGGGCGAGTCTACCCGCTACTATTCGGCACTCGCCGAATAGTAGCGGTATTCGTGTACTCGCTAGTCGCCGAGTAAATTAGGATTACTCGGGAGTAGCAAGTACCGAATACAGTACAATAGATACACTGCAAAAGTCCTGTAAAATAAAAGAAAAGTGGTTAAAAAATAAAAAAATCGGATACTCACCTTAACCGACGGCTGTACCGGGACCGGCCGATGCAATCCATTCATGTAAAAGGACCTGTCACTCTCTCAGCCAATCAGGTGGCTGGGAGAGATCTGGCCAATCAGATGCCGCCACGTCACAATGACGTAATCGCTAGCAGCCACCTGATTGGCCAGATGGAAAGGTCCTCTCAGGTACACCAAGGACCTTTCCATCTGGCCAATAAGGTGGCCGCTAGCGATTACGTCATTATGACGTGGCGGCATCTGATTGGCCAGATCTCTCCCAGCCATCTGATTGGCTGAGAGAGTGACAGGTCCTTTTACATGAATAGACGTGCATCGGCCGGTCCCGGTACAGCCGTCGGTTAAGGTGAGTATCCGATTTTTTATTTTTTAACCACTTTTCCTTTATTTTACAGGACTTTTGCAGTGTATCTATTGATACACTGCAAAAGTATTCGGTACATGCTACTCCCGAGTAATCCTAATTTACTCGGCGAGTAGCGAGTACACGAATACCGCTACTATTCGGCGAGTGCCGAATAGTAGCGAGTAGACTCGCCCATCCCTACTTGTATACTTGTATGTAGCCAGGTATTTGAAGTAGAAATATGCAATGCACTGATCAACTATAGGGTCTTACAACATAGGTCAGACACAGTTGGATAATGATGGAGAGAATGAAATGCTCCCTCTTCCATCATTGCTTTCAACTGTATTGCCATCCACAATGAAAGTACAGTTTAAAGTGCGATCCCTGGCACGGGGGTGGGGTTTGGGTGTCTTCTCCTTTTCCATCACTTGTATGTGAGTGATTTTAAACTGATCAGGACAGGAAAAGGGTAACAATGTTGTGAACTTTTGACTTTCAGGCACCATATCTCACCATCCACTACAGCTTAAGCATGAGGCTAACTTCAATTTATAGACAATCATTTTACGTATCTTATACATAAATTTGCCTTGCATGTGATTAGTTATGCAGATTCTTGTCATGTCCCTGCGTTGTTACAGTTTTGCTCCTGGTGTTAATTTTTTTTTCTTCGGTGTACTCCAAATGACATGTTCCTTCCTCCTCACTTAGCAGATGGCCTAATCACCATATCAGCAGCGTGGGTGTGATAATCACTTTTATGGCCACTTCATGCTATACATGCTGAATTAAAAGTGCTTGCTCTATATTTTTGCTAATGTTTTAGTGCATATTACAAGGTGTGCATATTATTCATTCCCTGGGGCATGCATTTTGACTTTAATAGCATGCATTTTGACTTTAATAATAGCTGAGCATACATTAAGGATGCTTTCACATTACATTTTTTGATGATCCGTGGCTGTCTGTTGTAAAACGGACAGCCACGGATCCGATTTGGCCCTCATGTTATCCTATGGGGATCGGATTGGATTTGGCCTAATTGCCATCTGATTTTGTCGGATCCGATTTGTGTCCGATTTTTTGCTGTACCCAATATCGAAGACTGCTCCGATTTTGGGCACAGCCAAAAATCGGATACAAATCAGATCCCACAAAATCGGATGGCAAATAGGCCAAATCCAATCCAATCCTTGGCCTTTAACATGGGGCCTATGGAGCACAGGTCCAAGGAAACACAGGATCATTCCTCGGACCCGATGTTAGTGTACTGAGCATGCTCAGTACGCTAAAATTGCTCCTTACCATCTGATTTCACTTCCGCAATGTATATATATACATTGCGGAAGTGAAATTTAGTTAAAGAAAGGATTAAAAATAAAAAAAAACTTGCTCACCTCTCCGACTGTGCCCCGCTCTGTCTCGCTCGCTCCTGGGACTGAAGGACCTGTGGTTGCCTGGCAACCCGATCAGCTGAGCGGTCATGTGACCAATCAGCTGATTGGGTTGTCACATGACTGCGTGGTTGAAATCTCCCGTCTGCAAAAATTGACCGGCGGGCGGGAGATTTAAACCACGCGGTCACATGACCGCTCAGCTGATAGGGTTGCCAGGCAACCACAGGTCCTTCAGTCCCAGAAGCGAGCGAAACAGTGCGGGATACCGTCAGAGAGGTGAGCATGTTTTTTTTTTTTTAACCCTTTGTTCACTCCCACAATGTATATATATATACATTGTGGGAGTGAAAGTGCCTGGCTTGCCTACGCTTTGCAGGCTTAGGCTTTATGTGTCGGGGTCCGTGATAATCACTGACCTGGACACAGAGATAGCATCTGGAGGTCACCTCTGATGCTTTCCTTTCCTATCCGTGGGATCCTATAAAAAGTAGGATCCCACGGACAGGAAAAAAAATGTGATGTGAAAGCAGCCTTAGATTATTTAACTGCATGTGGCTTCAGTGGCTATTAGTATCTTTTCACTGTGCATTTTTTTTTGTTTAATCTGATTAGCAATGCAAGTGTTAATATCATTTAAAGGCCATTTTATGGGACCTTTGCTAGTGTGAGGACTAGTGATTTTGTTCTGGCCTTTTTTACATGTATATAATGGGTGGGCCATTTATATGGATACACCTAAATAAAATGGGAATGGTTGGTGATATCAACTTCCAGTTTGTGTCACATTAGTATATGGAAGGGGGAAAACTTTTCCAGATGGGTGGTGAGCATGGCGGCCATATTGGATCCAACTTTATTTTTTTCAGTGGGAAGAGGGTTCATGTGACACATCAAACGTATTGAGAGTTTCATAAGAAAAACAATGCTGTGCTTTGTTTTAACGCAACTTTATTCTTACATAAGTTATTTACAAGTTTATGACCACTTATAAAATGTGTTCAAAGTGTTGCCCATTGTGTTGGATTGTCAATGCAACCCTCTTCTCCCACTCTTGACACACTGATAGCAACACTTCAGAAGAAATGCTAGCACAGGCTTCCAGTATCCGTTGTGTCAGATGCTGCACATTGCGTATCTTCACAGTATAGACAATTGCCTACAGATGAGTGATGAGGCAAACTTTTTTGTGAATGGTAAAGTAAAAAAAAAAAAACACCACTATTGGTCTGACACTAACCCACAGTGGATAGATCCCTCCAAGACTGTTGGAGCACAAATATTGATGGTATGGTGTGGTATATGGGGTACAAAGATAGTGGGGCCATTCTTCATCAATGGAAGCCTCAATGCCACTGGATATCTGAAATTGCTACATGATGATGTGTTGCCTCTTTATGCACTGAAGATGGCATGTTCCCTGAATTTTTCCAACAAGATGGTGCACCATCGCATTTTGGGTGTCAGGTCCAAGCATTCTTACATGAACAGTTTCCTGGAAAGTGGATTGATCACCATGGGCCAGTTGAATGGCCACCAATGTCTCCCGATCTGACCCCTTTAGATTTTTATCTTTGGGGTCATCTGAAGGAAATTGTCTACGCTGTGAAGGTACGAGATGTGCAGCATCTGAAACAATGGATACTGGAAGCCTGTGCTAGCATTTCTTCTGCGGTGTTGCTATCAGTGTGTCAAGAGTGGGAGAAGAGGGTTGCATTGACAATCCAACACAATGTCATATCTTTAAACTCGTAAAGACCTGGATAATGACTGAAAGGGCCACTTACTTTGGTGGTTATGGTGGTCTCCTCAAGCAGCCATCCCATGGCTAGGTTCTTCCCCAGAAGGTTATCTGGCTAGTCCTGTGTTTGAGACTCCTAAATGAGGCTCCACGAACTGTATTTGCATATAAGTATTTGATTGACAGCACAGGCTTCCATTCTGGTTCTGTGAGGTGTTGAATTGTTCAAGTGTTTCATCTTCCCTGTGATTTCTCTGCTACTTTACTGAGCAACCTCTCCCAGAATCCTTCCAGTCATACATTCGATTTGAAATGGTATTTGGCCTGCACTACTGTGTCTGTCTTACTCTGATCTTTTTTGCACTTTGGTTGCATACAATACCTTGCTGTGCCCCCCCAGAGGGAGCCTAACATTAGTGATGAGTGAGTGTAATCGTTACTATTCGCTACTCGCACAGATAGTACAGTATTCGTGATACTTATTCCTCGACAAGTATCGCTGGTACTCGTGAGTGATGTTGTGATTGTGAACGATCTGACACAAATTGCCAGCTCCCTTCAGTACACAAAGAGAGTCGGCACCCCAGTGAGAGCAGATTGAATGTTAGGCTCTCTCCTCTCTCGGGGGCACCGCAAGGTGTTGTATGCAGTGAAACCCCACCAGAAAAAGCCCCCCCTGACGCCCTGTCCCGGAAAGATTTGTTTTATAGCCGAATGTGTGTGGGTGGAGCCTGTCACTAATTGACTAACATTAGACTCACTATTTGGACAAATATGAGAGTATAAAAGTATAACTATTACGAATATTTCGATACTCGCTCATCAATAGTTCTGCCCCATATGACATAATGATGATTGATTTACTAAAAAAAGTTCAGGGAGAGCCTGCATAATCTAATATTGCAGGTCTTGCTTATGTGATGGGACATTGATCCAGGTAACTAGTCTGATTGTCATGTCTTGAGTCGAGAAGGATTTTTCACCCTAGTGTGAGGCAATTAGCATTTGCCTCAATGGATTTTTTCCTTTTCTCTGGATCAACATGTTAGATTATAGGTTGAATGCAATGGATTAAGGTATAGCTTCAGCCTTAAAAACTATGAAACTTTAATATGTATAATGTATCATAACCCTTGCTCATGTCAAATGTATATTTCATTGTGAATAAAGGGGTTAACATTTGATTACTCTTTTGTTTGGAGAACCCTGCAGGACCCCCTTAAGGAGACTCATTTATCCCAGTGTATCTGATGATACTTTTTTTCTTTTAACTGATGGTTCATTTGCTTGTAGTTTATAATGATCCTGCCCTTCTTATAATAAAGATAGTGACCTCTTTCTGGTATGACTGTAATAGATGTTTATGATCGGAAGCCAATGTAAAAAAATGGTAGGATTGAGGTACAAAGGAGATAGCAGCAGCCTGGACCAACAAAGAGACAGGTGTTTCAGACTACCTTAAACTTACTTCTGAAGCTGTGCTAAAAGGCCAACAAACTGCCTATGTAGCTGATAGCAGCACTCTCATCATATTTTTATCCTCTTAAAATATTGCAGTCTTCATATTGAATAGTGTTCTTAAAGTTGTTAATTTTGCTTTTCTATACAATGCTTCTCTTTTTTTTTTCATTAGGTCTATGACACCATGTGACTAACAACAGACTAGCTGAATCCTTCTAAACTCTACTTAGAAACAGGAAGTCTCTTTCCTACATGAGTCATCACTGCAAAAGTCGAAGATGGGGTAGGAGCAGAACAGTTGGGTCAGGAGTGGAAGAGGGGATGACTCATGTAGGGAAAAGTGACTTCCTGTTTCTACATAAAGAAGAGAAAAGAGTAGAATTAACTGGATAGAAAGTCAAAATGAGCAATTAAAAGTACAGAGTGCTATATAATATGATTGCAATATATTCAGAGGATAATTAAATTGATAGGAGTGCTTCTTTAATATTCATCAAAGATGAATTGTGCAGCATTCTCTTAGCAATAGTTTGGTCCTGGATCTACAGTCTTGGCTATTTATACATACATACTACTATTGTCTGCAAATTATACGTAGGCTGACATAAAGCATTGTATAGAAAATTGATCCCTGCAGGAAACTTTGTCAGATTTCTATTGACACTTTTATTTATGATTTATTCTTGCTTTAATATGCAGAGTTTTTTTAAGCCAACAATATATTTCCGTACTTAATTTCATATATTTGAATTAATAAATCCATCCAACATTTGTAAAAATGCAAAAAGATATAAAATGGAGGGTCCTACCCAGGGCCAACGACCGCACCCGAGCAAGTGCCAGGGCCCTGTAAAAACGATGGGGCCTACTCGCTGTCAGTGATATCGTCTGCGCCACTTACAGGATGGTGTTCCCAGCAGTTAATGGCTTCCTTTTGCTGTCTCTCCTCCCCCCTCCTGACTGCCCTGTTTTCTCCTGTGAATTGTCTTCTTCTTGTGTGAGCTGTGCTGCGATGAGTGCAGGGTCCAACTGCTCCTGGCAGCTTATGAATACTAATAAGCTGACAGTGGAAGATCGACACCGCCCCACAGGTAATGTCATTGGTCCTTGCCAGGGAGTGTGACACCGCTATGCTGCCAGCTTATTACTATGTACAAGCTGTCAGTCATAGGATGCTGTGATAATTGCTGCACAGCCCATGCTGGGAGGAGACAGAGCAGGGTGGAGAAACAGCGCACAGGAGGAGGAGACATTACAGGGGGTGGGGAGATACAGTACATAGAGGAAAGACAGCTCGCGGGAGAGAAAGCACACAGGAGAATATGATGCCGCACAGGGGAGAAGACTTTGAGCAGGAGAAGGCAGCACAAAGGAGGGGACAGTGCACAGAAGGAGAAGACAGTAACCAAAATTAGAAGCCAAGTGTAAAGGGGGGCAGTGCACAAGAAGGAGAAGGCAGCACATGGGGGCAAGTGACGCAGTGCACAGGGGGAGAAGACATTGCATGAGGGAGGTGGGGGTGGAGGAGAGCACAACGGGGAGAATTAAGAAAACGGGGGACAACTCGCAGTGGAGAGAAGGCAGCACGCACAGGGGAGACAGTGCACAGGGGGAACGGACAACACACAGGAGGAATAATATTTATGGGGATTGCATTGTATATACAGTGTTGGCCAAAAGTATTGACACCCCTGCAATTCTGTCAGATAATACTCAGTTTCTTCCTGAAAATGATTGCAAACACAGATTCTTTGGTATTATTATCTTCATTTAATTTGTCTTCAATGAAAAAAACACAACAAGAACTGTCCTAAAGCCAAATTGGATATAATTCCACACCAAACATAAAAAAGGGGGTGGACAAAAGTATTGGCACCCTTAGAAAAATCATGTGATGCTTCTCTAATTTGTGTAATTAACAGCACCTGTAACTTACCTGTGACACCTAACAGGTGTTGGCAATAACTAAATCACACTTGCAGCCAGTTGACATGGATTAAAGTTGACTCAACCTCTGTCCTGTGTCCTTGTGTGTACCACATTGAGCATGGAGAAAAGAAAGAAGACCAAAGAACTGTCTGAGGACTTGAGAAACCAAATTGTGAGGAAGCATGAGCAAACTCAAGGCTACAAGTCCATCTCCAAAGACCTGAATGTTCCTGTGTCTACCGTGCGCTGTGTCATCAAGACGTTTAAAGCCCATGGCACTGTGGCTAACCTCCCTAGATGTGGACGGAAAAGAAAAATTGACAAGAGATTTCAATGCAAGATTGTGCGGATGGTGGATAAATAACCTCGACTAACATCCAAACAAGTTCAAGCTGCCCTGCAGTCCGAGGGTACAACAGTGTCAACCCGTTCTATCCGTCAGCGTATGAATGAAAAGGGACTGTATGGTAGGAGACCCAGGAAGACCCCACTTCTTACCCCGAGACATAAAAAAGCCAGGCTGCAGTTTGCCAAAACTTACTTGAGAAAGACTAAAACGTTTTGGAAGAATGTTCTATCTTTTTGGGCAAAGGCATCAACATAGAGTTTACAGGAGAAAAAAAGAGGCATTCAAAGAAAAGAACACGGTCCCTACAGTCAAACATGGCGGAGGTTCCCTGATGGTTTGTGGTTGCTTTGCTGCCTCTGGCACTGGACTGCTTGACCGTGTGCATGGCATTATGAAGTCTGAAGACTACCAACAAATTTTGCAGCATAATATAGGGCCCAGTGTGAGAAAGCTGGGTCTCCCTCAGAGGTCATGGGTCTTCCAGCAGGACAATGACCCAAAACACACTTCAAAAAGCACTAGAAAATGGTTTGAGAGAAAGCACTGGAGACTTCTAAGGTGGCCAGCAATGAGTCCAGACCTGAATCCCATAGAACACCTGTGGAGAGATTTAAAAATGTCAGTTTGGAGAAGGCACCCTTCAAATATCAGGGACCTGGAGCAGTTTGCCAAAGAAGAATGGTCTACAATTCCAGCAGAGCATTGTAAGAAACTCATTGATGGTTACCGGAAGCGGTTGATCGCAGTTATTTTGGCTAAAGGTTGTGCAACCAAGTATTAGGCTGAGGGTGCCAATACTTTTGTCTGGCCCATTTTTGGAGTTTTGTGTGAAATTATCAATGTTTTGCTTTTTTCTCTTTTGTGTTTTTTCATTTAAGACAAATTAAATGAAGATAATAATACCAAAGAATTTGTGATTGCAATCATTTTCAGGAAGAAACTGAGTATTATCTGACACAATTGCAGGGGTGTCAATACTTTTGGCCAACACTGTATAGTGCCCTCATCCTCTATATTATTTATTTATATATGTACAGCTCACAGGCTGTATATTATATAGAAGCAGCCCGCAGCCTCTATATTATGTAATCATGAATTGTGGTATATGTTAAAGGGACCCACTGAGACTCTTTCGCTCGCAGCCCACAAAAACCTGGAGTCGGCCCTCGTTCAGCCAATAATTAGTATCATGATTCAACTTTTTGTAATATAATCTTGTATTTACAATAATTTCTTGGTAATGTAAGTCTAGACGTCATTGGTAATTAGTTTGTGCACTACCCATCACATGACAGGAAACTTTCCAATGAAATTAAGAGTATATGATTGAAGCATTGTGTTGTATAATATCATACTATAGCTCTTGCAAAATAAATTATACAAGTTAGGCCTTTAGTTCTAGCAAACAAAAATAGTTCAGCAAGATTAATTTATTGCTTCCACTTTTTTGAGCTGTGAACAATGATCATGCTAATATCAAGTTTAAAAGTTATGACGTGTTCCATGTTATTACACTGATATTTGACTAGAGGAGTCTCATAAAAGGGACGGGTTTATAATCATATTTGTGAAGCCATTTTTTTTTATCCCATTAGCCAACTACACAAATGGAATCTGTCTGCTGGTTTTTGCTACCCCATCTGAGAGCAGCATAGTGGAGGATAAGAGACTGTTTCCAAAGTTGTATCTGTAATACTGAGTGATGATGGATTGACCAACTGTTTGGTCTATAGGCCCCATATTATTTGGCGCGGATCAGGTTGGATCCAAATCGGACAGAATTGGATCCGACAAAAATCGGATGTCCTTAAGGGCAAATCCGATCTGATCCGTGCGCATAGCATAACATGGGGGCCAAATCGAATCTGTGGCTGTCCGTTTTACAATGGACAGCCACGGATTGAACAAAAACACAGTGTGAAAGCACCCTAATCCCTTCTTTTACCCAGTTGCCTGAAGGGTTCCAGCAATGGAATCTTTTCAATTGGTCATGGACACTGATCTGAGAGAACTGATTAGTACTCACATCATGTATTCTGACAATTTGCCTAAAGAAGAACGTTGTGCTATCAAAGAATTAAAAGATAACAGTGTGGACATTAGATCCTCGGACAAGGGAGAGTCAGTGGTGATAATGGATTCCATACACAAACGGGAGATCATGAAAATATTGAATAACCCCGCTACCTACCGTCCTTGTCTGATGATCCCATGAGCTGGAAGCTCTTTTAAATTTGGGCTTATCTATGGGTGTACTGAAGCAAAATGAAAAAGATTACATGATGGTGTTATATCCATTTGAGATCTTTGGTTCCAACCATCGTGTCTTTGTGTGACGCAGAAAAGGTGAACGGATGGACTCTACATGCCTGGTTCCCACCGTGAAGCATGGAGGAGGTGTGATGGTGTGGGAGTGCTTTGCTGCTTTGAAGCTCATCAAGAGAATGCCAAGAGTGTGCAAAGCAGTAATCAAAGCAAAAGGTGGCTACTTTGAAGAACCTAGAATATAAGACATATTTTCAGTTGATTCACACTTTTTTGTTAAGTATATTATTCCACAAGTGTTAATTCATAGTTTTGATGCCTTCAGTGTTAATCTACAATTTTTATTGTCATGAAAATACAGAAAAATCCTTGAATGAGAAGGCGTGTCCAAACGTTTGGTCTGTACTGTATATATACATCTTTTTATATATTTCATGTTTGATCACAAATTCTGTACATGTTATATATGGGAGCATACTATGCATTATTGTAATTTATGCCTCTAATGCCCTATTATGTCCCCCCTTATATATGTCAAATATCAGTTTCCCTCCATAACAATGAGTGTCAGTAAAAGTCCACTTTGGGCCCATACTAAGTGGTCAAGTAAGAGTTAAACGTGCTTTGGTCTTAATTGTAATTCTTCACATATGTGTAGTTGTTTGTATTGTGTATATATTCAATGTTCTATGTCATTTCACTGAGCTCACGACTAAGGGGAGCACCCCGGAACACGTATAGCGCAACCCTACGGGGTATGTGATGGTTTTACCTTTGTGTGAATAAAGGACGAGAAAGTGAAGCAAGACACCGGATTCATCGTTTGTTCATTTCTACTACGGGTGGTTTCCACACCATCATTCCGGTGTCAGGAAACATAGGAGAATTGCAGGAGGAGCTGCTTTCCCCCTTCCCCTTCCTCACATATCAGGCTTTAGCAGAGCCCTTCCAAGGTGGCGAGCAGCACGGTGGCTGGTGACTGGATACACAGTACACAGTAGCAGTTAGGTTAAACACACCAAAAGAGTAACAATGTGCAAATAGCAAACTAAGGGAAAGCAATGCTGAACCAAAGCTGAGACAAAAGCAAAGAAACCTCAGAAACACTGAAGCCCTGACCTCACCACCCAACAGAACTGAATTAATCAGCAACTAAGGAGAGGAAGTGGCAGGTTTAAAACTGCTTCCCAGCAGTCACCCGACCTAGCTGAGGCAACAACCACTATCCACCCTCTGTTCACAGAATCAAGGGAGCAAAGGAGGAGGAGAGAAGTGTAGGGTATCTCCCACCATCTTACTGTCCCGACGGATGCAACGTCCCGTATCTGCTGGCAACAGGTGACACCAGAGGACCTGGCATCCTGGAGCCCCTAAGTGATAATCACTGGGAGAAGAAGAATCCCGCCTCCCAGCGATATCAGGAGTACATCTACTAGAGTGAAGTACCTGGTCAGAGCTCCACCCCTCATGGCCAGTGAAGGGCAACAAGCAACCTGACAGGGAAGCCAGAGCTCGCCCAGGAGCGCGATGCATCCACTTAGATGCAGAACCACCAGACCTGACAGTATCATGTAGTTTATTTTATGAATAAGTTGTGACATCATCAGAGTTTTTACATTTGGCATGCTACAAAGCTGAGAACGCTAACCCTACCCATGTGAGGCTCTCTACATGCAATGTCTATAGACATTGAGCTGCTTATCACAGGAGGGGGTGTATCGGACTAGGGGTCACGCACTGATGTAGCTTATGTAGTTTGAGCCATGATAAGATTCTGGTGCTAAAACAGTCATTTTAAGTAAACAACATTAAGTACCTTGATAACAATACAAATCTCTGAATTTTTAACCCTTACACCATGCTGACCACATACTACTTAGTAAATTCCTGGTGAAAGATTCCCTTTAACTGGCTGGACATTTGTAATACATCTTAATCTAGAATCTGGTCAAAGACTGTCTTTTGAAGTTATTCTGAGTGGGAAGAAAGACATTTGCTTAACCAAAAAACATTTTACAGTTAAAGAGTAGCTCAATTCTTTGCTACATAATGTGTAGCCCACTCACTTAATGCATATAAAATGTATTAACTCTGTGTTTGCCATAAGACATGAATAACTATATTTAATAAACCTGCCTTTGTGTTTTACAGTATATGGGTTGTATTGAAGTGTTGCAGTCCATGAGGTCTCTTGATTTTGGAACTAGAACACAAGTTACAAGGTAAAAGAATGCAATAGATTGCCAGTTTATTATTATAACCTACTTATTATTTTTAGTAACAACTGATAGTGGTTAATAATTTTTTTATTCTATTCTACTTTTTGTAAATGAGATAGCACCAGCATAATCCCACTGTGCCCTTCTGCACCCTGCCCAGTCACAATTGTTCTTTAGTTACATAATACAGTTGACACATGACACATGTTCGCTAGATTCAGCGTTGGATAGGAAAGGATACTGAGAAGTCATAAAGCTACGTCCATTGTCACGCCAGGGGGTATGGATGCCTGGTCTGTGGTGCAACTCAGAGGACACAACAGGGATTGAATATAAGGAAAGCCCTGGCGATAGCGAGTGGAAAATATGGACACCTCCTGGCAGTCTCCTGAGTCAGTGCCCTGCATTACCTAACGTCCCTGTACGGGTCCTTCTCCCTGTCGCAGGCATGTGCCTAAGCCCTCACTCACCCTGGCTAGTGAGAAGACCAGCAAATACATTAGACTGACCACAGTAAATAGTAATACACAGGGGAAAGGTCAACAGAGAGTGAGAAATAGACACACACAGAAAAGCACTCAAACTTCTCCAATGCAGATAAACTGCAGAGCTGCATACAACTCGACTCCACAGCCTTTTCTAGAGACAGGCTCCTTCAGAAATAACCAGAATAGATAGGGATTTTATAACTGTGATCCAATAATAAGACACATGGCTATGCCTAGTGAAGGGGAGTAGCCACAAAAGAGCTACACCTCAGGATTAAGGGCATAAGAAATCACAGGGAAAGGGGAAGGGACGGCAGCTCACCGATATAGTACAAACTCTGTCTCGTTCTGGAAGTGATCCCGCAAGGAAACCGTCCTGGTTCTGGGCCAGCTGGGTATGGAAGAGAAAATCCAGCGAGATGTTCCAAATGCAAACTTTATTATAGAAAGTGCATAAAACTTCAGATTGAAGTTTTATGCACTTTCTATAATAAAGTCTGCATTTGGAACATCTCGCTGGATTTTCTCTTCCATACCCAAGGGCGCACGAAACAGCCAACAAGGTATGAGTCCTTAATCCCTGTAGTGCCAAAAGTAAGCAAATACCGGTACATTTAAACACCAGTTGAAGACTTGCGCTCAATAAGGCGTTGTGACCTTCTGGTTTCAGCTTCACCAGTGGTCTGCCCGGGGTGAGACTCATGACATCCACAGTGCATGATCTTGTCTGCCAAAAAGAGCAAGTTTTTCCCTCCTGATCTCTAATGAACAAGAATGTTATATATTTACAAGTATTAATTTTTTTTTTCTTCTAAAAAAGTACCGTAAGCCCTTTTTGAAACCATTGATGGTTTGTGCTATGACCAGCTCCAGAGATGAATAGCTCTCATGGTAATGAGGCCTCGTCTCCTATGGAGATTGGACATTTTTTATAAAGACTTAGGGTGTGCCCTCTTGTCTTTTGAAATATTTTACATGAAAGTGCTTTAGAGCATATCTTTGTATGAGCTATTTATGAACTTCTTTTAATCTTTCCTCATAACCAACTTCCTCCATACCCCTTACCAGTTTCATGCCTCTACTTTGTACTTTCTTTGAACTTGTGTCCAGAACTGAACTGCGTATTCCAAATTAGGTTGCTATAACACTTTGGAAAGTATTACATTCTTGCCAAGCAGGTCCATACTGCTTTTACTACATGACAGTATTCTGCTTTCTGTAAAAGCCGCTAATTGACATTGAATGCTGTTATTTTGCCTGTGACCTGCAAGTACACTCAGATGTTTCTCTGCAAGTGACTGTCCTAGTTCCACTTCCCCTAGAACAGGGGTCTCTGTGCCGGTCCGCGGCTCAGAGCGGTGGATGCTGAGGAAGAGAGCAGAACGGCGCTGTAATGCTGCAGGTGCAGTGGCGGCAGATAGGTGAGAAAAGGTTGTGTGCGTGCTGCAAGAGGAGGATGATGGGGGCTGCAAGAGGGAGACGATGGGGTATGCAAGAGGAGGAGGATGATGGGGGCTGCAAGAGGAGGAGGATGGGGGCTGCAAGAGGAGGAGGATGAGGACTGCAAGAGAAGGATGATTTAGATTATAATATGATATATGATATAAGATTATGTCAGCACAGGAGATGTGGTATGATCAGACCATGTCCCTGCACAGTCAGACACAGCCATTACACAGTACATAGCAGGGACACATATATAAGATTATCTCAGCATAAGAGATGTGGTATGATCAGACCATGTCCCTGTATTATCAGACACTGCCATTACACAGTACATAGCAGGGACACATATATAAGATTATCTCAGCATAGGAGATGTGGTATGATCAGACCATGTCCCTGTACGGTCAGACACCGTCATTACACAGTACATAGCAGGGACACATATATAAGATTATCTCAGCACAGGAGATGTGGTATGATCAGACCATGTCCATGTACAGTCGAACACAGCCAATACACAGTGCATAGCAGGGACACATATATAAGATTATCTCAGCACAGGAGACGTAGTATGATCAGCCCATGTCCCTGTATGGTCAGACACGGCCATTACACAGTAGATAGCAGGGACACATATATAAGATTATCTCAGCACAGGAGATGTGGTATGATCAGACCATGTCGCCTTGGCGTCTAGTCTCCAATATGTGATCAATTATTAGGAATTTCTTCTGTTTTGGTACCTCATAGAGTCCACAATGTATTCTAGCCAAAAATGGTTACAAAATCAATCACCTGAAGGGTTAACAAATTTCTTGACAGTAGTTTTGAGTAATATAAGATATATAGTTTTTAAAATGGTATCAGCTTGGTAGGGATCCTATATATAAACCTCACTGACTAGGTATGTAAAAAAATAATTTTATTTCCATAAAACGTTGAAAGATTGCTGCTAAATTTTACCTATTCTAACATCCTAACAAAGTAATATGCATTTCTAAAATGACATTGACAGAAAAGTAGACAAATGGGAAATGTTTGGTGTATGACTATCTGAGTTATAGGTATAAATATTCAAAGTTTCAAAATTGCTTATTTTTCTAAATTTGAGTCAACCTTCGGATGATTTCAACCAAACCCAAATCGTTTTGACCTACAATAACCACTAATGTAAAGCACAATATGTCATGAGAAAGTGTTTCAGGAGATTTATGCTAACAGAGTTTGGGAGTTTATATACACCACAACGCGTTTCCACAGCAAACAGCCGTCCTCATCAGGTGGATTTGCCACACTGTATGAGGGCTGAAGGACCTACCATGACGTGGATCCTCTGACGCGCAAGTCACTTTACCAGCCGACATCCCACGTGACCGGGAGAGACAGTGGAGGACCTACCGGAGCCCGAACTGGGCAATCCAACACAGCAATATCACAGGCCGAGGTTGTGCAAGGTGCACACCTTCATAAGGTGAGAGGCGACCCCCCATACCTCTAAACGTGACCCCCACTAGACCACCAGGTGCCTTTCGAAAGGCGCTTCTCCACAACTTTTGTCTCCTATGAAAAAAGTCTTGGAATCTCTGGGATTTGTTGAAGCTTTTCTACAGCTATTAGCACATAAAGGAACACTGGTAAGATTTTAAAAATGGGGCTTGGTTACAAAAGCTTGAACCAGCTTCTGGTGGAATTGGTTAAACCGCTGTCTCATGACAAATGAACTGATTGTACGTTTCTTTGAAGCTGATCCAAATTTGACTATGATAGAAACACATGACAGCAGGATGACCTGAATACAAGTCACAGGGAAGGGCCACTACTTAAAACAAGACTTCAAGGCAAGACATTTACTGTTAATATTCCAAAAAAATAACCAGACAGAACACAGAAATATAACAAGAATTTCCCCAGCTATTAATATATTCAGCCTTTACCAAAATCCTAGATTTTCTCATCTCCTTCCTGACGCTGTGGGGCATCACTTAGGAATGGTATCCAAGTGCAACCATCTAGAAGCAGGAAGGGGCAGTCTTGCCCAACCAAACCCTTTCATATGAGCAAGCAGAGCCAAAGCAGTAACAAATATAGTAGGAGTAACAGACGCAAACATATTCACTCTGCTTGCAATTCATAGGCATTGATAGGGCATATTTAAAGGAAACCTGTCCGCTACTGGGGCGTGATAACCATGGAATGAGGGGGGACATGGATTCAAAGAGAACACCCCATCAGACAAGACACCACATATTTAACATATTAAAATGTAAATTACTAAATCACTTTTCTCAACTATTACAGCACAGTATTAGGTTAGGCAGGGATGCTTAGGATAGTACTTGGAAGCTGCAGAGGCAGCTAGTAATAGGTTTGGGGGCATAAACTAGCTGACAGGTTCCCTTTAAAATACACAAGGTCATATTCAGGATATCATCCAATATAGTAGAGCTTTCTATAGACACTTTTGCCAAAATGACCTCTACAATTAAAAAAGAACCACTTTTTTATAAGTAAAATAAATATAATCACCGCAGTTTATGCTCATTATGACTTCTGGTTTGGTAGCATTTTGCTATTATTATGTTTTGGGTAAAACGTTCATTCTCATTGTTTTGTTTTGTTTTAGTTTTCTATTGATTGTCCTCATGTGTTATGTATGTATGTATTATGTAACACAGAATAGGCAGATTGTTTTATTCATCCAGACTATAGAGACCTGGAAAATTTACCCTAGAGGTCATTTTTAACCTCCATAATGTAATCACTGATCAGCGCTCTGTCACAAGGTTTTGATGTCAACTCAGTGCTTTTTCAGAAGTTTCTCTGAATATACCTGACAAAAGCTAAATCCTTTAGAATAACTTGCATAACTGGATTTGGTTGAGATATTTGTGTAGAAATGCAAAACATGTGAGTAATTTATTTGTATGTAATCAGATAGAGGTGGCTTGCACACTAGTGGATGTTTGAGGTGCAACTGGAGGGATCCTTAGTCCAATATGTCTAAGGCTGGCTTCACACCACTGTACAATCAGGTCCGGGGTGAACCTGACAGCCCCGAACCCGATTTGCAAACAGAACCAGAGGGCAAATATGCCCTCCGGTCCTGTTTGTAGACTGATGCATCAGAACGCAGCTGAGGTAGCTAACCCCTGCTGAAATGGTGCTGGACAGCTCCCTGGTGCTGAAGTTCAGCATAGCTCACACTGAACTGCAGCAGCCGGCGTCCGTCTCCCGGATCCTCCCGGATCTGGGCAATCCGGCGACACAGACTCCCATGTTAGGGAGCGCCGGAATGCCCCGGATCCGGGAGGATTCAATTTGGGCAGATTTTTTATCCTGGACACAAAAACGTTGCAAGCAATGTTTTTTTGTCCGGGAGAAAAATCCGAATACACCCGGATCCTCCCGGACTGATGGAAACCGGATGGCAAATACCTGCCATCCTGTTCCATCTGGCCTCATAGGGTTGTATAATGTCAAAATCGGGTCCGGGGCTGTCAGGTTCACAATTTTCAATAAAGAAACCCACATTTTGCAAAAGACTAAACGAGTGTGCAGTGATTCTCTTAAGGTGCTGTCACACAGCACGATCTGGCCAGTGATGTCGGAAGCGATGCGCGGGTGCCCGCTCGCTTCCGACATCGCTGGCCAGCTGTCACACAGCATCGCTGCGGCCGGCGACACCGCAGCGATGCGGGCGGTGACATCGCTCGCTGGGCTGGGCTCAGCCCAGCGAGCGATCCGCAGCAACGCTGCGGTATAGGCTGGATTGCTGCCGACATCGCTCTGGCAATGTCACACGGCGCGATCCAGCCTTATCGCAGGTTGCCGGTTGACAGGTTTACGGTTCCTCCCATAAACCTGTCAACCTGCGACCAGCGATAAAACGCGGTCGCGCCGCTCGTTTACACAGCGCGACGTCGCTAGCGACATCGCTGATACGTCACTTTTTCGTCGATGTCGCTAGCGACGTCGCCAGGTGTGACACCACCTTTAGACACATTAATTTATTTGTATAACATGGTCTAAAATACAGTTTGTGACACCTGATATATCTGAAACTTCAAGCTTCCTCGAGGGCCGCCAACTGGTCATGTTTTCATAATTTCCTTAGTATTACACGGGTGTTGGAATCATCACCAGTGCAGGTGATTCAATTATCACCTGTGCAATACTAAGGAAATCCTGAAAACCTGCACTGTGTGCGGCTCTTTAGGCCTGGAGTTCCTCATCCCTTCTCTAGAAGAAGGAGTTTGAAGGTAAAAAAAAAAGAATTCTTACACTCACCCTACAAAGTAAAAGAATGATTTTTTTCCAGATAGAGCACCACATGTAACAGACTGCATATTTCTCATGTGTACTTAAAAAAAAAAGCTAATTAGTTGCACAAAATAACAAATGAGATCACCTTGTTCATATTCTACAACTTTATGAACCCTACTTCTGTAATATAGAGATTTTTTTTAAGAACAATATTTGAATAGATATAGGTATGAAAAATCAAGAAGGTGATCAGAAAATAAACCTATTTTCAACAAAGATGTTTAAAATATAAAAAGCAAAATGTATTCAGTACAATCATAAAAGTCCAAAAGGGACAGATATACAATAAGACGTATAGCAAAATGACAAACAGACAATTAGTGAGAGACAACCTAGGATGTGAAAGCCATGCCAATCAATGGAGGATTTACACTCTAGATTGTGGTGTCCCCATTCCACAGTGGCTGTTCCTGAAGAATTGTCCCTGCTCAAACAATAAATAATCTTGACATGTTTCTCCTCATTTAATCTCTTGGGCTTTATCAGGGGATTGGCTCTCATTAATGTTGAATTGTAAACAATAGAGTAGTTATGTGGGTTCCTCTGGTTTCAATCACTTTTGTATATGAGTATGATAAATAATTTTCAGAGACCAATCGGGAAAGAACTATCATATGCTTATTCCCAGAGCCATACAAAAAGATCCTCTATCACAGGAATTAGCAGTTTCATCGATATGAGGAGATAAGACATATAGAAAATTGATTGCTATCATTGTAAGTAATATGTCCAAAGCATTAGATGCCCTGGATTGTGATAACTGCTAATGCCATAGGCATAAATGAATGGTGCCAAGGCAAGAAAGTATCCACCTTTATGGTTCACTGGGTCCAACAGGTAGCTGGACCTGTCTGTTGAACCCAATGAACCCTATGGGTGGCTACTTTTTAACCTTGGCCCCAGAGATGAAGTGATGAAGTGGAGAGAAATGTGTTGAGTTATGGATATATTTCACAAATACATGAAAACCTGACCATAACCCAAGTTGGCATCCCGACAGATAAAAGGAAAATCAACTTTTGTTTCCATAAATTGAAGAGATAAGTGTATTCTTCATCTTAAGAGTAACCCCAGAAATTCCTTTGGTGGACTCAATACTTACAATTCTTTTGCACCACCAGATTATTTATTGTTGGGGCAGGGACAGTTCTTTAGGGACAGCTGTTGTGGAATGGGGGCACCACAACCTAGAGTGTAAATCTTTATTGATAGGCAGGGCGTTTTTCACCCTAGGCACACTTTTTGGTGCACCTATATAAGTATTTTCATATGAGTGTCACTGATTGTCTGTTTTTCATTTTGATATGTCTTTTTGTACGTCTGTCTATTGGACTTTTATTACTAAATTGAATAAATTTTGCTTTTTATGTAGAGATATTTCCAACTGTATATGCATTTGTACATTTGTATGTGTTAGTGGCATACATTTGGTGAATTTATAGGTAATGTCTAATATAATTACTCACGATAATGGGAAGTTAAGCTACACTGGAAAAATGAATGCTGCTGCGAAGTCTGACTGGTTTGAATACTCAACTGATCCATTAGGTCACTGTATTTTAACATAAGACTCAATCTCAGGAATCAGAAAGACATGCAAATTGTTTTATGTTTTTTTCTAGCAACGTACACCAATGGGAGTGGCAACGGAAGATTAGGGAGATAAATAAGGGGCTCAGTAATTGGTGTAGAAAGGAGGATTTTGGGTTCCTTGGAGAACTAGGCCGACTTCTCTGTTGGCTACAGGTTCTATGCTAGGGATGGGCTGCATGTCAATGAGGAGGGTGCAGCTGTGCTGGTGAGAAAATGGCTAAAAGGTTGGGGGAGTGCTTAAACTAGGGATTGGGGGGAGGGTATTCATTGTATAGGAGTGGGAGATAGTCCAGTTAGTTACCTGGGCATAAGTAATGCAATTTGGGTGCATAGGGGGTGGGGTTAGAACAGTCTACATACAGTAGTAAGAAGGAATAGAGGTACAGAGAAATACATGAAGTGCATGTTTACTAATGCCAGAAGTCTTACCAACAAGATGGAGGAATTTGAATTAATTTTGTTGGAAAATAATTATGATGTGGTTTGGATATCGGAGATATGACTGGATGAGAGCCATGACTGGGCTGTTAATTTACAGGGCTATAGTCTGTTCAGAAATGACCGTACAAATAAGGCTGCCTTCAGATTTGCAGATGCCTCCGCAGCGTTTTGCGGAGGCATCTGCAAGCTTCTGCATGCAGACGGCAGCCCCTATGTTTATAATGGAGCGCACGGCGGTCTGCAGATGCTTGCAGACCGCCGTGCACACCCATTCACTCCTATATGTGATCTGTGCGCAGGCGGATGCCTGCGTACAGATCACACACTCTCGTCCGCACCAGGGACGCGACATGTTGCGTCCCTGGTGCGGGCGAGAGTGTGTGATTTGTGCGCAGGCGGATGCCTGCGCACAGATCACATATGGGAGTGAATGGGTGCGCACGGCGGTCTGCAAGCATCTGCAGACCGCCGTGCGCTCCATTATAAACATAGGGGCTGCCGTCTGCATGCAGATGCTTGCAGATGCCTCCGCAGAACGCTGCGGAGGCATCTGCAAATCTGAAGGCAGCCTAAGCGAGGGGGAGGTGTCTGTTTATATGTAAAATCATCCTGAAAACCCATACTGCATGATGATATATGTGAATCTAATGAAAATGTAGATTAGCTATGAGTGGATATAAGTGGAGGGGGAAAAAATAATACATTACTGCTAGGAGTTTCCAAAAATGATAGACGCGGTAGAGTATATCCTCATAAAGCAAATAGATGAAGCAGTGACTCAAGGAGAAGTCATTATTATGGGGGACTTCAACTACCCTGAAATACATTGGGGAACAGAAACCTGCAGGTCCAGCAAAGGTAATAAGTTTTTGACAACTATAAGAGACAATTACCTTACACAACTGGTTCAGGACCCAACAAGAAGGGGATCACTACTTGACCTAACATTAAACAACAGGCCGAACCGCATATCAAGTATACAGGGTGGAGGTCACTTGGGTAATAGTGATCACAAAATAATACGTTTTCATGTATCCTTTAATAAGATGTGCAGTAGAGGGGTACAAGGACACTAAACTTCAGGAAGGCAAATTTCCAACGGTTGAGAGATTATCTTAGTGCAATAAACTGGGATGATGTTTTGAGACATAAAAGTACACAAAGCAAATGGGAGACGTTTATTAGCATCCTGAATAGGACCTGTGCACAATATGTACCGTATGGGAATAAACATGCTAGAAATCGGAGGAAACCACTGTATCTAAAAAAAAGCTGTAAGGGGCACAATAAGTGACAAAAAGAAAGCATTTAGGGAATTAAACCAAGTAGGTAGTGATGAGGCATTAAATAATTATAGAAAATTAAAGGGGAATTCAGGGAGAGGAAAAACGTTTTAGTACAGTCCCTGCCCTGCTACATGATGAAGCTACACTGCAGTTCTAGGATCTATAGATCACTTATAATTCAATAAAATCATACCTGCACCTTTGATCTCCCCCTCCCTCATGCGACAAAAAATTTCAACCTGAGAGCTTCATGCAGGAGCAGAAAGCAGCAGGTGTGTCAGGGGTGTGGATGCTGGGGACTTCAGGATCATCCTACATTCCAGTTAGGAGTGATGATGATGATGATCCATTGAAAGTTGGAGGGATAGGAAGCTGTCATGTTCCTATGGGGGAGACCATACAGAGCTGAATCGCACTGTTAGGTCTCCTGGCACCGCTCCCCCGCTCACCTTCCCTGACGCTGCATTCTCCCCTGCGGGTGGGCATCTGATGCCCAGGCGTGCGGTGTCTCGGAGCCATTGCCGGGTCCCCTTCCTGTCTGCCCGTCACCGGGTTCGCACACCAGCACACTACAATAGACAGTGTAATGAGCGGTGCATTGGGTGCGGCCGATCTCCTCCCCTGTGAATCTAGGGGCCGGCACGGCTCAGCCTGACACTCCCCTTGGCCAATAGCTGTCCGTCCTCCGGTATGTCAGGCCGCCTCCACTGCTGGGAGCTGCCTGATTATTATGTTAGTTGCCTTGTGCATATTTGGCTGTTAGTGAGGCCCTCCTTGTGCTCTCTCATTTGTGGGTATTCTCCCAGCCCTCCATCCTGTCCATATCTCGAGCTCTGGTACCTCCGACCCTTCGCCGCCATACCTCCGTTAGGTTGACCCTACAAGCCGCCCCTCTGGTACTGGCCGCTGTGGTATTTAGATCCCCTGGGCTTGCCCCTGACAATCCCTTAATAGGGTTTGGATCAACTAGGAACAGCTCACCCAGGGGAGTTCGGTACCGCGGCCCAGTGGGTCCACTCTAGGGCGCCTTCCTCCGGAAGCGTGACACGAACAATGTATGATTTTCCTCTGCTCCTAGGACCACAATAACAGTACACATTATGCATCATCATACAACAGAGGATCATAGCGTGTATTTGTATCTGCTTGGTGACATGATTGCTATTTCAAGCCTGGACCCCCTTTCACATAGGATAGTATATCCGGGACAAAATTCTACTGTGAGTATGGGACCGGTGGCCACGTCCCTTCTCTATACAGACATGTGAGGGTTCTGGAATGTAGGATGATCCTGCAGCTCCCAGCATCCACGCCCCCAACACAACTCCTGCTTTCTGCTCCTACATACAGCTTCCAGGCTGAAAATTCTCTGTACCATGAAAGGGTGAGGGGGGTCAGAGCTAAGGAGCAGATATGATTTTATTGATTTATAAGCAATTTATAGATCCTAGAACTGCAGTGTATACCTCTGCTTCATAATATAGCACGCAGGATCTGTACTAAAAAAATTCTTTCACTGGAGTTCCCCTTTAAATAAATTTTGTAAAAAGCAAATCAAGGTAGCAATACCAATATGCTAAATGACTTTTCAACAGTATTTACACAAGAAAATCCCATGACAGACAACATGATCATATAAAAGGCCAGAGGTGCACCACACAAATAAGCACAAATCACAATAAGGGGGTTTTCACCATGTCAAGAAAGAAGCAATATGGAAATAGAAAAGACAAGGCTTATAAAGAGAGCAACACCACTGGATATTTTACGGTGAATACCAAAAGTACTTGATTGTGCACAGTAAAGTACTTTTGTTATTCACCGTAAAATATCCAGTGGTGTTGCTCCTTTTATATGCCTTGTCTTTTCTGTTTTAAGACAACATGATCAGTAATAACAAAAATTCTTCATTAAATGTCACTTGCTTAACCCAGCAGGAAGTACGGTGTCGTCTAAAAGTCACTAAAGTTGACAAATCCCCACTGATGGGGTACACCCCAGAGTACTGCAGGAATTAAGTACCATCATAGACAGATTATTATTTTTAATCTTCAAAGATTCCATAATAACATGACTGGTGCATAGCAAATATGGTGCCAATATTCAAAAAGGGGAAAAAATTGATCTTGAAAATTATAGTTTAGTAAGATTAACCTCTACTGTTAGTTAAATCCTTGAGGGTTTTCTAAGAGCTGCTATACCAGAATTTCTAAAGAAGAATAACCTCACGACCCAGTATAAACGGGTTTACAAGGGACCGTTCCTGTTAAACTAACCTGACCAGCTTCTATGAAGAGGTAAGTTCCAGACTGGACCAAGGAAATGCAGTGGATGTTAAGTATATGGACTTTACAAAAGCTTTTGATACAGTGCCACACAAAAGGTTGATACTAGGGATGGGCGAATCTACTCGCTAGGACTCGTTACTCGGCGAGTAGTAAGGGACTCGCAGGACTCGGTACTCTGCGAGTTTCCCAGCGTTTACTCGCACGAGTCCAATGCAAATCAATGGCAAACGCTGACAAAACTAGGATTGCCATTGTTTGCATTAGACTCGGCTACTGTGCCAGTGATAGCAGGGAAACTCGCAAAGTAACTTCTGTTACATTGCGAGCCGAGTCCAGCTGTCTTCTCTGTGCAGCTCCAGGGTCCTAGAGCCCGCCTGCTCACAGACATGATGTAGCAGTGCTGAGATTGTTCTCAGTCTGCTCATTCCCTGTGCATAGACATCTATATCTATGCACAGGGGATGAGCAGAGAGGACATCGCGTTTTGGACTACGTCGGACGGAAGAGGATTTTTTTAATTAAAGATGGAGTCCCTAATGGCTTTTTTTTTATTTCAAATAAAAATTTTTCTCTGTGTGTTTTTTTAACCCTTTATTGGAGGTTCTGGGTCAAACGTGGCCTGACATTAAGAATCTCGGGCTTAATACCAGCTTGTATAACAAAGCTGGTATTAACCCCTTTATTACCCAGCGTGCCACCGCCACCAGGGCCGCTGGAAGAGTGGGGTTCAGCGCCAGAGGATGGCGCTTCAATGAACGCGCCATCTTCTGGGGCGGCTGCGGGCTGCAATGCTTGGGCATCCCTGCGCTGCGGATTCCAGCCCCCAGCTGCTTAGCTGTACCTGGCTAGACATAGAAATTGCGCGGAGCCCCACGCATTTTTTTTTATTATTTCATGAATTTCAGAGTCAGAGTCTCAGAGTCAGAGTCTCAGAGTCTCAGAGTCAGAGTCAGAGTCTCAGAGTCAGAGTCTCAGAGTCAGAGTCTCACCCTCAGAGCCAGATTCAGAGTCTCACCCTCAGAGCCAGAGTCAGAGTCTCAGAGTCAGAGTCTGAGTCAGAGTCTCAGAGTCAGAGTCTCAGAATCTCAGAATTTCATGAAATAATTAAAAAAAATATGCGTGGGGCTCCGCGCAATTTCTATGTCTAGCCAGGTACAGCTAAGCAGCTGGGGGCTGGAATCCGCAGCGCAGGGATGCCCAAGCTTTCTGGGCACCCCCCGCTGCAAATTGCAGCCCGCAGCCGCCCCAGAAGATGGCGCGTTCATTGAAGCGCCATCCTCTGGAGCTGAACCCCGCTCTTCCAGCGGCCCAGGTGGCGGTGGCACGCTGGGTAATAAAGAGGTTAGGGCCAGCTTTGTATTATCAGCTGGCCCTAAGCCCGAAATTTATGGCGGTCACGCCAATATTAGACATGACCGCCATGAATTTCTATTAAATTGTTTTAAAAAAACACAACACAGAGAAAAATTTTTATTAGAAATAAAAAAAAAAGCCATTAGGGACTCCATCTTTAGTTAAAAAAATCCTCTTCCGTCCGACGTAGTCCAAAACGCGATGTCCTCTCTGCTACATCCCTGTGCATAGATATAGATGTCTATGCACAGGGAATGAGCAGACTGAGAACAATCTCAGCTCTGCTACATCATCTCTGTGCACAGACATTCATGTCTGTACACAGGGAATGAGCAGACTGAGAACAATCTCAGCTCTGCTACATCAGGCAGCAGGCGGGCTCTAGGACCCTGGAGCTGGGGCAGCCAGCACACAGAGCAGACAGGACTCTTATCTGTGCGAGTTTCCCAGCGATTACTTACAAAGTAAACGAGTCCAATGCAAATAAATGGCAAAACTAGGATTGCTTCAGGCTGAAGCTTCCGAGACACATCTGCGATTTGTAAATCTCACACTACTCGCTATTACTCGCTTCCCCATTCATTAACATTGGACTCGCTAGACTCGCAACGAGTAGCGAGTCCTGTGCTCGGACTCGCTAGAGTCAAGCGATTCCGAGTAATTTAGGATTCGCCCATCACTAGTTGATACATAAAATGAGAACATTGGGGATAGGGGAAAATGTGTGTAGCTGGGTTAAGAACTGGCTCATAGATGGGAAAGAAAGGTTGGTTATTAATGGAACACACTCAGAATGGGTCACAGTTAACAGTGGGGTACCAGAGGGTAAGTATTAGGCGCACTTCTTTTTAACATATTTATTAATTACCTTGTAGGGGGCATACAGAGTAGAATCTCAATATTTGCAGATGACACTAATCTCTGCAGGGTAATCAATACAGAGGAGGACAATTTTATATTACAGGAGGATTTATGTAAACTAGAAGCTTGGGCTGATAAATGGCAAATGAGCTTTAATGGGGATAAATGTAAGATCATGCACTTGGGCAAAAGAAATAAAATGTATACCGTATATACTCGCGTATAAGCCGAGTTTCTCAGCCCAAAAATTGGGCTAAAAAGTCCCCGCCTCGGCTTATACGCGAGTCACTGTATACTGTATACACTGTATACAGTATACAGGCTGCCCACCCCCATCAGTATACAGGGCCCCCCCCCTTTGTGCAGCAATCCTGTAAAGGAATAGATTATTATACTTATCCCTGCCGCTGTCCCGCCGCCGCTATCGCGCTCCTCCGGCTTCATCCGGCAATGACGTCATTGTCTGCGTGCCAGAGGAGGAAGCCGGAAGACGCTAGATGAAGCCGGAGGAGCGCGATAGCGTCGGCGGGACAGCGGCAGCGGGACAGCGGCAGGGATAAGTATAATAATCTATTCCTTTACAGCATTACTGCACAAGGGGGGGGGCCTGTATACTGATATGGGGGGGGGCGCTGCTGTATATACCTCTGGGGCTGCTGTATACTACCTCTGGGGCTGCTGTATACTACCTCTGGGGCTGCTGTATACTACCACTGGGGCTGCTGTATACTACCACTGGAGCTGCTGTATACTACCACTGGGGCTGCTGTATACTACCACTGGGGCTGCTGTATACTACCACTGGGGCTGCTGCTGTATATACCACTGGGGCTGCTGCTGTATACTACCACTGGGGCTGCTGTATATACCTCTGGGGCTGCTGTATACTACCTCTGGGGCTTCTGTATACTACCTCTGGGGCTGCTGTATACTACCACTGGGGCTGCTGTATACTATCACTGGGGCTGCTGTATATACTACTGGGGCTGCTGTATACTACCACTGGGGCTGCTGTATATACCTCTGGGGCTGCTGTATACTACCACTGGGGCTGCTGCTGTATATACCACTGGGGCTGCTGCTGTATACTACCACTGGGGCTGCTGTATATACCTCTGGGGCTGCTGTATACTACCTCTGGGGCTGCTGTATACTACCACTGGGGCTGCTGTATGCTACCACTGGGGCTGCTGTATATACCTCTGGGGCTGCTGTATACTACCACTGGGGCTGCTGCTGTATATACCACTGGGGCTGCTGCTGTATACTACCACTGGGGCTGCTGTATATACCTCTGGGGCTGCTGTATACTACCACTGGGGCTGCTGCTGTATATACCACTGGGGCTGCTGCTGTATACTACCACTGGGGCTGCTGTATATACCTCTGGGGCTGCTGTATACTACCTCTGGGGCTGCTGTATACTACCTCTGGGGCTGCTGTATACTACCACTGGTGCTGCTGTATACTACCACTGGGGCTGCTGTATATACCACTGGGGCTGCTGTATACTACCACTAGGGCTGCTGTATATACCTCTGGGGCTGCTGTATACTACCACTGGGGCTGCTGCTGTATATTGCACTGGGGCTGCTGCTGTATACTACCACTGGGGCTGCTGTATATACCTCTGGGGCTGCTGTATACTACCTCTGGGGCTGCTGTATACTACCTCTGGGGCTGCTGTATACTACCACTGGGGCTGCTGTATACTACCACTAAGGCTGCTGTATATACCACTGGGGCTGCTGTATACTACCACCGGGGCTGTGTATATACCTCTGGGGCTGCTGTATACTACCACTGGGGCTGCTGCTGTATATACCACTGGGGCTGCTGCTGTATACTACCACTGGGGCTGCTGTATATACCTCTGGGGCTGCTGTATACTACCACTGGGCTGCTGCTGTATATACCACTGGGGCTGCTGTATACCACACTGCTGGGGGCTGTATACCTGTGCTGGGGTCCACCCTCGGCTTGTACACGAGTCAATAGGTTTTCCCAGGTTTTGGGGGCAAAAGTAGGGGGTCGACTTATACACGGGTCGGCTTATACACGAGTATATACGGTAATTATGTGCTTAATTGTAAAACACTGTGCAAGAATATCACTGGAAAAGACCTGGGTGTATGAGTGGACAACAAACTCACATTTAGTGGCCAGTGTCAAACAGCTGCAACAAAGGCAAATAAAATAATGGGATGCATTAAAAGATGCATAGATGCTCATGAGGAGAACATAATTTTACCTCTATACAAGTCACTAGTGCGACCACACTTAGAATAATGTGTACAATTCTGGTCTCCGGTGTATAAGAAAGACATAGCTGAACTAGAGCGGGTCCAGAGAAGAGCGACAAAAGTTATTAGAGGACTAAGGGGTCTGCAATACCAAGACAGGTTATTAGATGACTGAGGGGGTCTGTAATACCAAGACAGGTTATTAGAGGACTGAGGGGTCTGCAATACCAAGACAGGTTATTGAACTTGGGTTTATTTAGTTTGGAAAAACGAAGGCTTAGGGGTGATCTTATTTCAATGTACAAATATATGAGGTGACAGTACAAAGATCATTCTAATGATCTCTTTACGCTAAGGCCTGAGACTGGGACAAGGGGCATCCTCTACGTCTGGAGGAAAGAAGGTTTAATCATAATCACAGACATGGATTCTTTACTGTAAGAGCAGTGAGACTATGGAACTCTCTGCCACATGATGTTGTAATGAGGCAGTCACTACTAAAACTTAAGAGTGGCCTGGATTCTTGAAAAATATAATATTATTGGTTATATATTCTAGATTCTTGATAGGGCGTTGTTCCAGGGATCTAGTCTAATTGCGGAGTCAGGAAGGAATTTTTTCCCCCAATGTGGAGCTTAGTGTTGCCACATGGTTTTTTTTTTGCCTTCCTCTGGATCAACATGTTAGGCTATGGGTTGAACTAGATGGACTTAAAGTCTTCCTTCAACCTTAATAACTATGAAACTATATCAATAGATTTTATTCCTATAAGAAGTCAGCAATATAATGCAAATTATGTCCTTGTGAATTTTAGTTTTGTTTTATACTTTTAGGTTTTAAAATACTATAAAGTGTCATTTTGTCACTTTAAATATACTGAGACCATATCCCACATATCCTTAGTTACAAAGTATTCTTCTGACCCAAAATTACTTAATTTATAGTGACTGTTCCCAAATTTTACACCACTTTTACACTTGCACGAACCAAGCTGGAATAATTGAAGCACTGAAGCAATTTGATCAGAGCCGCATTTTACCCCATACTCATTTCCAGAACTAGACAATAATGTCTTTTTACTAATACTGCATTTTACGTTGGACAGATTTTCGCTGAATAACTATCTTTGTTCACATAAGATGTTTCCGGTTTGTTCAAACAATAAAGCTTTCTGTTCAGTGACGAGCTGTGCTTCTTTTCTGCTTAAAAGCTATTTTTTTTCCAATAGAATTTTTTACCTCTTATATCATCCCTCTGTTCTATGGGAATTACAATGAACAAAGAACGCTAGTGTAATTGTGATTACTGAGTGGGCAAAAAAAAAAGATAAAGAAAATGGGTATGTATGAAAACCCATAATACAGGAAAATGAAAAACAAGATTTTCCAGTAACAACCATTTCAGATAAATCACTCAGTTAGTCATCTCAAGATTGACACACAACGTTTCCCCACTTTAATGGGAATTTGGGGAATCAAAGTTTTTATATGTTCTTTCTTGTAGCCTCAAGGCCCGAGATTAAAATCTTAGAGCAAAAGATACAAGAGTCAGTTAACTTGCCATAACTGAGACAATAAGTTGGACATAAATCCAAAGGACCAGGGTGTACAATGATCTGCGCTGCTGAGTATAAGTAGGGACCACAATCTTGGTATATAAGAACGGTTCTTCAACGCGTTTCTGGGCTGCCCCAGCCCCCCATGTTTATGGTGGTATTCCTGAGGGAGGGTCTGGGACAGCCCCGAAATGTGTAGCAGAAATAAAGCACTGTTCTTGTATACCAAGATTGTGGTCCTTCCTTATACTCAGCAGCACGGATCATTGTACACCCTAGTCCTTTGGATTTATGCATACGTTGTTCCTGATGGAACGGTGGATCCTGCAGCAGCTGGTTTGAGCGTTTAAACCAGTTGTGAGAAACACAACCGCGTAAGGTGAGCAGTACCTCATTTTTTTAACTATCTGGTATCTAAGAGATAAGACCCTATTGCGCCCTTGTCTACCTTTTAATAGGTTTAGTAAGTTGAACCTGGCCTTGAGTACCGTGAGAATGTGTCTTCTACATATTTACAACATCAACATTAAGTGTAGAAAATATACTTTACACACTTCACAGATCAGGAAACACCATGAAGCTATTCCTTTAGCAGAAGCAAATGAACCATAATCGTGATGGCACTCCAACGGGTCATAGAGTCATAGAGATTAGGTCATTATGAGCAGAAACAAGTTATGTCAGCTGTATCTGCCAACAGTTGACCATGTCTTTTTTTTTTAGAGCAAACCACTAATTTATGATCTGTTATTTCTGTTTTTCTCAGATTATATTTAATTACACAAATAGAAAATGGCGGTCAATTAAGGAATATGATCTGACTTCCGAGTATTTCTTAAATCTGTATTTGATGATGCACATTGTTAGCAATGTTTGGAATATTCCGGTTGCTCCACAGAAAAGAATGAAGCAAATTGGGGATGAGAAGAAATGTTCAATCATAGCCCCTCCATAACTAGTGATAGATTAAAAGGGCTGTCCAAAAGTTTAGGATATCAAGGAGAACTACAAAAATGGTATTTACCTACAGACATAGTGGTAATATGCAGGTAAGTGAGCGCACTGTTATCACTTCCCTGCACCTAATCACACGGCCTATGCTAAAGTCAGGAGTGTATTTACCACTAGGCACCGGAGGTCTGGTGCTTAGAGTGACAGGTCGCTGTAAGAGGCGCCAGGGTCTAGATTGAAAAAAAGTATATACTTTTTCTTTAAAATCTTCCCTCCTCTCCCCCAGGCTCTATATGAACACAAGAGTCTTTTTTTTGTGGGAGAAGGGGGGCAGTGTCCGTGTATTCATTTGTATTCGCATCTTACATAAGGTGGGAATGGTGTAGTGGTCATAGTAAATAAGGGGGGAAGGTGTTGTGGTAAAGGCATATTAAGAGGGATGGTGTGGTGGTCATAGTATATAAGGGGAGGATGGTGGTGATCATGGTAGGTAAGAAGGAGCGGTGTGATTGTCATAGTATATTAGGGGGATGGATTGGTGGTCATAGTATATTAAGGGGGAACGGTGTGGTGGTCATAATATATAAGAAGGGACGCGTGGTGGTCATGGTATATAGATGGGACTGTATGGTGGTCAGTATATAAGGGGGGATGGTATGGTGGCCATTGTATGCAAGAAACGATGGTGTAGTGGTCATAGTATATAAGGTGGGACAGTGATGTGGTCAGCATAAATAAGGGAATGGTGTGGTAGTGATAGTATATACAGGAATGGAGTGGTGGTCATGATGTATAAGGGGGGACAAATTGGTTGTCATAGTATACAAGGGGGATGGTGTAGTAGTCAGGGTATTTAAAGCAGAATGGTATGGTGGTCATGGTATATAAGCTATGTACCATAAGAGGGACAGTGTGAGGTCATTTTTTATGCAGGGATCACAGTGAGGGGCAGTTATTTTTTTGGGGCTCAATGCAGGGCTTATTTAGGGCACAGTGATTATTTTTTATTCAGGCAGTAATATAATGACACTACTATTTTTAAGGGTCCCATGTACTATGGAACTCTCTGCCGAATGATATTATAATGGTTAATTCACTACTATCTATTATATAATCACGAATGGGTTTTTTGCCCCTTTTGAGTCCGCTCACGCTGCGAGTCAGCGTGGTCATGTGGATACGCCCGAAGCATTGGCCGCGCAGCGGCCATTGCGAGTCAGAGACTCGCACTGCTAGAATCCCGATGCATGTGCATCGGGCACCCAGCTAGTAATTTAAGAAAGGCCTGGAGGCCTTTCTTGAAAAATATCATATTACCAGTTATATCTACTAGAGTCTGTAATTGGGCGGTGATTCAGGGAACTAGTCTGATTATTGTATGCGGAGTTGGGAAGCAATGTTTCCCCCAATGTGGAGCTTGGTGTTTACCATATGGGTTGTGCACCCTCTGGATCAAAATGTTAAGCTATGGGCCACGTCACACACACAGATATTTGTGCAGATATTGTTCACAGATCTCTGGTTGCAGTGAAATCATGGACACATTGTACCATTTGTACACAGCCACAAAATGGAACATTTTGTCCATGATTTCACTGCAACCAGAGATCTGCGAACAATCTCTGCACAATTATCTGTGTGTGTGACGTGGCCCTATAGGTTGAACTAGATGGACCTAAAGTCTACCTTCAATCTTAAAAACAATGAAACTATGGATGTCTGGTTGTTCTGCACAAGACAGAAGAAGATGAAGGTGTGCATAGACTAGCTGTGGATGTGAAGTCACCATGGCACCAGGACCTGTGATTTAAATAGACCTAAGGGTAGCTAAATATAGGTGGTGGCTAAATACATAGGCTAAATGAAGGGTTTAATCCACTGCTGATCTTATCAAGCAGATCGTCAGTTGTTTAATAGCCTATTTAGTCTGTGACCGCACTTTCATGTACACAGTACGATCTTTAACATGATGATCATTCTGTGCACGTAGAATAGCATTTTGAGAGCATTTTGAGAGCATGTGTTCACAGGACAATGTGCTACCAAGAAAGATTATATTTAAAGAGCGTCTGTCACCCCTCATATGGCAATTAAACGGCATAAACGTTTAGGATACGTAGCCTACAGTCTTGGCCAAAAGTATTGACACCCCTGTAATTCTGTCAGATAATACTTAGTTTTTTCCTGAAAATGATTGCAATCACAAATTCTTTGGTATTATTATCTTCATTTAATTTGTCTTCAATGAAAAAAATACAAAAATAATTGTCCTAAAGCCAAATTGGATATAGTTCCACACCAAACATAAAAAAGGGGGTGGACAAAAGTATTGGAACCCTTAGAAAAATCATGCGATACTTCTCTAATTTGTGTAATTAACAGCACCTGTAACTTACCTGTGGCACCTAACAGGTGTTGGCAATAACTAAATCACACT
Source organism: Allobates femoralis (assembly GCA_033576535.1). Taxonomy (NCBI): domain Eukaryota; kingdom Metazoa; phylum Chordata; class Amphibia; order Anura; family Aromobatidae; genus Allobates; species Allobates femoralis. The sequence goes on from JARQOC010000004.1 coordinate 171,055,141, forward strand.
TGCAGCCAGTTGACATGGATTAAAATTGACTCAACCTCTGTCCTGTGTCCTTGTGTGTACCACATTGAGCATGGAGAAAAGAATGAAGACTAAAGAACTGTCTGAGGACTTGAGAAACCAAATTGTGAGGAAACATGAGCAATCTCAAGGCTACAAGTCCATCTCCAAAGACCTTAATGTTCCTGTGTCTACCGTGCGCAGTGTCATCTAGAAGTTTAAAGCCATTGGCACTGTGGCTAATCTCCCTAGATGTGGACGGAAAAGAAAAATTGCCAAGAGATTTCAACGCAAGATTGTGCGGATTGTGGATAAAGAACCTCGACTAACATCCAAACAAGTTCAAGCTGCCCTGCAGTCCGAGGATACAACAGTGTCAACCCGTACTATCCGTCGGCGTCTGAATGAAAAGGGACTGTATGGTAGGAGACACAGGAAGACCCCACTTCATACCCTGAGACATAAAAAAGCCAGGCTGGAGTGTGCCAAAACTTACCTGAGAAAGCCTAAAATGTTTTGGAAGAATGTTCTCTCTTTTTGGGCAAAGGCATCAACATAGAGTTTACAGGAGAAAAAAAGAGGCATTCAAAGAAAAGAACACGGTCCCTACAGTCAAACATGGCGGAGGTTCCCTGATGTTTTGGGGTTGCTTTGCTGCCTCTGGCACTGGACTGCTTGACCATGTGCATGGCATTATGAAGTCTGAAGACTACCAACAAATTTTGCAGCATAATGTAGGGCCCAGTGCGAGAAAGCTGGGTCTCCCTCAGAGGTCATGGGTCTTCCAGCAGGACAATGACCCAAAACACACTTCAAAAAGCACTAGAAAATGATTTGAGAGAAAGCACTTGAGACTTCTAAGGTGGCCAGCAATGAGTCCAGACCTGAATCCCATAGAACACATGTGGAGAGATCTAAAAATGGCAGTTTGGCAGTTTGGAGAAGGCACCCTTCAAATATCAGGGACCTGGAGCAGTTTGCCAAAGAAGAATGGTCTAAAATTCCAGCAGAGGATTGTAAGAAACTTATTGATGGTTACCGGAAGCGGTTGACCTCAGTTATTTTGGCTAAAGGTTGTGTAACCAAGTATTAGGCTGAGGGTGCCAATACTTTTGTCTGGCCCATTTTTGGAGTTTTGTGTGAAATGATCAATGTTTTGCTTTTTGCTTCATTCTCTTTTGTGTTTTTTCATTGAAGACAAATTAAATGAAGATAATAATACCAAAGAATTTGTGATTGCAATCATTTTCAGGAAGAAACTGAGTATTATGTGACAGAATTGCAGGGGTGTCAATACTTTTGGCCAACACTGTATATGAACATCATAGAAGGCATATACATGTTAACCTAATAATGTAAAATCTTCAATTTTGCGTTGTGTTGATATAATTTTAGCATGGCCTATGCCTTGGTGCAACATAACACTCTGCTATCAGCATATTTCAGCCAGTCCACTGTCTTAATTGACAGTTTTCCATTGGTAAGAATGAGCACTGCCTAAAATTGGTGCTCTGCACATGTCAGTGCGGTTGTGTACACAATGTGGCTACTGGCGCGTTGTCATGCCTAGTTATGCCTGTCTTTGGCCACCACTGGTGCGGCTTCAATCAGGAGGATGAGGGGTGTTTAAGTGCACAGACAGCACATGCATGTTACATGGTGCCATAATCTAATTTATTCTCTAATATACTTGCATTAAAATTCACAACCATACCTTAACTACACTCTCTACTTGCTTTTCTATTTTTCCCTACTTCCTTTTTGATGATGTTTAGTGTGAGAATCATAGTTTATGCTTGAATACTCAAACGAAAGTTCACTAGAGGGCAGAGGACTTGCCCAGCTGTAGTTCCTGTATAGTTCATATTTTGATAATCGCTGGTAACAACAGAAATAGTAAGTATACTATAAATGTACTTGCAATTTCCATTTTTTTCTATGGTGGTTATTGATTACCCAGTTTCTGTATGTGGTTGGCTGGTAACAACATCAACTCCAATCATCTCGTTACTTTAGTTAAGGACATACTGGGAGTTGCAGTTTCATGCAATACAAGTGTATATGTTAGGAGCTAACCTAACATTGCAAGTTATAGCTGTACTACCATTGGGGATGTATTCATGTACTTGTAGCAGGTTGACATGTGTTTATAGCATTGAGATCATATTAATAATGCTGTAAAATGCTCTGCAATGACTTAGTCCGGCCACTAGGGGTCACCAAAAGTTAAGTAAAGAAAAAAAACCCGGGTTTTGTGAAAGACCCAGGAATCTGGGAGAGGAGGAGCTGAGAGGGCTGGAGAAAAATCAGGAAGCCATCGCTGGTGTGACTTGTGCTGCTGGATCAAGCTGTGTCCGAAAAGAGAAGACGTGCTTGGCTTCTGTGACATTTGAAGTTTCCCAGAGACTTGTACTGACGGTGTTCCCAAGGAGAAACTGCTCATTGTGAGTAACCGAGAGATGTGACCAGTCACAGACTGTGTAGATAGTGAGGGGAAGTTAGCTAGTAACTGCAGAAGTACTGAGAACTGTTCCTTGCGTAACCCTGCTAATTCAGAGATTGTGGAGAATCCTGTGTATAGAGACTTTGAGCATGGGTATAATCCAGAGAAGCCCTGCTAGGAGTTACAAAGTGAAACTGAGGACAATTGTAATTAATGCATGTATCGGGTTGAGCTAGGAAGCTTGGTGAGTGAAAAAGTTGATTTAACCCTGTGACCGGAGAGCAGAGTAAAACAGAAGGGAGTCTGTCAACTGTTTTTGTTCATCAAGACTGAGAGATATCTGTTGCTCCTGCAAGAGAAAAAAATGTACATCATGAAAGTAACGTGTTGGTTAGAAATCTATAAGTGGTTATAAAAGGGGAAAACAAGGGTACCCGGATAACATTGTGAACAGTGTGGGAGGAGGTTGTAAGATTACATGCCCGAGGGGAACATGTGCCTGGGTAGGCCCTGTACAGTGTAAAGGTGGGGGTGATATAGCCCAGGGGTAGTCGTGTCCTTCCTTGTGAAACTGGCACTTGAGTTCCCTCGGGCTGCATAACTTGTAAATTGTGTTTGTGGCTGTTGTGGCCCATATTTGTGTAGAGATGTTTACCCTGTTATTTGTTTGACAAAGATAAAGAAAGTTAATTAGCCATTACACCGAGTTTGGAGTCATTCATAGTAGCGCCGTATTCCTCGTACACAAACGACTGATGTTTCGGTTGTTACATACTGATGATTGTTCATGTGATGTAGTCATGTACTGACTGTGGTTTTGGTGATGTATACATGTACTGATGGTGGTTGTGGTGATATACAGTGGTGATCAAAATTGGAGAACAATGTATGATCACTTTTTTTCAGACAGAATGTACTCTACTTGATTAACATTTGGCGTTTTTTGTGTAAGAGGTACATCATGCCACTAGAACAGTCTTTTCCAAGGTTTATCAACTTAAAACCTATTTTATAAACAAAACATGGTGATCATGATTAGCGAACAGCAATGACTGTAGCACAGAGAAAGATTAAAACTAAAATGTTGTGAAGGTTAGAACAGTCACCAATTAGTAGGAAGTGTACAGGCCTTTGCTTTGAATGACTTCACCACATCTGTGGCCACAGGACATCATTAGTTTCTCACACTGCTCTGCTGTGATTTTGGTCCACTCTTCTTCCAGTCTCTTCCACAGTTCTGTGACTGTTGTGGGTTTCTTGGCCATGACTTTGTCACCAAGAATTTTTCAGAGGTTTTCTATTGGGTGTAGATCAGGACTCTGGGCTGGCCATTTTATTGTTTCAATGTTTTCTGTTTCAAAGAACTGCTTTACCTGTTTTGCTGTGTGACAGGGGACAATGTCATGCATGAAAATTGCTGGCTGATTGAGTGCTGAACACAGGTAAGGAACCACGTGCTGTTGAAGAAGGTTCTGATACACACTTGCATTCACTCTGTCATGTAGCTGTATGAGAGGCCCAACCCCTGCAGTAGAAAGATTCCCCAGACCATGACAATTCCTCCACCACCTTTGACTGACTTCTTTACACACTTTGGGTTCAGTCTTTCCCCAGTTTGTCCACAAACATCATGTTTCCCATCAGACCCAAATCAATTAAACTTGCTTTCATTACTAAAATGAACTGTGGACCACTTCTCTGTCCGCACAACATGCTCCTCACCAAAGGTGAGTCTAGCCTTTTGATTCTTTCTGCTAATGAGAGGTTTGGTCACTGTAGAGTGGGCTTTCAATCCAAATGCTCTTAAAATGTCATGACACTGTATAATGAGAAAGATCCTTGCTCTATTCAGTGCTGAATTGGCGCACTATTCCAGCTGCAGTGTTAAAACGATTACCCATGCAGATTCTCCACATTATCTTGTCCTTGCTTGCATTTGTCTTTCGAGTGTAACCAGCCTTCTTGCTGGATTTGAAACAGTTTGTGTCGTTGTAAAGATGCAATATTCTAGAAATCACAGACTTGGAACAACCATCTTCTTTAGCCATGGCTGATAGGGTGACCCATTTGGCCTTCATCTGGACAACCTGATGCCAGAGTATTTCAGTCACTTTGGAAGGGCACACCATTTTTGCAGAGTGAGTGCAAAATGGAAAGTTAGGCTGCCAGTTAAATAGGGTTTGTTAGATAAATAAGGAAAATAGCACCAGGTGCCAGAGTAACATCAAAAACTTGCAGGTATATGAAAGTGTTCTCTACTTTTGATCAGTATATTTTTCAGTTATCTTATTTACATTTTTAATCTGTAATTATATTTATATTTAATTTATGACATAAGCTTAAAATACTACTATTTTACTCATGTTAGGACATTTTCACATAAGACAACACATAAACGGTTATCTGCCGCGACACTACTATTTATCATGAATTTTGTAGCTCAATGAGTGGCACTTGAAACAAGAGGATCAATGGGTATACTGAATGTGTGTATTGCAGAAACTGCCCTATGCTAAACAAGGAAAACCGGAGATCTTGGTTTCAATAGTAGCCACTAGAGAGTAAGCCTGACACCCACTTCACGGAGCCTCCACTGTCAGGTCCTGACACTATGCCCTAGTGAAATGTTGAGATGTGAGTGGGTTTATATGCCCATGGATGTAATTATTATAATTTTCTGCCTGCACCTATACTTGTGGTGATGCCAGTCATATATAGATTTGCATATTGTTATATTTTTGACTGAGCTCCTACTAATATATAATTTTTCCCCTTTCTCCCTTTCCTTGTCTGATAGCCATATATGGTCACCATTGTTAGAGCCCAGCACACTCCTGTTCATTGTTTTTAATTACATCCATGGGCATATAAACCCACTCACATCTCAACATTTCACTAGGGCATAGTGTCAGGACCTGACAGTGGAGGCTCCGTGAAGTGGGTGTCAGGCTTACTCTTTAGTGGCTACTATTGAAACCAAGATCTCCGGTTTTCCTTGTTTAGCATAGGGCAGTTTCTGCAATACACACATTCACTATACCCATTGATCCCCTTGTTTCAAATGCCACTCATTGAGCTACAAAATTCATGATAAATAGTAGTGTCGCGGCAGATAACCGTTTATGTAAGTATATAATTTTCTGCCTGCACCTACACTTGTGGTGATGCCAGTCATATATAGATTTGCATAAGACAATACAATGACCTTGACATTAAGGAAATTGTGTATTGTTCTCTAATTTTGATTGCCACTGTATTAAAGAAACACTGTCAGGTCATTTTTCAGTATGATACTAATATTAACATTGAACAAAGCATGGGCAGGCCTTTAAAAATGTAAAATCATTATTCTACCCTTTGTAGTTTCCATATCATCAGCATTTTCAGACCCTGCAGGCAGCTCCTGCATTTGTCCTCTCCATTATAATCACAGTGGATTAGTCCAGCTGTGTTAAACTGTCATTTAATTATGCACTCCCTCTCAGCACCTCTCTCCTCCCTACTTCCTTTGCTCTCAGTGCAGTGTCAGGTTTCAGTTTCCATTATGAGCTTCTGTTCTGTTGAAGTCACTACGGGAGAGAGCTATTGCAAGTCTGCCTTACCTGATCTAAACTCCATTTGTTTCTCTAAGCAGGTATTTGCTGTGCTGTGACAGATTCTGTGTTGTATTTGACCTGTTGCTTGGCTGCAGACACAGACATCAGAGAGAATACAGCCTCCCCCCCATACTGATGTCCTGGTCAGTGATGTGATGTGAATATGTGACATGAATATTCATCCTATGGGGAGTGGACAGCAGAGAACTAAGTGGATCATTCACTGTGTTTGACAGATGGAATGAATCTCTTAGTTTGAAGTTTACAGAAGATAGGAGGGAAATATAAATAAAAGAAATACATAAATAGAGAGCGTTTAGAGCAAGGAATTAGAAAACGATAGCAGTTACATATGGATTTTTGACCTGACAGATTCCCTTTAATGTGCTGATAATGATTCTGGTAATTTATCAATGTAGATGTTGTAATCTTTAATTTATTAAACATGATACATGATCATTATAGGTTTATTATGCTGGGCTGATAATACAGCTCTCTGAAATAGAAATTGATCACATATGGTTTACCACCCATATATCACTTGTTTTTCATCCATTACAATTATCAGCATAGGAAACTGTATTTGGCATTTTATTGTATTCATGTAAAAACTGGATGCCATATGGATATAAATATATGGACATACGGATTGCATGCCAATGCAGATGAAAAAAGTCAACAGTTTTTTTTAAGGATGAAAAACAAATGATTTTGCATCAACCTCAAAGTGGCCATATACTGGAGAACATGATTAGACTGCTACTTACCTGCAGATTGACAGTAAGTCTGCAGGTAAATAACATTTATGTAGATGACAGAAACAACCATTACTTAATCTGGTAAATACCTTACGTCTTTTAGTTTTAATAGCAATGACACACTGCCACGAATAGAGATGAGCAGATCATCAGCGCTCTCTGGACATGGATAGGAGCTGATCTTTTGGGATCTTAGGTTTACTGTGCTGGCATATTGATAACTAAGTGACATGCTGGTCACAGACGACATCACACCAGGTTGGCAAGCAGAACACCACACCAAGAAACCCAGAAGGTTAGGAAATTTGCCCATCTCCTGCTGATGACCAGAAAACCTAAGCCTAAGGTTGCAGCATGTTTTCTGCAGCCGATCACTGGCTTCACTTGCAGAGATACTGCCATGCACAGTACAAGACTGTTGAGGAGAGTCTTTGGCAGACATGGCCACATGCATCTACAATGTGAGGCCACTAGAGAAATGCTGGGAGCATAAGGAGGTTTAACGGTTGTGTAATGGTGTTACTTTACAGATCCGTGCTGTCCATATCAATAATATGCATCCATATATGTTCACTGGTCTATACTGTACCTCTGTATGATTCCAGTTTCATGCCCATATTTCACATCAAAACTGACAATGTTTATGAAAACATATAATCCTTAGCATTAAGTGATTACTTTCGCTGTCATCTTTAGAACTCATCAACAAATTGATGGGCAATTTTACAAACAATATTATGTAAGAAATAAGTGATTACATGGACCTAATGTATGTCTTCTATATCTGTTTACAGGGAAGCAATAAGTAGACTCTGTGAGGCCGACCCTTCTGCTAAAGGAGCTACCAAGAAACGAAAAGTAATTATCAGTCTGTACATAAATATTATGTGCTCATATATTAAATAGTGCCCCAAGTACTGATGTATGTAAAGTGCTATGGAATTAATAGCGCTATAGAAATGAATAAATATTAATATTATTATTATTATAAGTGTCTATATAACAGGCAGAAACAATGTTATACTATGCATGTATGTATGTAATGTATGTGTATATATATATATATATATATGTGTGTGTGTGTATATATATATATATATATATATATATACATACAAAAATTCCTATAGATTACATTCTATGATTCAGTAATGCAGTTCTTTTCTCTGTGCCTTACTATTATGTTTAATTCTTCTAGATAGATCTTTTAGACCAGATAATGATGATTCATTTTCTTTGACTATCCATGTCAAAGTTTAAGGGGTTGACTGGGACTTTAACATTGATGCCCATCCATAGTCTGATCGGTGCGGTGCCGCTGCCAACCTGAACTACTTAGTTGCGGAGCTGCACACCACAACTCCATCAGCTTCATCGTGGCCTCAGCTGGCTACTGCTTTTCCACCCATTCTTCGAATCAGTATGGTGCAGAGTTGCAGTACTCAGTTACAGCCACTATTCCGTTAATGGAGGTGTGTTGTGCAGCTCTGCAACTAAGCAGCACCAAGAACAGCTGATCATAGGGGTGTCGGGTGTCGCACCACCACTGTTCAGACATTGATAATATTGATGACCTATCTTAAGGGCAGGTCATCAATGTTAAAGTACTGGATGATGCCTTTAAGTTTGATAATCCAGTATGGCTGTTCTTGATATTAAAATGAACATTTGATGAGTCCAGCTTTAGGGTGCGTGTACACGATCAGTATACGCAGCGTTTTGGACGCAGCGTCTTGCCGCTACTTCCAAAACGCTGTGTAGTACAGTACAAGCATAGTGGATGGGATTTCAAGAAATGACATCCTCATTATGCTTAACCCGCCCGCAGCATGTTTGGAGCTGCGGTGAGGGTTACCGGCAGTCCGCTCCTCCACAGCATGTTTATTTCATGCTGCGGAGTCGGAAGCGGCTGCCACAGAGAAACTGCAGGGAGAAGCCGCCCTGCACCCACCGCAAATGGTGAGTACAGGGCGGCTGCGGTCTCCCTGTGGCCACCTGCGGCTTGTACACGCCGCATGTACACGCCGCAATTGTGCCCTCAACCTAAGGGAACATGGTTCCCCGGCAGTTCCAACAGATCCTGCGCGAAACATCCGGTTGAATCCCGACGCCACTTCACACGCCGCAATCAGTAGGGGAATGTGGGCGTACATAGGCGTGACAGACTCGTGTATTCCGTGACGCTAACACACTGATTGGACAACGCAATATCGTTATGATTGGCCAGCCTGCGCAGGAAGGCTGGCTAATACATGACGCCATTACAATTGTGGAGTGTGAGTGGACAGCTCTTCAAATATGGCGCCCTGTGAAGGGACAGCCAATGGAAACACAGTAGCCCCCACCAATCATCGCTGATGGGGCGCAGAAAACATCACGCTGTGGCACACCCCTTGGAAATCACTAGGCGACGCAGATTCCATCCCTGTCGCCCGTTTACATGCCAATACCAGGGCAATTCACCATCTTGGTTGCCTCTGATTTTAGAACAATACTCGGAAACCGCAACCCGGAGCAACTGCGAAAATCACGATCACTTTCCCAAATTAGACGCCGCAATTTCAAGGCAACCGTGACAAAATCCCGATTGCCTGGCAGTTGCTACACCACAGTTGAGGAGTGTAAAGATACCTTAAAGTCTCTTCAGCATATGGCTTGGAGTCATTGAGTATCCCAAACCCTCCAGTCACGATGTGCAGTACTGGGGACTGCCCTGGAGTGGTGCATGGCGTCTAACAGCAACCCAAGCCATCCTCACCATCAGAGGCTTTGGTGTAGACCCGGTAGACAATTAGTCACACCCTTTCAGGGTAAGTCCATCATGGCGCAGTGGGTTCACACCTGCTAGCGTGACAGTAGCAGTGGGGGTAGTTTACTAAGAATCTGATTAGGTAGTAGAGCAGAATTGGAGAAGATAATCTAATACAGTGTGCTGATCAGCAGCATCTAAGCCTTCTAAGAAGGCATTAATAGATGTTTTGAGCTTTGCAATTGTCTGGCTCCCAAATAAATGGAGAGATTTAAAATTTCTAATCATTTACCGTTTTTGGAAACCTGAAGCGGTTACAAGATGCTCAAAAGTCTTAACATAGGAACAGCAAGTGTTTTCTTATGTGCCCATTCTTTTGAGCATTTTCTGAGTGCTTTTTCAGGCGATATTCAAAGTGGACATGCTCCAAATCTGCTGGAAAAAGACATTGTTTGAGCATAGCCTAAAGGAGTATTTTACAATTGTTTGGCTAACTTGTCCAGAAACACTTTTCTACTCGGCTATAATAAGCTTATTAGAAATTGAAAACCCAGCTAGTTTCATTGCTGCCATTTTACAAAGAATGAGGTTTACAAGGTCAGTTTACAAGTCTGCAAATTTCCAGCAAGAAATTAAACATAATATCTCAAACATGTGATCTTCGGGCAGTTATCTAAGGATTCTTTGTTTGCAATGGTTTCAGAAAAGTTATCCTCTGCATGACCAGAGAAAGGGAGGAATCTTTAGCGGGAAGCGCACAGGCTTTTAATTAGCAAATTGACATATAATTCACCATCCAAAAAATTTGTCTGAATTTATAACAAGGCAGTCACCAAATGATACTAAATGCAACAGATGAGATAAGCCTCAATGATACAGAATATTCTACGTCATAAAATATACTTTATTAGGTAAGGGGTGCTTAATAAATGAAAGCTGTAAACTGATTTTCCAATATGCACATTAGTAGCTGGGACATTTATTTCAGGGTAGAAAGGTTGATAAGAGTTTTTGGGTGACGTAATGTCTGGATCACCAGTAGCTTTACTTTTAAATACAGAATTGAGAATTTACCACTTGATTTATACTTACGCAAATGAAGACAAAATAACTTTTATGTCGTATGCATTTTTTTAAAGTACCGTAATCTATAATTTCAAGAAAGAACACTTCATATTTGGGAACTGAATATCTCATTTGACTATGGCCATAAATGACATTGGCTACATAATGAATTTGCCCAGATGTTTTTTCATGGCAGTGCTTATTATAATACTTTGCTTATAAAACGATACCATATTCATATTACAGACATTAGCATTGCAATCCAAAATGGGGCTCACAATCTGTTCCTACTAATATGTCTTTGAAGTGTAGGAAAACACTGGAGAACCCATAGGAAACTAATGCAAACAAAGGGAGACCATACAACCTTGCACAAGTTGGTTGCGCTGGGCATACAACAGGACTGGTGCCGCATTTCTGGACTAGATGTACTTAATTATCAAGATGTTGTCAAGCTTTTGTCTAATCTTTAATCCACATCAAATCAAACTATGTATTGCCTGAAGAATTACTGGGAACCTTAAGGTACCGTTACACGCGGCAATATTGCTAGGCAATTTCACTGGCAATTTGCTGGTTGCAGTGAAATCATGGACATATTGTTCCATTTGTACACAACAACAAAATAGAACAATGTGTCTATGATTTCACTGCAACCAGCAAATTGCCAGTGAAATTGCCTAGCAATATTGCAGCGTATGACGGTACCTTTAAGGGCCTGTCACACGTGTCAATGTCGCCCGCGATATCGCTCATGCGTCACAAATTATTAATCGCCGCCTGGGCGATGTGGAATTATCGCAGGTAAGATGTCACACGCGTCAATATGATCCAGCGATGCGGTGATGTCGCCATCTTGCGAGCGATTTTATTTAGTCGCTTGTACGGTGTCAAAATAGAACATACGTCGCTGAGTTTAGTGTCACACGCAGCGATGCACAAGGTCTACTGAGCGATGAGCGACAGGTTTTACATCTGGCAGTGAAACCTGCGATCGGCGATCAGCGACATGTCGCTGGTTGCATCGCTTGGTCACACGCTTCAATGTCGCTCCTGCGTCACTTTTACGTCGCTTGGGCGACTGAAAATCCGTAACGTACGAGCGACATTGACAGCGATATCGATGTGTGTGACATCCCTTAGAGATACACCCTAGTTAAGATAGCCTAATTTTAAATACCCTATCAGGGAATTCTGAGTAGTTTGCTGAGAGTGTCTTATGCTTACAAAGAGGGCCCCAATTCTTTAGAAAACCCTACACATCTAGCCAATGCACAAACTGGCAACTAATGTCAAAGGATCCAATGCGATGCTTCATTCCTCCTTTCATGGTGCTGCATGGAAACTCTTGCCGCCATCTTATTCCACAGACAACTGATTGCTGATGGTCCCGTCACCAAGAGACCTTATAATCCAATTATTTTCAAAGAGCCAATTTGGGAAAACGGAATTTTCAATGCAATCAATTACTTTAAGCAGTGTGAACTGTTTCTGTGTCCTCATGTAGCTGTTGTTGTACCTCTTGGGTTATCTACTAAAAATCATCTGTGTATCCATAATTTTAATGTGTCTTTTTTCAGTTATAACAAGCAGGAAATAGCAGTTGCTTTTCCAGATTTAGGGCCCGAATCATCAAAGCTTTTACACTAGTACTCTGCAGTAGAAAGCTTTCAATAGTCACATAGGTCTGACACAACTGATGGCAATGCTAAAATGATATGACTATTGACCTTTTCACACCATTTTCCCCAAGATAGAGTGAGCGGAGTTGAGATGAGACGAGGGTATGGTGACCACCGCTCATCACATTTATGAAGAGCAGTGGCGTCTGGAGTTGGATCTGCGGCAAGGCTCCCTCACTGAAGTTCATGCCACTTGTACGTAGCGCCTGATTCATGAAAAGGCATACGCTTTTCAAGAATCAGGAGCTTCTTACTCCAGTGAGTCCCTCTCTTCATCAAGACCAGTGTGAGCAATACCAGTCCTGATGCATACGGCCATTAGGGCCACTTTACACACACCAACTTATCTGTCCAACTTCTGACCAACTTGGTGGTTGCAGTGAAATCATGGACACATTGCTCTATTTTGTGACTGTGTACAATGGAACAATGTGTCCGTGATTTCACTGCAACCAGCAAGTTGTTCAGAAGTTGGACAGATAAGTTGGTGTGTGTAAAGTGGCGATTAGAATTTATATATTAAGTCAAAATATATGCAGCACATAATCAACATTTCTGTCGGTGCCAAAAATTATTTAATTTTTTTTCTATTTTTAGCCTCCTGTAAAATTCCTTTCCTCTATCCTGGGGAAGAGCAATCTCCAGTTTTCTGGGATTATTGTTAAATTGACTATCTCCACCAACAGCCTTATGCTGACAAACATTGACACCAAGCAGGTATGTGTGGAAGACTGTGCAAATATACACTGTGGTATAGTATGTATACATTAGTATAAAGGTTTGTTGCAGAGATGTTGCAATTAAAAACAACCTTCATACAACTGATTTTTACACACCATACTAGTATCTATGAGAAATCTGAGATTTCTACAAGAAATCAGCCAACGGTGAATATATCCAGATACGGTACTCACTATTCTCCACTACCGACTAGACATCTCTTGAAATCAGATGCCATCCATTGTTTTCCTGGATACTAGCATAATCCTGGAACAAAGAGGTAAAGCAGATAACCCCTTAAGTAATATGTGCTTCTGGGGAGATGGTAATTCATGATGTCACAAGAAAAGTAAAGTGAAAATAAACAGCAAAACACAAGTTCTGAAAACAAATGAACAAACCAATAACATGGCAAATAGATATATGAATTGTATTGGAGAATCGGAGGAGAGACATTATAGGTACAATATTCTCATATGGCAAAGAGGGACAGTATTTGGATCACAAAGGGAATATAAATAAAGTTGTATGAAACACTCTCCCAACCAGTATCTGAATTATGTGTAGTGAAGTATAAGAGAAATAAGGACCGAGTGAAGGTATTTATCACCATCGGGTTACTGCCATACATCAGTTTGTGTATGGGTCTTGAGAAAGTCATGATGATTTTGGCCCATAGTTTTTAACATGTCTTTTTAAACTTACGGTATCTGTTTCTTAGGTAGTTGCAAACCACCATATGCAATCAATATCATTTGCTTCGGGTGGAGATCCAGTAAGTATCATATTTTTCTGTTTTAAAACAATATATGTTATGATGTTATAAAAAATATTTTTACCATAAGCTTATACAGGGGTTGGACAAAATAATGGAAACACCTAACGTTTTGGCATCATAATCTTCGGACATGTTATAAACATGCAAACCGTGACATATGTTAATGTTTTATAGTTGATTATTTGTGTTAAGTGATATGTTGATGTAAATTAACTGTTTGTTTTGCTGAATTGTAAGAACATTTATGAGAACCTGATACCAATGGCAGACCTTTCGGATTTTCAAAAAGGCCAAATTGTTGGTGCTTGTATGGCAGGCGCTAGTGTAACAGAAAGTGCCCGAATGCTTAGTGTGTCAAGAGGTACTGTCTCCAAAGTAATGACTGCGTTTGAAAGAGAAGGAAAAACGTCAGCAGCAAAGCACAGGTCCGGCCGAAAGTCAAAGTTGTCTGAGAGAGACCGTCGGACTCTAAAGCAAATTGAGAGAGAGGATCGCAAGACCACGACTCCGAAAATCCCTTCTGAGCTCAATGAACACCTACAGAACCCAGTTTCCACAAAAACTGTTCGTCGGGAGCTGCCCAAATCTGGATTCCGCGGAAGAGCTGCAATTAGAAAACTGCTGCTCTTAATGACAAATGTTTCCAAACATTTAGAGTGGTGTAGAAACCTCAAGAATTGGTCCCACGAGCAGTGGAAACATGTGATATTCTCAGACGAATCATCGTTTACCCCATTTCCCGACCTCCGGCCGAGTGTATGTTTGGAGACAGCCGAAAGAAGAATTCCATCCAGACTGCCTTCTCCCAACCGTAAAACATTGCGGAGGTTCTGTGATGATCTGGGGTGCTATTTCGTGGAGATCCGCTAGGCCAATGATATCACCTTGTATGAATCCATACCTCAGAGAATTGAGGCTGTAATCGCTGCAAAAGGTGGACCTCCACCATATTAAACTAACTTTTGTTGATTTTTCCAGGTGTTTCCATTATTTTGTCCAACCCCTGTATGTGAAATACCACAATGGAATGTGCATTTACATAGAACAGACAAAAAGGTATACCAAAATCTGGTAGTTTGACGGATGCCAAAATCATACTCTTGTTTTTGTGAGGTGAATATGGGACTACAGATATGTTTGACCAGAGGCGTAACTACATTAGGTGCAGGGGTTGCAATCCCACCCGGGCTCTGAAGCCTAGTGGGCCCAAAAAGTCCTTTTGGCCTATATAAATAGACCAGTGCTTCCAATAATTTGGGTTCCCATTGTAGTTGCGTTGGGGCCCAGGAGCTACCAGTTTTGCCACTGTGTCTTGACATTCTACAGAGAACAGACACTATATAAAGCTGTGTCTAATCACCATGTCTATATCTAATTACTTTCAGGTCTCCTCCTACATATAATCTAATCACACTTTTCTATGTGTTAAATGCACTCTGTTGTTATATGTATGAAATTGTTTGGAGCCGGGATGAGGCCAACTGTACTGTGCTCACAACACTATTACTAACATTAGGCCCCCACACCAGAAAAAAGTCGGCTGAAATATCTGACTGTGTCCACCTTGACCGCTTCGTTAAAATGACCAGTTGTTCAGTTGAACCAAAGGTCGACTGACGAACATTGGATACTGCTCAAAACAATAGTGCATGTTGTTTTCTTTTGGGTCAATCATACGGTTTGGCTTTATCAGTGGCCGAAAAAAAATCCATCACAGCCGATTCAGTTTGACTCAGTTTGAAATGTTTTTATTCTCTCCAAACAATGAATATCTGATCGACAAATGACCGTTCCTCAGCATATATTTGGGCTTAAGACCACATGCACACATTGAGTATTTGGGAAAGTCTTTTTACCACAGTAAAACCAGGAGTGGAACAGTCAGAGGAAAATTATAATAGAAATACGTCACCACTTCTGTATTTATGACACACTCCTGGTCTGGGCTACAGTACTGAGGTAAAAAAAAACCTTAACAAACACTTAGGCTACGTTCACACACTGCGCATTTTTGAACGCTTTTTTACGAGCGCTTTTCAAGAATGCGCAGGTGTGCATTGTCTGGCAGCAAAGTGAATGTAAAATTCACTTTGCCGTTTACACAGCACATATTTTTGCGCCGCGCCTTTCTGGAAGAAAGTGCCGGCGTAAAAAGAATTGACTTGTCGATTCTTTACGCAGCAGCGCCGATGATTTTTCCTATAAGGGCGGGCGCTGCTGCATCTGATGTCACAGAGGGGAGGAACAATCCTGCTTCCTCCTCCCCTGTGTGACACCTGTGACCGCCCGTTTGATTTTGAAGTGTATTAATATACACTGCAAAATCAAAGTTAAATAAAGACAAATGTATTAATAATAATAAAGAATTAAATACTTAACTCTCCGACGGGTGTTCCGGTGTCCGGGAGCCAGGAGCCGTAGCTGGAATGGTCTTGCTAGGACCTGTAGTGATGTCAGAGGGCGTTCCGGTCATGTGATATGTATCCCATGACCGTGTGGGCCAATCAGCGCCGGGAACACCCCCTCTGACATCACGGCAGGTCTTTTTCCATCAGTACATGGCCTTCACACAGCTCCGGATGGCGCGAACAAGCCGGCGAGAGGTAAGTATGAAATCTGTATTATTTTTAATACTTCTGGCTTTGTTTAATTTTGATTTCGCAATGTATATTAATACACTGCAAAATCAAATGGGGGCTGGCAGACATGTCACAGAGGGAGGAGGAAGCAGAATTCTTCCTCCCCTCTGTGACATCACTCCTCCCCCAGCCCGTAAAAAAGCGTGCTGTCTGAACAGTACTGCTCTTTTTTTGTGTTTTTTTGCACGGGTAAAAAACGCTGGCAAAAGCGCCCTCGCAAAAAAACGCAAAAAAGCGCTATGTGTGAACGTAGCCTAAATGTGGGTACCTGGCCTAGGGGTTCAACCCTGAAAGATACAAAAAAAAAAAAAGATGAAGTGAAGTGCTGTGTCCCCTCCTAAGGCCATGTGCACATATTCAGTGTTTGGTGAGTTTTTACCTCAGTATTTGTAGCCAAAACCAGGAGTGGAACAATTAAAGGAAAAGTATAATAGAAACATGTCACCACTTCTGTATTTATCACCCACTTCTGGTCTTAGCTACAAATACTGAGGTAAAAAAACCTTACCAAATACTCAACGTGTGCACGTGGCCTTCATATCCAGTGAAGAGTGAGGTAAAAGTTAGATGGCAGATGTTACTGATGAGATTCTATGATGGTGGGAAGGGCTAGAGGCAGAGCTCCTCTTTTCTCCTCCCTCTTCTGTCTTCATAAAACCTTATCAGTAACCTCTGTCACCTCCTATCTCAGTAATGGAAAATAATTCACTGGATACAGATTTTACCTCAGAATTTAGAATTTTGATAATGTCTGATCAGTCCAGGAGGAAAAAGAAGCAGATTTGTCTGATAATATATATTACAAAGTGGCTTATTTTCATGTGTAATATTGATTTATGAAGTAAAAATTATATTGAGTTAAGGACATTAGGAACTCTTTTGTAAACCACTTCCTTATATTCAGTTTTTTTGATTTAGCGTTCCCATAATCTAAGGATTTTTTATATTGAAAATGTGCTTAATTTTTCAGGACACCACTGACTATGTTGCATACGTAGCTAAGGATCCAGTAAACCAAAGAGGTATGACACACATTACATAATTCTGTTTTTTTCCAGTTACTTTGGTTCATAGTCATACATTTTCTCTATAAACACAGTCAGCAAGAAAGTTGTAGTATCAAAAAGCCTCAGAGCTGCTGTAGGCTAAGAGCAGAAGATGGCACCTCTTTAAATAAAATGTAGTGGTATTGTTTACTGCAAGTATAAGGCAGTAGTTACTGTAGAACCTGTAAGGTCGTTTACACAGATCCAAGTTTAGCAGTCCGTGTGTGGACCGTGATTGCCGAAACGAGCTGCGGGTCTCCTTACCTGAATTCTACAGACTCCTATATGACTATGCATTTGTTGGGAAGCTCAGAAGTTTGAAATGGGCCTAAAGTACGATGTCCCAGCAATCCGACCAACGATCCGACGTGGCCGGGATTGCTGGGACATCGTTATCTGATCGCTGGTGAGCTGTCAAACAGGCAGATTCACCTGCAATCAGTGACCAGCGAGAGTGTTGCGCTTAGTTACCCGATATTTACCCTGGTTACCAGCTCCCAGCGTTTGCTGTGCGGCGCTGGGAGGTCGTTGGTCTCCCACTGTCACACGCGCTGATGCTGGCCGCCCAGTGGGAGACCAACGATAAATTTATGGTCCAGTCCATTCTTCCACGATCAACGAACTTATTGTTGGTCATTGTTCCTTGTCACTCGCAACGATGCCGTTTTGACATCGCTGCAACGTCACCAAACTGTTAACACACCGGACATTTAGTGTCTCCCTCTCGCACACTACCTCTTCACCTCACCCCATATCTGTCGGTGTTCCCCAAGGTTCAGTTCTAGGACCCCTACTGTTCTTCATTCACCTTTGGCCTGGGACAGCTCATAGAGTACCATGACTTTCAGTATCATCTCCATGCTGATGACATGCAGATCTACCTCTCTGGACCTGATATCACCTTCTTACTAACCAAAATCCTACGCCTGTCTGCTATTTCATCTTTCTTTGCTGCTTGATTTCTAAAATAAACATGTAAAAAACAGAATTCATCATCTGTTCTCCATTTCACTCTACCACCCAACCAGACTTATCCTTGAAAGTAAATGGCTTCTCACTTTCATCAGTCCCACATGCTCTCTGCCTCAGAGTAATCCTTGCCACCTCTTGCTGACTCCAACTCAAAAATATTTCCCAGATTCATATATTTCTTGAACAAAAAACTGCATAAACACTTGTGTATGCCCTCATCAACATCCACCTCTACTACTGCAGCCTCCTACTCTCTGGCCTCCTCTCTAGCACTCTTGCACCCCTCCAATCTACCCTAAACTCTGCTGTCGACTAAGCCACTTGTCTCCCCACTATTCCCTAGTCTCTTCTCTCTGCTAAGTCCCATTACCCAGAGACTCCAATTCAAAACACTAACCATGATATACAAAGCCATCTTCAACCTGTCCCCTCCATACATCTGTGACATGGTCTCCCGAATGGTACTTAACTACATGCCACCTGCGATCCCCTCAAAATCTCTTTCTCTATTCTCCTCCTACCTCTACTTCCCACAACTGCATACAAGATTTCTTCTGTGTATCTGACATACTCTGGAACTCTTTGCCGCAGCCACCTCTTCTGACAAGCCTACAACCTGCAATAAGCCTCATTCTACTATACCGCACAACCAGCTCTACTCTCACCTACTGTATTACCACCCATCCCCCTCAGTCCACTATACTGCCACAGGACCAACTCTACCTTCACCTACTGTATCCTCACCCATCCCCCTCAGTCCACTACACCGCTGCATGACCAGCCCTACCATCACCTACTGAATCCTCAACTATCCCTCTCAGTCCACTATACTGTCGCACAACCAAGTCTACCTGTATCCTCATCCATCCCTCTCAGCCCACTATACTGCTGCATGACCAGCTCTACCCTAACAATAATATTCTTTATTTATATAGCGCCAACATTTTCCACAGCGCTTGACAATTCAGAGGTTTATATTCAAACAATCATAAGAAACAGTTATCAGAAAATACAATAATTAAACCAAAATAATGACAGCCCTGCTCATAAGAGCTTACAATCTAATAATGAGGTGGGGGTGACACAAAGTACAGGTGCTTATTTACAAAGATGCTATAGTCAACTTGAGGAAATGAGGAACATGAGCAGCATAAGTGGCAACCAACCATTGTTTGTGATGCATTTGAGACTGGTGGAGGGGATAGGCTATGTCTAAATGGCTTTGACTAGGGATCATGATTGGCGCCCTAAAAAGATGTGTTTTTAGGGATCGCCTGAAACTATGTAAGTTGTGGATAGACCTGATTTCCTGGGGTAGAGCATTCCAGAGAATTGGTGCTGCTGGGAGAAGTCTTGGAGCAGAAGTGGGAGGTTCGGATTAATGCAGAAGTTAGTCTATAGTCACTTCCTTAGCGAAGAGAACAGGTGAGGTGATAGACAGAGAGGAGGGTGGAGAGGTAGGGAGGTGCTGCGCTGTGAAGATGCTTTGTGGGTGAGAACAAGCAGTTTGAATTAGATCCTATAGTGCATAGTGAGCTGTACAATGACTGACATAGAGCCGAAGCGTCTGAGTAACGGTTAGCTAAATAGGTGTTCCTTGCTGCTGCATTAAGGATGGACTGGAAAGGGGAGAGTCTAGTGTGGGGGAGGCCAATTAAAAGAGAATTACAATAGTCAAGGCGGGAGTGAATCAGGGCCACAGTGAGGGTTTTTGTGGTTTCCAAGGTGAGAAAGGGGCGAATTCTGGAGATGTTCTTCAGGTGTAAGCAGCAAGACGGGCGAGAGATTGTATATAATGGGTAAAGGAAAAGATCAGCATCAAACATAACACCCAGACAGCAAGCCTGCTGCCAAGGGGTTATCGTGGTGCCACACATTGAGAGAGATATCAGATTTAGGAAGGTTAGTGGAGGGCGGGAGCAGAAGAAGTTCAATTTTGGAAAGGTTGAGTTTTAGATAGAGAGCGGACATGATATTGGTAACTGTGGTTAGATAGTCATTGGTGTTCTTTATTACAGTGGGAGTAAGGTCAGGGGAAGAAGTGAATAGTTGCATGTCATCAGCATAAAGATAGTACTGAAAGCCAAATCTGCTGTTGGTCTATCCAATCGGGGTCATATAGAGACAGAAGAGAAGAAGTCCAGGGACTGAACTCTGAGGGTCCCCAATAGTGAGAGGAAAAGGGGAGGAAGTGAAGCCAGCAAATGATACACTGAAAGAGCACTCAGAAAGATAGGACGAGATCCAGGAGAGAGCGTGTCCTTTATGCCAATGGAGTGCAGCATGGAGAGTAGGAGATGGTGGTCAACAGTGTCAAAGGATGCAGAGAGATCAAAAAAAAATAAGCAGAAAGTGTTCACCATTATGTTTTGCTGTCAGAAGGTCATTGGTCACTTTGGTGAGGGCAGTTTCTGTAGAGTGCAGGGGACAGAAACCAGACTGAGGCAGATCTAGAAGAGAGTGAGTGGAGAGATAATGGGTGAGTCAGGAGTAGACCAGGCACTCCAGGAGTTTAGAGATGAAGGGGAGATTGGAGACTGGTCTGTAGTTGTTTGTGCAGAATGGGTCGAGGGAAGTTTTGTTTAATAATGGAGTAATGATTGAGTGTTTGAAGGAGGAGGGGAAAATTCCAGAAGAGGGAGAGATTGAAGATTTGGGTCAGGTGAGTGGTGACCACGGGAAGAGAGAGACTGGAGTAGGTGTGAGGTGATGGAGTCAGTGGTGCATGTAGTGGGACGAGAGGAACCTGGAGACTTCTTCTTCTGAGACTGGGTCAAATGTGGAGAGTGAGCCGGAGGAAATGTGGGGAAAGATAAGGGTAACAGCGATTTGAGGTTGGGAGTTGACATCATGACGGATGTTATCTATTTTCTTAGTGAAGTAAGAAGCTAGATCATCAGCACAGAGGTCAGTGATAGGGGCCTGCACTTTAGGACTGAGGAGAGAGTGAAAGGTGTCAAAGAGTTTCTTTGGGTTGTTGGATAGTGAGGAGATCAGGGTGGTGAAGTAGGTCTGTTTGTCGAGGTGGAGGGCAGAGTTGTAAATTCTCAGCATAAATTTATAGTGGATGAAGTTTTCTGGTGTGCGGGTTTTCCTCCTTTCGCTGGAGGAATCGAGTTTGTGATGTGAGCCAGGGCTGTTTAACTCTTTGTTTGGATGTTCTGAGGGTGAGGAGCGCTACTTGTTCCAGAGACTTCTGAGAGAGTCAGTGTAGTAAATCACAGCCAGATCAGGACTGGAGAAAAGGAGGAGATTGGGGACAGTGATGAGAGAGTAGAGAGTCTATGAGTGTATGAGGGTTAGGTTAATGGCCTGAAGTTTTCTGAATGTGTAATAGGTAGGCGTGTGCTGGGTTGGGCGAGGATTTGTGAGCGTGAAGGAGAGAATGTTGTGATCGTAGAGAGGAAGAGGCGAGTTATCTAAGGAGGAGGTTGAACAGAGCTGGACAAAGATCAGATCAAGGGTGTTACCATCCTTGTGTGTTTCAGAGGTTGAGAGCTGTGGGAGGCCAAAAAGACGTGGTTAGAGATAGGAGCTGGATGCAGATGGGGAGATAGGGCTGTTTTGGGGGATGTTAAAGTCTTCCAGAATAAGGGTTGGTAATTCTGAGGACATGAAGTGCGGCAGCCATGCGGAGAAATCGTCGAGGAACTGGGTGGGTGACCCTCGGGGGCAGTATACCACTGCTACTCTGAGGGGAAGGGGTGGAAGAGCCTAATGATGTGGACCTCAAAAGAAAGGAATGAGAGTGATCGAGCTGGGGGAATGACCTGGAAAGTCATTGTGGGGACAGGGGTAAGCCAACTCCACCACCATGTCTATTCCCAGGTCTCGGGGAATGGGAGAAAAGTAAACCGTCGTGAGAAATAGCGGCAGGGGAAACCATGTCTGAGTCCTGGATCCAGGTTTCAGTGAGGGCCAGCAGATTAAGACAGTTAGTGAGAAAGTAGTTGTGGATAAAGGGAAGCTTATTGCATACAGACTATGGATTCCAGAGAGCGCAATTAAAAGAGTGAGATGGAAGGTGTGCGATGTAATGTTGATAAGGTTAGCATGGTTTCTATATGAGGTGGGGTTGAAGTTGGCAGAGGATGGGCCTGCATTTGGAGACATATATCACCTGACAGGAGCAGTAGTAAAAAGAGAAAAAGCAAATAGTTTTTGGAATTGTGACATTGTTTATGATGCAATACCCTGGAATATGATGGTCTGAGATTATTCAGTATGGTGAAGAGAATATGCGAGCTCAATATAGTAGAGGGAAGGAGAAGAGGGGCTTATGTGGATGAGGGGTGATAAAGAGGGATAGGGCGGTGAAAGTGAATGGCAAAAGCACATAGGAAGACAGTCAATGAAATAAAATACATGGTTAAAAAAGAGTGAAAGAGACTGGGTTACCTGACTCCCTAACCTACTGTATCCTCACCCATCCCCCTCAGTTCACTATACCATCCACAAACATCTCTTCCCTTACTTACTGTACCTTCTCCCTTATAGACTGGGAGCACTTGTGGTCTTCTCTCCTCCTGTACATTGTGTGCCTTGTATTGCTCGTAATTATTGTACTTGCCTATGGATGCCCCTTTTCACATGTAAAGCACCATGGATTAAATGGTGCTAATAATAATAATAAATAATAATCATATTTATTTATGAGATAGACACCATAATACAAAACATACAAGCTATTGAGCGGATTAATAAAAACAAAATGTATCATCAACATCTTCAGGTTAAACAATGACAATATATTATACTCAGCCTTCCTATCTGGGGGAGCCCCTCACTGCTTCACAGCAGAAGTCCAGATGGACATGACGTATTACTTATACTGCACCATCTTGCAGTCTCATTTGAACTCATTTCTTCTTTGCTTAGCTGTACCTTTTATATCCCCCTCTTACCCAATGGTGGCTCTGGACAGAATATAGTAATAACTAGCTGTAGTACCCGGCTACGCCCGGGTTAATAAATAACTAGCTATAACAAAATAGAATTTGAATATGTCATATTAATGACCTGTAAGAAAATAGAAGCTGAGCTGTGATTGGTTGCTATAGGCAGCCTAATAAATCTCCAGCCAACAGTAAACCCTCCCCCTGGCCGGCAGTATATGTTACCTCACACATACACATAATAGACAGCTCATGTGACTGACATCTGCCTTAATTCCCTATATGGCACATGTGTTGCACATTGGCTGTATCTAATCAGATGTTTATGTTTGGAAATTAAAGATAGCACACGTATGAGGCGAGTTGTGTGAGGTGATTTGTGCACATCTGTGTCTGTCTGTGTGGTGGGTGTGTCCCTGGGGTGTGTGTATGTGTGTGTCCCTGTGGGGTGAGTGCATGTGTTCCTATAGGGTGTGTATGTGTGTGTGTCCCTGTGGGGGGGTCTGTGTGGTGTGTGTCTCTGTTGTGTGTGTCTCTTTGTGGTGTGTGTGTGTGAGTCCCTGTGGGGTGAGTGCATGTGTCCCTATAGGGTATATGTGTGTGTGTCCCTGTGGGGGGGGTGTCTGTGTGGTGTGTTGTGTCTCGTGTGTGTGTGTCTCTTTGTGGTGTGTGTGTGTGTGTGTGTGTGTGTGTGTCCTGCGGGGTGAGTGCATGTGTCCTTAGGGTGGCTATGTGTGTGTGTCCTGTGGGGGGGGTCTGTGTGTGTGTGTGTCTGTGTTGTGTGTGTCTCTTTGTGGTGTGTCCCTGTGGGTGAGTGAATGTGTCGCTATAGGGTGTGTGTCCCCGTGGGGGTGTGTGTCTTGTGTTGTGTGTGTCTTTTGTGGTGTGTGTGTGTTTGTTCGGGTGCGTGGTGAGTATCCAATGTTGGGGCTGCACCTTAGCACCTATACACTTGCTGTTACTCTTTGTGTGCGTGTGGTGTGTATACATGTCCCCGTGCATGGTGAATATCTCATGTTGGGGCCCCACCTTAGTGACTATATTCTGGTATGTGCTGTTAGTCTTTGGCGCTATCATTAAGCCCCTCTCATTCACAACTGTCAACTGGTAACTGTCACTTTTTCCCCATTATGTAGATAGGGGCAAAATTGTTTGGTGAATTGGAATGCTCGGGGTTACAATTTCGCCTCACAACATAGCCTATGACGCTCCCGGGGTCCAGACGTGTGACTGTGCAAACGTTTGTGGCTATAGCTGACAGCTGTCGAATTTTCCTCCAACACTTTTCCATTCACTTTTTCCCCATTATGTAGATAGGGGCAAAATTGTTTGGTGAACTGGAACGCGCAGGGTTAAAATTTCGCCTCACAACATAACCTATGACGCTCTCGGGGTCCAGACTGTGACTGTGCAAAATTTTGTGGCTGTAGTTGCGACGGTGTAGATGCCAATCCCGGATATACACACATACACACATACATACACACACACATTCAGCTTTATATATTAGATTTAGGAATATGGTCTAGTACCTGTCAGCACCTTTATAAAGGCTAAATAATATATGAGATGGTATTAGTTTAGGACTCAACATCATGAACATATTTAGTCCAATGTACATACAGATGGATACAACTAAATTCCGTGTTGATGGGACTTAATAGTGCGGTGTTGCCAGATGGCATTCCATTACATGGCATATGAAGCAATATATGCTATACAGATAAAGAGCGAAAAAAGTACTATATTTCTTGGTGGTTATATGGTCTGCATATTAGTCATGGAGCAGACAGACTGAAGCTGAACAGTCTCTCCAGTATCCTCCAGGAAATCTGATTTATGAGCGGCAGTGATACAGGAAAGGAGAATAACAGAGTTGTTTTTTTGTTCAGTTATTAACAGCTTTGGTTCCTCATCTGCTGTGTACCTCCATGAGGAACACAAGCTGCTTCATTATAAGGTCAGACCAGATAGACTTCATGAAGTTGTCAGAGCTCCATCTACACTGTGTGCAGAATTATTAGGCAAATGAATATTTTGATCACATGATACTTTTTATACAGTACATGTTGTCCTACTCCAAGCTGTATAGGCTTGAGAGCCACCTACCAATTAAATAAATCAGGTGATGTGCATCTCTGTAATGAGGAGGGGTGTGGTGTAATGACATCAACACCCTATATATGGTGTGCTTAATTATTAGGCAAATGCCTTTCCTTAGGCAAAATGGGTGAGAAGAGAGATATGACGGGCTCTGAAAAGTCCAAAATTGTGAGATGTCTTGCAGAGGGATGCAGCAGTCTTGAAATTGCCAAACTTTTGAAGTGTGATCACCGAACAATCAAGAGTTTCATGGCAAATAGCCAACAGGGTCGCAAGAAGCATGTTGGGCAAAAAAGGCACAAAATAACTGCCCATGAATTGAGGAAAATCAAGCGTGAAGCTGCCAAGATGCCATTTGCCACCAGTTTTGCCATATTTCAAAGCTGCAACGTTACTTTTATATCAAAAAGCACAAGGTGTGCTATACTCAGGGACATTGCCAAGGTAAGGAAGGCTGAAAAACAACCACCTTTGAACAAGAAACATAAGATAAAACGTCAAGACTGGGCTCAGAAATATGTTAAGACTGATTTTTTAAAGGTTTTATGGACTGATGAAATGAGAGTGACTTTTGATGGGCCAGAGGCTGGATCAGTAAAGGGCAGAGAGCTCCACTCCGACTCAGACGTCAGTGGTACAGGAAGAAGTCTGTATCATTCAAGAAAAACATGATTTACATGCAGGACAATGCTCCATCACATGCATCCATCTACTCTACAGAGTGGCTGGCCAGTAAAGGTCTAAAAGAGGAAAAAATAATGACATGGCCCCATTGTTCACCTGATCTGAACCCCATAGAGCAGGGGTCCCCAACCTTTTTTGCACCGGGGACCGGCTTCATGCAAGACCGTCCTTCCGGGGCCCGGCGGGCGGGGCTTTGAACTTATGGGGCGGGGCTATGGAGAAGGGGTGGAGTTTACTGCCCTGTTTCCTCAAAAGATGTGCTACATCTTATTTTCATATATGGTAGTATAATGCAGCGTCACAGCCCTCCACATTATATAATGCAGCCTCACAGCTCTCCATATAGTACAATGCAGCGTCACATCCCTCCATAAAGTATAATGCAACCTCATGTCCTTCCATATAATATAATGCAGCGTCGCATCCCTCCATATAGCATAAATTCTCCCCCCACACACAATTGCCCCCCTATAACCCCCGCACACACACATTGCCCCCATATAACCCCCGCACACACACATTGCCCCCATATAACCCCCGCACACACACACATTGCCCCCGTATAACCCCTGCACACACACACATTGCCCCGTATAACCCCTGCACACACACACACACACTGCCCCCGTACAACCCCCGTGCACACACACACACTGCCCCCGTATGACCCCCGCACACACACATTGCCCCCGTATAACCCCCGCACACACACACATTGCCCCCGTATAACCCCTGCACACACACACTGCCCCCGTACAACCCCTGTGCACACACACACACTGCCCCCGTATGACCCCCGCACATACACACACACACTGCCCCTTGTATATACCCCTCACACACACATTACCCCTTGTATATACCCCTCACACACACACACACATTGCCCCTTGTATATACCCCTCACACACACACACATTGCCCCTTGTATATACCCCTCACACACACACACATTGCCCCTTGTATATACCCCTCACACACACACACATTGCCCCTTGTATATACACCTCACACACACACACACATTTCCCCTTGTATATACCCCTCACACACACACACATTGCCCCTTGTATATACCCCTCACACACACATTGCCCCTTGTATATACCCCTCACACACACACACATTGCCCCTTGTATATACCCCTCACACACACATTGCCCCTTGTATATACACCTCACACACACACACACATTGCCCCTTGTATATACCCCTCACACACACATTGCCCCTTGTATATACCCCTCACACACACACACATTGCCCCTTGTATATACACCTCACACACATACACACACACATTGCCCCTTGTATATACACCTCACACACACACACACACACACACATTGCCCCTTGTATATACACCTCACACACACATACACACACACACACACACATTGCCCCTTGTATATACACCTCCACACACACATTGCCCCTTGTATATACCCCTCACACACACACACACATTGCCCCTTGTATGTACACCTCACACACACACATACACTGACCCTTGTATATACACCTCACACACACACACACTGACCCTTGTATATACACCTCACACACACACACACTGACCCTTGTATATACACCTCACACACACACACACACACACTGACCCTTGTATATACACCTCACACACACACACATTGCCCCTTGTATATACACCTCACACACACACACATTGCCCCTTGTATATACACCTCACACACACACACACTGACCCTTGTATATACACCTCACACACACCCACACACTGACCCTTGTATATACACCTCACACACACACACACATTGCCCCTTGTATATACACCTCACACACACACACACACTGACCCTTGTATATACACCTCACACACACACACACACATTGCCCCTTGTATATACACCTCACACACACACACACACACATTGCCCCTTGTATATACACCTCACACACACACACACATTGCCCCTTGTATATACACCTCACACACACACACATTGCCCCTTGTATATACCCCTCACACACACACACACATTGCCCCTTGTATATACACCTCACACACACACACATGTTGCCCCTTGTATATACCCCTCACACACACACACACTGACCCTTGTATATACACCTCACACACACACATTGCCCCTTGTATATACACCTCACACACACACACACACTGACCCTTGTATATACCCCTCACACACATACACACTGACCCTTGTATATACACCTCACACACACACACACACTGACCCTTGTATATACCCCTCACACACACTGACCCCTGAATGCCTCACACACACTGACCCCTGAATGCCTCACACACAGACATGCTGCCTCCAGTACAATCCACCCCCCACACACAGACATTGCCCCCAAACACACTCACACACAGATGCTCGAGTCTGCTGCTCACTGCTCCTGCCGGCTTCTCTCATACAGCAGCAGCTGAGAGGCAGAGATGTGGCTGAAGTTTTTTCCTATCTCGCGCTATTTCCAAGCGCATCACGTGACACACATGTCACTGCTGAGCTTGGAAATAGCGCGATATATGAAAAAACTTCAGCCACATCTCTGCCTCTCAGCTGCTGCTGTATGAGAGACGCCGTCGGCCAATAACAGTGCGGCAGGGCATGGCCGCTGCTGATTGGCCGACAACTCTCCTAATGCCATATGTACGCAGCTGAGGCAGAGGCCTCGGCTGTGGCTCAGAGCGGCATCATGAGGTGAGGGGCGCGGTGGGCAGGGACACACAGGGTGCGGGGAAGCCGGCAGCTCGCCGCGGACCGGCGCAAGGACCCTGACGGCCCGGTCCCGGTCCGCGGCCCGGTGGTTGGGGACCCCTGCCATAGAGAACCGGTGGTCCCTCCTAAAATGTTAGCTCTACAGGGAGGGAAAACAGTACACCTCTCGGAACAATGTCTGGGAGGCTGTGGTGGCTGCAATGTTGATCGTAAACAGATCATGCAACTGACAGAATCTATAGATGAAAGGCTGTTGAGTGTCATCATAAAGAAAGGTGGGTATATTGGTCACTAATTTTTTTTGTGTTTTGTTTTTGCATGTCAGAAATGTTTTTTTCTCAATTTTGTGCAGTTATATTGGTTAACATGGTGAAAATAAACAAGCGAGATGGGAATATATTTGGTTTTTATTAAGCTGCCTAATAATTCTGCACAGTAATAGTTACCTGCACAAACAGATATCCTCCTAAGCCAAATCTAAAAAAAAACACTCCAACTTCCAAAAATATTAAGCTTTAATATTTGAATCTTTTGGGTGTATGTTTGCTGCCACCAGGAGGCTGACGCTATGCAAAACAACAGAAAAGCAACCCCTCCCAGCAGTACACACCCACCTACTGGCACACACTCAATTCAGTTAGTGAGAATAGCAATAGGAGCAACCATAAACTCACCAATGTGCTCAACTATATACAAAGGGAGGGAGCTTTGTCCCCCAATTAAAGCTCCAAAAATTACGGTGAGTACCAAAAATCCCCTTTTCTTAATTGCTTCATTGGGGACACAGGAAGACCTTGGGACGTACAATAGCAGTCCCGTCGGGTGGGTACAATAACAGAAGAATTGTTCGGGCGTCTTGTGCCCCAGAACGACATCTGCAGATGTAAAATTTAACAAATGTATGAACTGACGACCAGGTGGCCGCTTTACAAAGCTGAGCTGCTGAAGCTTGATGTCTGACAGCCCAGGAAGCTCCCAGTTGTCTACTGGCGTGTGCCCTTATTCTGGATGGACAAGGGACCTGTTTAATGCGGTATGCCTCCGAGATAGCGGAGCAAATCAACCAGGCAATTAGAGGCTGCTAATCCTTTGCGAGGACCGTGAAGAACCACAAAGAGAGAGTACACTTGTCGAAAGGAAGCTATTTGCGAAAGGTAGGTATGGAGAGCCCTCACCAAATGCAAATTGCGTAAAATCTCTTCCCTCGTGAATGAGATGGGGCTGGGCAAAAGGAGGGTAGGAGAATTTCCTTATTGATGTGGAAAGAAGAGACTACCTTTGGTAGGAACTGTTCAATTGGACAAAGGACTACTTTGTCCTGATGGAAGATCAAGAAAGAAGAACGGCATGAGAACCGCAAGTTCAGACACCCTCCGAATGGAGGTGATCACCACAAGGAAGGCGACCGTCTAAGTTAGGAGAGGTAAACTGACTTCTTCTAGGGGCTCGAAGGGATGACCTTGAAGTACACCTAGTACCAAATTCAGATTCCACGGAGGGTGCGACGTGAGCCACTCCTTGTAGGAACGTCTCGACCTGTGGACGTGAGGCGAGCGGCCTCTGGAAAATCACCGAAAGGGCAGACACCTGGCCTATCAGGGAGCTTAGGGATAGACCTGCATCAAGGCCAGACTGGAGAAAAGCTAGGAGGGATGGAAGAGAATAGACCATTGAAGAATGATTGTGCTCCTCGCACCATCGAAAGAAAGCTTTCCTCGTGCAGTGATAAGCGAGTGATGAGGATGGTTTCCTGGCTTTCAAGATAGCCTGGATGACTTGTTCAGAAAGACCCGATGATCTCAGTACCGCAGCTTCAATAGCCACGCCGTTAAACTGAGCGACTGAGAATTCGGGTGTTGAAAAGGACCTTGAGTCAAGAGGTCCAGGAGATTGGGGAGTGGCCATGGAAAGTCTGCAGAACGCCAGAGCTGTCTGGGCCAATCTGGAGCCACGAGGATTACGGTTACTCCTTCTGCTCAGATTTTCTTGAGAATCCTGGGAATGAGTAGGATGGGGGGAAAAGATAAGGGAGGGAGAACTGGGCCCATGGAATCGCGAGAGCCTCCGTGTCGAAGGCCTTAGGGTCCCTGGGCCTGGCGACGAAGGGGTAGGGCTTGTAATTGTCCCTGGAGGCCATCAGGTCTACGTCTGGGAACCCCCATCTGAGGCAAATTTGAAGAATACTTCTGGGTTCAGGGACCACTCTCCTTGGTCCAACCCCCCTCGACTGAGATAGTCGGCCACCCAGTTGTCCACTTCGGGAATGTGGAGTGCTGAAATTGCCGGAATGTGTAGCTCGGCCCATTGAAGGATCTGGGTCACTTCCGCCATGGCTGAGCAGCTCTGAGTCCCTCTATGGCGATTTATGTATGCCACCGCCGTTGCGTTGTCCGTCTGAATTCGGACATGGCGGGCTCAGAGGATCCCCTGAGTTCTAGGATGTTTATGGGCAGGGAGGCTTCCTGGGAGCTCCACATGCTCTGGCTGTGTGGCCGAGGAAGGTCATGCCCCAACTGGGACTGGGAGAAACGATCTGCCGCGAGAGAAGGGGTGACTCGATCCACCAGAGGAGTGACCGTCTCGCTGATCTGGAGAGGTGAACTGGGCAATCGAGACTAGCTGATGGAGTGATCCCATCTCGCTAGCAGAAAGTTCTGGAGGGGCCTGGTATGAAATAGGGCGAATGGGACAGCTTCGATGGAGGCCATCATTCTGGCCAGAACGCTCATGGAGTCAGAGTGATGGAGGAGAGGGCTGCCTGTGATGGTGAATCCCAGACAGCAGGGCGGTTTGCTTGTCCGGGGGAAGGAAATGCGGGACTGGGCTGTGTCAAATATCATGCCCAGAAAGGTGATCCACTGAGTCAGGACAAGGCATGACTTCTTGACATTGATAATCCAGACCAGGCAATGGAGGGAATCCAGAGATATTTGCAGGCTCTTGAGACACCCTGAGCAAGAGAGGACCTTATCAGGATGTCATCTAAGTAGGGTATTGTTAAAATTCCCTTGGACCGAAGGATGGCTACCACTGTTGCACTGATTTTCATAAAGATCCGGGGAGCCGTGGCAAGGCCGAAGGTGGCGGTAAACTGGTAAGTTGGGACCCCATGGCGAAGCGCAGGAAGCGTTGGTGAGACGCAAGGATACGAACGTGTAGGTAGGCGTCTTGGATGTCTATGGAGACCATGAATTCTTCTGGCTCCATAGACGCTATTACTGAATGAAGGGACTCCATCCTGAAGTGTCTCAATCGGAGCTTGGTGTTGAGAAGCTTCAGGTCCAAAATGGGACAAACAGAACCTCTCTTTCTTGGTACCACAAAGAGATTGGACTAAAATCCCATAAAGTGTGCTTTGAAACAGGAAAGATAATGCCTGCCTCTTTGAGGGAAGAAACAGCTTGGTGGAAACCGGGAATGGGCTCTGGGTCTTTTGGTGGCTGAGATAGAAAAACGGTTTTGGGGAAAAGAAGCAATATCAATCGTGCACCCCACCGAGACGACGTCTCAGACCCATGCATCGTCGATTACGGATAGCCAAACTGAACTGAAAGACCTGAGACGGCCCCCTAGAATGGGGTTGGTGTCATGAGCGGTTGGATCGGGAGCTAAAGGGCCGAGAGTGGGCGTTGCATGGACACCAGGATAGGGCGGGTTTGTAGGAGAGCCTCTTTCTATCCTGACGGACAGGGGAGCAGTCACGTCGATTGGCGGGTTTGGGAGCTGAAGACAGAAAGGAACGAAATTGGAAATTTCACTTTTTAGGGGCTGAGCGTCTAAGCTTTGCCTGTGGAAGGAAAGTACTTTTCTCGCCTGTGGCGTCTGATGTATCTTATCCTGGTTGTTGCTGAATAGGCGAGAACCCTGAAGGAGAGATTGGCAAGCGATTTATTAGATGCTGAGTCGGCATTCCATGCCTTCCGCCATAGGGCTCTGTGAATGGAGATTATGTTGCAGAAGCCTGTGCCACGCAAGATGCGGCATTTGAGGCAAGCGGTGGTATTTCCCTGCTTGAGTGATCTGATCCGCCAAGGCCGATAGTTCCATAGGAGGTGCGTGGGACAGAATACCCCTTTGGAGATTCTTGGCCCAGGAGGACACGGCTGCGATAGAAGGGTAAAGGATGCGCCGGAGGCTTTGAAGGCCGATTTTTTCCATAGCCTCTATGTGTCTTTCTGGGCCTTCCTTGAGGGAAGCACCGTCTGCTACGGGTAGAATGGACGTGAAACTGTGGGGTCCACTGTTGGTGAGGTAGTCCATATTTGGCGCACCTTCTTAGCGAAGGAGTAAAGCGCTTCCAGACACTTTCTGGATTGAAAACACTTCTCCGGGTGTAGCCATTCTTTGGCAAAGATGTCTTCGAACTCTAGATCCGGATCAGCGTCCGAGCACAAATTGGAATCCTATAGTGCTGACCTTGCTGGAGAAGGGGCTCTTGAGTGGAAATCCATGGGGGAGGGGGATCGGGACAAGGAGGAGAGGTGAACCCGCTTCCTCTGAGAACGATCTAATCTCTCAGGTTCCGAGGGCGGTCAGGGAGAGGATTGGCCTGAGCTGCCTGCATGGTCTGTGGGCTACAAGTGAGGCACAGTGGCAAATTCTGAGCCAAGGGTAGCTTCTTATCACACCCTGAGCGGGCGTAGTACTGTGTGGTGGCTGGCCGGGAGCTCCTTGTGTGAGGCATCTACTGGGACTAGTGGTGAGTGCCAGCAGCTTGGGGCCTAAGGAAGGTTTACTTACCATGGCCCAGGCTTCTGGTGTCCCCCTTGCAGGATCCTTGCAGTGGAGCACAGAGGCTGTTGCAGCATCCTATGCTGTCTGTAATGGATCCTGTGCTGCCTAGGCTGGTGAAAACGCAGGCTTCTGCAGGGAGGCGGTGGGCTGAGCCAGGTGGGGCCTAAATCGGTGCACAGAGAGCCCTCGCTCGATCCCCATTGGTCAGGGGGAGGAGCCGGGCTTGAGCTAAAGGGAAATCACCATCCAAGATAGCTGGGGTCGTGGTTAGCTCATGGTGATGGTCAGCCCCTTCTTCTGACTTGCTGGAGCGGAGGCAGAGCCCAGGGACAGTGCCAATCCGAGAAGCCCGCCTGCGGACGCTTGTGATTGGTCCGGGGGCGGTGCGTGGGTGGGCGGAAGTGCCATGGAGGCCACAATAAGGCCTGGGGCTAAATTTATGGCAGCTGCCTGGATTGGGAGGCCCGCAGCGTGGAGCCTCAGATCCCGAGCTGTGCCAGGCAGAGAGCAAATGCTGTGAGTAGCCCCTCTCTGCCTGGCGTGGCAGCAGTGTCCCCAGCTCACTGAAGGTGAGTGTGCTGGCCGTGTGTGCTGGGCAGAGAGTGGCTGCAGTGCGGGTCCTCTCTCTGCCTCTAAAAAGAAAATGTGCTGGTCATTAAGAATTGGAGAGGGGTTAGAGGTCCTGAAACAGGACCAGGAGCCCCTTGATGAGTAATGAACTGCCCCCTGTGGCCCCCACCTCCTGTGCCTGATGTTAAGCAGGCAACCCCTTCTGCGGCCATAATTATTTGAGACTCCTGGCCATTTAGGCTGTATGTAGCAAGCCTGCATCCAGCCTGGGTCTCATGTCCGCTGCTGCTCCAGAGCAGTCCCCCAAGGACCAGAGGGGGAAGCTGAGGAGCTACCAGGAGGGGAGCTGGTAAGGGAGGTCAGGGATTATCTGGGTCACGGACTCGGGGTCTGCTTGCTGCCGCCAGGTGCCTACCTCGTCCTGTGAGGTGCTGAGCTCCAGACGCGAAACTTCTCTCCAGGGATCAGAGCGTCTGATGACCCTACCGACCGGCTCTTGTGAGCGAGCGGGTAGGGGAGCGAACGGGCCAGGGCAGGCACCAGCATCCGGCTTCAGGGTTCTCCAGGATCCATCTTCTAGGAAGGGATGGATGGCCTTGGCCCAGAGAGGGAGAGCTATCAGTGCAACCAGCGTACACTTGACCCTCAATCTCTGCGGGGTGACGGATTGGCTCAACTGCTCCGTATTCCCTGATGAGTCTTCATTGAAGAGATGAAGAAAAAAGAAAAATCTAATTAATCTAAAAAAATTAAAAAATCTGGTAGATACGGGCTCAGAGAGACCCGTGACTGCCTCCTATGACACTAAGGTAAAACTGAATTGAGTTTGTGCCAGTAGGTGGATGTATACTGCTGGGGAGGAGTTGCTTTTCTGTTGTTTTGCATAGTGTCAGCCTCCTGGTGGCAGCAAGCATACACCCAAGGTCTTCCTATGTGCCCCAATGAAGCGATTAAGAAAATAAAAATAATCATCTACAATACAACTTGATTAATAATTCTGCACACAGTGTAAAAAGTTAGTATTATTATTTTACTCCCTTACAAAGTGCTTTTAATGACAAATTTTATGTCATCAAACAAATGGATGTGATCAGTAAATCTAAAGTTTATGACATGGTCCCTGCTAGTAAAAGCCTCATTACTGTATTACTATTGTAAGTCTATCAGACGTAAACACAAAGCAATGAAGCACTACATGATGTATGTTAAACATCTGCAGACAGTGCTGTTGAGTGTTGCAGGTAACACTGGTTCACAATATTCATGCAGTGTAAATGGAACTTTATGCCATGTGCGATTTTTGGTGCAGTTTTGTGACAAATCTGCTTGCCCATCCTTATGCCAGCAAAGTCAATGAGAATTCTGAAGTGTGCACATTTTTGTTTTTTACTGATTTGGTGCAAAAATAATCTACAGCATGTCAATTCGTGGTGCATTTTGCAGCTTTTTTCACACATTGACTGCAAATTTATTTAGATGAAGTGTTATCACAAGGAGGAATGATGTGTAGGAGTCTCTCAGGCACTCTCTCTGAGGCACTCTCTCCCTCAGGCATTCTCTCTCACACTCTTGCTCTCTCTGAGGCACTCTCTCCCTCAGGCATTCTCTCTCACACTCTTGCTCTCTCTCTCACACACTCTCTCACGTTTTCTCTCACACTCTTGCTCTCTCTCTCTCGGAGGCACTCTCTCCCTCAGGCACTCTCTCTCTGAGGCACTCTCTCCCTCAGGCATTCTCTCTCACACTCGTGCTCTCTCTCTCTCTGAGGCACTCTCTCATTCAGGCATTCTCTCTTACACTGTTGCTCACTCTCTCTGAGGCACTCTCTCCCTCAGGCATTCTCTCTCACACTCTTGCTCTCTCTCTGAGGCACTCTCTCCCTCAGGCATTCTCTCTCACACTCTTGCTCTCTCTCTCACACACTCTCACATTCTCTCTCACACTCTTGCTCTCTCTCTCGGAGGCACTCTCTCCCTCAGGCACTCTTTCTCTCGGAGGCACTCTCTCTCTTGGAGGCACTCTCTCCCTCAGGCACTCTTTCTCTCGGAGGCACTCTCTCCCTCAGGCATTCTCTCTCACACTCTTGCTCTCTCTCTCGGAGGCACTCTCTCATTCAGGCATTCTCTCTTACACTCTTGCTCTCTCTCTCGGAGGCACTCTCTCCCTCAGGCATTCTCTCTCACACTCTTGCTCTCTCACACACTCTTTTTTTACTCTCACACAAACTCTCAGACGCACATCCAGCTGAAGTAGGTGCCGGGGTCGGCTGACCTCTTCTGTGAAAGCGATTGTCATACCCCTAGATACATGTATGCTTCATTGGGCTTCAGAGAGCTAATTTTCCTTAGAATCATTATTCCTAGAGGAGAAGATCACTGTACGAGCAGTCACTAAGAGACTATTTAAGAAGCACACAGACTATGATATACTGTATGGCTCTGCACTAGGGAGCGGAGCTGTACAGACTTCATGCACCATAAAGGCTCAGAAAACATAGATGACAAACTTGGGAAGCACTGACATCTATTGGTGAATAAAGAGACAGCATATCTATGTGTTTTCCTTCAAAATCAAGCAAAAAAAATGGTATTTGGGAGATTTACAAAGCAAAATGACAAGAATTCTGTTGAAAATTGTGCATGAAATAGACGACAGAGGGTGAGCCAAATGTATTAAGTGTTTATAGCTTCTGTATTGCTTCACCTTCTGAAATCTGTCTACAGAAAGGGGCATAGCTAAGGCTACTTTCACATTACGATTTGAAGGGAGCCGATGCTGTCCGATATAATTCGGACAGCATCGGCTCCCTTCTGATGCCTGGAATCAAGTGCCAAATAGGCACCCTATTCCGGCATAAAATCGGAGTGAAAAAAAGAAAAAAAAAAGTTTATTCTCACCTCCCCCGAGCCCCCGCCGTCTTCCGCCATCTTCTTGGAGGCTCCTGGTGGCTTCCGCAGGCTCCCGGTGGCTGCAGAGGTCTTCCTCTGCTGTTCAGGACCTGCGGTGATGTCACAGTCACGTGACCGCGGGTTCACCATGGTAACCCGCGGTCACATGACTGTGACATCACCGCAGGTCCTGAACAGCAGAGGAAGCCCTCTGCTGACACCGGGAGCCTGCGGAAGCCACCGGGAGCCTCCAAGAAGATGGCGGAAGACGGCGGGGGCTCGGGGGGAGGTGAGAATAAACTTTTTTTTTTTTTTTAACCCTTGTGCTCCCAGTTAGGAGCAGTTTTACTGTACTGAGCATGCTCACAGGGTCCGAGGAGACATCAGATGTTTCCTCGGACCCTTCTCCATAGGGCACCATGACAAATTGATCGGGTCGGATCGGATGTGCACTAAATGCCATCCGATCTGGTCCGATCCGAATCTGTCAGATTTTATTTTCGGTGCAAAAATCGGAGCAAGCTCGATTTTTGCACCGATAAAAAAATCGGACAGATTCGGATCGGACCAAATCGGATGGCATTTAGTGCACATCCGATTCGGTCCGATGCCCATAGGGCTGCATGGGGCCCAAAATCGGTCCGACGGTGTCCAATTTTTATCGGACAGCATCGGAAATGAAAAATCCGTAGTGTGAAGGCAGCCTAAGAGGGTGATTTTGGAGGTCTCATTGTGGCTGGCACTTTAAGCATTAATGTAGCAAGCACTGTTATAAAGGGCTTGTCTTTAGTTATATTAATTTACAAATATACTTTTATATTTAGCAAACAAATATAATGCATTTCTCATTACAATTTGCATTTTTCTAGCTTGTCACATTTTGGAATGTCCAAGCAGTAAAGCTCAAGAGGTGATCAATACAATCGGACAGGCATTTGAACTGCGGTTTAAACAGTTTTTGAAGAGTCCATCCTTCATAGAAGAGAGGTAATCTTTGGGTTACATTGAATTACATTGATATTTCTATACAGAAACTCCATGTGGACCTCAGAACCTTTCATGTCAGGAACATATGTGTAGTAAGTAATCATAATTCTACGGTAGTATCCATTTCCATTTTCACACCTTTTCTGTTGTTTTTTTCCCTTTTGTAATAGTTTGCAAATTAATAATATATATTATTAATTTGCAAACAATATACATATTTCCTGATCATCATACGGCAGCACACAAATGGGTTAAGTCCTTAATCCCTAGTCAAACAAAAGATATTTTAATTAGCAATACACACAAACTTTGACTAATTGGACACTTCCCACCCCGCCCTCTCCAAATAAAGGGGCAAGGAGACCACACACCATGTGTTTTTCTTTCTTCTCAGAGAAACAGAAGACTTAAAGGGAACCAACCACCCCCAATGACCCCCCGGACTATTAATATCGGTCCCTACACACAGCACATACATGTGCTGCAATGATTTTTGCTAAAAAAACTGTTTTTTAAAACTTAAGATAATGCTTTTCAAAGTTTAAAACGAAGGGACGGTTGGGCGTTACTTATCTGTGTCAAAAGCCGGGTTGCAGCTGTCACTCATCCCCCCGTGTCCCACAGCAGCAGTAACGGCCAGCCCTTTTCAGCGTCACAGCCCTGTGCACGGGCTCGCATGCCCGTGCACACGTCATCATCTACAGCCGGGTTGGGAGCGCGCGCTCTGACTTCCACAGCCGAGCGCAGGAAGTCAGAGCGCGCGCTCGCTACCCGGCTGTAGATGATGACGTGTGCACGGGCATGCGAGCCCGTGCACAGGGCTGTGACGCTGAAAAGGGCTGGCCGTTACTGCTGCTGTGGGACACGGGGGGATGAGTGACAGCTGCAACCCGGCTTTTGACACAGATAAGTAACGCCCAACCGTCCCTTCGTTTTAAACTTTGAAAAGCATTATCTTAAGTTTTAAAAAACAGTTTTTTTAGCAAAAATCATTGCAGCACATGTATGTGCTGTGTGTAGGGACCGATATTAATAGTCCGGGGGGGTCATTGGGGGTGGTTGGTTCCCTTTAAAGTCACACGTGTCAAATAAGGCTGCGATGTCGGAAGCGATGTGCGGGTGCACGGTCGCTTCCGACATCGCAGCCTTGGTGTCACATGGCAGGATGTTGCCGATGACGTCGCAGTGATGCGGGCGGAGCCATCGCTCGCTGGGCTGGGATCAACCCAGCGAGCGATCCGCAGCAGTGCTGCAGTATAGGCTGGATCGCCACCAACATCGCTATTGCGGTGTCAGACGGCGCGATACAGCCTAATCGCTGGTTGCAGATTGACAGGTTTATGAACTTTTTCATAAACCTGTCAACCTGCGTCCAGCGATAAATCGCAGTTGCGTCGCGCTGTCAGTGACCTCACTGGCTGGTAACCATGGTAAACACGGGGTATCTAGGCAGCGCGCGCTGCCTAGATACCCTGTGTTTATCATAGTAACCAGCGCTAAGCAGGGAGGAAGCAGGTGACTATTATAAACACCGGGTATCCAGGCAGCGCGCGCTGCCTAGATACCCCGTGTTTACCATGGTTACCAGCCAGTGAGGTCACTGATCGCTGGTCTTTCACTGTCACACGCAGCGATGAGTGCTGACCAGCGGGAGACCAACGACCAAAAAATGGTCCTGAGCCCTTTGCAGCGATCAGCGACTTCACAGCAGGAGCCTGATCGCTGCTAGATGTCACACATAGCGACATCGCTGGAGAGATCGTTGTAACGTCACAGTTACAATGATCTCGCTAACTATCTCATTATGTATGACTGGTGCTTTAGTTGCCAATGGCTCAGCCTTTGGCAAAAAATGCTAAAACAAGCGACCCAGGGATTTACCCAACCCTAAGTTTAATTTATTGCTTGCCAATTCCCATTTCTGTGCTGCCATAGGACGATCAGGAAAGTCTAACATTTATTTCCCTGAAATTTCCTACAGCAACACAGACTTCCCTTCCCATCCTATT
Source organism: Allobates femoralis (assembly GCA_033576535.1). Taxonomy (NCBI): domain Eukaryota; kingdom Metazoa; phylum Chordata; class Amphibia; order Anura; family Aromobatidae; genus Allobates; species Allobates femoralis. The sequence goes on from JARQOC010000004.1 coordinate 171,095,185, forward strand.
AAAATCATTATTGCTTGAAAAACAATACATGGTGTGTGGTCTCCTTGCCCTCTTTATTGGGAGAGGGCAGGGCGGGGAGTGTCCAATTAGACAACGTTTGTGTGTATTGCTAATTAACATATCTTCTGTGCTGACAAGGGATTAAGGAACTAACCCATGTGTGTGCTGCTGCAGGACTCCAGGAAATTAAAATTTATGGGAATAAATTATAGACTACATATATATAAAATATATTATATATACATATATATCAATCAACTTCTTGTTTGTAGCACATTAGCATATGAGAGGGGGAAAACATTTTGAGATGGGTGGCGACCATGGTGGCCATTTTGAAGTCGGCCATTTTGGATCCAACTTTATTTTTTTCAATGGGAAGAGGGTCATGTGACACATCAAACATATTGAGAATTTCATGAGAAAAACACTGGTGTACTTGGTTTTAACGTAACGTAGTTATTTACAAGTTTATGACCACTTATACAATGTGTTCAAAGTGCTGCCCATTGTGTTGGATTGTCAATGCAACCCTCTTCTCCCACTCTTGACACACTGATAGCAACACCGCAGAAGAAATGCTAGCACAGGCCTCCGGTATCTGTTGTTTCACATGCTGCATATCTCATATCTTCACAGCATAGACAATTGCCTACAGATGAGTGATGAGGCAAACTTTTTTATGAATGGGAAGTTAACAAACAAAACCACCGCTATTGGTCTGACACTAACCCATAGTGGATAGATCCCTCCAAGACTGTTGGAACACAAAAACTGATGGTATGGTGTGGTATATGGGGTACAAAGATAGTGGGGCCATTCTTCATCAATGGAAACCTCAATGCCACTGGATGTCTGAATCATGGAGCAATTTCAGATATCCATATACATGCATATATAGTGTCTTGAGAGAGTGGATGTAGAGTGCTTGAACATCGATTTTTAATTCTTGCTACAGCTTCTCAGTGAGATTTAGGTCTGGACTGTAACTTTCACACACATGAATATACTGTTATCTAAATTGGTGTGTATCTTTAGGGTCATTGTCCTGTGGAAGGGGAGCCTATGCCAAAGTCTCAAGTCTTATTCAGACTCTAAAGGTACCATCACACGCCGCCATATGGCTTCCATATTGCCGGTGATTTGACATGAGCGCGCACGTTTCGGGCACTTTTTTTTACATCACTGGGGAGTTGTCACACGTAGCTATCTAGCATGCAAACTTTGGCGATCCTGCGTCTCAGAAATCGCCTGCAGAAGACCAGAAGCAATCTTCCCTTCACACATCGCCGCGTCACACGCCACAATCGTAGCAGCGATGTGGCCATATGGTTTTGATAGGGGCGTGCTAGAGTGTGTTTCACCGTGCCCCTATCACTGCGATTGGTGGACAAAACTGCATTCCCATTGGTCAGCCTTGCGTGAACGCATGGGTCATCAAATAAGGCACCTCGGACACGGCCAGCCAATCGGAACGCAGTATGACCCACCAATCGCCGCAGATGCGGCGCAAAAAAGCACCATCCAAGCACGTCTTCGGGATTGATTTCAAGATTGCTGTGTACGTTGCTATTGCCCTGTGACAAGCCAGGATGCGCTGAAATCACCTGGTGGTTATCACCTAATTTCACTGCAGTGCAGGGCAATCAGGTGACGCTCCACCAGCGATTTATTGCCATAAAATCACTCAGTCACACGCCACTACGCACATGTGATGCGGTTTCCACATCGCTGAATTCGGGAATTGCCAGCCATCTCGCCGGCGATATGGCAGCATGTGACGGTACCTTTACAGGTTTTCCTGCAGGATTTCCCTGTACACTGTGTTCCAAATTATTATGCAAATGTTCTTTTTTTCTGATTTTCCTAAATGGTCGGTGCAATTGACAGTCTGTGTAATAAAAGTTATCACCTGTTAGAGTATACATCGAATTTTATTGAAGAAACCTCCCAATGATAGCAGTATAATCTTCAAAATGAAAAAAACTGAATGCACTGTTCCAAATTATTAGGCACAGTAGAGTTTCTAAACATTTGATATGTTTAAAAGAACTGAAAATGCTCATTTGTTGAATTGACAGCATTAACAGGTCATATTCACTGAAATAAAAAGCTATTTAACTCCAAAACATCCTAACAGGCCAAGTTACATGTTAACATAGGAGCCCTTCTTTGATATCGCCTTCACAATTCTAGCATCCATTGATATTGTGAGTTTCTGGAGAGTTTCTGCTTGTATTTCTTTGCATGATGTCAGAATAGCCTCCAGAGCTGCTGTTTTGATGTGAACTGCCTCCCACCCGCATAGATCTTTTGCTTCATCATACTCCTAAGGTTCTCTATATGGTTGAGGTCAGTGGAAGATGGTGGCCACACCATGAGTTTATCTCCTTTTATGCCCATAGCAGCCAATGGCACAGAGGTATTCTTTGTAGCATGAGATGGTGCATGCATGAGGATGATTTTGCTCCTAAAGGCACGTTTTTGCATTTTGTACCATGGAAGAAAGTTCTCAGTTGGAAACTATATACGTTGCAGAGGTCATTTTCACACCTTCAGGAACCTTAAATGGGCCTACCAGCTGTTTCCCAATGATTCCAGCCCAAAACATGACTCCTCCACCTCCTTGCTGACGGCGCAGCCTTGTTGGGACATGGTGGCATCCAACAACCAACCATCCACTACTCTATTCATCTGGACCATCCAGGGTTGCTCGGCACTCATCAGTAAACAAGATTGTTTGAAAATTAGTCTTCATGTATATCTGGACCCACTGCAACTGTTTCTGCTTAAGAACACTGTTTAGGAGTGGCCGAATAGTAGGTTTATGCACCACAGCAAGCCTTTAAAGGATCCTACACCTTGAGGTTCGATGGACTCCAGAGGCACCAGCAGCTTCAAATATCTGTTTGCTGGTTTGTAAGGCCTTTTTAGCAGCTGCTCTCTTAATCTGATGAACTTGCCTGGCAGAAACCATCCTCATTCTGCCTTTATCTGCACGAACACATCTGTGCTCAGAATCAGCCACAAATCTCTTCACAATACAATGATCACGCTTAAGTTTTCGTGCAATATCAAATGTTTTCACCCCTTGTCCAAAGCATTGCACTATTTGTTGCTTTTCGGCAGCAGAGACATTCTTTTTCTTTCCCATGTTACTTGAAAACTGTGGCCTGCTTAATATTGTGGAACACCCAGTTTTCCTTTTATTGGGCTCACCTGCCAAACTAATTATCACAGATATCTGAGATTGATTTCAATGATCCAAAGAACCCTGAGACACAATACCATCAATGGGTTTCATTGAAAAAAAATAAAAATAAAACCCTATGACACTTAAAACCAATTTGCATAATAATTAGGAACACAGTGTATTTAGCGCCATCCACCTTCTGATGAACTCTGACAAGCTTTCAGACACTCTCCATCCAATCTTGCTGAGCTAGAGCTATTTTGCAAGGAAGATTGGGTAAACATTTCACCCTCTAGATGTGCAAAGCTGGTAGAGACATACTTAAAATGATTTGAAGCAGTAATTGCATCAAAGGTGGTCCTACAAAGTATTGACGCAGAGGAGGCTTAATACAAATACCGTATATACTCGTGTATAAGCCGACCCGTGTATAAGCCGACCCCCCTACTTTGGCCCCCAAAATCTGGGAAAAACTATTGACTCGTGTATAAGCCGAGGGTGGACCCCAGCACAGGTATACAGCCCTCAGCAGTGTGGTATACAGCAGCCCCTGAGGTATACAGCAGCAGCCCCAGTGGTATATACAGCAGCAGCCCCAGTAGTTAGTATACAGCAGCCCCAGAGGTATATACAGCAGCCCCAGTGGTAGTATACAGCAGCCCCAGAGGTATATACAGCAGCAGCCTCAGTGGTATAAACAGCAGCAGCCCAGGGTATATACAGCAGCAGCCCCAGGGTATATACAGCAGCAGCCCCATGGTATACACAGCAGCATCAGCCCATGGTATACACAGCAGCAGCCCCATGTTATACACAGCAGCAGTCCCATGTTATATTACAGCAGCCCCATGTTATACACAGCAGCAGCCCCATGTTATACACAGCAGCAGCCCATGTTATACACAGCAGCAGCCCCATGTTATATACAGCAGCAGCCCCATTTTATATACAGCAGCAGCCCCATTTTATATACAGCAGCAGCCCCATTTTATATACAGCAGCAGCCCCATTTTATATACAGCAGCAGCCCCATGTTATACAGCAGCAGCCCCATGTTATACAGCAGCAGCCCCATGTTATACAGCAGCAGCCCCATTTTATATACAGCAGCAGCCCCATGTTATACAGCAGCAGCCCCATGTTATACAGCAGCAGCCCCATGTTATACAGCAGCAGCCCCATTTTATATACAGCAGCAGCCCCATTTTATATACAGCAGCAGCCCCATTTTATATACAGCAGCCCCATGTTATACAGCAGCAGCCCCATTTTATATACAGCAGCAGCCCCATGTTATACAGCAGCAGCCCCATGTTATACAGCAGCAGCCCCATTTTATATACAGCAGCCCCATGTTATACAGCAGCAGCCCATGTTATACAGCAGCAGCCCCATTTTATATACAGCAGCCCCATGTTATACAGCAGCAGCCCATGTTATACAGCAGCAGCCCCATGTTATACAGCAGCAGCCCCATTTTATATACAGCAGCCCCATGTTATACAGCAGCAGCCCCATTTTATATACAGCAGCCCCATGTTATACAGCAGCCCCATGTTATATGCAGCAGCAGCCCGAGGTATACAGCCCCCCCCCCCAGAGGTATACAGGCCCCCCTGCTCCTTAAACCTGTAAAGGAAGATGATTATACTTATCGCTGTCCGGCTGCCGTCCCCGCTCTCCATCGCGCTCCTCCATCTGCATCGCGCTCCTCCATCTTCCGGCTTCCGACTTCCTGTGTTCTGCGCCGACAATGACGTCATTGTCGGTGCCGACAGGAAGCCGGAAGATGGAGGAGCGCGATGCAGATGGAGGAGCGCGATGGAGAGCGGGGACGGCAGCCGGACAGCGATAAGTATAATCATCTTCCTTTACAGGTTTAAGGAGCACGGGGGGGGCCTGTATACCTCTGGGGGGGGGGGCGCCCGTATAGTGACTCGCGTATAAGCCGAGGGGGTAACTTTTCAGCCCAATTTTTGGGCTGAAAAACTCGGCTTATACGCGAGTATATACGGTACACATCACATTTTACAGATTTATGTTTAACACATTTAGAAAACCATTTATCATTTCCTTTACACTTCACAAACACTTACTACTTTACTACTTTGTGTTGGTATATCACATTAAATCCCAATGAAATTATTTTAAGTTTGGGGGCGTAACATGAAGAAATTTTATAAAAGTTCACGTGGGTATTAATTCTTTTTTCAAAGAGAGAAAGAGGATCATTTTGATATACAGTGCTCAGAATAAATGAATACACCCACTTTGAAAAGTAAGCTATTAACCAATATCTCACTGAACACAAAAATAATATCCATTGTTTTAACAAGACTGAGTTCCACTGAACATTTTTTAACCATAACATGAAGGTAAGGTTATTAATAGAGCTTTCATTACAAAATATTCCATTTTACTCAAATTAGTTAGCAAAAATGAATACACTCCCACATCAAAAACTACTACTTCTAGTATTTTGTATGACCCCAATGATTTTTAAGCACAACACCTAGTCTTCTAGACATGGAAAGACCAAGTTGGCGACATATTGCACCATCTTTTTCTGTTCTTCAATAACAATCTCTTTTTGAGACTGGATGCTAGATTGAGAGTGATGACAACGTCAGAATTTCCCAGAGGTGTTCCTTGGTCACAGAATGGCTTTCACCCTATAAATTTTCGGAAATGCAACTGTGGCCTTATATGTATGTTTTGGATGATTGTCATCTTGGAAAAGTGAACGTCTACCAAATGCACGGAGTGGTGGGAGCATCTTCTCTGTCAATATAGAGCAGAACATCTGTGAATTCATGATATTATAAATGAAATGTAGCTCCCCGACACCAGCAGCACTCATGCAGCCTCATATTAGGACACAGCCACCATGTTTTAATGTACTCGCCATGTATTTTTCTTTGTACTTCTCACCTTTGCAATGCCATACAGTTTTGAAATCATCATTTCCAAAAACATCTATCTTGGTTTTATCATTCCAGAGTATAATGTGCCATTAGTTTTTATATTTTTCCGCATGGACCCTGAGCAAATTGTAGATGGGCTTTTTTGTGCATGGACATGAGGAGGCTTCCTTCTTGGACGACACCGATGCATGCCATTCCTCTGCTGTGTATACCGTATTGTGTTAAGAGAAACACTCACCCGATTTGGCTTTTTACTTTTTTAGCTAACCACAGTGAACTTGCAAATTGATTTTGTTTAACACTTCAAATCTGAAGACTCTCCCATTTAGGTGATAACCTCTGAGGTCGACCTGGACGTCTCTGTGAGATGACTGCAGTTCCATCTTTGTTACATTTTAGTATTACTTTTGTTGAGTATTTTGCTAGTCTTATTGTAGCCTCCACCTTTGTTATGTAAAGAAATATTTTTCTTTTCTGAAGTCTTGTGAAATTTCTCTTCCATGTGGTGCCATTGTTAGCAACAAAGACAATCCCCATTTAATGCTAAGAAACACCCTTTAATAGACCACGGTCTGGACATCTGTTTAATAAATAATTATATTTACCTGTGGTTAATTAGAATTGTGTAGTCTAACTTTTGCTTTGCTCCTAAGACTTGCATTGTGTATTCATTTTTGCAACATGGTTTTAAATACATTTTTTAGTAAAATCTAGTTTTCAATCAATTGATCACATTTTTGGGAGCGTTTTGTAGGTATCCCATAGCAAATGATAATTCTGAAAGGAAACTCAAGATTTTCTCAAAAATCTGTTGGGATGTACTCATTTACTGACTTGAGGTAAATAAACAAGTGCCATTTTCACTAATCCAGAATATGGCTGTGCTTTGGCCTACCTCACCGAGAGTTGGCAGAATGCTTAGAGAACAAAAATAACACATTTTTGTGACATGAGATGAATTTTAACATGGGTTGACTGGTCTCATGATATTAATGACTATCCCCAGGATAGGTGCCCAACATCAGAATGGTTGAGATTTAACACCTGGCACCGCTACTGGTCAACTGTTATCAACTCTTGAGCCTCTAGGATGTAAACCATGAATATACCTGGGACAGCATGGGTCTGTAGCCCAGATCCTATGTTGGAGTTGTTTGTGCAGATATGAAGGGACATTTTGGAGAAACACTGATCCACTCACCTAGCCATCACAATTTGTACTGTCAAAGTCACTCAGTCTTACACTGGCCAATTTTTCCAACTTTCAAGACATAAGAAAATAAAAGCACAAGAGTTTATCTATTACCAGTAGCTATTCTAATACTCATAGGGGTAGTTACTGTGTAAGCAACAAGGCAAAATTAATAGTATCTCAGAATATATGCAACAACACCTGCTGGAACAAAAAATCTTAAAGGGAAACATGGCTTCTCTTCACATGACCTCTTTGATTGAAACAGGTCTCTACTAGTGATGAGCGAGTGTAATTGTTACTATTCACTACTCACATGGATAGTACGGTATTTGCTATGTTAATAATTCGGCGAGTATCACAGGTGCTTGTGAGTGATGTGTCCATCGTGAACGATTTGACATATATTACAAAAAGAGTCAGCACCCCAGTGCTAGCAGATTAAATGTTAGGGTCTCTCTGGAGGACACAGCAAAGTGTTGTATGCAGTGAAAACGCAAAAATGCCCATGCTCCCGCCCTATCCTGGAAATACACATCTTATAGCCGGATGTGTGTGGCTGGAGCCCATCACTAATTGACTAACATTGGACTCATTATTCAGACGAGTACCTGAGTATTGAAAGCTACTCTTTAGAAGTATAGCAATTACGAAACTCGCTCATCACTAGTCTCTACTAATATAAATAGGGAGAGACGTTCCAATCAGTCAGCTGGCCAGGGGACTATCCACAGACTAGTTAGCCTACACAAACTAGTCCTTGACTGTTTTTTTTTAATGTATACCTACTTTGGAATACTGCAGCAATTCAGAACAAAACATGTATGGCTGCAATCATAATTCCAGTGGTTTCGGGCAGCATGAATCTATTAACAGGTTTCCTTTTTGAACTTTAAATCATGTCTTATTTTAGGTAGGAAAACATCACTTTATTTTCTTTGTAGAAGTTAACAATGTATCTCAGCTACAAAGCTTTTATAGTAAAAAAAAACAAAACACTGTTCATTTCTATGAATTACATTTGTTCACATATTACCTAAATGCAAATTTACCAAGTGTAAAATTGAAAACATCCACAAGTTAGGAGAAAGGAAATGCTTTTTCTTCCCTCGCAGTTTTGGGAAATGAAATGCAGACATTTCCACTGAATGCTTCTCTGAGAGGTTTCAGAGCGTTTGCCAATTAAAATAAGTCTTGTTTGCATTTTATCATATAAAAAAGACGTTATCTTCCAAGGAGAATAGTGGAGAAACTGAGAAATCCTTTGAGGCCGCAAAATGCTGTAATGGAAGATGATAAGGGGTTTTACATGAAGCCTTCCAGATGTGGCAATTAACAAAAAAAATGACATTGACATTGTAGCCCAGGGAGAAATATTTGATAAAATTACATATGAAAGCAATGTAATGGGAAAGGAGCATACCACCAACGGTGACTGCTGATCCGATGCTTTATCCACAACATTTTAAACTTTCTTGAAATGTCTGTGAAATACACAATGATTACCATCAATGTACCGTCTTTCCAGACAAACTATCTGTGTCCTCAAGCATCTTACATATCCATCTTGAAAGATAATTATCATATCTGGAGTTTTCTCACAACTGCTGGAACAATTCTGCCGCAAAAAAATATGTTTTACTCTATATTTAGCATTCTGTTCAACGTGAGGGTGTGAGTTCTATTGGTCATGTGTATGCATTTTTAGTATTTGAATTTACCAGATAAGGCTACATTCACACATCCATGTGACACCTTCTAGTGCTGCGGACTATTTATTTTTCTCAAACCACACACTGACCCACAGCATTTCATTGATCCATATACACGTCATTTGTTAAAACTGATCCATGTCTCTGCTTTCTGAGACTCAGAGCTGGTCCTATATCATGCATTCTGAAAGTCAGACTTGGCTATTAAAGTCTAAAGAGATTTGTGAGATATGGATTCAACTGGGAATACAGACTGTTCTTTAGAGTTCTATCCTAGTTTTAATTGTTCTTAAAGGGAACCAACCACCCCAAATGACCCCCCCGGACAGTTAATATGTGTCCCTACACCCAGCACACACATTTGGGGCAATCGTTTTTGCTAAAAAAAAACTGTTTAGTAGAAGCTAAGATATAGCACTATAAAGTTTAATAAATTTTGACGACTGGGTGTTACCTCGCTTGTCCTCGTGCAGTGTTCCATGTGCCTGTCAGCCTCCTCTCCCCCCTCCCTTCAGTAAAGCCCTGCCCTTTCAGCCTCTCAGGTTTCAGCCTTTCAACTGATCCTAAACCCACAAACTGACCCCCCCCGTATCTTTAGACCTGCCCCTGCACCCCCTCTTATCATTTCTAGCCATCCCTTTTGCAGAAAAAATCGCTTTTGTAAAGTAAGAGAAAAGGTTATTACTTTGTCCAGTGTTTCTGTGGAAGCCGCAAATGCCCCGCCTGTCTGCTGCTGCCTGGTAAATTATGCACGCCCATCTCTGCTGCTAAGAGCCTGGCCGCGTCATGAAAGGGGCGGGGCTAAATCGCGGCAGAATAATTTGTGCAGACACTGATGCACCCTGAGCTGGCAGAATACCTTGAATTTCTTTGGAACTTGATTGGTGCTGCTTGTTAACCATCTGGACTACCCTGCATTGAAACCTTTCATCATTTTTTGTCTGTCATCCATGTCCAGGGAGAATAGATACAGTGCCATGACTTGTAAACATCTTGATTATGTTGCATACCGTAGACAAAGGTACATCATGATTTCTGGAGATGGACTTGTAACCTTGAGATTGTTGATATTTTTCAGCAATTTTGGTTCTCAAATTTTCAAACAGTTCTCTTCTCCTCACACACATTGCAGAGAATAAGTAACTTCTCCTTTTTATCTAGTTTAGGTGTGATTTTCATATTGACAACAACTGTTCAGTGCCAAAGATGAGTTTGACCGACCACTACATGGTTGAAACAAAGTTATTTACCCACAATTTTGGAAGTGTCGAAAATTTTGTCAGCCCCATTTTTAGGGTTTTCTGTGAAATTATGTCAAATTTGCCTTTTTATCTCTATTTTTGCGTTGCTCAATATACACAAAAAATAAATGTGTATGACAAAACATATGTAACTGCAATCATTTTCTGGGACAATTTCAAGGGTGACAAGACCTTCAGCCATGACTGTATACACACGTGTTGTACGAGTAAGGCTAGGGTCACACATAAGCCTTGGTCCGTTTTTGGCATCAGAATTTGGATTTTTTTTTTCTAAGTCCAAAAATGGATAGAAAAAACGGATTAGATGTAATAAACACCCTATCCGTTTTTTTCTGCACCTAAAAACATTGCTAGGTAAGTTTTTTGAGCCAAAAACAACGTTTTTGGGGTCAGTTTTTAAAAAAAAATAAATTTAACATGGGCCCTATGGAAAAACAGATCCGTTTTTTTGGGGTGCCTTAAAAAACGGATCCGTTTTTTCAAGAATTTTGGTCAAAAAATTACTAAGTCCAAAAACGTTCAGAGGTACAGGAGGCTCAAAAAGCACCCCAAAAAAAACGGATTGGTCATGGAAATCACTTCCAAAAACGAATTGCTATGTGTGATCCTAGCCTAAAGGTTGTACAGCACAATGACCAATGTAACTCAATAGGGCTGTTCAAATTAAAGTATTTTATATGGTCTGAGTGTGTGTTGGAAAAAAAAACTGCAGCTTGCACTAATCACCGACGAGTCCCGGAAGAGAATCGCCTATTCAAGTCTATGTAGTAAAAATTTGATCCCACGCATAATATCTGTGTGACATCCGAGTTTTAAAGATACATTTCCATTATTAAAGGGGTCGTCTGGCCTACAATGATAATTCTGTAGTCACTCTATGTGACTGAAGGTTTCTCAATCCTTCCAGAGCCCGCACTGTGCAATGTGAGGTTTCACTGGTTTCTAAGCCAGGAATGAACCGCAATTATGCGATATGCATGTTCTCAGCTAGAACCTGACTAGTGGGCATGGCCTCACTCTATACAAGTGAATGGAGCGAGGCTGCACCTACTAGTCGGGTTCTGGCCAGGAAAATGCAAATTACATAATTGCAGTCTGTTCCCGGGTGGGTGCACTGGGAGGATTGATAAGTCTGCAGTCACATAGAGTAACTGCAGAATGTTAATTTCAGAACAGACAACCCCTTTAACGTAGGAAACTGGATTTGATCAATAATCTTTTTGCATTTAGATATATGAAAACAAATCGAACACAGGTCACAGATGTACGTTACAAAAATAAATGGACATGCAGGTGGCACACAAATGCAGTATAAAAGTTTTATGTACCTTTGTCCAGGTATTGACATTCAGTAATGGACAAATACCTTTAATTTCTAATGGATGATGGCTTCTTGACATTCATTACTATAATCAAACTGATTTGACTGCATATTTTTGTGTTTAGTGAAGCATCAAGCACTAATAGTACAGCTGAGAAAATGGAAAGAAAAGGCCAAGAATACTACAATGAGGTACCAGGGAAAGAACCCCCTGCTGGTGGTGTACTTGACAAAAGGATGCAGGTTGAAATCCCAGCTATTAGAAGTGATGGTGAAGACCTTAAGGTTGGTCCCACAACTTTCCAATGATATTTAAATAATGAATTGAATTTCAAGATGTTTGGTCCTTTGTATGTTGCAGTACAGTGATTTTTTTTAAAACTCATTCTATCCCTAGTCTCCCAATACAGACATCATCATTAAAATTGTAAGACCATAAAGGAAACGTAACGTTGTATAATTGTGGAAATCTCAGGATGGATAGACATAGCAATTATTTATAAATGATGTAAAAGGGAAACAAATTTTACAGTTATATAAATGTATTCAGTATTGCACCACATGCAGAAATCAACGCGCTTACATAATTTGGCTGCTACGAATTAGGTTATTATTGTTTGTCATCTGAGAAGTGTTCTGCAATTGAATGCACTTAGGCACACCAATCATCAAGATCAGCTTCTGGCAGCTTGCTTGTAATTGCCGACCAAAGATGACCTTGATGTGCTTGATATTAGACAAGTCCAAAATACCCTTTTTTAGCTTTGCAGGTTGCTCACATTGGCACAAGCAACATGTGACTTGACAGTGAAGGGTTGAAAAATGGGGCTTTAATACATTGATTGGGTTGTGGACCAAGTGGTCTGTCCACTTCTCCAATGTATCCGAAGACCGGTTTTCAACACGACAATGCAAGGCTGCATGTTGGTCATGCTACTGTAAGCATGCAGCTTGGCAAAACACACTAGCATTGACTGCATTGTCTCCAGACTTGTCTTCCTTTGAGCACAACTGAGACATCATTGGTCGGAAATTGCAAAGGGAGCTGCCAGAAGTGGATATTAATAATTTATGAGCCCAAGTACATTTAGTTTGGCAGTATATTCCTCAAACCACCATTGATATCCATACTAATATCAAGCCAAGGTGTGCAAGTGCATATATTACTGAGCGTAGCATTCATACTCAATGCTGAAGAAATTGAGATGTTTAGACATTTTTTTTACACCTTTTCATCACCTGCTTATCCTTAAGGGAACTATGTCAGTATAGAATGACAATTCAAACCAAATACAGGTGATTAGTGCATCACCGTGTGTCCACACATTTAAGTGCACCTTCACACCTGCTTGTTTTCCATCTAACTCTGCCCTTCTCCAACTCTATAAAGTCAGAGATGCCACTCAAAGAAGAGGTGGTGGAGGACGGGGTTGGAGACGGGGAGAAATCAAGCAGGCAGGAAGGTGCAGCCTAAATATTTGGCCCTGTCATGATGAACCGAGCACCAAAATTTAGTATCAACACTCACCCTGTGCTGACAGAATCCCTTCAATATTCAGTGCCTTCCTTCTTGATCTTGCTGTTGCAAACATATATATAGACATACAAATTTATGCCACTGTTCACAGTTTCATACTTCTTACTCCTAGCAAATCATGTGAGTATTCCCTCAGTGCTGTTCGCTCACTCAGGTTATTAATTTATACTGCTGTACACGGTCATGATAGTCTGAAGTGTGAAACGTTTTGTTATATCTTGGTGCACAGAATACAGTTTAGTTTATATGGGTTTTCTTTAGCAACCTCTGGTTCCTCTCATTATTATTTTTATTATTTATTTTTAGAGCACCATTAATTCCATGGTGCTGTACATGAGAAGGGGTTAGATACAAAACATAGATATAAATTCCAATTAACAAACAGATTTTAAAAGACTGGTACAGAGGGGAGAAGCACATTCCTTTGGGGGCTTAAATTCCAAAGGATAATGAAGGAGGAGGCAGTAGGTTGGGGGAGTTCAGCAGCTTCAGTGGTGGTGAGGTGGCAATGCAGTAATTGCAGGCTGTAAGCTTTTCTGAAGAGATGGGTTTTCAAGTTCTTCCTGAAAGTCCCGAATGTGGTGGATAATCAGACTTATTTGGGCATACAATTCCAGAGGATGGGGACACTTGGGAGAAGTCTTGCAGGTGATTGGGTGAGGAATGTACAAGTGTAAAATAGAGAAATAGGTTTTGAGAGGACAGAACGTGTTGAAAGATATTAGTAGATATATGGGGGAAACAGATTATGGACGACTTTGTAGGTCAATGTAAGTAGCTTGAATTGGGTGCATTGGGGATTTGGGAGCCAATGAAAAAATGTGCAGATGGGAAAGGCAGAGGAGTAGCAAAGAGAGAGGTGAATTGGTCAGGCAGCAGAGTTAAAGACATACTGGAGAAGTGAAGAGTATCTGCAGGGAGGCCACAATGGAGAATATTGCAGCAATCGAGATGGGAGATGATTAGGGTATGCACTAGCATTTTAGTAGAATGAGGAAGAAAAGACAGATTCTTGAAATATTTTTGAGTTGGAGGCAGTAGGAGGTGGCGAAAGCTTGAATGTATGGTTTAAAGGACAAGACAGAGTTAAGGGATTACTTGGAGGCAGCGGACTTTGGATACTGATGAGAGTGTGATGTTATTTATTGTGATAAATAGATTAGGTAGGAAAGATAGGTTGGTTGGATGGAAGAAAGATGATGAGATCAGTTTTGTCTCTGTTCAGTTTTAGAAAGCGAGAGGAAAAGAAGAATGATGTGGTTGACAAACACAAATTCTGAACAGCACGTAGGTGACTTCTGGGCCAGAGAGGTAGATCTGAATGTCGTCAGCATATAGATAGTACTGGAAGACATGGAAATTCATGAGTTGTTCCAGGCCAAAGATATAGATGGAGAAGAGAAGAGGTCTTAAAACAGAGCCTTGAGGGACAACGACAGAGAAGGAATGGGATGGGATGAGAAGGTAGTTTGGGAAACACTAAATGTGTGGTTAGAGATGTATGAGGAGATCCAGGAGAGGGCAAGGCCTGTAATAATAGGGGAAGAAAGGATCTGAGTAGGAGGAAGTAGTCAACTGTGTCCAAGCCAGAGGACAGGTCTAGAAGGAGGAGTATAGATAAATGTTTGTTAGCTTTGGTGGTAAGTCATTAGTAATTTTGGTTAGGGCAGTTTCAATGTAATATTAGGGGCAAAAGCCAGATTGAAGGTTGTCAAAGAGTAAGTTAAATGGGAGGTGGCAGAAAAATACAATGTTGACATGCTTTTCAAGGCGTTTTTGTAGGTGAATGGGAACAGTGATATGGGCCAATAGCTAGATGTAGAGGTCGGGTCAAAGTTGGTTTCTCTAGGATAAGTGTAATGGTGGCATGTTTGAAAGCAGAAGGGAAGATACCAGAAGGTAATGATAAGTTGACGAGATGGATAAGAGCTGGGATAAGCAAGGTGGTGAGGTTGGGAAAGAAGTGGGATTGGATCACTTGCACAAGTGGTGAGGTGTAATTTGAAGAGGAGATAAGTAAACTCTTCTTCAGTGATGATGGGGAAGAGGGTTAGTGGAGGAGGCCTGTGGTTGGGTATACATTGGAATTGTGGGATTGACCAGTAAAGACTTGTCTGATTTGGTGTTGGAGTATATGGCAAAGTCTTCATACCACAAAATATACCAGTGACATTATTGTGCCATTAAAACTAGTATTAATTGACATTTTCAGAATGCAATGGCACCTGGATACCACATGAATGTATAATACAAATGACATGGTACAAAATTAATGCCAGAGGTCGTATGTTACTTTATCTCTATTTATGTTTTCTGAACGGATGTTCTCTACCTTAGGTGGGTTTCCCCAAAAGTGCCAACATATATGAGAATTGTTTAGAGAACCAGAAGACCGTAGGTATGCAGTATTTATTATATTTTATAGCTTACTTTGTAGGCCTAGAGAACATTAAAAGTGTAGATAACATGATTTTCCAATTTTATATAACTATGCATTTAAAATTATTTCAGAAATCTAAATTTTTTACACTAGCCCCTAAACTTAATGAAACTCATAAATCCAGTTTTTTTTTTTACTGATCACTGTTCAGCAGTTACTATCATCACATGCAGAATAATGACCAATAATACCTCTAGATATAGTAGATAACAAAGAATCAACAATTTAAAGTGACCCTATACCCAGATGCCAACCCCACATCCCCTTCATACCTATCCATGCAGCTTGTGAAGCTGCTGCCATCGATCCCTGTATCTTGCAAAACCGCTGGGGCATTCTTCATAAATCATACTTTTATAATCGCATTTCTGGGCGTTTCACTGAAATTTTAAAGCCGCAGCAGGCGGGCTTGTGTGCCGCTCTCCCCCTCCCTGTCCGTAATTCTGCACGCCCATGGCTGCGTGCATAAACAACAGAGAGGCGGCTCGCCTCATAGTATGGGCGGTGAAGCCGATATGACGCGAATTACGTCATATCGGCTTCACCGCCCATACTATGAGGCGAGCCGCCTCTCTGTTGTTTATGCACGCAGCCATGGGCGTGCAGAATTACGGACAGGGAGGGGGAGAGCGGCACACAAGCCCGCCTGCTGCGGCTTTAAAATTTCAGTGAAACGCCCAGAAATGCGATTATAAAAGTATGATTTATGAAGAATGCCCCAGCGGTTTTGCAAGATACAGGGATCGATGGCAGCAGCTTCACAAGCTGCATGGTTAGGTATGAAGGGGATGTGGGGTTGGCTTCTGGGTTTAGGGTCACTTTAAAGGGAATCTGTCAGGTCCAAAACACTTTTAACCTTCAGGTGCAGGTTTAATCTGCAGGTAAATATGGCATTAAAATGTTGCTTATCTGCGTTCGGCTACGTTCACATGCAGCATTATTTTTTAAAGTTTTTGTTCTTTTTATACAAATCAAAAACTGTTTTTTAAAGTACCAGCCAAAGCTGTGAGTTTTCAGAAATTCCATGCACACTGCAGCATGTCGATTCGATTTTCTTTAGTTTTTTTGCATTGTTTATTTTCACCCATAGAAAGCAAAGAAAAAGTGAAAACATTGCTACATAAAAACCTGTAAGGGCATTTTTGCTGAATAAAAATAACTTTATTAAACATGTGCAGTAGACAAAGCACACATTTAATCTGCACCCAAATATACAATAAACACACTGCAAAAAAGCCATAAATCGGTGTTTTGAACGTAGCATTTTTACTAACAAGAGATGAGAGTAGGTTTAGGCTTCAGAAACAAATGGAGAAAAATGATGCATGTGAACATAGCCTTTCAGTCATGTATGTTAGAAAAACATGCTGTTGAAGAAAACATACTTTAATAGCCATTGGGGATCAAGCAGTACAAGAGACTATTCGGAAAAGCGGGTCATCAGTGTCTTCTCCTCACCGGCTGCCAATTACTGACAGGTCTCTGTATGTGCTGCAGTGTTCCAGAGTCAATCACACAGGGCTGAAGTCATATAGCCAGACTGATCTCCCTGTGTACTGGGTAGCATGTACCAGCCATAAGGGTCCCTTTAACATAGGAAATTGTATTTGGTCTGATAAATTTGATTAAATGGTAAAAGTCTAAAAACCAATGCCACAAGAATGTAAAAAGCCGGCATAGGAATAGAATACCAATTGCATATAAAATGGCATGGTGCTGACCATTCAGATGAATTTCTTCTTCAAAATTGTACTTTTTTATACACTCACATGAACTTAGCCTAACTCAAAGGAAGGATCATTTTTTGGGTAATTTTCCTCTCCCAATCCCTGTAAGAAATTGGTCAGAATATCCTCCAGGGCAGTTCTAATTTACTATTTTTTACATATTTATAATAGTTCACATCTGTCATTGACATGGGACATGTAACTAGTTGCTATATATAGCCCAGTTCTTAACAGCCCAGATCCAGAGAGACTGTTCTGACTTGGGGGAGCTGTCCCACAAGGCAAGAGCA
Source organism: Allobates femoralis (assembly GCA_033576535.1). Classification (NCBI taxonomy): domain Eukaryota; kingdom Metazoa; phylum Chordata; class Amphibia; order Anura; family Aromobatidae; genus Allobates; species Allobates femoralis. The sequence goes on from JARQOC010000004.1 coordinate 171,112,780, forward strand.
ATGTCATGTCTTTGGCCAGTCTATATCGTTTATGACCAGCATTCAGTGGTGGGAGGTTGATGGTGCTATGTAGGAAAGGATCTGGTGATCTCTATCGTAGTTATAATAGAATCCAAGCACTCATCTGGTTCAGTTTCAAGTGAATTATTGTGAAGCACACATGGATGGTGAGGTGACAGCAGCAATAACGTTTCGGCCCCCAATTAGGCTCAGTCTAGGCACGGACGGTGCTGGCTCTCCCAAGACTACGATACTAACGGTACTTCCCCATACCAGGGGTCACACACTGGGAGCTACCACATCAGGGGCTATCAGAAACACACTAAGACGATTCTCCAGCATTCTGGAACATTCCACATACCTATGGGTACAGCACAAAGCCTGCACAGATACACTGCCTAATAGGCCTGCAACAGATGTACTGTTCCATGGTGCAGGGGGCTCTCATCTTACCATACAGTGCTCCATACCTGATGTTTACTCCCCTAACATTATTAGCAGTGACGTGTTGAGAAAGGCCTAATTGGGGGCCGAAACGTTATTGCTGCTGTCACCTCACCATCCATGTGTGCTTCACAATAAATCACTTGAAACTGAACCAGATGAGTGCTTGGATGTCTTTGGCCAGGGTCCTACGTACAAGATATGCGAGAGACTCGCGTGAGTCTTGCATTGCATCACCTGACTCGGCCACCCACTCCTGTCTGGAGAGCGGATGGCTGTGCCAGGTGAAGCGATGCAAGATTTGTGCAAGTCTTTCGTATGTCTCTCACTAGTGGAACCCCTGATTTTCACTAGCTCTGTCTGTGATGCCTCATCCCATACGGCCTTCATCTCTCTGCTCTCTACATATTTGCATTTAGTTAAGTAGTTTCTTCTTCTCTTTTCTTACATTTTGGCCTCTTCAATATTGTAATTACTAAAAAAATAGTGAAAAGCAATCACAATTTTAATTTTTTTTATGCACTTTAAAAAAATAAACATCATAAATCAGCAAATAACAAATCCTTTTTCTATATTTCATATTTGGTTTTATATAAATATATTTTATATTTGGTATCCCTATAATCGTAGTAACAAGTCATGCAATACAGTGATTTACAATGACTGCTAAATGATTTTAAAAAAAGTCATCATTTATTTCTCCATTTATACCATAAAAAATGTAATAATACAGATTGGATACTGAAGTTATATTCACACGTAGCGTAAATACTTCATTTTTCTAATGCAGAAGTTCTGATGTGTTTAACTGAGCAAGTAGTGTGATGTGATATAGTGAAAATTCCTGGCAACAGTGTGTCTAAAGACGTTCAACTGTGCGGTTTTGGTGATTTTTATTTTTCTTTATACGCTTTTACGGGGAGCCTGAAAAAAGGGTGTAAAATCGCTGTTGCTTTTTTAAGGGTAGGAACAAAGCTTTTTTGTACTGTACAAACACAGTAAAGATGCTACTTTAAATTTGCACCAAAACATTTCAAATAATGGGGAAAACAACATAAAAATGCAACAAAAAACACAATAAACAGAGAACACTTCAATCACACAGTTTGGTGTGGACGCCTCTAGAAAATATGGAGATAAAAGGCAGCAAAACAATGCAGCATTTACAATATGCTTGAACAAAGCCTCATGGTACCTTTACACACCGCTACCGAAGGTAGCAACAGGTAGGCACCGCACGTGCACGCGCGCGTTTTCAACGGTTGCTAACGGTACCTGATACCGCAAATACACGCCGCCACAAGGTACTCCACAGAAGGTATTTTCGATCCCTGGAAGTGCCGACGGGTGCCGCAGGTTACCTTCTGTGGAGCACCTTCCCTGATTTACACGCCGCCACCACAAGGGAATCTGGGCGTACATATTGTGCGCCGTAACTACATAGGCGTGACAGAGTTGTGTATTACGCGGCGCTTGTACGGTGATTGGACAATGCAATAACATCATGATTCGCCAGCCAGCGCAGGGAGGCTGGCTAATACAGGACGCTATAGCAAATGTGTAGTGACTGGTCAGCTCGTTAAATATGTCGCCCTGTGCAGGGACAGCCAATGGATACACAGTAGTCCCCACCAATGATCGCTGATGGGGCGTAGTATACATGACGCTGTGGCACGCCCCAGGGAACTCAAATACTATGCCTGTGCCCCGATTACACGCCGCTACCATAGGGGTTATACCTGCTTGTTTTTCAGCACGGCTGAAAGACAGGTATCCAAAGAGACAGGACGGTACAACCTGAATTACACTTCGCGGTGTTTTGAAGGTAAAAGGTACAATTGTCTCTGACACCTGCCGGTTTCTACCTCTCGGTAGCGGCATGTAGAGGTACCATTACAGATGCAAAAAAGTAAGACCTCATATAGTAGACCTTAAGTAGAAATTAAAAATGTATGGCTGCTATATGAATGAGCAAAAAAATAAATCCATAGGTCCCAACCATTTCAGTCCCGGATTTGGGTCTATACCCTGCTGTCCTGGACGGTGTGTTGATTGTCTCTCATCATGCCTCCTCTGACATTCCTTCCTGTTATGTTAGATATGGTAAAAGATATGTTTCCAAAAATTTGCCTTAGCGCTAAAACCGCTGCATAGTTTTTCCCTCTTCCTATTCTGTAAAAGTTGGAAAGGTATTTAAAGCAGCTGTATAGACTTCGTACATATGTTTAATAAAATCTTCAATGACTGCAGTTTACATACTTTGATTTCATTATATTGGTATCTGAATTAAACTTGTATTTTCAGGATCCACTACACAGAATGAACACATGCAAGATACGCTGCAGAGCAGAGACATCTTGGATGACCCATGTTATATGAACACAGTGCCAAAAACTGAGAATCATGAAAAAGCTCAATTTTCAGGAAACGTTTTTGTTAAATCAAGTATGCAAACATGTTACTTTCTTATTTGGCATTGTTGCATCAATATATTATCATGTTTAATAATTACCCATAATAAAAACTTACAAGACATTTCAGAAAACCTGCATGTCCATTGAGGCAAAGCTTCTCCTGCCTTTTCTTTACAAAAACTACCCAAATTAGTCCTTATCAGTTGAGGGATAATAAGGACATTGCAGAAACACTGTTGGTTTTTCCAATTTCAAGAAAGATGGCAAAAAACAATAATCTTTTGCAGCCATGATCTGAATGCATGGTCACACATCGTATTACATCATTTGGGATGCTAGTCTGTACAACATTATGCTGAGATAATATTGTATAAGGTGAAACAACCAAAATAAAATCACTATATAGCAGATATAGCATATTTTCAGACTTTAAGATGCAGTTTATTTTGGCATGTGACTGGACGGACATGGCATGACATATGTACAAGGATGAGGGACATATATACCAGGAAGAGTAGAGAATTAGGGCACATTTTATGGTTACATTTTTTTACATTTTCCTCCTCTGAAACCTAGGTGAGTCTTATGGTCCGTTGTTTCTTATAAAAAAGTAGTACATTTGAATTTTTAAAGCGTTAGTTGAGAAGATACCCCCTTTTACAGAGGACTTGTCGCCCCCCTGGTGCTATGCTAACTGAATGCAGCACTAAATGCAGCATGTCTGCTGATTCAGGGATGGGGTCCCCCATATTTCTAGCCCCCCTGTAAGCTGTTAAAAAGACTTTATAAAGTGTACAGATAAGGAGTCTGGAGGGACTTACTCAGTAAGGAGTCATCGCTGTTACTGGTGTCCTCCCCGCCTCCAGCCTTCTGTGTGCCACCTTCAGCTCTCAGCAATGACACATACAGGAGGCTGAACAAGAGTGGGCTGGTGGTGGTACACAGAAGGCTGGAGGCAGGGAGGAGGGCAGACACATAAAGGAGATTAAACAAGCAACAGGGATGACTCATTACTGAGTAAGTCCCTCCGGACTCCTTATCTATACACTTTATAAAGTCTTTTTAACAGCTTACAGGGGGGCTAGAGACATGGGGAACCCCTTCACTGAATGCAGCAGACACACTACATTCAGTGCTGCATTCAGTTAGCATAGCACCAGGGGGGTGACAGGTCTTCTTTAAATAGATAAAATAGTTGATTAAAGGGACTCTGTCAGATGATTTTTATGTACCATACTAACAGTATTCTGAAATAGGACTTGGATAGCCCTTTCAGGATATGTAGCTTCTATTCCTTTATGTGGCCTCATTATGTTGCTATAGCTTTTGAAACACTGTAGTGTCGTGCTGACTAGTCAATAATATGTAAAATGTCTGTGCAGTGTCTGTGATTGCTGCAGACTGTCAGTATTCATTTCAAAGTGTAAGCAAATTCCTAGCTGTGATGCCCCCTCACTTAGCATCACAGTGTTAGTGAAATTGTCTAGCATTATCTTACCAGATCTGGTCAGTGTCATGTTACACACCTCCTGGGGAGAAGGGAGAAAGATAAGCAGTGTGATGATTAGGTAGCACTGCCTCCTTCCCTGAAAGAATGAGTGGCTCAGTATGAGACACAACACCTCTGTCTGGAAAACCATGTCTCATTCCTTCAAGGGAGGTGTCCGTGCCATTGGTAGATCCCGACTTCTGGCTCTGTAATCATCACTCTGCTCATCTCTCTCCCTTCTCCCCAGCAGGTGTGTAACATGACTAGATCTGCTGAGATACTGCCGGACAATTACACTAACAGTGTGCTGCTGAGGGGGTATTCCAACTAGGAGTTTATTTTCATATAGAAATTAATACTGCCAGTCTGCACCAATCACTGACGCTGCACAGAGGGGCGGTCAGGGGAATATGCATGAGACATTTACGTACTTTTGACTGGTCAGCATAACACTATAAAATTTCAAAAGCTTATAGCAACATAATGAGGCCATGTATAGGAATAAAAGTTATATATCCTGAAAGGGCCACCCAAGCCCTATTTCAGGATACTGTTAGTATGGTACACAAAAATGACCCAACACCCTTTGATGAGTGCAATATGTCCTAAATAATGGACTCTATATCACATATGAAATCTCATTAACAATAATTTTGTGTAAATGGTTTTCCAATAAATTAAATGAAAACATTTGTTTCACCGAATACTCTCCTCTTCTGGGGTATACTAAAGGAGAACTTGTTGAACTTGTAAATGAGAAATTGTATGTACTCAAAGAAAATCCCTGATGTAACCTACTTGATTGAACACATAAATAATAATAATACCGTAATAAAACTTTATTTGTATAGCGCCAACATATTCCGCAGCGCTTTACAGTACAACGGTACATATAAGAAAAATATACGTTACAGAAAGGTAATGCAGAACAGTAGTTACATACAATAAACATAGAATCAACTCAGGAAATACAATAAAAAAAGCAGAAAATGAATGAATGTGCTAAAATCGACAGCAATGTAGATTTATTAGATTGACTTAATGTGAATTTTGCTAATTGCATCAACCTTTACATTTCAAATGATGGAAATCATATTGAAGATGTTATTTAATTTTCCAATTTAATAAAATGTTAATAAATTTCATTTCTTGAAAATATTTATTTTAGCCTTTGTATCCAGATTTTAGGGACACCCTGTAGATTAATCACCAATGTATAGCTCCTTATCAATTATAGAAATACGTAATTTACTTTTCATTTTCTTCATGTCATAGTAATTCAAGGTTCCGAAGACATTTGTAAGGCAAGCAAATCACCCAACAGCTCTGTGCTAAAGGAAGTATGGTATCATGGGAAGATGACTCGAAAACTCGCAGAGAGCATGCTCATTCATGACGGAGATTTTTTAGTTCGAGAAAGCTCAACATCAATTGGTCAGTATGTACTGAGTGGCCTTCATGGTGGACATCCAAAGCATCTCCTGCTGGTGGACCCAGAGGGTAAAGTAAGTGTTTCTTTGCATTCTATTTTTCCCATTAAGCAAAAACATACCCACTATTCACAGAACAGGAAATGTCACATTTTAAAAATGACCAGAAGGGTACTTTGTATTTTGCCATAATTACCCATTTTCTTTTCAGATTTTTTTAGAGGGTGCTTTCTAGAAAAGAGAGTAGACAGTGACAGAATCTTCGTGATTTGGGCTCTGCACGCCACTATTTATTATTTCAAATGAAACTGCAAGTGAAGAATAGACTTTCAGGTTTAATCAAGGTTGTTGAACAAAAATATCATGAGAAATGTTTAGGATTGCAACGATTTTTCTACAAAGCCTCAACATTTCAGGAGCTCAAAAGTAATTGGACAAAGTAACTTTTCCATAAATAAAATGTCCAATTTGAATATTTGTAGAGAATTCTTTGCAGGCACCGACTGCCTGAATTCTGGAAGCTGGGAACGTCACTAAACACTGGGCTTTCTCCTTTGTGATGTTTGCCGGGTCTTTGCTGCAGCTAGATTTTTTTTGACAAAGTGTAATCTGGCCTTTGTATTTTCAAGCCTGATTAATAGTTTGCACCTTGTAGACTTCCGGTTCCGGCGCCGCCATGACCAGCCGCGTCTAACACGGCTCCGGGACCCGCCGCGGCAATCCGGCCCCATCCAAGCGCTCTCTGCACACCCGATTCTCCCCGGACAGCCGACTGGTAACGGAGAGGCGAGACACCTTCCTGAGGCAGTGATGGACCGGTATGTGATGAGGACGGGAGGTAGCGGACGGTCTCTCCCGCAGCATGAGGCCGCGGAAGATGGCACCCAGACCGCGGGCTCTATAGATGAGCGGGAATGCAGCCCCGAACGGGAGGTAAACGACTCGCCCGGGCACACTGCTGAGGGGCTGGAAACCGCTAAAGGGAGACAGCATGATGTACTAACTGGCTGCAGGCAGAAAGATAAATCAGACCAAGTTAGTGTGGGACAACTGGGCCCTCCGGAGGACAAGTCACAGGGTCAGACAGAGATAATGCTGGAGGACAAAGAACAAGAGACACACATAAGAAAGAGGCAAGAGGTGCAGATACAGCCAATAGACTATAAAACACTGGCCAAAGAACTGGCCACATATATGGCTGACGAGTTTAAAACAGTAATAGCTGACATGGTGGCTGCATCCACTATAGAGTTTAAGAAAAAAGTAGAAGCTCATGACCAGAGATTAAAAGAGACAGAATCTAGAATCGGTTCGGCCGAAGACAGAATACTAAAGCTAGAAGATCAAGTAGAGGCACTGCAAAAACGTTCTGAGTATGCCTTCTCAAAATTGGAAGACTTAGAAAACAGGTCACGACGGAGCAATCTCAAAATAGTGGGCCTGCCTGAAGCTATCCCAGCAGACCAGCTTGTGGAGATCTTTGAAGTAGACCTACCTAAAGCCCTGGGTCTACAACACAGATGTAAAACAGAACGTACCCATAGACTTGGGCCACCCAGAGACAATATGAACACTACAGCAGCTGCCTCAAGTAACCCTCCCCTCTCTGGAATTTCTAACAATAAGCCACGACACTCTATTGCAAAATTCCTAAACCACAGAGACAAAGAAGAAATACTTCGGGCTTATAAGGCCAGAAAACTTCCTCTGTTACTGCATGGCCAAAGGGTGTTAGTCTTTGCGGATTACTCGCCAGAAGTATCCCGCCAAAGAAGAGCTTTCAGCGAGGCTTGTTCCATACTGCACAAGAAAAATGTACGCTTTCAGTTGAATTTCCCTGCCACCCTGAGGTTCAGGTCCAGAGAAGGGGTACTATTGACATTTACTGATCCGGAAGAGGCGATGGCCGCGATTTCTGATAACACTCGCTCACCAAGGGATCGAACACCTCCAAACACGAGCGCAAGCAAAACAACACCAACATTATCAAGCCCGGAGAAGGATCCAGAGGGGGACCGAGATGCGGTGCGAACATACAGACTACATTCAAATACCGGGAGCGAGGGTCCATCATCCAGAAGCGGAACTCCCAGACAACAACGACAGCCAGGACCCCGTTGGCAAAAAAAGAAGTAACGCTTAAGCAACTATCAGAGAACACGAACATGCTGGACATTGTGGTTGAGGAAGTAGGGTGAAGAGGAGAACCCTTGCAAGCTCATCAGACGAACTATAGTGCCTTGGAAACACACCGCCCACCTCTCTACATGTTATCGCCCCAGATGCCTTGCTGAAACACCGGCCTCTGCCCTCACTCTCTCCCCGCGGGAGTTCCAAGTGAATCCTGCTCTCAACCTGCTCCCGCCTTTTCTTCCCCTTCCCTCCTTCCCCCCCTCTCTCTTTTATTTTTTTTTTTATTTTTTTTTTTTCCTTTTTCTTCTCTCCCCTCTTCCACTCTCTCCCTACAGGATTCTTGAGGCAAGCACAGAGATGGGGGAGACGAGGAGGAGAAAGGTCGAATCGTCATCTATGCAACTGAGGACAAGCTCTGATTTTTATCAGGTTCACCCTAGAGATAAACTTTATTGACTTTTTTATTACCCATAGGTTGATGACGGGGTGGGGGAGGGGGAGGAAGGTGTGACGGTCATCATTGATGATAAAACTACGGCACATGGTCGTTTGAGAACTCACTACTGTCACTTTGTCTACAATCGTACTAATTACATGTCTTGGTATGGGTCCAGAGGAGCTAGGAGGGATGGGGATGGATGGGGGGAGGTGAAGGGAGGGGGAGGAGAGGGAAATACAAGGGAACACTAAGGGCGCACAGAAAAACAAGAATTTAATACTAATAATTTGCCGGTTGCTGTGGCGGGGCATGATGCTGGATAGATGGGCTGTATTGGAGGGAAGAAGAGAAGTCTTTCATTAGGACAGCAAAGGAGAAGAGATGACAATAATTTCAGGGGGGGGGACATTGGGGTGGGGGAGGGCACCTAGAGACATACTTAGCAGAGCAAAAATGTATCAATGTATTACCTGGACCTCGATCATCTTTCCCTGGCTACGGTTGTGGGGAAGGATACATAGATGGCTTATGAAACACCATATGACAGAAATATCGCAGGAGAAAAGACGTGATGGTTAGGTGGGTCTCCTGGAACGTAAAGGGTATGCGCTCCCCAGCAAAGCGCATGATGATCCTGCGTCACCTTAAAAGACTCCGTACGGATGTTGCTTTGTTACAGGAGACCCACTTGACGTCAGAAGATTTTTTTAGACTTAAAAAGTTGTGGGTGGGAGAGGTTTATGGATCTAGTGCGGTCAAAAGAAAAGCAGGAGTCATAATCTTGATCCATAGATCTCTATCGCACAAGGTTCTGTCTACGCAAGTAGATGACGCGGGCAGGATGATCCAAATGAGCATCCAAATTCAGACAGACGTCTTCTATGTATATAATATATATGCTCCAAACACGAATCAAAAACCCTTTTGCCAGGACTTGCAAGCTAGGCTATTGACAGACAAGGGACACAATAGAATAGTAGGGGGCGACTTCAACATGGTACTAGACGCAGAGGAGGATAGGAGATACTCAACGACCCTGAGAAGAGACCCCCAGACACCAACGAGACCACAAACTGACAACTTTCTAGACACTCTCTTCACAGCTGTAAACATGACTGATGTATGGAGAACAACGCACCCCCTTGACAGAGAGTTTACCCACTTCTCCCACCCCCACGGGTCTTGGTCTAGAATAGACATGTTCTTCACATCTCTTAATATATTACAGAGAACAACTGAAATAAAAATTGAGGATATGGTAATATCGGACCATAGCCCGCTGGTGTTGAAGTCCAAAGATACATATGAAAAAGGCACGGATTATCTATGGAGGTTCCCAGACACATACACAAAGGACGAAAATTTCGTTTCCCTCCTCAGAGAATGGTGGTCGGCTTTTTCAAGGGATAATGAAATACATCGCTCAGATTCGTGCTTGTTCTGGGAAACAGCGAAAGCGGTGTTGAGAGGCCAGATAATGGCATACAGCATGGGGATAAAGAAAAAAATAAAGGAGCAATTTATAGCAGCTAGCCTAGAGGTGAGAAAGGCTTACTCTCATTATAAAAACACGATGGCTGACCCCGACAAGGAAATTTGGCAAAGGGCAAAAGACAAATTTGATATGTGGGCAAGACGCAGGGAAGACATATACAAAAGTAGAATGGAACTTAGTCTCCATAAATTTGGCGACAAAGCAGGCCGACTGTTAGCACGATTGTCACGCGGTAAACAACTATCTCCCCCAATCCAAACGATAATTGATAAACGAGGCAATACCTGGACCAACCCTAAAGACATCAGCCAGACATTAGGAAAATTTTATGCATCTCTATACTCGGAAACCGACTCGGCCACACCCATTCAGCCTGACTTGCTACAATTGGTGAATCTTCCGAGTGTGACGGAGGAGGACAAACAATTTCTGAACGGTCCTATTACGGTGGAAGAGATAGAGAATGCTATACGAAACATAGACCCAGGTAAAGCACCTGGACCAGATGGCTACAATGGTGCATTTTTTAAGGCCCTTAAGGAACAGATTTCCCCGATTTTGTGCAACCTATTTAATGACATACTTCAAGGAACCCCTATCCCAGATAGAATGAATATGGCCCATATAAAACTCATCCCTAAGCCAGGAAAAATACTGACAGATCCGGCCAGCTTTAGACCGATCTCCCTGATAAATCAAGACCTAAAACTTCTCTCTAAAATAATGGCAGATAGACTAGCGACCATCATGCCTAGACTGATACCTCCTCATCAAGCAGGGTTTATTAAAGGGAGGTCAACTGCTACTAACATTAGGAGAACGATGCTCCTGTTGGACATCATGGGAAAGAGAGTGGGAACAGAGAGGGGAGGCCCAGCCGTGATCACCTTGGATGCAGAAAAAGCTTTTGATAATGTAAGGTGGTCATGGCTGGGTAGGGTCTTAGACGTGGCTGGAATAATAGGACCATTCAGAAAATACCTCCAATCTTTATATAGTAACCCAAAAGCATGTATGAGTACGCCCGGTTATCTGTCGGACTCTTTCTCCTTGCAGAAGGGGACGAGACAGGGATGTCCATTATCACCCCTGTTATTCAATCTAGCCATAGAACCTCTTGCCCTATATTTGGAACAGAGCTCCATTTATGATAGGTTTAGAGTGGGAACCAAAGAAGTCAAACTATCACTTTTTGCGGACGACATTATTATATATATGCAAAACCCAGACAGGGATCTCCCTCACATTCTTGAAACCATCGACACCTTAGGTAAACAATCAGGCTTCCGACTAAACAAGGAAAAATGTGAGGTACTGTTCATCAACCCTAAGAGCAAACTCTCTCAACACTTACAATTCTGCGGTATCCCAGTCGCTAAAGATAGTATTAAATACTTGGGGATACACTTAGCTAGAAATCCTACTCAAACGTACAAACTGAATTTTATCCCACTTGTCTTAAAAATTGAAAAGGAACTAGCGGGTTGGGCTAATTTGCCACTTTCTTTGATGGGGAGATGCCATCTTCTCAAGATGATTAGCTTCGCTAGATTATTATATCCGCTCCAGAACATCCCCATGCTGTTAAAACATTCCGATTTAACCAGACTGAATAAGGCCTTCTCGAAATTCCTGTGGAGGGGGAGGAGACCTAGACTGGCTTTTGGTGTACTGATGCAACCGAAACTAGAGGGGGGCCTTCAGCTCCCAGATATCCGTGGCTATAACCTGGCGTGTATCTTGCGCAATGTTCTAGATTGGATTAGAGGCACCGGCAGGCACTCAGACACAGCCTTAGAGGGAGAGTTTGCTAGTCCCTGGGAACTGTCAGCCGTGCTACACACACCATTGCCTCAGCTACCTAAAACTCTCAAGAATACAATAATATTTAGAGACACGATAGCAACATGGAAGGGGGTGAGAAAAAAACTTAATCTGTCCTGGAAAATTTCTAATTCACTAAATCCCTGGAAATGCCCGGCCTTCCCGCTGGGTCGTGAGAATCGACTGTTTGTAGCGTGGAGAGAGAAAGGAATCAAAACACTGAGAGATCTAATGATCCCAGGAGAAAAACGGTGGATGACTGAAAATGAAGTCCTCCATACGTACAATCTCCCTCAGTCTCAGACCATGCAATATCGCCAGATTCACCATTATCTACTCTCACAATTGAATGATTTAACAAAAGAGGTAAGCGATAGTCCATGGTCCAAATTGCTGGCTATAAATGAAGAAGATATATCCATAACCTCTCTCTACGCGGACTTGCAGGCGGTCTTGCGGCCAGCAAAGAAGGCTACCCTTTTCACAAAATGGAAAAAACACATGAAAGACCCTGACCTAGTACAAAAAATACTAGAGGGCTGGAGGACATGTAGACGCTTTATACACAATGAACGCTGGAAAGACTCTCAATTTAGAATTATTCATGGAACAATTTTGGCGTTTAACGTGCCCCTGACAGCAGGTGATAGGGAAAGGTGGATAAACTGCCCTAAATGTAAAGCACACATGACAGATCTAGAACACGGACTTTGGTCCTGCCCGGCTTCTCAAACATTCTGGAAGTCAGTTGAGCAATGGGCGAGAGGAATTTGTGAGGGACTAGAAAAATTGAATCCAATGCTATGGCTTTTCCACTACCATGATAGCTTGACAGGAAAGAAACACCCACATATATTATTTCACTATATTTCAATAATTGCGAAGAGACTACTGCTGCAGTTCTGGCTGAACGATAAACCTCCTGATCTGTTACAGATCAAACATACATTGAGAAAAACACTTACAATCGAATCTTTAGACGCCACACGCAACCCTAGTAAATTAACAGCGAAATTTTTCAATAAATGGAGAAATTTTATTGAGCAGGAATTCACCGCTGAAGAAATAAGAACTCTTATGGTATCACATAGATCTTCAACATGGTACGCTAATGAGGATTTAGGGAATACATTGGGTAAACTCAAATACGTTTGCTAGTCGTGAATCATATTGCGAAATTTATAGTAAAACCACATAACCACAATGCCTGCGACGATGTACTCTAGTAAGGGAAAAGGGTGGGATTAGGGGATACTAGTTATCTTTTTCTAAAATATTATCATAAAAATAATACTGTTAACAAAACACTATGTCACAATATGTTATGCCTTTTTCTGTTGTTATCATCTGATGCTTATTGTTATACTTATGTCATATGTGTCAAGGCATCTTTATGTATAATGCACAATAAAAAAGATGGTTCAAAAAAAAAAAAAGTTTGCACCTTGTGCTTAACTCTCTGTATCTGCTCCCATGAAGTCTTGTATTTCTAGAAGACAAATACTGAAATACCTACTTTGTGGAGAGTGTTCTTCACTTGGGTGGATGGTATGAAGGGGTTTTTCTTCACGATGGATAATGGACGTCCAAGTCTTTTTCAGTTTCCAAGCTCACCAGTGGTCTGTGTTTTTTTTTTTACAGAATATAACACACTGTTGATTTGGCCACTCCTAAAATTTCTGCTATCTCTGATAGATGTCTTTTATATTCTTCAGCCTAATGTTGGCCTGTTTCTCTTCCAATGTGTTCTCCTTTGACCACATGTTGTGTGTTCACAGCAACAGCTTCCATTTGCAATTACCACACTTAGAATCAGTTCCAGACCTTTTAGTTGTTTAATTAAAGACACAGTAATTAGGGAATAGCCCATGTGGCCCATTAAAGAGCTTTTTTTGTCTCTTGAAAAAGAGGCAGCTACATATGAAAGAGCTGTAATTCCTAAACTGTTACTTCAGTTAGGATGTGAATAGCCTCAAATTAAAACTGAGCATTTGCACTTTAAACTGCCCTGCCATTTTCTATTTTTGCGCTTTTGTGTTTTCTTTCCCTTATTACAAGAGCCATAAGTTGTCTATTTTTCCATCGCCATAGCCATATGAGGGCTTGTTTTTCGCGACATGAATTGTACTTTTGAATACCACTCATTTTATCATGTGGTGCACTGAAAAGCTGGAACAAAAAATCCAAGTGCGTTAAAATAGCCAAAAAAGTGAAATTTCCACTAGAGGAAAAAACGAGTGCAAGCTTCAAGTACGTGCAAAATCTGGTGTTTTTATTTAGAATACACTCAGATGAAAAGACTCAAGGGGAAGGAGGCAGTGCAGGTGCCAGCCGAACAACAGGGCTAGCAGCAGTGGCTTATGGTTGTTTACAGGGTCATAAATGTCATGGATTTACAGACATCCAGTTTCATTAAAGGAACAATATATACATAGCATAGTGCTCAATAATACAGAAACCATGGGTTATAATCTCAATGTTACCTACATCAAGGAATGTCGGCAATATAGAGTGTAACCTCTTGGTCTACCTGTTACAAGTTATAAGGCACAAACAATGATACCAACATTTCAGTTCCTATACAATAACATAGTCTAAGAGAACCCATTAAGCAATAGACCCATTATGTGTATGGTCAGTGTCCAAAATTACCATTACTGCCTGCAGCCATGGCTATGCTAAAGCACCTGCTATACTAGTGGTTATATCAGTTGAACAACATTAAGTATCCCTCCTCACACCCATTTCACACATATTAATGCACATTTTGTGATTTATTCTTTTCCTTTGCTTCTGGTTATGCATATGGTTTTTTTTGTATACCCTCTATGTATAACATGTCAACTTTTCGGATACTCTCTCTTTAGGAGCTATATACTACATAGTTCTACATTAGGTCTTCCATTCCAGGATCTTTTACCCCTCTGGCTTTCACCTATTTTATATTATCACATTTGATGCACTTTTGCACTTTATATGAGATAGATTTTCTGTTTTCAATTGATACACATATAACACTGTGTATGTAAAGTCATTATGGTCAGCATTTCCCTTTAGGGGCTATTATATACCCTGTGACCGTTATACTATTGTATCAGTATTGTTTGCGCTTCTTAGTGTTTACCTTTATAGTCCTGTGTGTTTTTTTTTACTTTTTGTGGTCACCACGAAGTTTTGTCCATGGTTTACAGTCACAGTTATTTTTCTTCACAGATTTTGAAGCACATACCTACAGGTGTTCACACTTGTGCCTTGGAGAATCATGTAGGGCAATGTATACATATTTATCTCTACCATTGATTCACCTCTTTTTATTCATTCTTACTATTGTCCTTTAGGATTTTTATGTCCTTCTTTTACATGAAATAGTACAAGGGACCTGCTATGTATGCTTATTGACATTAGTTGCATTGAGAACCACTTCGGTGTGTTTTAACAAACCACCCATCAGGGTTTTCTTCCCCTTTCTCTTTCTAGAGAGTACGGTATAGTGTTATTTTTATCGTCCTATTTCTACCTCTGTAGGTTTCGGTTGCAGGAGGATATTCATGGTGTCCACAGGTTTCGGTTGCAGGTGGATATTCATGGTGTCCCATTGTTATTTTAACATTTTGTAACCATTGTTTTATGAATTGTATTGAACCAATAAAGAAGCTTTTTGTACCAAGATTTGTGCTACAAACTCTTTTAATTATAGGTACTCTTTATATATTAGATGTATGGTCAGCTTTAGACTATGTTAACTCAGGACAGTTTTTTTTTTTTATTTTCTTTAAGCAAGCAAAGAGTGTTTGTTCATAACAGGGAAAGCGAACATGTTTACTTCTCTTCTTTGTGTGCAAAGAGGCATCTTGACCTGCTCTGTATGAACTGGGCTTTCATTAATTGCAGAATGTTTAAATAATATCATCTATTATGTGACTTATATAAACACTCTATCAAACAGTTCTCCGTAGTTATTTACATTAAACACATATCTATGAATATTATGCTGCTGTAATTCAGACCTTTTCTTTATCTAATAGGTGAGAACTAAAGACCGTGTTTTTGACAATGTGAGCCACCTAATAAAGTACCACATGGAAAACGAGCTGCCAATTACTTCATCTGGAAGTGAACTTAGTCTGAGGCAGCCAGTCAGGAGGCAAGAAACTGGAAAGGACTGCAGTTATATTGCCTGCATATAAACTATGGGATACATGCAATATTTTTTCATACGTAAACTCTACTTATAGACCTTAATCGTTCATAAGGAGACATGATAAATGAAGGCCTTTTTTTCATATGTAGATGTGATTTCCATTCAGGAAGATTGTTTTCCACAACAACTGCTGCAAAAGCTGTCAAAGTTCTGTATAAAAATATACAATTAATACTTGAAAGCACACACCCCCAATAGTAGTATGTCAGAGTCAGCCATAACCAGAGGTATGTGCCTTGGAAGGACTACTCGAAGCAGGTTAAATGTTGTTTTTGTATATATTACAATCAGTTCTACAAATCTCATTACGGTATATTGTGCATAGCTTTATGATATTATTGGAAAATGTAAAGTATGGAACATATTAAAATGAAATAATGGAAAAAAGCAAAGCTGGCATGTATATATTCATAGGAGATCCACATGAAATTTTAGTAACTTTATATTTCTACTAACGATGCAATCTTTCTTTTGTAGTGTAAATACACATATATATGGGTCATTATAAAATGTCCTTTCTTTCTGTATGGTAGCAATCGCTCAGAAAATCTTAAATTTTTTTTATAAGGCTGCTTTCACATTATGATTTTCGGTCATCCGATTGTATCCATTTCAAAACGGATACCCTCGGATCCGAAATCAGATGCCATGTCCCCCTATGGGAATCGGATCAGATCGGATGTGCTACTATTGGCATCCGATTTTGGCACCATCTGATGCTGTCCAATTTAATCACGGGCACAAAATCGCAGCCTGCTACGATTTTGTGTCCGTGACTCAAATCGGGCAGCATCGTATCAGTGCTGAACCGAGTGCCCACAAAATGTGAGCCTATGGACATTGGATCCGATGTCGGCTCTATGTTCCCTGCCCCTCCCTGTCTCTCCCTGCATCTTCCTTTCCCCCATCTCCTCTATTCTGTCCTTCCCCGCTATTCTATTCTGTCCCCTGGCTCCTCTATCCTGATATAATCCCAATCCTGTACCCTGTTCTCCTCCCTGTGTGTTAAAAAAAAAAACTCCTCCCGGAAGATACATCACCTTGTCACCGGCTCCCAGGATGCAACACCATCGGGGCAAAAGGGCCTGTGGTGATGCCACAGAGTCGGTCAGCTGATGTGTCATGTGACCGGCTTTCTGACATCGCCACAGGTCTTTCAGCCCGGATGGTGTCGCATCCTGGGAGCCGGTGACAAGGTGATGTATCCTCAGGGAGGAGTTTTTTTTTTTTAACACACAGAGATGAGAAAAGGGGACAGGATAGGGATTAGATCAGGATAGAGGAGCGGGGGGACAGAATAGAATAGCGGAGGGAAGAAGATGGAGGAGGCAGGAGCAGGGAGAGACAGATTTAGTAAGCAAATGAATATTAAATAATCTGTGACCTGGTGTGCATATTTTTTTAAAGCACTGATGTAGTGCCCCCCTGTCTTATACTCACTTTTTATACTCACTTTCTGACATTTTCATAACTTCTGATTGGCTGGAAGTCAGAAGTTACATCACAAGTTTCAATGCATCTCTATGAGAGTCAGAATGAGGGTCTCATAGAAATGATTGAAAAGTGTTCTCCGTTGGGCTCCATGAAACTTTGAAGCTGCCGGTATATCACTATTTGCCGCAGACCGACCGGAGCACTGATGTAAATGAATAAAGGTGGGGGAAGGTAGTTATAATTTATATAGAGGCATAATCATTAAAGTACATTTTATTCAAGAAAACGGGAAATATGAATATGTTTGAATTCCACTTTTCAAGGTGTTCTTTTATCAAGAATTCAGTATCCAGCGTTGATCACAAATATTAAACAAATTATGCCAGTGCATAGGTTATATTACACTCCTATTTTATTCAAAATTAAAAATTGTTCTTTCCCTGGGTGAGTGAGATTTAGATGTAAATGTGGCAGATTTCATTCAGACTATGGGGATAGTCTGAATGGGCAAAATTAGAGCACTAGGCTCACATTATAGTGTTCTGTATCTTTGAATTCATTTAGATATTTATTGGGGGGTAATATTATATATTAAAGTTGTAGGAAGACTCCTTTTTCTTACCAGACTTTATCTTCAAAAAATGTTTATCATGGAAATTTAAAGATGTTTTCCATTACTGGACAATTCCATTGTAATTGATTCAGGACATAAATTGAAATTGTGTACACCATATTTCAAATTATTGTGCAAATGTTCTTCTTTATCTCTGATTTTCCTAAATGGTTGGTGCAAATGACAGTCAGTGTAGTAAAAGTCATCACCCGTGTACATCGAATTTTATTGAAAAAAACCTCCCAATGATAACAGTATAATCTTCAAAATTAAAAAAACCCTGAAATGCACAGTTCCAAATTATAAGGCACAGTAGAGTTTCTAAACATTTGATTTGTTTGAAAGAACTGAAAATGCTCATTTGTTGAATTTGCAGCATCAGGAGGTCACATTTACTGAAATAAAAAGCTATTTAAAGAAGTTGTCTGACCCCGAAATCAAAACAATTTTTTAAGCTAATCTGAGCTGCATTGTAATATACAACACCCGTATAAAAAAGTTTGTTTCTAACTTTGTTTCCTCCTGAATTCACACTTGATTCCTAGAACACACTTTGTTTACTTGTGGCTCAATCAAACTTGACAGTATGTCACTGAGCTTGGTTACCTAATTCACAACCAGAGCTGATCCCACCCAGCCTTAGTGCCGAGCACCACCCACTGCACACTCATTCGCTGTCAGTTAGCTGATCTCTATCATCATTCCAGCATTTTACACAGCACAAATAGTGATTCTGTGTCCTGCATTCACATTCTCTGCAGTCAGTGCTGCTTGCTCAATGCTGTGTTCCTCGACAATATTACAGATTCTTCCCAGTGCTAGCAGTAAATCCAGCAGCAGATGGGTTGATATCTCCTGATATCGCTGAAAGCACTGGAGGAGGAGGAATCATTGAAGTGTCCAGGGGGGGGGGGACAGACACAGCCATTCAGCAGAAGTGAAAGTGCAGCGAAGGAGACATTAGGTGATAGGAGCCACAGCACACAGAGCCCCCCTTCCCCAGATATCCAATTGTCCAGGAGCTGCTGAGTGTCCCTGCATACAGCCTCCAACAGCTCCTCGCTACTCAGAGTCAGCAGGCATGATCTGAGTTAGTAGGAGGGGCCGACTGCTGTCACTCACTGTGACTTCAGCTGTGATGCTGTGTACAGGGCGGGGGATAAGCTCCAGCTCTGGTGACGGGACAGGACATCACAGGAAGCAGCAAAATCACTGCAGGAGAGGTCATGTGACCTCTCCTGCTCTCCTGTCATTACCTGGCTGACAGAGAAGGGCTTACAGCAGATCAGGTAGGTAATTACCATCTACGTACTTGTATCTGTGTAGCCCAATAGTGCAAAAATAGATTTAAACCGGATATCACCTTCACAATTCTTGCATTCATTGAACTTGTGAGTTTCTGGAGAGTTTCTGCTTGTATTTCTTTGCATGATGTCAGAATCGCCTCCCAGAGCTGCTGTTTTGATGTGAACTGCCTCCCACCCTCATAGATCTTTGCTTGATTATATTCCAAAGGTTCTCTATAGGGTTGAGGTCAGGGGAAGATGGTGGCCACACCATGAGTTTATCTCTTTTTATGCCCATAGCAGCCAATGACACAGAGGTGTCCTTTGCAGCATGAGATGGTGCATTGTCATGCATGAAGATGATTTTGCACCTTAAGGCACATTTTTGCTTTTTGTATCATGAAAGAAAGTTCTCAGTCAGAAACTGTATATACTTTGCAGAGGTCATTTTCACACCTTCAGGAGCCTACCAGCTGTTTCCCAATGATTCCAGCCCAAAACATGACTCCTCCACCTCCTTGCTCAAGTCGCAGCCTTGTTGGGACATGGTGGCCATCCACCAACCATCCACTACTCCATCCGTCTAGACCATCCAGGGTTGCTCTGCACCCATCAGTAAACAAGATTGATTGAAAATTAGTCTTAATGTATGTCTGGGCCCACTGCAACCGTTTCGGTTTGTGAGCACTCTTTAGGGGTGGCCGAATAGTAGGTTTATTCACCACATCAAGCCTTTGAAGGATCCTACACCTTGAGGTTCAAGGGACTCCAGAGGCACCAGCTGCTTCAAATGTTTGTTTGCTGGTTTGTAAGGCCTTTTTAGCAGCTGCTCTCTTAATCCGATGAACTTGCCTGGCAGACACCTTCCTCATTCTGCCTTTATCTGCACGAACACGTCTGTGCTCAGAATCAGCCACAAATCTCTTCACAGTACAATGATCACGCTTAAGTTTTCGTGCAATATCTATTGTTTTCATCCCTTGTCCAAGGCATTGCACTATTTGTTGCTTTTCAGCAGCAGAGAGATCCTTTTTCTTTCCTGTGTTACTTGAAAACTGTGCCTGCTTAATATTGTGGCACACCCAGCTTTCCTTTTATTGTGCTCACCTGCCAAACTAATTATCACAGATATCTGAGATTGATTTCAATGATTCAAAGAACCCTGATGGCGGGTTTACACGTCGCGATATCGCAGTACAATTTCAATGAAAAGTCACGTGATTCGATCGTTGGACCCGATATCGTTCCTGCGTTGTATGGTGTGAACGTCCAATACGATGCAGGAACGATGCCAATGCGATATCGGGGATCGAATGAGCGTGCTATTCAATGCCCCGATATTGAAGGGAGATTGGAGCCGATCGTGCTGTGTAAACGCCCAATTACGATGCGATTTGAAACGTCACTCATTCACTCCCATGTTAACTATGCGATCCTGGGTTGGGAGGCGGAGACATCGCACAGACGTTGTATTTCGATATCGCAGCATGTAAACAGTCAATGCGATGCGGGTGAAACGTGCACTAATTGCGCGCTCCCGCGCCATTGAGTTGCGATATCGAAACGATATCGTGGCGTGTAAACCCACCATGAGACACAATACCATCAATGGGTTTCATTGATAAAAAAAAAAACCATGACAATTAAAACCAATTTGCATAATAATTTGGAACATTGTGTATAGTCACTTCCTGCAGCAGCGGCGTTCCAGCAATGTGCACATCGTTGTTTCCAGAGTGAAATGACTTGTTGTGTCATGTATTTGCTGCAAACAGGGAGCTTTGGCTCCTCACCCTTAACTATTTCATCAGAGGGGACATCCTCTTTGATGGAAAATTGTTGAGCTGCAGCCAAAGAATAGCCACTTATTCTCATTCTATAAGTGGCATAACAAGTCAGGGTCCTCTCTTTTCCTGTACCTGCCTGTGCATTGTACTGTTCATGATTACTGTACTACTCGTCTATGTATGCCCCTTTTCACATGTAATGCATCATAGAATAAATGGCGCAATAATAATTAATAATTTTCTGGGAATTACAATGCTGATATATTGGAAAAAAGCCACTGCAGGAGGTGAGTATACACTGTTTTAATTATATTTGGGTACTCAATTTATTAGCCTGGAGTTGTCCAGTAGTGGAGAGTCCCTGTAAAGGGGTTACCTGAGAGTTTGTTTTCTCTATGGTGCTAAGCAGTTTTCAGCATGAAGTTGCTAACTACCTTCCTGTTTTGCCATGCCTGGCAGCGATTCTCCTGCTTCCTGTGATGTCATGTTGAGAATGAAGTTCCTTCTATTTTGCTCCGTTAATGTTCCTGCTGACATCATGTGGACAGACTGTTCATTGCTGCCTTACTGTGAGGAGCCAGCCATCAGTTGACATGACATCGGCAGTGATACTCCATCGATAGAGCAGAACGGAAGCTCTGTAGATATAACGGCCCAGGAAGCAGAATTGTTGCCAGAAGTGATCCACAATCACTCTGAGCTGGAAGAGATCATTGCAGGGCAAAATATGCAGGTAGTTAGCGATTAACTGCTGATAAGCACTTATCCTCATAGAAAAAAAAAATCCAGGTTAATCCCTTTAACCTGTTTAGAATGACTCTAAGGCTACTTTCAGACGTGGCGCTTATATCCGTGTAATCGGCAGTGCCGCTTTTTGGCACGCACTGCCAAGGCCATGTCAACATGCAGCCTCGTGCTTTCCCGAGGCCATGTTAACATGTAGCCTATGGGGAAAGCACGCTAAAAAAAGCACCAAGAATTGCCAAGTCAATTCTTTTTGCGTGGGCGCTTTTGCAGTGAAAGCGCCCGCGCAATAATACACGACAAAACGCCGTGTCTGAACGCCTTTCAGCAAAAGCCAAAGCTTTTGCTGGAAGGAGTTTCCAGCTTTCTTGGGCACTGCTTTTACGTCAGCGCTCTAAAGTGCCACGCAAAAGCAGGAATACTTGGCTATTACGCCGCATCTGAATGTAGCTTTGTACGGAAAGTTTGAAACCAATTCTAATGTTTGCTCCTAGTCCAATGTTGATCAGCTGTGTATTATATTGTTTGCATGATTTCATTTTTTTTCATGTATTTTTAAATAAATGAAAAAATATTTTAAAAAAAAATGTATGCATGAAAAAGTAATTTTGATAACTTATATTACATTTTTTTATCAGGCAATGGTGTTTCAATTAAATCAAATGAGCAACTGCATTTTATACGTTTATGTAGAATTCTTCTAGGTACTCCACTTTAGTCCCAAACTCAAGAAACATACAGTAATCATATGTCTCATTTATACTTGCATATTTTGGAAAATATTTTTGCATCATTCTTTGTAGAATAAAACCCAGAAAAATTATAATGGAAAGATTTCTACATCTTCTGTGCTTTGGACCATGTACTAAATTTGGTATACACATCCTAATATAGCATTCAGAGCTATGTTCGCAAATGTGAAATAAGGTCTCAGGCTAACTAGATTTATAGGAAAATAGCCATAGATTGATGATGTCCAGCACATTAAAGGAGTTGTCTGGTTTTCTGATAAAGTCTGCAGTACTTACTGATGTTGCCAGTGAGAGCAGGCAGTCATGTTCATGCAAGAATGCGATTGCATACATGCGGTCACATACCATCTAGACATGCTTGGCCTCACTCAAAACAAGTGAATTGAATGAGACTGACTAGGTCTAGTTGGAATGTGGACAGGAGTATGCAAATCGCATATTTACTGTCAAGTGACCGCCCGCACTTCCAGGCAACAGAAAATGCTGATAGCTTGCGGTGAGCAAGTTACAAGGTTCAGAAGTCTGCAGTCGTAGACTAACTGCAGGCTTTCATCAGAAGACTGGAAATCCCTGTAACATTGGTGGTATGTAGAACTTGGTTCCCACAATGGATATTGAGCATCATGAGCTGAATTAGGTTACCTGTGAATTTTATTGTATTTTTGAGTCAATTTTTTATACATGATTTTTTTAACATGTTATTTTTGTCTCCTCTTGGTATGTAGTGCTTAAATAAAACTTTCTTTTGGAAACGTCCTTGCATTCAGCTTTAATAAAATTTTATCAATAAAGTCATGTCAGACGTCTTATATTTTTGTTGTGTTCCCACTGTGTAAATAAAAAATGCGTATTTTTCTTGTATCTGTGGATTTTTTTCATCTCATTCAAGTCTATGTGGAAGAGTAATTGACAAGTTAGAGATTTCAAATTGCACTAGGTCAAATTCTGCAGCAAAAAATTAAAAGTACAGTGGGCGTGAAATTTATATAAATCCTGTCTACTTTACTAGAACTTTGATAAAAGCCTGGAAGGGAACAAGAAGTGAACAATAGTGTTTATCTGTGTGAGGAGAGTGATCTCAGTAAAAGAAACAGGGTCAACTGGGTTGTGATTCATTACTACTTGTAGCACACCAGTGATATTCAGGATCAATGGTATGCAGCAGTCTCTCCAAGCACTGCAGATCCACAAACTTGTACCAAGAGAAAATGGTTTTGGACAATGCTTTTGTTTTAAAGGGAGCCTGTCACCTCCGAAACGCCACCTAACCTATCAATACATGTCCCTGCACCTTCCTATTACCATTATAACTATCCCTCTCTTCTAAATGCCTGCTTTCTCCCATCGCCTTCCACGACAGCATTGGAGGATGTCGTCCACGCCCTATTGGGGGACAGGAACACAGAGAGGTTAAAAGCCCCTCCCCTTCCTCCGCACTCCAGTGTCTTCCTGTCCCCCTTGGGGCATGGAGAGGTTCCAGTGCTGTCAGGCCGGCAGAGGCAGCATTGGGGTGTACTTACAGCCGGGCCAGGGATGGACGTCGGGGGCGGCCTCCTCCTCCTTCTCGGGGCTCCCGTGGTGGGACCATCCGGCCTTCCTGCGTCCTACGGGGCAAAGCAGGCCGTGTATTGCAACGCCGGAGGCCTGTTCAGCTCTCCGGCGTCTCCCTCCTCCAGCTGCGGTCCCTGGGGCATGCATCAGAGGTGCCGCGGAGGCACTTCCGGTTTCGGGAATGGCACTTCCGGTTTCGGGGATGGCACTTCCGGTTTCGGGCGGCGGCTCCTGTAAGGGCTGTGGCAGGCTGGGCGCGGCTCCAGGGAACCCAGCAGAACTTTCGCGCGCTACTGCCCGCGGCCGGTGACCAGGAGGAGGGAGGGAACAGGTGTTCCTCATTGGGGGCACGGTACTTCTGGATAAGTACCCGCCGGAAGCTACACCCAGGTAAGGCTGATCCCTAAAACATGGAAGGTGATAGGCTTCCACCTCTGCTTCTGCAGAGCCCAGCGTTCCCCCAGCTCATGTAAGTGTTTCTGGGGGTGGTCACAAGGGGTAGAGTTATTTAAGCCCTGCACTCACACTGGGACCCCCTTCTCTTCCCTTTTTGTCTATAGGGAGACGAGGGCCGTCTGTGAAAGGGAGCACAAAATGTCCCTCTTCCGACAACAAGGTGTCGGCCATGACTGACAGGGTTGTCAGGATGGACTCCCCATCCTTGCTTGAGGAGCTCCAATCCATTAGGGAAGAGGTGCAGGCTTCTATCTCGGCACTGCGGGGTTTTGCTGCAGCTTCCGGGCCTTCCCCTCCGTAAGAGAGGAAGCTCCAGGATTGTGACTCTGTGGATCTCATGGAGGCTGGCCAGAGCTCAGCGTTAGAGGATTTCTTGAGCCGCACGGAGGTCCACCCTGGCGAATGGAGCCTCCATCCGGACGTGTTTCGCTCTCTCACGGACAGGTGGGGAGTCCCTTCAATCGACCTGTTTGCATCGGGAGCCAATGCCAAGGTGCCGACGTATTTTTCCCTGAGTCGGTCGGACCATCCTCTGGGGCTGGACGCCTTCGCCCATCGCTGGGACTTCCGGTTGGTGTATGCGTTTCCTCCGATCCCGCTGCTCCCCAAGACGTTGCAGAAGATTCGGGCGGAGGGGGGTGACGGCTATCCTGGTGGCTCCCCTGTGGCCCAAAAGGGCATGGTACGGCGCTATCCAAGACCTATGCCTGGAGGGTCCGATTCGGTTGCTCCACAACCTCGACCTGCTATCCCAGGGTCCTCTGTTTCACCCGGACCCGCAGTGGCTCAATCTGGCGGCCTGGCTGTTGAGGCCGAGAACCTGACGGCCAAGGGCCTCTCCCAAGCTGTAATCCGCACGCTTCAGCAGAGCAGGAAGCCCGTGACAAACGCCATTTACGGGAAGGTTTGGAAA
Source organism: Allobates femoralis (assembly GCA_033576535.1). NCBI lineage: Eukaryota > Metazoa > Chordata > Amphibia > Anura > Aromobatidae > Allobates > Allobates femoralis. The sequence continues at coordinate 171,138,185 of JARQOC010000004.1, forward strand.
CGCTTTCTGTCCTGGTGTGCTCCTTCCATTCCGGATATCCATCATCCTAATATGGCTCTCAATTTGGATTTTTTGCAGCGAGGCTTGGATTTGGGCCTTCAGCCGAGTACCCTTAAGGTCCAGGTTTCAGCTCTCGGTGCCGTGTTTGATCAGGATCTTGTTGGCCATCGATGGATCAAACGATTTTTTACCTCTGCTTGTAGACTGCGTCCCAGGCTTTGGCCTTCCGTCCCTACTTGGGATTTGAACATTGTTCTTCATGGGCTTTCTCGGGATCCCTTTGAGCCCTTGTCTGCTGCTTCCCTTCCATCTCTCTCTCACAAGACGGCGTTTTTGGTAGCCATTACTTCGGCCAGGCGAGTTGGGGAACTGCAGGCGCTCTCGATCCAGGCGCCTTACCTCGTGGTTTCCGATGATCGCATTACGCTTCGGTTGAATCCGTCCTCCCTTCCTAAAGTTGTGTCGGATTTTCATTGGTCCCAGGAAGTGGTGCTCCCGTCCTTTTGTCATTCTCCTGCTAATGCAGCTGAGGCCGTGTTTCACACCTTGGATGTCCGTCGGTCCGTCCTCCACTATCTCCAAGTGACCGCTTCCTGGAGATTAGATCAGAACCTGTTTGTTCAGCATTTTGGGAAAAACAAAGGGAAGAAAGCTTCCAAGGCTACCATCGCTTCCTGGATCAAGAAGGCGATCTGTTCGACCTACGTCGCTCAAGACCTTGCTCCTCCGGTGGGGTTGAAGGCTCATTCCACTCGGGCTGCTGCTACATCCTGGGCGGAGCGGGCTGGAGCTTCATCTGAGCAGATATGCAGAGCGGCTACGTGGTCGTCCCTCCACACCTTTTCTCGCCACTATAGGTTAGATCTGTCCTCTAGTCGGGATCTGTCCTTTGGTAGGAAAGTCCTACAGGCAGTTGTCCCACCCTGAGGAGTATCGGTGGTATTCCTCCAATGCTGTCGTGGAAGGCGATGGGAGAAAACTGAATTAGTCCTTACCGGTAATTCCTTTTCTTGGAGCCTTCCACGACAGCATCAGTTCCCCCCCTTATTGTCGATTTTTGGATTCTGGTGTATCAGGTAATCCATGTCTTCAGGTGATCTTGATAATACACTGGAGTGCGGAGGAAGGGGAGGGGCTTTTAACCTCTCTGTGTTCCTGTCCCCCAATAGGGCGTGGACGACATCCTCCAATGCTGTCGTGGAAGGCTCCAAGAAAAGGAATTACCGGTAAGGACTAATTCAGTTTTTAATGTTCTAAAAAACGTTTTTAAACTTACTCATTAAGATGTTAATGAAGTGGGGGCTTTATGCAATAGTCCCCCTGGGGGTGTTGTTTTGCAGCCTCCAGCATCCTTTATCACGCCCCCATGGGCATGATCTTAAAATTAAATTTCGTGCCCCCAGCCTGGCTCTTTACGCACTGCTATGCAGCATTCCTGTGGGAATGACGCTGAACGCATCATTTCTGGAACCGCGGGCCCCATTATCAACCCAATATTTATCTTAGCAGTGGCACAGCGCTGCTAAGCAGGGCTCCATAGAACCCCGCTTAGCAGCGCATACCGCTGCTACGGTAAACATCGGGTTACTAAGGGGCCATAGCAATCCGATATTTACCATAGCAGCGGTGTGCGCTACTAAGCGGGGTTCTACGGAGCCCCACTGCTAAGGTAATTATCGGGTTGCTAAGGTGCCCGCAGTTCCGGAAATGACGCGTTCCCATAGCAGAGCAGAGGGAGCCAGGCTGGGGGCACGAAACTTAACTTCAATATCTCGCCCGTGGAGGCGTGATAAAGGATGCTGGAGGCTGCAAAACAACACACCCAGGGGGGACTATTGCATATAGCCCCCACTTCATTATTATCTTAATGAGCAAGTTTAAAAACGTTTTTTAGAACATTAAAAGCAGGCATTTAGCAGAGAGAGGGATAATTATAATAGTAATAGGACGGTGCAGGGACATGTATTCATAGGTTAGGTGGCTCTTCGGAGGTGACAGGTTCCCTTTAATGATGCCAAAAAAGAACATCATTGGTTTTTAAAAACTCATTAGGTGGTTTATTCTATGCATATCAGGGTTCAACAACCCCTTCATCTACAATCTTGTAGTTGTCCTGATGAAGGGGGTTGTTGAACCACCTAATGAGTTTTTAAAAACCTTTGATGTTCTTCAATGGCATCATTAAAATGGGAGCATGGTTCAAAACCCTTTTTTCTATTGGAACAAGTTTGTGGATCACTTTGCTAGAAATATAATATGCTGCATTTTTTGCACACAAAAACAGACAGTTTAAAAATGCACCAAATACTTATTGTGGGAACTTAATCTAAGTGTCACCTTCACCCCCTGTCCTGTTTTCATTTTTCCCTCCTCTTCTTCCAAAAGCATTAACTTTTTTATTTTTCTGTCAATATAGACATATGAGGGCTTGTTTTTTGCAGGGGACAAGTTGTACTTTCAGATGAAATCATTTATTTTACCAAATAGTGTACAGGAAAATGGGATGGGAAAATGTCTGGTGAAATTGCAAATAAAAGTGCATTTACCCGTTTGTTTTTTTGGGTTTTTAATTCACCATATTCACTATATGGTACAACTGATGTGTCTGTGTGATACCTCCGGTCGGTACGAGTTCGTGGATACCAAACATGTATACTTTTACTGTTATGTAAGTGGTGAAAAAAATTCAGACTTTTTAAAGGAAAAGACTTTTGTGCCATTTTCCGTTACCTGTAGTGGTCTCATCTTTTGGGATCTGGGGCTGTGTGACACCTTTTTTTTTGCGGCTTGAGCGGATGTTTCTAATGATTCCATTTTTATATAGATGTGATGTTTTGGTCACCCAGTAATGCATTGTATTGCAATGTTGCAGCAACCAAAAAAAGGAATTTTGGTGTTTGGACTTTTTTCCATTACGTAGTTTTCAGATCAGATTGACTGACTTTATATTTTGATAGATCGTGGCATTTCTGAATGCGGCGATACTAAATGTGTGTATTTTTTTTTAAAAAGATTTATTTTTAATAGTGCAAAAGCAGGGTGATTTGAACTTTTATGTTTTTCAAACTTTTAAAAACTTTTTTTTCTTCATTATTTTACATGGCCCACTAGAGGGCCTCAGTGCTGCACAGAGCGATCGCTTCTCTTGACTTTAGATGAGCTATTGCTCATCTAACGACAGGGAAAATGGTGACTCCCTGTCAATGATGTCACTGGAACATCACAGGCAGGAAGTGAATAAGGACAGCTTCCGGGGTCATTACTTGCTTCACGGGAGCTGTGATCACAGCGGGGGAACAGCGTGATCCCTATCGGGTGCTTAGTGGTTAGCAATAGTGGTAAGCAACAGTGATGAGCGAATAGTGAAATACTCAGATTTGGGAGAATCGCAATGAGTACCTTGTTATACTCGCGTATTCATACCGAATAATGAGCCCAATGCAGTCAATAGAAAACGTCAGTAATTATTTGCCGGACCCAATGAAGAGGTCTGAGGGCATGAACAGGCTGAAATGTATGGGAAAATGATAAAACAGAATGGGAAGAGCCTAGAGAATATGCCTGCATGCATTTCTGACTCATATGGTTTCTGGGAGTAAGGTTGTCACAATATTACACCACTTTTACAGATTCAGAAGAACACTTACCAAACCTAAGTTAAATTGCATTTTACTGTGAAAAATGTTAAGAAACAGTTTTTCATGCATAATCACTAGTACATAAGGCTAAATAAGGAATAGAAAAATAAATGTCCTCTTTACTGTTTATTCACATGTAGTGTTTTTTCTTTTTCCAATTCGGAGGGCCCTGGCTTATACATTTTGTAGGTATCCCTATGCAGGAGGATCAGGATGCAGTGAAGAGATCTAACAGCCCTGGCGCAGTGATACATTATGTGATCACTGTGCCAGGGCTGTCAGATCACTTCACTGCAACATCAGGTCACCTGACCCAAGCCTCAGAGATCATGTGATCTCTGAGACTTGGGTTTGCACAGTGATGCTGCACTGTATGGCAATGATCTGCCATACAGTGCCTCATTACTGTGACACCAAAGACTGCAACAAGAGGACACTTGACCACTTGCTGCAGTCTCTGGATGTAGCAGAGGTGATTGAGCGTCGTGGGACCTTCGTTGTGGACTACGTCGGAGGCGATCAAGCGTCGTGGGACCTTCGTTGTGGACTACGTCAGATGTTTTTATAATAAATATGGAGTCCGAATTTTGTTTGTGTTTTTTTTTTTCAAATAAAAAGATTTTTCTCTGTGTGGTGTATTTTTTGATTATTTACTAGATTCCTAATGGCCAGGTCTAACATTGGCCCGACATTATGAATCTCGGGCTTAGTGCCAGTTGCCAATATAAAAGCTGGCATTAACCCCTTTATTACCCAGTTTGCCACCGGCACCAGGGCAACTGGAAGAGTCCGTGTACAGCACCAGAAAATGGTGCTTCAATGAATGCGCCATTTTCTGGGGCGGCTGCGGGCTGCAATTCGCAGCATGGGGGGCCCAGAACGCTTGGGCCTCTCCATGCTGAGGATTACAGCCCCGGCTGCCTAGTTGTACCTGGCTGGGCCAAAAATATGGCGAAGCCCAAGTCATTGTTTTTCTAGAATTAGTTCTTGTTATTGGAAACGGCGGTTAGATAGTCATTGGTGTTCTTTATTACAGCAGGAGTAAGGGGAAGATGTGTATAGTTGTGTGTCAACAGCATAAAGATGGTACTTTAAGCCAAATCTGCTGATGATCTGTCCAATCGGGGCTGTGTAGAGAGAGAAGAGGTCCAAGGACCGATCCCTAAGGGCCTCCAATAGTGAGAGGAAGAACAGAAGAAGTGGAGCCAGTAAATGATAAACTGAAAGAATGGTCAAAAAGATAGGAAGAGAACCCGGAGAGAGCTGTGTCCTTCATGCCAATGGAGTGCAGCATAGTGAGTAGGAGATAGTGGTCAACAGTGTCAAAAGCTGCAGAGAGATCAAGAAGAATTAGCAGAGAGTGTTCACCATTACGTTTTGCTGTCAGAAGGTCATTGGTCACTTTGGTGAGGGCAGTTTATGTAGAATGTAGGGGACGGAAACCAGACTGGAACAGATCTAGAAGAGAATGAGTGGAAAGGTAAAGCTGGTAAGGCAGGAATAGGTAAAGAAGGAATGCAGTGCCACTAAGCGGTTATTTTCTTTATTCCGTCAAATGAGACATACAGATACCCCGAAGGGGCCGCTATACACGTTTCGGAGGTATACTCCTTATTCGTTAGCGAACGTCCAAGGCAGGAATAGACCGGGTGGCTCCAAGAGTTTAGACATGAAGGTGAGATTGGAGACTGGTCTGCAGTTATTTGTGCAGGATGGGTCAAGAGACGTTTTCATTAATAATTGAGCAATGATAAGAGTGTTTGAAGGAGGAGGTGAAGATGCCAGAAGAAAGGGAAAAATTGAAGATTTTGGTCAGTTGAGTGGTGACCACCGGAAAGAGAGAGTAAGTGTGAGGGAATGGGGTCAGTGGTGCATGTAGTAGGACGAGAGGAAGAGAGGAGCCTGGAGACTTCTTCTTCTGTGACTGGGTCAAATGTGGATAGTGAGCCAAAGGAGATGTGGGGTGGAATGGGGGTAGCATCACTTGGGGGTTGAGAGCTGATATCCTGACGGATGTTTTCTATTTTCTCTCTGAAGTAAGAAGCCAGATCATCAGCACAGAGGTCAGTGATAGGGGCCTGCACTTTAGGACTGAGAAGAGAGTGAAAGGTGTCAAAGAGTTTCTTTGGGTTGTTAGATAGTGAGGAGATCAGGGTGGTGAAGTAGGTCTGTTTGGTGAGTTGAAGTGCAGAGTTGTAAGTTCTAGTGGATGAACTTTTCTGGTGTGCGAGTTTTCCTCCATAGGTGTTCAGCACTTCTAGAGCATCGCTGAAGGAATCGAGTTTGTGATGTGAGCCAGGGCTGTTTTAGTCTGTTTGGAGGTTCTGAGGGTGAGGGGCGTTACTTGGTCCAGGGTGCTTCTGAGAGTGTCATTGTAGTGATTCACAGCCAGGACAGGATAAGGAGGAGATTGGGGACAGTGATGAGAGTAGAGAGTCTGTGAGTGTATGAGGGTTAATGGCTTATAATTTTTGAATGTGATAGGTAGGGGTGCGCTGGGGTGGGCGAGGATTTGTGAGCGTGAAGGAGAGAATGTTGTGATCAGAGAGAGGAAGAGGCGAGTTATGAAAGGAGGAGGTTGGACAGAGCTAGACACAGACCAGGTCAAAGGTGTTACCATCTTTGTGTGTCTCATCGGTTGAGAGCTGTGAGAGGCCAAGAGAAGTTAGAGATAGGAGATGGGATGCAGATGGGGAGATGGGGCCGTTTATGGGATGTTAAAGTCTCCCAGAATAAGGGTTGGTAACTCTGAGGACATGAAGTGCGGCAGCCATGCGGAAAAAAGGCCGAGGAACTGGGTGGGTGACCCTGGGGGGTGGTATACCACCGCTACTCTGAGGGGAGGAGATTGAAGAGCCTGATGGTGTGGACCTCAAAAGAAGGGAATAAGAGTGATGGAGCTGGGGGGATGATCTGGAAAGTGCACTGTGGGTGCAGGAGTAAGCCGACTCCACCACGTCTGTTCCCAAGTCTTGGGGAATGGGAGAAATGTAATCCGCCATGAGAAGTAGCGGCTGGGGAAACTGTGTCTGAGTCCTGGATTTGGATTTCAGTGAGGGCCAGCAGATTAAGAGAGTTAGTGAGAAAGTAGTTGTGGATAAAGGGAAGCTTGTTGCATACAGACTGTGATTCCAGAGAGCATAAATTAAAAGAGGGAGATGAAGGTGTGCAATTAATGTTGATAAGGTTAGTAGGGTTTCTATGTGAGGTGGAGGAAGGGTTGAAGTTGGTAGAGGGTGGACCAGGATATGGAGAGATATCACCTGACAGGAACAACAGTAAAAGGAGAAAGAGCAAATAGTTTTTGGAATTGTGACATTGTCTATGATGCAATACTCTGGAATATGATGTACTTAGATTATTCAGTATGGGAGCTGTACATAGTAGAGAGAAGGAGAGAGGGGCTTATATGGATGAGGGGTGATGGAGGGGGTTGGGGTTTTGAATGTGAATGGCAAAGACACATAGGAAGATAGACATTGAAATAAAGGACATAGTTAAAAATGAGAGTGAAAGAGAGTGGGTTACCTGACTCTTGCCTTGACTAACTGCCATTGAAGTAACTGCAAGCCACTTAGCACTTGATGCCACCTCGGATGACATGCCACGCATGCACACCCCCCATGCGTGTACCCTTTAAGACAGAACTAAATTTACAGGGCACACTAAAGCATCAGGTGAGGGGGATTGTGGGAAGTCATATGGTTTCAGGTAATTAACAGATGGCCCTCACAACATGGATAAATAGATTATCAAAGGCAGCCATTCAATATTATGCCAGAATCTTGCACCAGAGAGTCACACCTTCCACAAGATAACATTTACAATGTGGGAAATAGTCATATACTGATAGGTAATGAATATAATGTATACAAATGACATAGGAAAGTTTACAATAAATGCGGAGATAGATACCATAAGGGTATGTGAGCAGAGGTGTAACTAGGTTTTCTGGCACCCGGGGCAAAGATTTATTTTGGCACCTCGCCCCTTTAGCAATATTGGTTTGCATGGAAAGGGATGGACGTTAAGACAACTTGCAGAAATGAACATTTTGAGTGAATTTAGATTGGGTTGTTGTCATCCAGAGGGCTAACAAAGTCTGGAGCAATCCAGTCCCTGTTGAATTTTATGAGAGTAAGCCTGTCTGCATTTTCTGTTGAGAGCCATGTACACCTGTTATGATTGTCCTAGCAGAACTAAAAACATGCTCAGACAACACACTTGCAGTACGACAGGCCAGCACCTCCAAGGCGTATAAGGAGAGTTCAGGCCAAGTGTGCAGCTTGGACACCCAATAATTTAAGGGAACTGAAGTGCCAGGAAGGATGCAGGTATGGTCACTTAAAAACTCCTTGACCATGTTGGTCAACTCCTTCTCATTTGTCATTACATACTCCCACAGATAACCCTTGCTGATGTGACGGTTTATTGAAACTGGCCCAGTTTTTGCACATTTTACCTTCACCTCTGTTGCACCTGGTGTGCATGTGCCTCCCCTTTACACCTTGCTGTTGAAAAAGGAGAATTTCGTATACTTACCGTAAATTCCTTTTCTCTTAGCCTCTAATTGGGGGACACAGGACCGTGGGTGTTATGCTGCTGTCCACTAGGAGGCGACACTAAGCAATCTGCAAAAGAGTAACAGTGGCTCCTCCTCCTCAGCATACACCCCTGGGGCAGGCACTGCCTCCTCAGTTTTGTGCTAAAGCAGTAGGAGAAGTAACGAGGTTAACCAATACCAACAAAGCCTGGCAAGGCCATAACGTAACAATATAAGAGTAACAAAAACCACTAGAAACAAGGCCGTATGGCCAACAGGGTGGGTGCTGTGTCCCCCAATTAGAGGCTAAGAGAAAAGGAATTTACGGTAAGTATACAAAATTCTCCTTTTCTCCTTCGCCTCATTGGGGGACACAGGACCGTGGGACGTCCCAAAGCAGTCCCTGGGTGGGAAAGACAATGGAACTAATGATACTGAACAAGTCAGTAAACAGATAAATACCTACAGGTGAGCAACTGCCGCCTGAAGGATGCACCTACCCAGACTAGCGTCCGCCGAGGACTGGGTATGAAACACGGTAGTGCTTGGTAAAAGTGTGTAAACTCGACCAGGTGGCCGCCTTACACACTTGGAGAGCCGAGGCTTGGTGCCGAACGGCCCAAGAGGCCCCCACGGCTCGGGTAGAATGTGCCTTGATCCCCGCTGGAAGAGGAGCAGTTTTCATCTTGTAGGCTTCTTGGATAGCTGATCTAATCCACCTAGCCAGTGTAGCCTTGGAAGCTGGCATACCCTTACGAGGGCCTTCCGTCAGAATGAACAGAGTACCTGACTTACGGAAATGCGCAGTTCTAGACACATAAATGCGAAGCGCCCTGACGAGATCCAGAGTATGCAAAGCTCGTTCGAACCTGTGAACCGGAGCCGGACAAAAGGAGGGCAATGAAATATCCTCATTCAAATGAAATGAGGAGACAACCTTAGGCAGGAATGACGGTACCGGACGTAGTACAACCTTGTCCTGATGGAAAACCAGGAAGGGTGGCTTACAAGAAAGCGCAGAGAGTTCCGACACTCGGCGAAGGGAAGTGATAGCCACTAGAAAAACCACCTTCAGAGTCAGAAGGAGGAGAGAGGTGTTCCGAAGAGGTTCAAAGGGAGGTTCCTGCAGAGCCGTAAGTACCAGGTTAAGGTCCCATGCGTCTAAAGGGCGTTTCTACGGAGGAACAATGTGATTGACTCCTTGGAGAAAAGTTTTAACCTGTGGCTTCACAGCAAGGCGGCATTGAAAAAGTACTGAAAGAGCTGAAATCTGACCCTTAAGGGAACCTAGGGAGAGACCAGATTCTAACCCCGACTGAAGGAACCCTAGAACTAACGGCAAGGAATAGGGAAGAGGGGGTTGATCCCGAGAAGAGCACCACGCGAAAAAGGCTTTCCAGGTGCGATGATAAATTTTTGCCGATGCCGACTTCCGTGCTCTGATCATGGTCTGAATAACGGCAGAGGAGAAACCTGCTTGGGTTAGTACCCAGGTCTCAAGGGCCACGCCATCAAATTCAGGGCGTCTGAATTCTGGTGGTAAAACGGGCCCTGAGACAGGAGGTCGGGGCGACAAGGGAGGCGCCAGGGAACGTCCGCCGTGAGCTGCACGAGATCGGCGTACCATGCCCGTCTGGGCCAGTCTGGGGCAATGAGAATGACTGGAATGCCCTCTTGCTTGATCTTCCGCACCACTCTGGGAATGAGAGGCAGAGGAGGGAAGATGTAAGGCAGCTGGAACTGAGACCAATTCTAAACTAGGGCATCCGCCCCTAGAGCTCGCGGGTCGTGAGATCTGGCTATAAACATGGGGACCTTCGTGTTGAACCGAGATGCCATCAGATCTACGTCCGGAGTCCCCCAGCGACGGCATATTTGTTGGAACACGTCGGGATGTAGAGACCACTCTCCCGAGTCCATGCCCTGGCGACTGAGGAAATCCGCTTCCCAGTTTTCCACTCCCGGATATGAACTGCTGACAGCGTTGAGTTCGTCGATTCTGCCCAGTGTAGAATGCGTTGCACTTCGTGCATGGCCTGGAGACTGCGGGTTCCGCCTTGATGGTTGATGTATGCCACGGCCGTGGCATTGTCTGACTGAATCCGGACTTGTGTTCCCGCCACCATGGAATGAAAAGCCTTCAGAGCTAGAAATATGGCTCGGATTTCCAGGAGATTGATGGGTTCGGCCGACTCCGCTGGGGACCATGTTCCCTGCGCTGTGTGATGACGATGTACCGCTCCCCATCCGCTGAGACTTGCGTCGGTGGTGACTATCTTCCAGCAAACCGGTAGAAAGGACCTTCCCCTTGTGAGGGAACGAGGTTTGAGCCACCAATGGAGGGAGCTCCTCGCTGCAGGAGACAACCGGAATAATCTGTCCAGGGCAGAAGGGTTCCTGTTCCACAAAGTCAGAATCGCCCGTTGGAGAGGCCTGAGGTGAAGTTGAGCGAACGGCACCGCCTCCATAGAGGCAACCATCCTGCCCAAGACTCGCATGGCGAACCGAATCGATTGAGGAAACGGCCGTAGGAGGGTGCGGACTCCCTGTCGAAGGGCCTTCGCCTTTTCCTGAGGGAGAAGGACCAGACCCCTGGGGGTGTGGAAGCGCATCCCGAGGAATGTTAGACATTGTGACGGGACTGGTGACGACTTCCGCAGATTCACCAACCAGCCTAGACGACGCAGGGTGTCCACCGTGATGGAAACACTCTGCTGACACTCCCTGAATGAGGGAGCTTTGATGAGCAAATCGTCTAGGTATGGGAGGACTACCATTCCTCTTGTGTGCAGTATGGTCATGACAGCCGCCATGACCTTGGTGAACACCCTGGGAGCAGTCGCTAGGCCGAACAGGAGGGCCACAAACTGATAATGGTCCTGGTTGATGGCGAAGCGGAGAAACCGCTGGTGAATTGCCGCGATTGGGATATGAAGGTAAGCGTCCTGTATGTCGATGGACGCGAGAAATTCGTCCTTCTCCATGGACGCTATGATGGAGCGCAGTGACTCCATGCGGAAATGCCGAACCTTCACGAAGGAGTTTAACTGTTTTAGATCTAGAATGGGGCGAACCGCTCCTCCTTTTTTGGGTACCACAAAAAGGTTTGAATAGAACCCTTGGAAGCGTTCGGCTGGCGGCACCGGTATGATGACACCGGCTGTCAGAAGGGAATTTACCGCTTGAAAGAAGGTACGAGCTTTGGGCGGATGAGCAGGTGGGATTGACAGAAAAAAACGATTTGGAGGAAGGGCCGTAAATTCTATGGTGTATCCGGAAGACACCAAGGTGGTTACCCACTTGTCGTCGGTAGAAGCGAGCCAGACCTGACGAAAGCGAGAAAGTCGGCCGCCAACCTGAATAGTGTCTCCCGAAGGGGGAGTCAGGAAGAAGAGAATCTGCTAGGCTTTGAGCCCTTAGATCTGGACTGCCGAGAATGGGACTGCCAGTTTGCGCCAGTCTTCCGTGTCGTCTGGGTGCGTTCCCTACGGGGGGACCTATTGGCCGCCGTCGGGGGCTTCGAGACTGACCAACCAAAGGAGTTCCGAAAGGAGCGGAAACGGGTTTGTTGGCGACGAGTGAAGGGTCGCTTAATCTGACGTTGTGGAAGAGAGGTACTCTTACCCCCAGTGGCGTCTGAAATCAATTGATCCAGCTTTTCGCCAAATAAACGGCCACCATTGTACGGAAGACATGTGAGCGACTTTTTTGACGCTGCGTCTGCCTTCCACTCTCTTAGCCAGAGGGCTCGCCTAATAGTTATGGCGTTGGAAGCCGCAGCCGCGGCACAGTTAGCCGAATCGAAGGCAGCATGCATAGAATATTCGGCGGTAACCGCAATTTGAGTAACCTGGTCTAACAAGGCCGGGTCGACCTGCAAGGACCGAAGAGCCGAGTGTACCGAATGAGCCCTAGTCATAATAGCCTTAGAGGCCCAGACTGAAGCAAAGGCTGGGCCTAGAGAGGATCCTGAGGCCTCAAAAACGGACTTCGCCATCTGCTCTACCTGACGGTCAGTGGCGTCCTTTATGGATGAACTGTCCGGTAAGGACAGGAGGGTCTTGGTAGCGAGACGGGATACGGGCGGGTCCACCTGTGGCGGATCTGTCCAATCCTGGGTAACCTTAGGCAGAAAAGGATAACGTGTTTCCAGAGCCTTACGGTTACCAAACCGTTTGTCAGGATGTAACCTATGCTTTTTAAGAATTTCCTGGAACTCTGGATGGTCCGAGAAATGCTTGTGTGGTCTCCTGGCTCTTTTAAAGGACACCTTGTGCTCCGGCACATCAGCCGGAGGGTCTGACACCTCCAGGACCTGGTTGATGTCAGTAATCAAATCCTCCACCAGTGCCACCGTATCGGTCGTATCTAAGTCTAGGGACTCATCTAAGTGACCCTCTGAGTCCGTAGAACAGAGACCTTCGGACTCCTGCGCGTCATCCTGACGCCTGCGGGATGCAGATCCCGCAGGGGACTCTGGAGATGGAGGAGGTCTCTTACGGCCAGAGTCGGAGACTGACGGGGCAGGGTCGGCAGTATGTCGCGGTTCCAAGACTTCTGGCTGAGGCGCAGAAGCCTGAACGGCGGGTTCAGGAGGCGAACGGGCTTGCATAAACTGCAGCAGTGTGGCAGACAATCTGTCAATGGACTGCGTCATATTCTGAGACATAACTGCGGCCCATGCAGGGGTAGGGTCAGGGGCACTGGTAGCCGTCCGGACAGTGGGGTCTCAGTATCTGCAGCCTGCGTGCAGCTCTCACAATGTGGCGAGGTGCATCCTGCAGGGAGGTCAGCCTGACAAATAGTGCAGGTAGCATAGAAAGTGCTGGCTGCCTTGGAGCCTTTCTTACTCTTACTGCCAGACATTGTGGTATGGGCTATAGTACAGAAATAGAGATAACCAGGAGACCCCTGAGTAAACAGGCACTCTCTAGCTATCCAGCTAGGTGCCTGGACCCTTAGTGGTGAGGCTGAATAGGGTCACTGTGGAGACTTTCCCCCTGTAACAGTGCCTGCTGCAGGAGGGGATGTGGAGGAGAGGGAGAGAGAGAGACAGAGAACCTCTGCAGAGCAGATCCCTGCAGAGGTCTTACCAGTGCCAGCGCCGCTGTCCAACAGGCCGCCCGGATCCTGTGTCCCCCCTGGATGGCTGAACGCTCCACGTGCTGTAATGGCGATCGTGGAGGAGGAGGAAGGGGCGGAGCTAAACGGGCGGGATCCGGCCTGGAAAACGCGCCCTTTCTCGGCTCCGCCCCCGCTATGGCGCGCGGTCAGCGTCATCCAGCGGGGCGGGACGGGGGCGGCACAGGGGCGGCGACCTCCGCGCTAGGCCCAAGCCGGGGCCTCAATTAGTTGAGGTCCCCGGAAATAGTGAGGGGCCGGCGCGGAGGCGCGAAAAAAACCGCTGGGGGTCCAGAAAAACGGGGGGAATGTGATGTCCCCCCTTGGCAGTGGCGGAGAACCGCCAGTATAGCAGGGGGTCTTGTACTGAGTTGAAAAGCTGCACTTGGATGCAGCTTGTAAGTGCCCAGCTGCTGTGCCCCTGTCAGCCTTGTGCCTGAGGCCTGGCTGCAGTAAGTGCCCTCTTATCCAGCCCAGCATCCCCTGTGTAGGCTCCTGCCTAGCCTGCGCTGCTGCAGGCAGTCATGCAGTCTCCAGTCCATGCAGTCTGTGCTGCTGATACCTGGTGTTGCCACTGCCTAAAACACCCAGGGGTGATTAGGGGGACGTCATCTGGCAGGCAGTTATCTCTACTTCACCTCAGACCGCAGGGAATGAGGAAGGTGGATGTTATGCTGGGCTGTCTCAACTTTAACCCAGCAACCCAACAGTGGGAGGCCGAGAAAGGAGTACGGCATATGTAACGATTCTCAACTTCAACCCAGCGCCCCAACAGTGGGTGGCCGAGGAAGGAGCATGCCGGGGGCCACGCCGGACCCACTTTTCTTCTTTATGATGAAAATTCACCAAGAGGAAAATGGACGTGTGCCTCCTTCGACACTAAGCAAAAAACTGAGGAGGCAGTGCCTGCCCCAGGGGTGTATGCTGAGGAGGAGGAGCCACTGTTACTCTTTTGCAGATTGCTTAGTGTCGCCTCCTAGTGGACAGCAGCATAACACCCACGGTCCTGTGTCCCCCAATGAGGCGAAGGAGAAAGAGGCTGTACCTCTTCCACCAGCGATATTTGAGGCTGATCGTTTCAACATCTGATCTACAACGGCCCTCTTGAATGATTCCATTGTGCAACCCTTTTGTGACTCTGAAATGAGAGAAGAAAATTTCTTCTTGTATTGGGTGTTTAGAAATGTGGACAATCAGTATTTGTTGGTGGCCAAAATGTCTATTACATGAGGGTCTTGGGAAAGATAGTTGGATATGAACTCTGCCATGTGGGGCGAACTACAAAGAGCCAAAAACTGTGTGTCCCCACCCAGACGAACAATAACCATCCTTCCCTCCTCACATTGCCTCGCCTCCTCCTCTACCACATTGCCTCACCTCCTCTTCAGGCCATCCATGCTGGACAGACACTAAGCTAGGTTGGGAGTCCCCTCTTAGCACAGAAAATCAAGTCCTGTTCCTTCTTATCTTCTTCATCATTATCACCCAATGTTGGCTGAGAATATTGGCTGGGCTGGGTAGTATCACCCATTGGAAAATATTGCTCCATTGCCACCTGCTGGGCACTCAAAGCTTCCTCTTTCAGATTATGCAGCAACCGTTTCAACAGACAGAGCAGCGTGATGGTTACGCTCATAATAGCCTCATCACTGCTCACAATCGCGAGCTTTAAAGCCACCACCAGGTTACGGCAATTATCACACACAACCAGACCTGGTTGGAGGTTTAGTGGGGAGAGACACTAATCTGTCCCTTCATTTATTTCTTGCAACAGCTCTTCTGCAGTATGTGGTCTATAACCTGAGCAAATGAGCTTCAGCAGAGCATGTTGCTGCTACACTGATGCAGAGCTTCCAGCTTGGGAGTGATGGTAAGGCCCCTTTCACACTGGAGATTTTTAAAAATGCGGCAGTTACGGTAAAAAAAATGCTTCCGCCGCATTTACCGCATAATGGCCGCACTTGCGGCAAGCCCCATGCATTGTCTATGAGGCTTATGGTAAGTGTGCGGCAGCCACGGCAAGTGCGGTTTCGGCAGTTGTGGCCACGGAAAAAAATCTCCGCTGACCGCGTTTTTTTTCGCGGCTGCATCTGCCGAAACCGCACTTGTCGCACCTGCTGCACACTTACCTTAAGCCCCATAGATAATGTATGGGGCTTGCCGCAAGTGCGGCCATTATGAAGTAAATGCGGCAGATGCGTTTTTTTTACCGTGACTGCCGCATTTTACAAAAAACCTCAGTGTGAAAGCACCCTAAAAGTAATTCAGCAGATAAAGAGCAGGAGGAGGGGAGAAGGGAACTGGCATATGAGGAGACGGAACTACTTATGGAAGTTGGGCCTGCTATTCTTGATGTGAGTAGGATGTGTGTTGTCCCAGGTAGCGACTATGTCACACCCTCCACCATGTTCACCCAGTGTGACATCAGAGAAATGTATCGTCCCTGTCCACAAGTCTGTTAAGTGAACCTTCCCGGTTACGGCGTTGGTCAGAACACAGTTGATATTGTTTTGCACGGGTAACGCAGGGACAGCACACCGGGCAATTAGTGGCATCTGGGAGCTGAGTATTGTGAGGCAGCCAAAGTCAAGAGATCAAGGAAAGACTCTGTTCCCACAATCTTAAACGACAACATTTCCAGGGCTAGCAATCTGTGCATTTAGTGTTTGTGCCTGTGAGCGCTTCCTTTCCAAGATCTAGGGAAGGGACAAATGCACCCTTCTCTGGGACAATGAAGTGGACGTGGTTAATTGCTGTGTCTGTAAAACTACAGCTTGTGAGCAGGAGTTATGTGGGCCTGCTTCCTGGACAGCAGATTGGGAAGGACAGAGAACAGGCGAAATGGCTGTGGTTTCACCAGGAGACACAGATTTTGCACTCAGGTGTTCCACTCAACTACTGGGGTACTTGGCTGCCATGTGCTTGAGCATATTGCTAGTGCTCAGGTTGACATTCTTCTTGCTTCTGCTCAGCTTGGTATGGCAGATGCTACAAATTACAGTGTCTTTCTATGGAGGACTATAAAAAAAAACCCTAACATACAGTGGAAGAATGCACCCTTGGCCTGAGATCTGGCCGAGTTGGGGTGCTCTTGGGAACAGTTGACCCAGTTCTTATTCTGATCAAACCACTACCTCTTCTTGCCTGTTTTGGTGCTATGAATCCATCCCCCTCTGTGCAGCTGTGCTCACTATGCGTGCCACCAGTCCAGCCTTCTCATCGACCACCTCATCTTCCAATTCCGATATCTGATCCTCCTTCTGAGTTGAGATTTTAGTTTGACTGGATGTTAACTGTCTCATCATCATCATCATCATCCACTGCTTGAGACAGTAAATCATGTTACTCAAAGTGGCTTTCTTCTGGCCGTGGGTGCTCAAATATTTGCGCGTCAATGCACACCACTTCCTCAAGTCTCTCTTTAATGCTGCACGGTGAGAGACCAGAGAACAAAAGGACATGTATAAAACAGATCCTGGAAGTGGCCAAGTTTGGGATCATATGTCTCGTGTGACTCATGATGGGGGAGGAAGGAGGATGAGGTTGAGGATTGAACGGCGCATCATTTTGGCAACCGAGACTAGACTGTGTGGAAGATTTGGTGCTGCTTGAGAACGGACTAGAGGCCTTTTCTGTCATCCAAGACAGAACCTGCTCGAACTCTTCTTGCTTCAACACAGATTGACAGCAAAGACCGGAAAATTGTGGCAGGAACATTGTAGATGCATCAACCTTCTTCTGACCTGTGAGTCACACTGCCTTGGCAGGCAATACCATCAACACCACACGCACAGCCCTTAACAGCAGGCTTTGGTATAGTGTATTTTGGACATACTGTATATCGTATATACTTCATTTGGCAAGAAAAATATAACCCCAAACGTAGGGTGCAGATGTCAGTTTTTACACGACAGCAAAAAATGGTAGTACTATATTTCACAGTATTTGAATAGCTCACTAGGTCCCTATTAATATTTTGGACTTTTTGGCGCAGGCCAAGCTAAATGTGACTCCAAAAATTATAGGAGGAAGAAGGACCAGTGCTTTTTAACTGACACCAGAAAATGGAAATACTCTATTATACAGTATGCAATGTGTGCTGGAAATGTAACTCTAAAAAGAGTTGTTATACTAATATGGACATACTGTAACATTACTCTGTTTTGTCTGTCCCTGCTCCACAAACTCACCCTAAGCTATTCTGACCTAGTAGAGACTTGATGTAGCTCTTAAAAGAGCTGTTGTGTTATATTTAGGTGGTGGAAACACTCTCCCTACATGCTGCTCGTTCTGTCCCTATGTTCACACTACACTGTTTCTGGATACAATGTATGCAAGATGGCGAAGGCAGGGCTAATATAGACCCTATGATGCTAGGCGGCCAGCCAATCACAGTAACGCCACAAACAACATAACTATGGCATTAGTGTGATTAGCAACCAAGCCTAGCATGTTTAATGGCTGAAAATCAGGTGCCAAACATGCTGGACAGGACACTCGAATCTCGTGAGGGGAGGACCAATACTAGCCTAAATACTGTGATATCCGTGCAAGTACCGAATAGTGACAAGCAGATTTGCTCATCACTAGTTAAAAGACTAAACAGAAGCACAAGTCATTTTTACATAAAATGAAATGTCCGTTATTTTTCGGACTATAAGACACACCGGACTATAAGACGCACCCAAAATTTAGAGGAGGAAAATAGGGAAAAAGAAATTAAGTAAAAAATGTGCTTTTAATTAACTGTTATGGGGAGATCTGCTGCTGACACTGTTATGGGGGTGTTGCCCCCATCCAGGTTATATTTGTTCCCCATCCTGGATATACCCTCCTATCCTGGTATACAGCCTCACAGTCTAGTATAGCCTCCCATCCTGATACATACTCCCTTCTCCCCCATCCTGGTATATAGCCCCCAATCCTGGGATATTGCACCCCCCATCACTGTATATGCCCCCCATCCTGGAATACTGCAGCCTTCCCCCATCCTGATATGCCCCCATCCTGGGTACTGCAGCTCTCCCCCATCAGTGGATATTTGCAGCTCCCTATTAGTGGATATGGCCTCATCCTGGCATATTTCAGTCCGCATCAGTGGGTATGGCCCCCATCCTGGCATATTGCAGCCCCCCATCAGTGGATATGTCACCCATCTTGGCACATTGCAGCCATTAGTGGATATGGCACGATCCTGGCATATTGCAACCCCCATCACAGGATATAGCCCCACCCTGGCATATTGCAGCCCCCATCAGTAGATATGGCCCTCTCCTGCAGCACACATTAAAATATTAAACGTTATACATACATATCTGTCCGTCGTCCCCTCCCTCTGCAGCCGCATCAATCTCTTCCTGTCTGTGCGAGCCAGCATCCGATCA
This sequence comes from Allobates femoralis, assembly GCA_033576535.1. NCBI lineage: Eukaryota > Metazoa > Chordata > Amphibia > Anura > Aromobatidae > Allobates > Allobates femoralis. The sequence goes on from JARQOC010000004.1 coordinate 171,156,871, forward strand.
TGTGACTGGGACGTGCAGAGATGACATCGCTGTGCAGTGCTGGGTCGCATGATCGATGCTGGCTCGCACAGACAGGAAGAGATCGATGCGGCTGCATAGGGAGAGATGGAGGGGATGACAGACTGGTATGTATGTGAGCCATTTATTATTTTAATGTGTGCTGCAGCAGGGGGGACATATCTACTGATTGGGGGCAGCAATATGTCAGGATGGGGGGGGTGTCAGTACACTTAGTGTACTGTAATATACACTGCCTCCCGCCACTGTTCAGTGCTAGCTTCAACACTCAGAGGTGGACAGCGGGATGCAGTAAATATTACATTAGACTAATGAGCGAGCCCACGTGACCAAGAGCTGCTTCTGGAGCCCCTGCCAGCCTCCTCCAGAGCCGACGCCCCCCTCGAGCACTGCACAGCATGTTATATTAGGACCATAAGACGCTCCTCCACAATCTGGGGGGAAAAAAGTGCATCTCATGGTCCGAAAAATAAGGTATATATATTTTTTAGTGTTTTCTTTGTCCTTTTTTGTGTGTGGTTGTGGACCAGCTGCAAATATGCCAGAAAAACACATCATGTGAACCTACCCTTAAAGGGCTTTTCAAGAAAATTTTTGGTGGCGTTTTACTGTTCTCTTTTGAAAACAAAATTTATTATAGAAGCTAAACACAAAATATAAAATGCAGGACAAGCAGCTTTAGGTGTCAATTTTTTTTCCAGAAAACACAGCACACCCCAAGACTAGTGCTGATTTCTACCAGGTTCTCATAGGGGGCCGTTACACGCTACGATATATTAAACGATATCGGCTGGAAAGTCATGTGATTGAGATCGCTACAACAATTTATTGATATCGCTTGTGCGGTGTCACAAGCATAGATCTCGTTAACTATTTTTCAATTGGCAGCACGCCAGCGATCCAGGCCAGCCAGTGTCAGGAACAGGCGAAATCGTTAAGGTCCCTTTTGCATCAGCATTTTATGCTGATCGCGGCAGATTTACCGCATCTGCCGCCTAACCGTCACACTTGCGGTTCACCTGCGGCAAGCCCCATGCAATGTCTATGGGGCTTGCGGCAGATGCGGCCGCAAAAAAAAAACGCTGCAAAAGCCTTGTAAGGGTATGTGTACACGATCCAGAGGTACTGCCAGTGTCTCTGGACCTGAGGGAAGTCAGGGATGAACACAGCCGCCGCGTACACATGATCTGCGTTCGGTGCAGGGCGGCTTCTCCCTGCATTCACCTGCAGGAGATCAAATATCGTTTAGATATCACCAACGATCTCACGGGAGTGCGTTCGTTAGGACATCGTTGGTGAGATGTCACACATGTAGATATCGTGAACGACGCACCAACGATCCAGCAAGCAGCTATCGTTCACACAACCCAGCGAACGATACCTGCTCACTGCTGTGAATAGGCGAAGTAGTTAACGACATTGTTGTCACGGTGTCACACACAACGATGCAGCAGGTTGGCTGATCGAGAATCGTTTGATTTGTTGATATGTTCTCAAATCTGCGATCAACGATCCAACGATTTATCGTAGTCGTATCTCGGTGTCAGACGCAACGACGTACTAACGATGTCGTTTGAACAACTCCAAACCTTTGACGCTTGAGCGATATCGTTCACGATCTCGTACCGTGTAACGGGACCTTTAGGCTGCTTTCATATCAGTGTTTCTCGGCAGATCTGGCAGCTTTGCATGATTTGCCGGGACACTTGCAACAAGGCTGCGTTTGACCTAATGCATTCCCTATGGGACTTGCACACATGTACGGCACTTGTGGTTTTGTGGCGATCTGGCACTTGCAACAACAGACAAAAACTGCTGCTGGCAGCGCTTTTATGACTCGCCGCAAGTGAAAAACTGCAAGTACTGCATATGTCTGGAAGTCCCAAAGGGAATAAATTAGGCCGAATGCAGTCCTGCAGCAAGTGTTCCATTACGCAGCAGATGAGGCAAAATGCCGGATCTGCCATGAATGGCGAGAAACACTGATGTGAAAGTAGCCTATCATGCTGCAGAAATGCAGAAGTGTGGCAACCCGCACCGCAGAAGAGATAATGCAGTGGAGTGGGGAAGCACAGTGGGCATTAGTCATGTCTTTCCTGAATGATCTGGCACAAAGAGCTGGCTGTCTGCTGTGACTGACAGGAGGCAGCTCTCCACTGTAAGTGAGCCAATTCTTTTTTTTGTTTTTTTACCCTATGACTGCTGGTGACTGGGTACTGGGAGAGCAGGGATTGAAGTACTATGTGTAGAATGGAAAGGACCTGTGGTGCTCCTACCAATTGAAAGCTTCCACTCACAGTGATTGTCTCCTTAGTGCACATGACCTGTGATGTCATTAAGGTCTTTAAAGAGGACCCGTCACCAAACCAGGCATGGTGATCTAATTACAGCACTGGATGCAGCATGTCTGCAGCATGCAGACAAGGGGTCCCCCAGCACTTGAGCAGCCCTGCACCCCGAGATAATACAGTTAGAAAACTTACATGCTACAGCCACTAAGGAGGTGGCTAGAGGCTGGAGCCAAAGGGCAGATTCACACCCCCTGCATGTGTAATCTGCCCACCGCTGCCAATCATTCTCTCCCTGTCTGCAGCATTTAGGCCACGTGCACACGTTCAGTATTTGATAAGTTTTTCACCTCAGGATTTGTAGCCAAAACCAGGAGTGGATGATTAAATACAGAAGTGGTGCAGGTGTTTCTATTAGACTTTTCCTCTCATTGCTCCACTCCTGGCTTTGTCTATAAATCCTGAGGTAAAAAATTCATCAAATACTGAATGTGTGCACATGGCCTTAAATAGAGTTTTTTTTTCTCTCTCCCAGAAAGTCCGTTTAGCCCTGCTCCCTGAGGGGCGGGGCTAAACGGAGAGAAAAAAAAACCTGTTTAAATGCTGGAGAAGAGGGAGAGAATGATTGGCAGCAGTGGGCAGATTAAACATGCAGGGGGTGTGAGTCTGCCCTTGGCTGCAGCCCCTAGCCACCTCCTTAGTGGCTGTAGCATGTAAGTTTTCTAACTGTATTATCTCGGGGTACAGGGCTCTCAAGTGCTGGGGGACCTCTTGTCTGCATGCTGCAGACATGCTGTATCCAGTGCTGTAATTAGATCACCATGCCTGGTTTGGTGACAGGTCCTCTTTAAGTAGTTTGCTGACACGGTATATAAAATGTAGGAATCAGAGCCTCAGATAGACTGACAGTTTTATTTCAGTCAGCCAGGGAGATGATTGTTGATTCTGCTCCCATCTTATGGGAGTTCCGCTCCCCTCCCCCAGTCTCTGCTCTTTCTGCTCCCTTCCTTCAGTCCCAGTCTCTGCTTTCTTCTCTCCCCTCCCATGGTCCCAGTCTCTGCACGCTCTCTGGTTTCAGTCTCAGCTAACTCCGCACCCCTCCTATAGTTAGTCCTGGTCTCTGGTCTGTCCGCTCCCCTTCCCGGTTCTGGTCTCTGCTCGCTCCACTCCCCTCCCCGGTTCTTGTCTCTGCTCGCTCCACTCCCCTCCCCTGGTCTCCGCACCTTCCCCAGTTCTGGTCTGTGCTCGATCTGCTCCTCTCCCCCCATCTCTGCTCATTCTGATCCTCTTCCCCGGTCTCTCCACGCTCTGCTTCCCTCCCCCAATCCCTTGCACCTTCCCCCCTGGTTCCAGTCCCTGTTTGCTCCACTCCCTGCACCCTCCCTGGTTCTGGTCTCTGCTTGCTCCACTCCCCTCCCCCAACACTCTGATTACTCCACTTTTCTTCCCCAGTCTCCGCACACTTCCCAGTTCCAGTCTCTGCTTGCTCTGCTCCCCAACTACGGTCCTGGTCTCGCATGCTCAGCTTCCCTCCCCCAGTCCCCGCACGCCCCCGTTCCAGTCTCTGCTCGCTCAACTTCTCTTCCCTCCCCTGGTCTCCGCACCCTCCCCGGTTCTGGTCTCTGCTTGCTCTGCTCCCCTTCATCGAATCTAGTCTCTGCTTGCTCCGCGTCTGTGCACCCTTCCTGGTTCTGGTCTCTGCTTGCTTCGCTCCCCTCCTACGGTCCTGGTCTACGCATGCTCAGCTTCCCTCCCCTGGTCTCCGCACCCTTCCTGGTTCTGGTCTCTGCTCACTCTGCTTCCAATGACAGATAGAAAGTTTCACAGGAGTTGATAATCTGAGGACAAAGGAATGATAAAAAAACGTCTGTACTGCTCACTACCTATACTCACTATACCTGTACAGGTATGTAGTGAGGAGACACTGTACAGACAGGGTTCTGCAATCATCACAGGGTCAAGTCTAGTATTACACTGGGGAACAATTTGAAAAAGATTTTCTATTGAGTTAGGTTTTTGAGCTGATTTATACTAACATTGGCATGCTGATTCCAAAAATGTAGTCAGTTTTTTTCTAGCACGTCAAGTTTTTCCTCCACAACTTACCTGCCAGAGAAGCACAATTGCACTGATATCTGTAATAAGACTTGTTATCTGATTACAATTCGACTCATATAGAGCTATGTGGCAACTTGTAAGAGTAGTCACAACTGAGACAGTGTGGTGAGAGGTGTGTGCAAGCTCCCAATACGTCATAATTATCAATATCTTGAAAAAAAAAAACACTTTTAGGTACAATAGTTTACATATTTTTGAGAAGACAAAAATCCTATAGTTCAAAAACTTGACGTGATAGAGAAAAACTGAGATCATTTCTGGATTCAGCATCCAAAAATTAATTAAGAACAGTTGTCTGACCTAACTCCTAAAAAATTGTGTTCCCCAGTGTCATTTTAAAAAAAGAGACGGACCACTAAAGAGTCGGATGCCCATCACTAAAGAGCCGGACTGCCCATCACTAAAGAGCCGGACTGCCCATCACTAAAGAGCCGGACTGCCCATCACTAAAGAGCCGGACTGCCCATCACTAAAGAGCCGGACTGCCTATCACTAAAGAGCCGGACTGCCTATCACTAAAGAGCCGGACTGCCCATCACTACAGTGCCGGACTGCCCATCACTAAAGAGCCGGACTGCCCATCACTAAAGAGCCGGACTGCCCATCACTAAAGAGCCGGACTGCCCATCACTAAAGAGCCGGACTGCCCATCACTATAGAGCCGGACTGCCCATCACTACAGTGCCGGATGCCTATCACTAAAGAGCCGGACTGCCCATCACTACAGTGCCGGACTGCCCATCACTAAAGAGCCGGATGCCCATCACTAAAGAGCCGGACTGCCATCACTACAGTGCCGGATGCCCATCACTAAAGAGCCGGATGCCCATCACTAAAGTGCCGGACTGCCCATCATTAGAGTGGCGGACTGCCCATCATTAGAGTGGCGGACTGCCCATCATTGGAGTGCGGACTGCCCATCACTAAAGTGCCGGACTGCCCATCATTAGAGTGCCGGACTGCCCATCATTAGAGTGGCGGACTGCCCATCATTAGAGTGGCGGACTGCCCATCATTGGAGTGGCGGACTGCCCATCATTGGAGTGGCGGACTGCCATCATTGGAGTGCCGGACGCCCATCACTAAAGAGCAGATAATCTAAATGGAGTGAAGTGCGCCCGCACCGGGGTTTATATACTGCAGGACGCCCGTACAGCCGCCTTACAGGTTCCAGGCCCCTCCTTGCACATCCCGGGGCCCGCCGCCTCACACGTCACACATCCCGGGGCCCGCCGCCTCCACACATCCCGGGGCCCGCCTCACACGCTCCCTGACCCGTCTCCCCGCCCCGGCCACTTAGACCCGCTTACAGTGCGGCTCCACCCTCCAGCCGATCACGTGATAGTCAGCCTTCCCGCCGCCTCTCGCGCCACTGTCCCGCCCACCAGCTCTTTCCCCTAATTGTTGCCTGTGCCGCTCAGCCTAACTTCATCTGACTCTGCCTATCGGGAAGCTTCGCTTGATTGCCACGCCCCAACACTGTGACAGTGTTCCGATGCTGATGCAGGATTGGCTGGTGCGTCTGTCATTCACAGCCATACTTGGCCAATCAGTGACTTGGCTCCCAGTTTGACTGTTGAGGGAAGTGTGAGCTGTGGCTGCAGTCGCTGCTGTGGTGACGGTGCAGGAACCCATGCAGGAGGCGCTCGGTGCAGTAAGTGACGTTTGGCGGCTCTGTCAGCTCTGGGTATCAGCAATGTCTGCTTAGGTTTGGAAGCAGATGAAGGACTACAAGTACCAGGACGTCTGTTGCTGAGGTGCAGTGAGTGCAGATGTGCTGCGGCCCCCTTCTTCATGTCCTGTCATTCTGCCTGGAGAATGAGGCTGGTGCTTCTCTGGAATATTGCTGGTTACAGGTGTCAGTCATCCCCATCAATCCCATATTAGTGGATGGAGTGGTCACACTGGGGGCTGTCAGGTGCAGACACACCGGATGCTGTCGTGACTGTCGGGCGCAGTCACGCCGGGGGCTGTCGTGGCTGTCGGGCGCAGTCACGCCGGGGGCTGTCGTGGCTGTCGGGCGCAGTCACGCCGGGGGCTGTCGTGGCTGTCGGGCGCAGTCAGCCGGGGGCTTCGTGCGTGGGCCTGTCGCGGGGCTGTCTGGTGTCGGGCGCAGTCACGCCGGGGGCTGTCGTGGCTGTCGGCGCAGTCACGCCGGGGGCTGTCGTGGCTGTCGGGCGCAGTCACGCCGGGGGCTGTCGTGGCTGTCGGGCGCAGTCACGCCGGGGGCTGTCGTGGCTGTCGGGCGCAGTCACGCCGGGGGCTGTCGTGGCTGTCGGGCGCAGTCACGCCGGGGGCTGTCGTGGCTGTCGGGCGCAGTCACGCCGGGGGCTGTCGTGGCTGTCGGGCGCAGTCACGCCGGGGTGGCTGTCGTGGCTGTCGGCGCGTCACGCCGGGGGCTGTCGGGCGTGTCACGCCGGGGTGTCTGTCGGGCGCTGTCACGCCGGGGCTGTCGGGCGCAGTCACGCCGGGTGCTGTCGTGGCTGTCGGACGCTGTCACGCCGGGTGCTGTCGTGGCTGTCGGACGCTGTCACGCCGGGTGCTGTCGTGGCTGTCGGACGCTGTCACGCCGGGTGCTGTCGTGGCTGTCGGACGCTGTCACGCCGGTGCTGTCGGGACGCGCACCGGTGCTGTCGTGGCTGTCGGACGCTGTCACGCCGGGTGCTGTCGTGGCTGTCGGACGCTGTCACGCCGGGTGCTGTCGTGGCTGTCGGACGCTGTCACGCCGGGTGCTGTCGTGGCTGTCGGACGCTGTCACGCCGGGTGCTGTCGTGGCTGTCGGACGCTGTCACGCCGGGTGCTGTCGTGGCTGTCGGACGCTGTCACGCCGGGTGCTGTCGTGGCTGTCGGACGCTGTCACGCCGGGGTGCTGTCGTGGCTGTCGGACGCTGTCACGCCGGGTGCTGTCGTGGCTGTCGGACGCTGTCACGCCGGGTGCTGTCGTGGCTGTCGGACGCTGTCACGCCGGGTGCTGTCGTGGCTGGTCGGTCTCGCGCTGTCACGCCGGGTGCTGTCGTGGCTGTCGGACGCTGTCACGCCGGGTGCTGTCGTGGCTGTCGGACGCTGTCACGCCGGGTGCTGTCGTGGCTGTCGGACGCTGTCACGCCGGGTGCTGTCGTGGCTGTCGGACGCTGTCACGCCGGGTGTGCGGACGCTGTCACGCCGGTGTGTCGTGGCTGTCGGACGCTGTCACGCCGGGTGCTGTCGTGCTGTCGGGCGCTGTCACGCCGGGTGCTGTCGTGGCTGTCGGGACGCTGTCACGCCGGGTGCTGTCGTGGCTGTCGGACGCAGTCACGCCGGGTGCTGTCGGGCTGTCGGGACGCAGTCACGCCGGGTGCTGTCGGGCTGTCGGGACGCAGTCACGCCGGGGGCTGTCGTGGGCGCAGTCACGCCGGGGGCTGTCGGGGGCGTCGGGGCGCAGTCACGCCGGGGGCTGTCGGGGGCGCAGTCACGCCGGGGGCTGTCGGGGGCCGTCAGCCGTTCCGACCGCGGGGCTGTCATGCCGAGGGCGGTTGTGGCTGCCGGGGAATCGGTCCCATTGTTGTACCCCTGGGGTGTATTGGAGATAATGTGCAGTGAGGACTAATTACTGTGTGGCCTGGAGTCCTGCACTTATCACATCCAACAACCACAAGAGCTGAATCCACAATCCTACACTGGTGATCAGTCCTAAGTCTGTGGCGTCCGTAGTCTCTCCAGTGGGGCAGCCTGTGCTGTACAGTGGCTGGAGATGGAGACCCTGGGGTGGATTTCTTCAGTCTGAAGGTTAAATAATAATTGAAGTAAATTGTGGCAAACTTAATTAAAAGGCGCACACCACGTAATGCCCATTGTTAGAAAGCCAAGAAATGAAATCTGCACCTTCTAGGATCAGATCAAGCATGCCCCAAGATTGCATAGTTTACCACCTTGGAGCGCAGTCTGTACCATGATATATGTATTGTAGTAAAGGGACCGTTCACGCTGCCCAACCTGCGCTCAAGAAAATAGTAGATCCTAAATGCTTGTATATGCCAGAGGTGACTGACAGGTGTTATGGAAGAGACCTGTCAACAGCTGGAGCAGGGAGAAGCCGGCAGGGGCAGAGCTGGACTAGTCAGGTCATTCCCTATGTTCGGGGCTGGATCTATATGTTATGTGAAACACCAGAGGATTTCAGAGAATGATATACCTGGTGCAGTTGTGCAGCCCGGCTCTGATTGACGCTGACTGGGCGTTGGGCATGTGAAATTCCCATTAGATGTGGGCACATTGCCGATTCCTTGTAGGAATGTTGTGTTTGGGTTTTCTCACTGCCCAGTAATATAACTATAACTTGTCATGTCTGCTTTTTTCTCCTCTAGGGTTTTCATATCTGACAATTCTCAAGCACAATGTCCATAGACTTTGACAGTGGAGCGTTACAGACCCAGCAGGATGATGATGATGAGTATGATAAAGAGGATTACGCCAGAGAGCAGGAGGTGAGAAGCCGCTGCTTATTATGACCATAACTTCTGTCCCTTCAGATCTTGACTAATGAGGTGGATTAGTGGTAAAATGTGAATGGACGGAGGGCAATTAACTCTTGCTTTCCTGTACCGCTCACCTATTCTGTACAATAACCCCAGGGATTAATTTCCTGACACCATCTGCTCTCAGCAGGAATTACTATTTGCCATGTCTCTTATTCTTTTTATTTCTCACCTGGTTAAAGTATTAAGCACAGACAGTGGCATAAATCACAAGAGCTCATTTGTTGTGAAAGAAGTGTATTTTTCATTCTTTTTTTATTATTTTTCTGTACATAGAGTTGGGGGGGGCTTGTTTTCTTCAGGACGAGCTGTGATGTTTTAGTACCTTATCTGGCTTTTTATGACTTGAAATATTTGCCCACTGTGCTTTTCTGCTGTGTTTTTGTGCTGCGTTTTCTGAACCAAAAAACATGAGCCACATTTTTGTAATGAAAGTCAATGTGATTTTCCTAAACTGTGCCCACTATGTGTGTTCCTCAGTGGTGACAAAAAAAGCATGCGTTTATAAGGCCTCGTTCACACGTCTTGTATTTTTTGCGCGCTTCTGCGTTTGACAGCAAAGTGGATGGACTTTCACTTTTGCTGTTTACATGCAGCGCTATTCTTGGCCGCGCTTTTATGGGAGAAAGCGCGCTACGTAAAAAGAATGAACATAGGCCCATTATAACCGCTGGAATTACACATCGCCGTTCAGACGATGCGGGAATACGCTGGCGCTGATGTCACAGAGGGGAGGAACAATCCTGTTCCTCCTCCCCTGTGTCACATCTGTTACAGCCCCATTTGATTTCGCAGTGCATTATACACTGCAAAGTCAAATGTAAAAGAATGTCAAATGTATTAAAAATAATAAAGATTTTTATACTTGCCCTCCGCCGTGTGTTCGGGAACCGAGAGGTCTTCTGCACATATCAACCTGCAAGGGCCTGTGAATGCTGATTGGCCCGCTTGCCGTCAAGTGATATGTGATGTCCTAGGACATACCTATCACGTGAGCGCGAGTGGCCAATCACAGCGCCTGATGACTTCACACAAGGTCCTGCGGCTCCCGGCTTCGGAACACCCAGCGGAGGGTAAGTATAAAAATCTTTATTATTTTTAATACATTTGTCATTATTTTATATTTGATTTTGCAGTGTATAATGCACTGCGAAATCAAATGGGGCTCTGACAGATGTCACACAGGGGAGGAGGAACAGGATTCTTCCTCCCCTGTGTGACATCACTGCACAAGTAGCCCCGTTTTACAGGGCTTATTTTGCGCGGGTGCGAAACGCTGAAAAAAAGTGTCCGCGTGAAAAAAGAGCAATGTGGGAAGACAGCCTAAAAGTCCCTATCAATTACCTTGTGGTTTTTTTGGGCTGTGTTTTCTAGTTGCCAGCCATTCTAACGGGCTGAAAAAGATGCTTACAAGAACGCAGCAGAAAAGCACAGTGTGCACAGAGCAGAAAAGCATGCATGCGTTTTTGAAACAGTTGTGTTTTTGAGGCAGGAAAAAACAGGCAAAACAATTATGCGCAGTGAACACATAGTCTTAAAGGAGACGCTTAGCAAATGTATTGACCAATGCAAATGAGCCTGATAATTGTGACAAGGTGATCTCCTGTATCGGAGCCCTCACCTGAAATGTCTCTGTGCAATTAAAATTTGCTTGTATGGGAAGGTAGGATCCTGGCTTTAAAGAAAGCAAAATCTACTACGATAACAGGCAGGGGTGCACAGACAGAAAAAGTTACTAGAAACTACAAAAAGACTGACCGTCAAACTTAATGCGTGTGAACAAGGCGCTAGCTGAAAATAAGAAAACACACAACTATAAAAGGTTATTCCACTGCACACTAGAACACTAAGAGCCATGTCACACACATCAATTTTCTGAACGATATCGTTTAAGTGACCTGCTTTTTTGATCGCTTAAGCAATATCGTTCCTGCGTCGCTGCGGGTAATCAAATGATTTTTCATTGAAAAATCGCTTGATTGTTTGATGGCAGATTTGTGAACATGTTCACAAATCTGTCGTTGGTTGGCCGGTGGATACGCAGCATCGCTGCGTGTGACACCGGCAGAGCAACAATGAATGAGCTCCCAGCACCTCGCAGCCTATGCTGGGAGCTCGTATCCATGGTAAACATCGGGTTACTAAGCGCCGCGCGGCGCCTAGTAACCCGATGTGTACCATGGTTACCAGCGTTCTCGCTGGTCCACATCGTTGGTGAGTCTGCCTGTGTGACAGCTCACCAACGATGTGAACAATATTGTTAGCGATCGCGCGTGCATGTGATCGCTTACAATATAATTCAGGAAATTGAACCGTGTGACGTGGCCCTAAGGGTACCGTTACACGTCGCAACATTGCATGCAATTTCACTGGCAATTTGCTGGTTGCAGTGAAATCATGGACACATTGTTCTATTTTGTTGTTGTGTAGAAATAGAACAATGTGTCCATGATTTCACTGCAACCAGCAAATTATATATTTTTTTTCTATATCTGTTTCCTACACTATTTAGAAGTCCCACATGAGGGCTTGAACATGTGACGATACATTGATGATGCATTTTATGTTCAATCTTTGTTTATTAACAAACATATAAACAAACATACAAATAAACAAATACATCAATACATACATAGTTGTGTACATATTGCTTGCAACTCAGTTACTTTCCATCAGGTATCCTTGGTTCTATAAAATGTAAAGCATGTAACTGGCAAATATTGTAGTACTTTATATCGCTAGATTTAACTCTGAACTATTAACTGGTTATTTGACTCATCTGTATAGTCCCAGGTGAGAGAGGATGAACATATTCGCATATTCTTCATCTGTTCGTCTAGGTCCAATGGGCATATTTGTTTGTTATGACCTTGTTCTGATAATAACACCTCTCCATTGAGTTCGGGACTTTAGTCTATATCCTAAGGTATCATATTGTAATTTACCATCTCCGATCCTTCATATCCATTCTACTAGCGAAATGATAAACCTAGTAACATTAAGTAGAGTAATACATCTTGACTAACATTAATATATCTGGAATTGACTCTCATTCTAAGATAAATATATAATAAGTTGTTCGGATAGCCTAAATTTGCTCCGTTGGAAAGAGGCAGATTATGGGAGAAAGATAAGTTTAGTCAAGATAAGTAGGAAAAAGTTAGTATACCTAAACCCACATACCGACCCATTTTGTGGGTAAGGAACCGGAAGGTAACCTTATTGTCAGGAATATGGAGATAGGTTTGAAAGAATTGAAAGATAAGTGAGGTTCCCCCTGATCCCAGGGAGCTAACCATAGGACATCCTTTCCGTCCATCTCCGGTGTCTACCCGTTATCCTCCGCGAACGCAGCCCTAAACTCAGAAGACTCAAGGAACAGCACCCAAGTGCTCCATATTCGCAAGTATCTATCTCTGGCATCAGTGACCTCCGCTGTGAGTTCTTCCATACGATGGATTTTAGTCATCTCTCCCAACCATTCAGTTATCTCGGGAAGGTGGGTTGTTTTCCAATGTCTGGGTATCACCGCTCTTGCTGCCGTCATGCAGAATCTGAGGAGGTCTGACTTGATGGATTTATAAGAGCCAGGTAGTAGCGATAGTAGAGCTAGCTGAGGCACTCTCTCCGGCACCATACCACTAATTTTCTCATATATCTCAAACACCGAGTTCCAAAAGGGCTTGATTCGACTACACTCCCACCATATATGCATCATGGTGCCTCGCTCTGTTTCACATCTCCAACACCTGTCTGAAATGGAGGGGAAAGCCGCATGGAGACTATCTGGGCATCGATACCATCTTGCCAAGATCTTATATCCCTTCTCCTGAGCTGAACAAGCCATGGATAGCTTATGGGTAAGAGAGCATGCTTTCCTCCAGTCCCTCTCAGACAGCTCGAGTTTCAACTCTGCCTCCCATCTCAGAAAAAACCTAGGTTTCTCTATCCTTCCACTATCGTTTAATACTGAATATAGTGCTGAAACCATATGGCTCGGCGGAGTCTCCAGCAAGAATAGTTTTTCTATAGGCATCTGATCCGTCTGTAGACCTGCTACTAAATTTCTTTTGGATACAAAGGACTGTAGTTGGGCATATTCCAGCCATGAGGATCCAGTTCGTTCTCCAGCCAGAGATCTGAAGGGCACGAGAGCTCCATTTTTAAACATGTGTATGATACGCGGTTCATCTGACCTATTCCATCCCAGGAATGAGTCGGCTCCACACGCTGGAGGGAAAGACGGGTTGTGGAATATAGGGGCAAGGATCTCTCTCCTAATTCTACTTTCTCCCCTCCCCGTTTCCCTATCCCATATCTGTAGTGCATTAGTGATCAATTCCGCACTCTCTCCTAGCTTAGGTCTATCTTTCGGAAGCAGCCAGGGCAGACACCACAAAGGTGATTCCACCAGTCCTTGTTCTACCTCGATCCACTGTTTTGAGCTCCTTTGATACTGCCAATTCAAAAGTCTCGTTAGGATAACCGTCTTATAGTATGTTTTGAAATTAGGTAAGCCCGCTCCACCTCTGAGTTTGTGTCTGCAAAGTGTGTATAAACTAATTCTCGATCTTTTTCCTCCCCATATGAACCGTGATACCGACGTTTGCAATTTGTTGAAGTAGTATGGCGGGGCGTAGATAGGGACTGTCTGGAATATGAATAAAAATTTAGGTAGAACGTCCATTTTAATTACGTTTATACGTCCAAACCAAGAGAGTCTCCGTTTGTCATACTTCTGTAGGTCTTTAATCGTCTTCCTAAGCAGGGTCATATAATTGAGGGCAAACCATTCAGAGGGATCTCGAGGCACCATAACCCCCAAGTATTTTAGTGCAGTGGACTGCCACTTAATAGGAAAGTGATCAGCTAAGTGTTTCTTCTCAATCTCCGGGAGGGAAATATTAAGGGCCTCCGTCTTACTTATATTAACTTTAAAGTTACTGAATTTCCCAAATATGTCAAAGACTTGAAGTAAGGATGGAAAGGAAATGCGGGGTTGAGTAATAAATAATAGCAGGTCATCCGCGAATAATGCTGCCTTGTATTCGTTGCCGTTCCATTCAATCCCCCTAATATTTTGATTTTGCCTGATGGCCACGGCAAGGTGTTCCATAATCACAATATATATTAGTGGGGATAATGGGCATCCCTGTCTAGTTCCATTATGGATTGGGAAGGGCTGAGACAGGCCTCCGTTTGCTCTAACCCTTGCCGTGGGGCAGCTATATAATGATAGAATCCTATGTAAGCACCTGGCCCCCAAGCCGATCCTCCCCAACGATGCCCTCATAAATTGCCAACTGACTCGGTCGAAGGCCTTTTCTGCGTCTACCGAAAGTAAACACATAGGTAGCGCACGAGCCCTCGAGCTCGCCGTGAGCAACATCAATTTATTAGTGTTATCCCTAGCTTCTCTTCCCTGGACAAAACCCACTTGATCTTTATGAATTATTGATGGGAGTAAGGGGGCTAAACGGTTAGCGAGCAGCTTTGAGTATAATTTAATATCCACATTTATTAGGGATATTGGCCGATAATTTGCTGTCTCCGAGTGGTCTTTTCCTGGCTTAGGAATAACACTAATATATGCCTCAAGGGACTGAGGGGCCCAAGAGTTCTCAGGGGAGATAGAGTTGAAGACCCTCGTTAGCAATGGGGCGACCAGGGGGCCATACTGCTTAAAAAATTTAGGGGTAAAACCGTCCGGTCCTGGACTCTTTCCCCCCGGAGATTGTTTGATGGCTTCCAGTACCTCTGCTTCAGAAAAGTCAGTTTCTAATAATTCCTTGTCAGTAGGGTCTAAAATTGGTAATGTTGTCTCGTCTAAATAGGTTGCCGTTTTACTCTGTAATCTCATCGGGTCCATGTCATCGTAATGTCCTTTTATGTTGTATAGTTTACTGTAATAGTCCCTGAATGTGGATAAAATGTCATCCGGGTTTTGAGTAATTTCCCCATTTAAGCGCTTAATTTGCGGGACTCGACCAGGTGCTCCCCTGGGGTGTAACATCCTAGCCAGCGGTCTACCGCATTTGTCCCCATATTCATATAGGAATCTATGTAATCTCTCCTGTCCCTTTAGGTATTTTTGGTCTATTAGGGCTTTCAATTCATCTCTGGCTACCATGAGGTCCGCAAGGGTCTGTTTAGATAGGGTCTGCTTGTGTGAACACTCCAGTTCTGTTATTTTTTGCGAGAGGGATTCGATTTTTGCTATTTTTTCTTTTTTAAGTCTAGATCCATGTTTCAGGAGGATCCCCCTAACTACGCATTTTAGGGCCTCCCATTGTAATGGAGTAGCTGTGGGGTCTTCAGTGTGTATTGAGATGAAATCTTTAATAGTGGATTGTACTTCTGTATTGCATAGGGAGTCGTTAAGGATATTGTCATTAAGTCTCCAAGTCCACTGTCTCGCCGATCCCCCGGGTAACTGAAATCGACAAAATACCGGGGCATGATCAGATAAACCTATGTGCCCTATGTGGGCTTGCATTTGCCATGTCAGAATCCTCTGGCTGGATAGGAACATATCAATCCTACTGTACGACCCATGGGCTGGCGAGTAGTATGTATAATCCCTATCTTTTGGGTGTATAGCTCTCCATAAGTCTACTAATCCTAAATTTTGTATGGCCCTTCTGACTGCGTTCAGTCTCGATTTAGCCACGCCGTGTCCTCTCGGGCATTGTCGACTGCAGGGTTCAATGTAAAATTAAAATCGCCACCTACCAAGATGGCACCCTCAGCAAAGTTTGCAAGCGCAGTCAAAAGCGTCACACATTCTCTATCTGGGTCTTTGTTGGGCAGATACCAATTCGCGATGGTGAATATTGTGGTACCAACTCTGATTTTCAGAAAAATAAATCTACCTTTCTCGTCTACCACTTTGTCGAGTATGGTATGAGCCAGAGAGTGATGTACCGCAACGGATACCCCGCCTGACCTTGCCTCCGGATTGGTGCTGTGCACCCAGACATTGTAGCGTCGGCCACCGATACCAGGGACGGGTCATTCCATGTCAAGTGATCCAAAAATGAATATTTTTTTTCCCTGACGTCCTCAGATTTTTAAAAAAATTTTTCTATCTGAAGAACAACTTTATCTAATTACAAAAAAAAAGTTTTGAATTTTTTTCTTTATCTGTTAATTTTTTACAGATTTTTAAAGTTTTAAAAAAGTGCGAATTTTGGCCTGGTATGGCTTTACATTTTCTATCATATCTCGGGCTAGAAATAAGATAGAGAAACAAAATAAACACCAATCTACTCAGAACTGTCCAGGCTTTCATCAGATATGTCACAAGAGGATATTTGTTAATATTTTACCCATGTGATCGCAAGCGCAAAACTTTAAAACGCATTTACGAAAAATCGGCGCGCTTTAAATATTTCAAAAACTGCCCATGTGTCTGCTGTGCTCTTAGCCACATCTGTACCAAATTTCAAGTTGGGATCGCAATGGGATCATATTTTAACATATTTTACTAGTAAGAGCGTCAATGGGTCATTCCATATCAAGTGATCTAAATATGAATATTTTTTTTTTACCTGACGTCTTTAGATTTTTTTTTTTTTTTCCTTTATGAAGTACTACTTTAGTTAATTACAAATTAAAAGTTTGGAATTTTTTTCTTCATCAGTTAATTTTTTACAGATTTTTAAAGTTTAAAAAAAGGGTGAATTTTGGCCTGGTACGACTTTACATTTTTTTTATCTCAGGCTACAAATAAGATAATGAAGTGGGAGAGGCGTCATTTTACTCAGAACGGTAACAGCTTTCATTTGAGATGTTACAAGACTATGTTTCTTTATATCAAATTCAAACTATTGACGGGCAATTGTGAAAAAATGACTGATTGTGTTCTTGGTGACTTTTGAATTGACACTATAATAGTTAAATATTTTGCACTTAGGTCCAATGAATGCGTCCATGGGGGTCAAGCTGGGACAGAGTCATCACAAATTAGCCTTATTTGCAGATGACCTGCTACTTTACATCTCCCAGCCCCTGGTCTCCATCCCTTCGGTCTTAATGGAGTTTGAACGGTTCGGACAATTGAGCAACTTTAAAGTGAATTGCTCCAAAACCGAGGCACTCAATATTTCTTTGCCTGGAGAATTGGTTTCTCATCTATCTAAACAGTTCCCATTTAAATGGAAAGTAGAAGCCATTAAGTACTTGGGAGTCCTTATACCAAAAGATCTTAAACAAATATTCAATTTAAATTATCAACCCCTTTTGACTAACGCGGAATCGGCATTTACCTCCTATAGACAATTAAAGCTATCCTGGTTCGGGAGAATAAACGTAGTCAAGATGGATGTCTTGCCCCGACTCTTATATACTTTTCAGACAGTTCCTGTTCTATTGGATAGAGGTTTCCTCTCCAAAATGCAATCTATGATCCTTAGATTTGTCTGGGGGGGCAACAGGTCCAGATTGCGAATGAATATCCTATCCTTGCCCGAGACCAGAGGAGGGGTTGGACTACCCAACATACGAGCGTACTTTGAGGCTTCCTCTCTTGTTAGAGCTCTAGATTGGCATTATCATGCGTCCTCCAAGAAATGGGTAGGGGTGGAGCAAGAGGGTTTGGGGATTCCGCTGAAACACCTGCTTTGGATTTCCCCTAAAGACTCCACAGACCTAGTACCTTTGACAGACATGACCAGAAACACCTTGAAGGTATGGCACCTAGTGACGAAAACCCTCCGCTTAAAACGACAGACTTAGCCCTTTGACTCCCCTTTTTTCCAACCCATCTTTCCCACCCAGATTTGACAGGCAGAGATTTTTATGTTGGCGGATTGTGGATGACACCCGAGTAGGACAGACTCTGTCCAGTGGTGGTTTGCCCCCGATGGCAGAGCTACAACTCAAAGAACCTACGAGACCTCTTAAGTGATTCGAATTTCTCCAATACAGAGCATAATTATATTCAGCTGACCACTCTTGCAGGGTAAGATTGACGCCCAACGTATTGGAGAGGTTATTCCAACTGGAGGCTCCACCGAGGCGCAAAATATCATTTCTATACCAGGCCTTAGGGTCCATGAGAGAGCAGGGCACCCTTTACTTTCAACGTGCTTGGGAGAGGGAATTGGGGTGTAGCATTTCAGAAGCTAATTGGCAGAAATGCTTTATATTTACTCACTCACTAGCTAGCGCTTGTTCTGCACAAGAAAGAAGCTATAAGCTGCTCACTAGATGGTACTTGTGCCCGACGACACTCCGGAACATGTTCCCTGGAACCCCTGATACCTGCTGGCGCTGTGGGGTAGAGAAGGGTACAATGATACACATTTGGTCGAGTTGTGGGGAAATCCGGTGTTCTGGTCTGAGGTTTTCAATGCATACGCCCGGAAAACAGGTAAACAAGCCGAATGCTGCCCAGAATCGGCAATGTTATCCATTTTTCCAGGTCCTATTGGGCTACAGAAGAGGGATATTCTCCGCTTTTGCATCTCGGCTGCTCGTGCTGTGATCCCGAGGTTCTGGAAATCAAGCCGGGCTCCATCTCTACTTGATTGGTTCAAAGAATTGATGGACACATATCGAATGGAGGAGCTCGCAGCTGATGCGTCGGGATCTCGGAACAAATTCTTAGGGATTTGGGTTGAATGGATTCTTTTTCACGACTCTGCAGAATTTAGGAGTATCTTTTCCAGCACAGATAATATGGCTCGACCTCTGGCTGATGGGGAGCCAGTGGGATGAGTACCCTTTCTCCTTCCCATACCTCACCCGTCCCCCCCCCCCTCCTTTTTTTCTTTTTTTCTTACGTGGCTTTTCTTTCCCAGTATAACTTTTTCTAATGGTTTTTGTTTCTCTTCTCCTCTCTCTTCTTTTCTATCTCTCTTTTCTTCCCATCTGATACATTCAGTCTAGGTATTTCCTTTCTACGCCTATACCTTCAGAATTCTAGTGAACATTAGACAGGTATCGAAAACTCTGAGCTGTGAGTAGATCATTAATATTTCGGCCTTCCTTTCCGGTACACCAGTCGCTAGACTATTCCAACTAGGCCTCAACGGGTAATGACCCACTTACGTGGTCAACCTGTTAGAAGGGGCCAAGTAATAAAAATCATTCTGCTGGGGCTGCTTGTCCCCTTGACATCAGAACATCTCAAAACCCTGAGAAAGGTTGTATACTTGAGTGTTTGGAATTATATTTAGATTGTAGTATATATTGCACCAGAGATAAGCGCAAAAGTAAATTTGCAGCTTATCTTAAAGTTACTAATAACTTTGTGAATTCTCTTTTTGTATATTTTATATGTCTCAAGATTTTGTTAAAAGATTGAATGTATGTCTTTCATATGTTTTTTCAAAATTTAATAAAAATGAGATTAACCATAGTTAAATATTTTAAAATATGATCCCATCACGATCCCAACTTGAAATTTGGTACAGATGTGGCTAAGAGCATAAAAGACACATGGGCAGTTTTGGAAAATTTTTATTAAAATGTTTTTTTCGGAAATGCGTTTCAAAATGTTGCGTTTGCATTCACATAGGTAAAAAATTAAAATTAACAAATATACTCTTGTGACATATCTGGTGAAAGCCTGGACAGTTCTGAGTAGAATGGTGTTTATTTTGTTTCTCTATCTTATTTCTAGCCCGAGATAAAAAAATTTAAAGTCGTACCAGGCCAAAATTCACCCTTTTTTTAAACTTTAAAAATCTGTAAAAAATTAACTGATGAAGAAAAAAATTCCAAACTTTTAATTTGTAATTAACTAAAGTAGTACTTCATAAAGGAAAAAAAAAAAAAAAATCTAAAGACGTCAGGTAAAAAAAAATATTCATATTTAGATCACTTGATATGGAATGACCCATTGACGCTATTAATAGTAAAATATGTTAAAATATGATCCCATTGCGATCCCAACTTGAAATTTGGTACAGATGTGGCTAAGAGCTCAGCAGACACATGGGCAGTTTTTGAAATATTCAAAGCGCGCCGATTTTTCGGAAATACGTTTTAAAGTTTTGCGCTTGCGATCACATGGGTAAAATATTAACAAAGATCCTCTTGTGACATATCTGGTGAAAGCTTGTATAGTTCTGAGTAGAATGGTGTTTATTTTGTCTCTCTATCTTATTCCTAGCCTTAGTTATGAGGAGAAACGTAAAGGCAGGCAACAGCGAAATTCACACTTTTTCCGAACTTTGAAAATCATTTAAAAAAAAAATAAATTTTTTAAAAAATTTTTCTCTTCACATTTTGCATTGTCTGACATGCTATTATCAAATAACAAAATCTCAAAAGAATTAAAAATATAGAGGTAATAATCATTGGTTCACTTGACATGGAATGACCCGGACGTGATCTCTCTTGAAATGGGTTTCCTGTAATAACAATAACAAAACACCTTGTCTATGCATGTCTTCCAATATTTGAGTTCTTTTTTGTGGGGTATTAAATCCCCTAACATTATAGGAGCATATTTTGAGCTGGGACATTTTCGTTCGCAGAATCAAATAAGCAGACAGCTGCCCAGCAAGTTAGAGTTCCTGTTTTAAAGGATACGAGTACACTATCAGAGCCTCCCCAGGATCAGGAGAAAAAGAGATGGGATATACAGAAGAAAAGGGTGTATAGAGAGTCAGAACTGAGATACTAATTGGAGTCAAATACAACAGAGATATATAGAAATAAATCTTTTTGCTTATTCTTTTTCTTTATCGGCTAAATAATACCGATTAGTATATGTAATTCAAAATAACAGTAATATGAACTTTAGCTTATAATTGGGTGGGAAACTTTGTCTCAGCGCACCAGTGCAACTAAGATTCCCTTAGGGGGTATAGGCCTTCCACATAGGAGTTTCCCGTTTCAGGCAAATAACTCAGCATCTTTTATCTCTAGTCACTAATAATAGCATTAAAATAATACCAAAAGTAAAAAGTACAGTAACTCCGAATAACAAGAGAGGCCAACGCCATTTCTGGTTGTGGCATAGGAATCCCTATTTTAGCCAACCTTCGACTTCCTTCACTGAGGTTCTGAGCATCGCCCACCATGTAATTATCATATCCCTCAAATAGTAAGTTTCTATAATCAGTTCTGGTAGGAAAAAGGGTGGAGGGAAGAGGTCAGGGGAAGGATGGGACATAGGTAGGGCAGATAAGGGAAGTGTGAGATAGGTTAAGGAAATTAGAAGGGTTTAAATGAGGGGAGGAAGAAAGGGGGGATTAGGAGCGCAGCAGAACCTGTATAGATTATTAATCATTAAGTATTAATTATTAATTATTGAGGGCGTGCATATAAATGTCTCGAGGTGAAGTCAATGCCCGACCCTCCAATATCTCAGAGTATAGCGGCCACAGTAAAGCATATGTGTGTGTATTAATATCTTCCTTATCAGCGGCGAGGACCACGCTCTCCGTTTCCTCTTTGTCGACGTCTGTACACCTCTCCTGGTCTCCTTGGGCCCTCTGGGGCCCTGAGCGGAAACTCCGGCCATCCAGAGATTGTCACCGGTGTATCTCCAGGGCAGATGTGAACGAAGGTATGTCAGCAGGGGAGCGGACGATATGAACCCTGCCATTTTTCCTCACTTGCAACTTGAAGGGGAATCCCCAGCTGTATGTTAAATCATAGTCTTTGAGGACATCCAAAAGAGGGCGAAGCGCTCTCCTTTTTTGCAAGGTCAGCCTCGATAGGTCAGGTAGGATAGCCAGGGTTTTATCTTCAAATTTACAAGGTCTCCCGTTTCTTATCTGGTTCATAATCGCATCTTTGATAACATAGCGGTGAACTCGGCAGATAACATCCCGAGGCCAGTCGGGATCTGTGGACCTGGGACCAAGAGCTCTGTGTGCCCTGTCAAGTTCAATTACAGTTGAGGGGGGTCTCCCAATATTCCGTTGAAAATGGATTGTAGTACACCAGGGAGATCACGTGACTCAACTGACTCCGGCAACCCTCTAATTCTGATATTTTTACGTCGACCCCTGTTCTCCCCATCATCCAGCGAGTCTACTAAGTGCATGATCTGCATGGATTGAGTTTGCATTGTCTCTTGCTGGGATCGACACAGTTCCTCTAGGGCCGTTATTCTAAGGGCATGATCTTGACCCTGGCCATCAACCCTAGACACTTCACCTCTCAAACAGGAGAGCTCACTTCTATATGCTTGTTCTAAGCGTGTGATATATGCTTCCATGTCCCCCTGGTAGGGATGGAGGACATGCGTGCACGCAGGTCTCCCAGTTCAGCTAGCACACTTATGTTCTGCATATTGCCTTCTTGCAGGAAGGTAAATGGAGGTGTCAGGGCTCCTAGTGGAGGGCTAGGTCTCATGGGATCTATGAAGGGGGGAGAGTTATTTGTTATCATTAGTCCAGTCCCAGTGTCTGTCCCCAGTGTATTATTAAGGGTCACCTCTCGTTCACTCAGTGCACAATCATTGTTTGCATGGCCATTGTTGCTGGTAAACAAGTCCTTTTGTAAGGTTTCCTCTCTTCCCCCTCCTCCCCCAGCATGCTGTACACTTATCTGTTGTTGTGAAAGTGCCTCCTGCCGGGTCCTCTGCTCCAGATCCATCGCTGCCACTGTTGTTTTACTGCTCGTGCCTCTTGTCTGCATCCCCTCAGGGCGTCCAACACCCGATCCGGGGGTTTTTCAGCTGATCCTCGAGCCTGCCGTGTCAATGTATCCTCTCCCTCCATGTCGCGTTCTCCTGCTGCTGCTGGGGCACTGTTTCTCATCACGGCCATCTTGTGGAAGGCTGTTCTGGCGGGAGTTTGGTCCCGCTTGGTGAAGTAGCGTTTTATGGTCGCTCCTGGTGATATTTGGGCCGGGGATTCAGGTCCTGTGGGGTTCCCCCGTCTTCCCCTTCTCATGGTCTCCTCGGAATCACCGAATACCGACAGCTTTTAGCTATTTTCAATGCCCGAGAGCGGGAGCAGAGACGCTCAGCTTCCTCTCTCCTCCATAGCTAGGCCACGCCCCCTGATGATGCATTTTAATACTTATGTAGTGTAATGCATTAGGTGTCCAGTCAGTCTTTGGTGGGATCTAACAGGTTGACTTATATGGCAGACCAGAAGTCTTTTCGTTGCCATTACAACCATAGGCACGTGGTGATCACACTGCCAGGGAACTGATGAGTTGACGTAGTGATATTCTTCTGTCAAACTGCTCACATGCAGCGGTATCTATCTGAATAGTTAAAGTGCTTGATTCCAGCACTCGCAGCAGGAGCTCATATGTGTGCAATAGTCGGCTCCTACTGTGAATAGCATGGATACAACTCTTGTGCCCATGCCATTGTTGGGACATAACTGTATACTTCTTGCAGTCTGGATGAACAGTTATGTCTGTTTGCGGGTATGGGTTAAAGTTAAAGATTCCCTATGAATTTCATTAACTTTTCACCTGGGTGACATAATGACTGTAAAAAGAGATATTTGCCCCATCCATACTTCAAGGGTTATTTCCATCTATAGAAGTTATCTGTCCATAGGATAGGTAATAACATGCTGATCAGTGTGGATCCAACATCTAGGTCAAGCAAATATGCAACCTCTATGGGATTGCTGGGAAAGCAGAGTACTGTACCACTACTGGCCCATGGAGAATGAAAGGAGAGGGGGTGCATAGATCTGGTCACCATTCTATTTAGATGGTACAGCTCTCATTTTTAGGGACTATATTGTGTGAATTTACATTCTGCAGGTAATGTCTTTTATGCAGAGCACAGTTTCTAGTAGCGATGTGATGGTGGGATGTTTATTGGACCTTAGTTGGAAGGTTCACTTGACTACATATCATTAGTGTGAGAAATCTACTTTTAATATCTGCTGTTCTGAGCGAAGCTATTTTGTTGCTTTTCCATACAGCTTCAGCAGCTGTTAACAGACCTTCCTCATGATATGCTTGATGACAGCCTCTGCTCCTCTTCAGAGCCAAACCTCAGCGATTGTAGTGACCATGAATTTTCTGAACAGTAAGTTACGTCTTTTATTGTTTTGATATTATCACTCTGTCTGTTTTCTGACCATCTTCATTTCATATTTCAAGGCATCCACACTGGAATCCAGAGAATCACTGGGACAGTGATGGAGAAAGGTCCGATCATCAAAATGTAGGTACCATCAAGACCCCTCCCCAGCTTTCAGATATCTTGTTCTTATGGATCTTGTGTTCTTCCTTAGCAGCGTCAAAACGGTTATAGTGACAGAACAAATTCTGCTCAATATGTGGGCCTGCAAACTGGACCTCCTAGAAGCCAAGACGTGGAAGAAATAATGCCCAGTGGGTGGGGAGCTATTGACGGAAACATAGAGGAAACTCCCACACCTAATAATTACATCTACCCCAAAGAATCTGAGAATGATGAATCCAATGTCGGAGTCTTTCACAGTGATAATCGTTTTGATGTACCTGATCATTGTTCAACAAGTGAGTTGTATCATCTTCCAGAGGACTTTCAGCCTTATACTAATAATGCACATCAGATGGATGAAGGCTTTCCAGAAGATAAGCATGAGCAGTTTCAGGTGAGTAATTAAAACCCATCTAAAGTCGTCATGTGTCAGTGAGAATGACACTTATCGAAAACTAAGGCTACATTCACACACAGCGTTTTTGCTTATTTTTTTTGAGAATACGGTTTTCTAAAAAACGGATCACCTATTCACACTGCTGCATTTTTTAGGTGCTGCGTTTTTTCCCTATTTACAGTGGTTCTCTATGGCAGAGGTCCCCAACTCCAGGCCCGCCAACAGTGCAGGTTTTCAGGATTTCCTTAGTATTGCACAGGTGCTAATGTGATCATCTGCACAGGTGATGAATCCACCCTGTGCAATACTAAGGAGATCCTGAAAACCTGCACTGTTGGTGGGCCTTGAGGCCTGGAGTTGGGGACCTCTGCTCTATGGGAAAGTTGCAGTAGAAAAACACCCAACAAATTGACATGCTTGTTCTTTGTGAGAATCCGTTTTTGAGCCCAAAAACGGATCCTCACAAAAAGTTGTGTCTGAATACTGAGTTTTGAAATGCATCGACTTTGCTGGGAACCCCAGCATCATTGCAGTTCACTGCAAAAAAACGGATCCGTAAAAAACACACCAAAAACGTGTGCGAATGTAGCCTAAGTGCTCAATGCTTTGCTGATTTCACAGCAAAAACAGCACCCAAGCCCATTTTCTGGTTGTCTGTATCTGGTTCCTCCTCTGGCTAATTATGGACCAGTAAGCACTAATGTGCTGTGTAGCCATCTCTAGGAACCTCTCAGAAGGGGGATCTTACCCTTGTGTGACTTGCTCATGCATGTGGGTGGCTAGGTTGCTTTTAGTTTGGGGGAGTAGTGAAACACTTGACTTTCTCACTAAACCTCATAAACAATTATTGGGAGTGCCACATGCATTTTTTCTTGAGACTCTCATTTTCTAATTTGGTAGAGGTTCTGGAAGTTGGTCACACACTTTACTGTCTGTGATTCAGACAGTAGTATTGCTAAGACAACCAGTTAAAGAAACACACTCTTCCATCAAAGTTTTTATCATTGTAAGATATTTCAGTCATCATATTATAAAGCACTGTGTACTTATAATTGCTCATTTTGCTCTGCTACCCAGTTAATTCATCTCTCTTCTTTTACTTAAGAAGTAACATAACTATACAATTCTTAAATGTTATTTTGATGTTTTAGCAAAATTCCATACATTAGAGTAGATTTAGTATTTTTTTTGGTATTCTTATAGATATTCCCTGCTTCAGAAAGAAACGGTCCTCATGGATCAGAGACCATTCAGCTTAAATACAATCCATACCAAGTGAATGTAACTCGGAAAGAGGCAGCCGACAAGGAGCCTGTAAGGCGAGATGACAAGTATGGGGATCTCCAGAGAGAGTTCCTGGACACTGGTGAATGTAAGGTTTGGAGTTCTGTAGTAAAGAATCACTCCGTATTTATGGAAATTGAGAACTCTATCTTATATTATTTTAGGTTCATCAAATAATGTGCAATTTGTGCAATTACAAGTCCTTTACAAGGCAAGAGGAAGACAACTAGAAGAATTAAGTGCCAAGTTGGAAGAAGGTGAACGACAACTGAGATACCTCAATCATCAACTTTCCATAGTGAAAGGTGACATACTCTAATGATATCTTGGGGGATGGGAATACTTGTGATAAAGTTTGCATGTAATATATTTTATGTTGCTTCTTACAATTTTGTTATTCTAAGATGAAAAGGATGGAGTGGCAATGAGTCTTCAAGAATCCCAGCATTTGCTTCAGAATACTAAAGAAGTAGAGCTTCAGTTACGAGGCCAGATTGCTGCTTTGGAGAAGATCGTTAATGGTCTGACCACAAATGATGAGCAGGTAAGAAGTACTGAGGCTCTGTTCACGTTTTAGTTGAGCTATGAAGTTCAGATATATATGATGGGATTATTATTATAGCCAATTTATTTACATGTGCTGTATTAGGGCATTATATGTCAGAGGAGTATACTAAGAGTATGTTATGAGTCAGTGAAGACCTGAAGAGCATAAGTGAGTGGTGTCTACATGTCTGTGGATTTTATGCTGGAATATAAAAAAGCCTTTCCAGTTTTTTGCATCTATGTATGGTAGTTTCTTCTTTTTTCTCTACTCCACTTTCAGCTCTCCCTGTGGAGAAATATCTGTATCTCTGCATTACATACATGAAAAAATGGTGTCAGTAAGTTCTGTGTTTCCTGCAGAATGTTCATATTTTTTTTCTTTAGTATCAATTTTTTTTTGATTTCTCTAATTACTTTGCTGGCTGTTTGTACTTTTTAATCAAGTATATAAATTTTACAATTATGAATGAAAGAGTTCTCTGACAGAGATGGACATACAATCACAAGTCTAGTATTCACATGTGATTCTGGCACCACCAACGTATACGTGTCTCCTTTGGGGGAGCGTTTACATCATGTCTGGGCTGGGCATTCCATCTCTGGATTACGTTTGTGTATGATAACAGTTCCCTTTTTTTAATAAGAAACTGATGGGTTACTGCACTGTTGCTGACAACAAAAAAGATCAGAACACTGAAAAAGGCGTGATATTAAAGGGGACCTGTCGCCCCCCTGGTGGTATGCTAACTGAATGCAGCACTGAATGCAGTGTGTTTGCTGCATTCAGGGAAGGGTCCCCCATGTTTCTAGCCCCCCTGTAAGTTGTTAAAAAGACTTTATAAAAAGTGTACAGATAAGGAGTCCGGAGGGACTTACTCAGTAGTGAGTCATCACTGTTGCTGGTGTCCTCCCCGCCTCCAGCTCTCTCTGTGCCACCTCCAGCCCCCTCTTGTTCAGCCTCCTGAAGGCTGGAGGCGGGGAGAACACCAGCAAAAGCGATGACACATACAAGAGGCTGAACAAGAGGGGGCTGGAGGTGGGGAGGACACCAGCAACAGGGATGACTCATTACTGAGTAAGTCCCTCCGGACTCCTTATCTATACACTTTCTAAAGTCATTTTAACAGCTTACAGGGGGCTGGAGACATGGGGGACCCCTTCCATGAATGCAGCAGACACGATGCATTCAGTTAGCATAGCACCAGGGGGGAAGGTGACAGGTCCTCTTTAATAACACGCCTTTTTCACTGTTCTGATCATTTTTGTTGTCAGCAACAGTGCAGTAACCCATCAGTTTCTTATTAAAAAAAAAAAGGGAACTGATAACATACACAAATGTAATCTAGAGATGGAATGCCCAGACATAATGTGAATGCTCCAGAGTCTTATACTAGGTGAATAGACAAATCCAGGGGTAAGTTTTCATACCATATTCTGGTGTCCAAACATAACTCCTGGATGGAATGACTGGCAGAGAGCTTAAAGAGATCCAACCAGCAGTATTCAGGCCTGTAAAGTGAAGTCAGTACCTTACAGGCACTGGAATACTAAGTGTAATCATATCTTTACTTCAATGATTGAAGGTTTGATTGCAAAGAAAATTATTATAGAAGTCCTTAGAAAGTGTGTAGCAGAGGGAAAGAGTGTGCAACACAATATCACTATGAGGGCTGGGTTTCTTTGTATTACTGCCCTGTTTTCTCT
Source organism: Allobates femoralis (assembly GCA_033576535.1). Lineage (NCBI taxonomy): Eukaryota > Metazoa > Chordata > Amphibia > Anura > Aromobatidae > Allobates > Allobates femoralis. The sequence continues at coordinate 171,184,864 of JARQOC010000004.1, forward strand.
AGGCCAAACCCTACTCCCTTTTCTGTCACTACGGTATGTAGCAGGCACATTAGGTCTGACATTGTGCATGGAGATAGAACAGTATCAGGCTCCTGTGTGCCCCAGACCATCCCTCCTCCCTCCTGCCTGTGTCTTTGGCTTCTCAGGTTTCTTCTCTAGCTGTCTGATCACAGTGTCACAGTGCAGGCGGAAGCTCTGCCCATCCAGGGAAGGCCACACCTCCTCCAGTCTGCGAGTCCCAAGCTCTCTGCTCTTACAGACCTGTGACAGTAAGGAAAGTGCTGAGAACTAGAAGAAACAGAAGTAAAAATGGGTTTCAGCTCACCAAAAATTCATCCAATTGAGGTCACTCGGAGTTAGTAGGGTGCGATGCACGGACATGAACATCCTAAGCCGACTTCCAGGTGAATGAAGCATATACACCATAAAAAATAGGAAGTCCAGTCACCAGCAATATGGTGTGTTAGATAGAAGACTATTAGGCTATGATATTAAAAACCTTCATCCTTCAGTGTAATTTCATAAAACATCTTGCTTACGCTGTTTCAGACCACATAGCTGTGACTAAGGACCTTGTGTGGTCTGATGTGGCATAAGCAATATGTTTTTATGAAATTACAATAAAGGATGAAGGTTTTTAATATTAATAGTCTTCTATCTAACACGCCATATTGCTGGTGACTGGACTTCCTATTTTTTATGGTGTATATGCTGAGAACTAGAAACTGAAGACATAGGAGGGATGATGTGCGGCACATAGGATGCCTGATATTGTGCTGTCTGCATGCACAATGTCAGCCGTAATGTGACTGCTATATAGTAACAGAAAAGGGAGGGAGAGGGATGGGGAAGGGTTTGGCTTAGAGCAAACAGGGGAGTAATACAAAGAAACCCAGCTCCTCTTATGCTAATGTGCTGCACACTCCGGCCCCCTGCTGCACACTTTCCAAGGACTTCTATAACATTTATCTCAGCAATCATACATGTAATCATTGAAGTAAAGGTATGATTGCACTCAATATCCCAGTGCTTGTAAGGCACTAGCTTCACCTTATAGCCCTAAAACCTGCTGGTTGGTTCTACTTAACATGAGGTGAACATCTCTAAAGGTTCATATCATGATTTTGTTTGTTCTTGTTTTTTTTTTTTTTTTTAAATCCCCTGCTCTTTCTTGCATCAAACCTTTAATTCTTTCGTTCAATTTAAGTTTATTAAGTTTATAAATTGAGGTATAACATAACATCAATTATATAACAGGTAGTACGCCAAACATTATAGGACCTATAGCATTCAAATATAGAGAGTTTAATTCTTATCAAGAACTATTCTTTTTGGACTCGGTTGGGTTAGTTTTTGACTTTGATGCTCTCAAGTATGAGGCTACATAGATTAGTGTGCATTGTATCCATCACTGATCTGGTAAGACCTTGATCACTTGTTGATTTCAGCCTTTTGTTTGAGATTTCATCACAGGTAAGGTACCCTATGTATATTACCAACACATATATACATATATATACATATATATATATATATATATATATATATATATATATATATATATATATATATATATATATATATATATATATATATATATGTGACACCTAAGACTACTTGACGGCTACACTAGGAGTCAGACAGAACACCTTTTATCAGTACAGAATGGTAATGCCTTGTAAAACCCGTCCTCCCTCTTCCACTGCTCCTACTATACAAGAGGATACATGAGACTGAATCTGTGTTATATAGTAGTGACATTATTATTTCTTTTAATATGTGGGCATGTTAGAATAAATACTAGTGTTGAGGCTCTCTTGGTAAAAAAAAACAAGGAAAAAAATAAAGACAGTTGATTCCAATATTACTGTACTGAATTCTCCATTAATTTTATGTAGCTAAGGAAGGAGCTGAAAGTTGCCAAGCTTGCGATGGACAGTATGCAGCAACAAGTCATGGATCTGCGGCGGTCTGACTCGATCCATAGAGCTAGAGAGCAACATGAGGCTGTTGTATCAATGCTGAAAAAGAAGAATGAGGAGCAATTGCTTTCCCTGCAGCAGAAGCTGGATGAGGTTAATGGCGCACTTACCGAGCAGGTATAATTTCGAGTCACATGTTCAATGACTGTCATGCAGAATATATGTATACCATGAAGACGCACGTCTTGTTAACATTATCCGTTTGTGCTTTGTCTCTTGACTGAGGTCTTGATAATGGGCCCATGTTTCTATATTTATATGTACTTCACCTCTGGTATTGTCAAATCTGTATTTGAGTTTTTTCATAATACTTGTTTGAATAGAAAGAAATCTGTTATCGCCTGGAGCAGCAAGTGAAACTATCTGAGAGAAACCAAGAAGAAATCAAAATGGAAAAAACGGAAATTATAAACCGCCTTTCGAAGAGCCTGGAAGAAAGTCAAAAGCAATGTGCTAATCTCTTGCATACAGGTAGGAACAACCTATCGGTTTAAGTACATATTTATATAGTTCGGCTTTCTTTTGTATAAAATGAAGCCATCAAAAATTTTGAGAACATGTATTAGAGATTTAGGTCTATTCTAATGGATCTTTGTTTCAGATTAACTGAACTAAATACCTGTGTTGTTGTGTTGTGCCTTCAGCACTTTGTTATAGAACAGCCCTGTACTTCATTATTTCTCCTCCCATCCACCACGATAGCACATAGGAGGTTGCCACTCGGCCCTAATAGGGGCAGGAACACAAAGAGGTTAAATAGCCCCTCCCATCTCCTATCACCAGTGTTTTCCTGTCCCTATTGGACATGAAGAGGTCTCCTGAGGCTGTGGGGCCGATGAAGCAGTCCTCTTACCCGATTCTGCCGGGTGGCGGGTTGATCGGGCCTGGGCTCCTTCCTCCCAGAGCCGCTCCTGCTTCAGGAGGAGCAGGACCTCACCGCTCTCCTGTGCCTCCGGGTAACACTGAGCTGTGCAGTCGGGCCATAGTCCTCCAGGACTCTTCCCTGCTTCCGGGTGGTTTCGCGCCCGGATGTGACGTCGGACGCCGGAGCACATCACTTTCGGGTGGTGGACCGGCTGGCTTGCACGTCACTTACGGTTTCCGGGCGCCCGGCCTCGCTGTGATAGCGGCCGCTGGGTATTACGGTGAGGGGGAGGATATGCACCGTGTGCCATTTTGAGCGCATGGCCAGGGTTCCTTCCCATATAAGGACCCCCGGTGGGACCATCCAAGGTAAGACCTCTTTTGTACAGCATGTCTCCAGCTGCCCAGATGGATGTGGTCCCTAGCACTGCAGCTGTAGAGCCCAGCACTGCCTTAGCCCCAGTAAGTACCGGTTATGAGGTCCCTGTAGCCCCCACTCCATCTTAAGGCTATTTTTCATCATCGCCACAACAGCACCACCTGAGAAAGAGGACCGCCCATCCAAGACAGGAATCCCCTGAGATAAAAAAAGGTGGTACCTCTCCTGCACCTCAGTTTAGGTTTCCTGTCTTAGGGTGCATTCACATTTGCATTTGGAACGCAGCGCACTGAACGCAGCAAAGCGCTTGCGCACATGCGTTCCTTTGGTTAACATGGGAACGCATGTTCCTGCGTATGGCTGCATTTGCGTTCAATTTGTGCGCCCTCCGAACGCAGCATGTTGCATTTTTTTTGTGCATTCGCAGGCGCTTGTTTTATCTGCAAGCGCCCGCAAGCACACAAACCATGCATTGAAGTCAATGGATCCGCAGTGTCCTCCGCATGACTGCGCAGGAGAACGCTGCGGATCTCATTGAAATCTCTCCCGGCGGCCACCGGGAGATCAGCTACAGCTGCCGCTGCTCTCCTGCCAGTGTCAGCTCAGGAGATTTGAAGACACAGTTGATCTGACAGCTGTTTAAATCTCCGCGCCGACACCGAATAGGCGAGGTCGGCGCGGAAGATTTGAAGCAGCGATCAGCTGTTTCTGATCTCCTGCACCGATATCACCCTATTCGGTGTCGGCGCGGGAGATTTAAACAGCTGTCAGATCAACTGTGTCTTCAAATCTCCTGCGCTGACACCGGCGGGAGATCAACTGTGGCCGGGGTGAAGAAATCTCCTCCTCCCGACTGCCCCCGAGACACCTGATTTGCTGGCCGGGCTGCATACTAATGTGAACGCATGCGAAGATTCTCCGTTGAGTTCACATTAATATGGCTGCGTTTGCGTCTGCATGCCATACGCATGCAGACACAAACACAAATGTGAATCCAGCCTTAGAGGTGGGAGACCTCCGAAGCTCAAGCGGTTCTCTAGCCTGACCCTGTAAGTGGAAGAGGCAGTCTTACCTGGCTGTGGCTCCAGACTGAGGTGGCAGAAGCTCCTCCACGGGGTAATCACTTTTTGTGGGGGAGGGCGCGGGGTCTGGCAGAGGGCCACAGGCAGCTTCATCTCGACCCCAGAATGCACACGTGCACGGCTCTGCCCTGTCACGCTGTGCCCTGGGTGAAGGAGGATAGATGACAGCTGCTGCAGCATTTTTTTGCCGGTAATTTTGAAATTCCTGCTGCGAGACAGCTACTTCCGGTATGGCGGTGAAACCGGAAGTGGCGCCGCCCCGCACATGCGCAATGGATTCCAAGATGGCGGCGCCCAGCATCCGGAATGTGGATGGTGCAGGCCGGTTCCCGGTGGGGTCAGAGGCTTTTGGAGGAAGCGGTGACCACAGGAACCCTGCTGAAGTATGGATCCTTCCTCCTGGTGTAAGTAAATCTTGGCACTTCATTTTTTGTTGGTCCTTGAAAAACACTGGTGATAGGAGGTGGGAGGGGCTATTTAAACTCTTTGTGTTCCTGCTCCTATTGGGGCCGAGAGGCAACCTCCTATGTGCTGTCCTTGGTGGATTCCCCAAAAGAGGATTACCGGTAAGTCTAATTCCGTTTTCTGAGTATCGCAGAAACAGAGAGAATAAGTTAAATATGTTACTCCAATCAGTATTCTTTTATAGAGAGAACTCGTAGATTTCTGCTGTAATTACAGCAGCTTTGACATTAAATGAAGAAATGCATAAGATTTTGGTTGCAGGAATCATGGTGAAAAGGCTGTAGCTCAGCCATGTCTAAAGCATGTGGTAGACAATACCAACTTCCTACTGTACGAGGCTTTATATAGGTGCTGTGTAGAAGTACCCAAGAGCAGTGAGAAGCTTCCATTTTGCCATGAAGATACCTCTTGCCATCCAGTTTCCATTTGTCCGGGAGAATTCAGATTCTTCTCCCAGACACACAAACGTTGCTTGCAACGTTTTTGTGTCCGGAGGAGAAATCACCACAAATTGCATCCTCCCGGATCCGGTGCCCCCTAACATATGGGCATAAAATCAGATCTGGGAGCCGGACGCCGGGTGCTGGAGTTTAGCAGCGAGCGCTGCTAAACATCAGCACCAGAAGCTGTCCCTTGCAGAGATTTCAGGACCGCGGCTAGCTCCCCACGATCTTGAAATTTAGCAGCTGCAGCTGCTATACGAGGGATCCGGCTGCAAACTGGACCATAGGGCATATTTGCCCTCTGGTTCTGTTTGAAAATCAGGTTCGGGGCTGTCCGGTTTACACCGGACAGCCCCGGGCCTGATCCAGTCGTGGTGTGAAGGGAGCCTAACATTTTTAAGCAATTCAGCAGAATTTCTTGTTTAAATTTTTTAGGCTCGATCCAGGAGACCGCTAAGTTACAGATGCAGCTTCAGCAGCTACAGTCTTCCAAATTATTGGGTGATGGCATGAACAAGGCTTTGCAGGTTAGTGTGTATTTCTTAGAATTTTTTATTTTTTTTGCATTACTTAGGTTGATCACATTTTAACAATGCCAACAAAGTGAAAGCTTTTGTTTATTAATATTTAGGCAGAAATAAATGAATTAAAAGAGCAACTCACCATGTACGAGTCTGCAGCAAGAATGGGAGTTTTCGTCACTGGCGAAGAGGAGCAAGAACTATCTGACTCTTATGTGGATCTGGGCATTAGGAAAGTTAATTGGCAGAAATCCCAATTCAACAGGTAGTTAAGTTTAATAATAAGTTCTTAACTATTCTTTCTACGAATTCCCTTTGCAGATATGAATGCCTAAAGTCATGTAAAAAAAATCTGTAAAATCTGTTAAAAATATATTTCCAAAATTGGATAGTTACATTACAGAACAGATCGCTATAGCTGTAGACCCTTCCGTTAAAGGGCTGGTCCAGCTCCTAAAATGTCCTTTCTGGGGGCGTGGCCTTGCTGAGCATGTAAGCAGACATGTGGTACAGCAGCTCCAGTAACCCAGCATGAATATCCTCCTTGCCCGGGGGTTAAAACATGCAGAAAGCTATATATTAGCGGAGCGGAACCTCAGGAACACGGTGGGACACAGCAAGAGGCATTTGGAGATGACCTGGTGAGACGGCAGGATGAGGCAGGCAGAGGGTCATGCGGCAGTGGAGACCCAAGATGGAGCTATGAGAAGCCTTGATGTAGCCACAGCCGGCGGGGAGGGGCAGCAGAGGCAGATGGAGGTGGCTGAGCGGCTGGCTCAGTTGCCGGACACCTAAACAGCAGGAGCTCTGGTCCTCTTCCCTTGCTCCATTATCATCAGCAGGTCAGGTACCGAGAAATAATGAGGGTGCAGGGACACAGGAGACACAGGGGAGAGACATGGACCTGCGGGCTGCACAGACACATGAGACCATGAGTGATTGTGCCTGCAGCTAGTCTAACACAAAGGGTGAAACAACGCAAACTGCGCAGGGCGAAGGTAAGGAACCTACCCTAGAACATGCTCAAAGCTACAGCACAGTGTAACACAGATCTTACTGGTCATATGAGCTCTTAAGATTGATATATCCAATATATGACAGGATAAGTAGAAGATAAGGGAGAGACTTAGCGGCAGAGGGCAGAGTGAGTGACTTAAAGAATACTGTGACCCCCCACCCCTGTCTAAAGACTTCAAAGTTGCCACTATATCTATTGTCTACCTTATGCACAAAACAGATGATTTGAGAAAGCAGAGAGGAAGAGACTTTTTTGAAAAATGGCTTCTTAAAACTCTTGTTGCAGATAATTTCTGCAAACTGTTTACTATTGAAAGGACCCACATAGTCCCCACCAGATCCCTTCCTCCCAGAGCGCTAGTGAGAGCTGTACTAATCAAAATGCTCCATTTCAGAGACTGGGATAAAATACTGCAGATTTCCCATACCACCCCGGATATGCGTATCAGAAGAGGAGTGCCCAATTTGTAGACATCAGAGACTCTGACTCTTGCAAGTTCCTTAAGCCATGCTTTATCCAGCCAAGTTTGAGGGTCTCTGCACTACGGGAGACTCACTTTTTAGAAAATCCCAAGGACGCAATGAGGTGGCTCTACCTTAGAGCAACAAATACGTGCTGGCTGATGACGTGCGCAATAAGGGCTTTGTTTGACTTTACTGATAGGTCTACCAATTGACCAGGACTCTGGTTTGATTCACATGTAGAACTTGAATCTTGCAGTAAAATGATGGTTGCTTTTTCTTTCCTTCCCTCCTGCTCTTTTACCATCGCCTCTACTATTCTTGTCCTACTCTCCCTTTTCTCCTCTTCCCCCAACTCCCTTCTTCTGGCAAGACATCTACTGGCAGTGGTGGTAAGAGCACAGCAAGGTGCATCAATCATAACAGCTATTAAAGACTCAGCAGACATGACCATTACTGACGCAGATAGTATTCTGGGGGAATTCTCCAACTTTTATAAACAATTGTATGCCTCTAAAATAACAAAGTCCAAATATGAGCTGAGTAGCTATATTGGAAACTTGCGATTTCCTAAATTGACAGATGAGCAGAGGGAAAAGCTGGATTCACCATTCTCAGTAGGCGAACCAAGAAGAGACCCTATCAGGTTTCCAGAAAAATAACGCATCGGGGGTGGACAGGATCCCAATGGGATTTTATGAAGAAGTAGGGTCTGGTTTTCTTCCCAGACTACTAGAAGTCTTTAGGGAGGCAGTGACAGTGGGATCTCTACTTAGTTCTGAGAGAGGCAGTCATAGTACTTATCCCGAACCCGGGTAAGGACCCGTTATATCCGGAGTCCTATAGACCGATTTCGCTACTTCCAGTCAACATAACGATTTTAGCAAAAGTCCTAACTATGAGGCTCAATTACAGTCATCTCATATTTGATGGGAGAGGGTCAGACTGATTTTATGCCCAAAAAGTAAACAGCCATCAACCTGCAGCGTTTATTTATCAATTTACAAAGCCGGAGAATACATGGGGAAGAGCAGTGCTCTCACTCGACGCTGCAAAAGCTTTTGATAGCATTGAGTGGGAGTACCTTTGGACAGTGATGTCGGAAATGGGATTTGGACAGACATTCATGGCCTGGGTTTGACTTCTGTATTCAGATGCAGTGGCAAGAGTGCGGGTAAACGGTGGTCTCTGATACGATTCACTTAGTCAAGGGTGCCCTCTATACCTGTTACTGTTCATGTTGGCTAGAGAGCCTTTGGCAGTCGGACTACATACCAACAAACATTCAGGGGTTTACTTATAAAACGGTAGAAGAAAAAGTAGCGTTATACGCAGACGACCTTGTATTGTTTCTGGGTGATACGGAACACGCATTGACAACAGCCACAGAGCATATTAGCGCGTTTGGAGACTATTCAGAGCTTTGGATTAATTGGGAAAAATCTATTCTGATGCCAGTAGATGAGCTCTCCAAAACAATTGAGGTACATACCGTATATACTCAAGTATAAGCCAAGTTTTTCAGCACAACAATTGTGCTGAAAAGTGCCCCCCTCGGCTTATACTCGAGTCATACAGTTGCTGAGTGGGGGGGGGAGGCGGTGAACGGGGGCTGGAGGAGGCAGGGGGAGGCTACAGAGTGAGCGGAGAGTTCATGTGGGGCCGCTCATTACTATAATGAATATGCACCTCATCCCCCTGTCCAATAGCGGCAGGGGGAGCAGCGCATATTACATTACTGTAACTCCCCTTCCCCCCCCCCCCCCCAATCACAGTGTATGCCCCCAGCATTGTACACCCCATCACAATATATGCCCCACTTGCTGCCGCTCACTGTAAAATAATTAACTGATCTCACCTATCTGATGATTCTTTCCCGGCTCCCTGCATCCTCTGTCCAACTTCCTGCTTCTAAAGTCATGTGACCGTCGCCGCGGTGATGTCATCGCTGTGAGCCCAGTCACATGACTTTAGAAGCAGGAAGACCAGATAGAGGACGCAGGGAGCCGGGAGAGAATCATCGGATAGGTGAGATTAGTTTATTATTTTATAGTGAGCTGCAGCAAGGGGGGCATATATTGTGATGGAAGGTTTACACTGCTGGGGGCATTGTATACTAGGAATGGGGGGCGTGTGCAATGATGGGTTGGGTGTGTGCAATGATGGGGGGTGTACAATGATGGGGGGGGGGGGGGGGGAGGTGTGCAATGATGGGGGAGGGTGTGTGCTATGATGGGGGTGGGTGTGTGCAATGATGGGGTGGGTGTGTGCAAGTGATTCCCTCCATTTGGGGGTCCCAATCTGTGTGCCCGTTCCACCTTACATGTATCTTGTATACCCAGGGCTGCAGGAAGGTCTCGTTCAAAAATGTCATTCAATTGTTGGTATGTGACAGATTCGGGTAATCCTACTATGCGGAGGTTGTTTCACCTGGATCTGTTCTCCAGATCCTCTAATCTCTCTGCCATCCAAGTATTTTGTTGTTGGGAGTTCCCCAGCTCCTGCTCCATATTGATTAGTTTGTCCTCTAAATCGGAAACTCTTTGTTCTAACTGGTCAATCCTACTAGCATGGTGTGCCATGGTCTCCTGTACCTCCTCCATACCTCCCCTCACAACTTCTCTCACTGCTTCTATAATATCGGCTTTAAGGTATGCTGCCACTTCTTTTGCCAGCTGTCTATGATCCCCAGGTGGGATAAGTCCCTGGGCAGCCCCCTCCATCGTGGTGTCACTGCTGTGTCGTGCACTTCCCAGGCTCATGCGGGCCCCCCGATCACTCCGTTCTGACCTCTGCGGCTGCGGAGCTCTATGGGACTCCTTTCTCTTAGCTGCTGCCTGCGATGCCACTGCCATCTTAGATGTTCCCTCTGGCTGGTGGTTTGAGCCAGCGGCCGTTTGTTTCCCGCTGCCCGCGCTTCTGAGCAAGTGTTCCACAGTGCTGTCAGGTAGCATCTTTCCCAGACCCTGGAACACCACGTGTGTTGTAGAAATGTTGTATTGCCGGTCTGCGGTCGGGTTGATATACAGAGCTCCTGTACTCTGTTGGAACCACGTCGGCGATGGAACCGGAAGCTTAGTAAAGGATTTTATATTTGTTCTCGTTCTGATAAATTGGACACCCTGGGATGGGCAGTTCCTGGATATACGTGTGTAAACTCAGGTTCAGTAATCCTTTATACTGTATGAAAAAAAATCCTTGCACAGTAGTAGACCTATATTTATATTGACATAAGACTTTGTCAGGGGGTGGAAATAGAAGATGTTACTGGTGAACGACATCAGTACCATTCACTATCTATTACCATTGAACCAGGACTTCAGAGGGCATCAATCTGTGGTAAGTAACTGCAGGGCTGCCCTCTGGTGATGTCCTGTACCAGGATGGTGATAGACCTTTAGGGAGTGAGTGCAGCCCCAGCCTCCTGTGACGTTAGGGCACATCTCAAATGAAACCTCACCGGAAGTGCAGCAAAAGAAACCCATCCTACACTTCGCCCTATGTGTATTGTGCAATAAAGCAAATTACAAAAGTGGTTGAGGTGTAAGGATAGTTATTTATAAATACACTTTAGGTGCCGGATCATCCTTTTTAAATGAATGAAAATCAAACAAGATTGCAATATTACTAATTTACTATTAAGAATACATACTAAGGACAAGCACTTAATGTGGACCTTGATGGGACTACCATATGTTTTGATCCCATTTAGTCAGAGCTGCTTCCACTTCTTAGTTTATGTATTTGTAAATTAAGGTGCTATTCTACACTTGTATTTGTATGTTTTCCAGCTCTGCCTATGTTATGATATTTTCCAGTGTTTGATGACTTGACTTTTTTTTCTTTCTTGTTATATATGAACAGGGTGATGCATAATGGTCTTAAGAAAGACCTTTCATCCGATCAGATTGTTACAGAACTGAAGACGGAGCTTGAACGCTGCTTGAACAGCAACAAAACGAAGCGGAAACAGATTGTTCAGCTACAATCAGATTGAAAGGATATCAGTCCAAAACTGAGGAACTGAAAAAGCTACTTGAAAGTGCTGAAAAAGAGGTCAAGGAATGCAAGGTGACAGTCTTGTTGTGGTGTATGATGTATCTATGGATGAATGCTTTGTATGTCATACTGCACTATACATGTACATGTTTTGTGTGCAGGAGCTTCTTTTGATCATACTTTTTCTTTGGTTGTTAGGCCAATTCAAGTAATTATGACAGCAGTTGGAATCTTCATCTCTACTTAATCGAGGAGCTGAAACAGATCAGGAGATTCAAAGACTTCAAGTGGAAAAGCAGCAGCTGCAGCAAGAAATCGAGGTTGAATATCAGAGATGAGATGTAGATTTGTGTAGTTTGAAGGGGTACTGGGAGATAATAATGTATTTACATTCATGTTACATCAAAAATAATAAAGAATCAATTGCCAGTTCATGTGCTCTTTAGATGTACGAAGGGTGCATTCAGACATCTGTGCTATCAGCAGTCACAGAACAGACAGACCCAGTCACTCGATTGTGACTGCTTTATATATATTGGTATGAAGCTTTCACGCTCTGGTTGGGAGAACTGCAGCCATGCATTACTGTTCTATCTTGGACTGATTTGTACGGACATCTGCTTGTGCCCTTACTGTAACAATGATGGTGCTCCTGAGTACAGTCGCTGATTGGGGAGCTTGGATTGCTTCATGCTTATGGAAGACCGCCTCCTGATAGTCTCATTTCTGGTTTGTGTCTTTTGTGCTGTCCATTCTTCCTGTTTTACTGCTTGAATCTGACATTTCATAGCTTCCCTCCACACACCTTTACATATCAAGACAAGCTGTGATGGTCCTGCCAGGGAGTATAGAATGAGCCATGATAGTACATTATGTGAACTGTCATGGCTTTATTTTACGCTACTTGCCCACACGTTCACAGCTTGTACGTGAACTGTCAAGCTGTGAAGGACTAGGCAGGGGGTATTGTGAGAATAGGCAGACAAAAAAAGAACTAGCCATGACTGTACAAAGAAACAGGCACCTACCGGAGATGAAGCTTTGTCAGGAGGCCATCTTCCATACAGGAAGAAGGCCTCACTCTGGATATTTGAATGAAGCATTCCAGAAGTAAGGAAGAGCACACAAAAGCAGCATCGATGTCCCAATGGTAGTTCTAAAAAGCTCTGCAGTGCAGTGGCAAACGAAAATAAAAATATGGATATAAGCCTTCATAATTTTCCATGTTTTGTAGATTTAAAAAAATAAAATTAATTTTGATCTCCCTTTTAAAATGAACCAACCAGCAGGATTTAGGGCTATAAGTGAAGCTAGTGCCTTACAGGTTCTAGGATACTGAGTGCAATCATACCTTTACTTCAATAAATATATGTTAGACTGCAGAGAGAAGTGTCCTAAAACTGTCAGAAAACACCTGACAAAACTGAAAGTAGAGATGAGAGGGAGGGGGGAGGGTTCGGCTTACACCCGAGAGGCATGCCCACAGAACCGGTTTACCGCTGAGAGGCATGCCCAGAGAGGAGGGAAAAAATACCCCAATCACAGCACACACCAATCATCTACTGCCCTGTTTTCCAGGAGTTCTATGACACTTTTCTCTGCAATTGAACATGTACTTATTGAAGTAAAGGTATGATTGCACTCAGCATCCCAGTGCCTGTAAAGCACTGACTTCACTTTATAGCCCCAAATCCTGCTGGTGGTTCCCTTTAATAATATCTATAATGGCTATATCCAATACAATGCATGCTGTCTAGCTAATTCATTTTTTTTCTTTTATTATTGTCTAATAGTGTTTTGTTTTTTATTTATTCTCTGCAGAAGCATTTGCAGTGTATCAATGAACTGACCACAAATGAGGCGAAATTGAAGGCTGCGAACCAGCAACTCTGCAGTGAAATGAGACAAATGCTTGAAGACTTCGATAAGGATAAGAAAGAATCTATTGAAAGGTGCAATAGATTCTTACTGTATTGGGTTCCAGTACACGATCAGGATTAGCAGAGTTTTAGATGCTGTGTATTTTCGCTGCCTTGTACAGTACAAGCACAGTGGATGGATTTATAGAATTCCCATGCCCACTGTGCTTCTTTTTTACGCAGCGTAAGCTGACCTGGCATGGCTTTCTGAGCAGCAGTTTGTCAATTTTATTCTTGCAAAGATGTGAGTGATCTCAGCGGGAGAACGCAATGAGAATTTGCTGCACCCAGAATCCTGATTGTGGGCACTGACAGTGCGTTCTCCCTCAGAGAACTTTAGCGTCTCTGCAAGAAAACACGCTGCGTCCAGAACTTATGGTGTCCTGATCGCGTGCATGTACCATAGTAATGACCTATTTATTCTTGGCAATAATCGAGTGTGCATGAATGCTCGTTCTCAACTATTGTCTCGTTTTTAACAGGCTGGAAAAAAAAATAGAAAAAGGCTCCTTTGTAAGGTGCAGTGATTTTTAAAACCGATCATAAAAAGTATTGATATCAGCAACACATCATTCTTTGTAATCAAGAGATGTGCTTCCGATAACATGACGTTCTATACGAAAACAACCATCGTACTAACAATTGTTCTGCACGCACAGACTTTTCAGCCTGTCTAAATAGACTAGTAAATGACCATTGATCAGCTTGTATATAAGTGGCCATATATATTGTATACATTGCTGCAGTTCAGGCTCATTGGAGAACGGTAAATTGACAATACACAACAAAAGTGTCGCAGAGCTTGGAAACAAAAATGATCACAGCTCAAATGCCCCTAGGAGAGTATAAAAATAAAAGAGCAAAGAAAAAAAAAAAAGTTTAATTCTTTTCAGAAACCTAAAAGTTCAAATGTCTGCACCTTATAAATAATGAGCATATTTGGTATCCCTCCTACTCTCTCCCTCCCCACCCCTCTAGACTGTGAGCCCTTGTGGACAGGATCCCTGGCTCCATTGTACCCGTACGATTGTTTTGTCGATTTGTCGTCGTTTTTCGACCACTTGTCTTTGTCTACCCCCTAACTTGTACAGCGCTATGTATCCTAATAGCGCTATATAAATACCCAATAATAATAATAATCTGTAAAAGCTTTTCAAAATATTTAACCTATGCAGTAAATGGTCTAGAGGAGAAAAAAAATCAAAACTGGTGATAATGCGTCCCTCCCCCCCTACCTTCCCCGAAGCATAATTTAAAAGCAATTGAAACATTATATATACAGGTGCATCTCAATGAATTAGAATATCATCGACGTGGACTAATAAATCCTTGTCCTTCCAGGTGTGAGCGCACGTATGAACAGCATCACGAAGACATTAAGAATCACATGAGAATGGAGCTGAGTGAGAGTTTTGCTGCTGAGAAGGGACAGCTGTGTCAGGCCTACGATACTAAAATAGCTAATCTACAGTAAGGCTTTGTATTTGTCCATATTTGATGAGTTTTATTAGACAACGTGCACATTCTGAGTATTTGAGGTTTCTTTACCTCCGTATTCATAAGCTGAGTAAAAAATGGAGAAGTGTTTCTATTATACTTTTGCCTTTGTTCCACTCCTGGTTTTGGCTACAAATACTGAGGAAAGAAACTCTCCAAACACTCAGCATGTGCACATGGCCTTACCCCACAATATAATCCATGACGATCCATGATTCATTGCAGATCCCAGATCATGGAGCTGACCAGTGAGATGATGGCAGTGCAGGAATGTTATATCGCAGTCTGTAAGGAGAAGGATACTATAGAAGATAATGTCCGTGACAATCTGAAGCAAGAATTTCGGCTGAATGAGGAAAAAGTATATGAAATATTTTGATTTCCTAATGTAAAATGTGTTACTATGAAGTTATGTTTTTGATTTGATTTATTTTAATTTTTGCAAGTGGAAAGAAAAAATGATACAAGACAAAGAAATGACTTTGCAAACTCTAAGAACAGAGATGGAGTTGAAGCACCAGGCATCTCTGTCTGATGCAAAGGCTCAGTGGGAAAAAGAAAAGGAATGCATGAAGCAACAACTTGAGGTACAGACAACATTGGCAAAAGACAGCTGGTTAAAGGAGCACCAGCAGGTATGTAAACCACATTCATCCCTGTAGATATAGGGAATATTATGATCTATCTATATTATAGCTACACATGGGATCTCCTAGGTCACAGCGGTTCTCTGCTTATTGTTTCGTCATGCTGGGGTCCCCAGTGATCAGGGTGGATTTGTGGGGAAATTTGTTGTTCAATGTCAAGGCTTCCTGTTGCACTTTCACAAGGGGAAGTTAAAGGGAACGTGTCTGCTTGGGGAAAAAAATATTTAAGTCCAGAGAGATATGGTTAATTTGCATGTAAATCGTGTTACAATACTAGCCAGCCGCCTTACTGAAAGTGCGGCTACTGGGAGGAAAGGAAATTTATTTCCTCCTGGGAGCTGCCAATTTTCAGTCATGGCACGTGCATGGGGCAGCTACCGTACCCCATGCAGCATTTCTATGCACAGCGATGTGCCAATCAAGGTATTAGGCTGCACTTACAGATACCACTCTGTGTAGTGAGTGTTGTAAAGACTACATTACCCAGAATTCACATTACATGGGCAGGCACAAGTTTAAATATAGATTAAAAGTGTTGTCTTCCCTTTTTTTTGTTTTAATAATGAGCTTGGCTTTACTATGGTTATTTGATATTTCTTTTTCGCTCCATTGGGAGACCCAGACATTGGGTGTATAGCTTCCGCCTCCGGAGGACACACAAAGTATTACACTGAAAAGTGTAACTCCTCCCCTACTGCCTATACACCCCCTCCAGGAGGAATCCCATCAGTTCTTTGCTTTGTGTTGAAGGAGGCACACTCTGCACTCATGCACTCTCACTTAGTCTTGCTCACTCTCTCTGGAGAGTGTTGGATGGAAGCAAAGTGGATCCTTAGGGATCCCCAGCATGTCTCCTTCCTCACCCTTGGGCAGAGGCGGTTGAGGTACCCTTGGGGTACAACGGGCTGGAGCCCTCATGCTGCTTTTCCTTCTCCATCCCTTAGGGGCTCTGGAGAAGTGGGATCGTTTTAGGCTCCCATGGCGTCTGGAGCTCTGACTCCATCCACAGTCCCTATGGGAATCGGCTGGCTGGAGTTGTAGGCCCCCAGGGATCGGCCCCTGCATCCTATTCAGGTACTCTGGGGGTTTGTGCTGTGGCTGCAGCCCGGTCTCTGGCCTGGGGTGGTCACTGGAGGCTCCCCTGTGGTCCTGGGGTCCTGTCCTGACTGCGCCGCGGGGTCTGCGGTACTTTTGTGGGGTACCGCGCTCGCCCGCTGCCGAGCGCCGGGCGGCCGCAAAAATCTAGGCCCCGGCTTCTATGCGGCCTAGTTTTAAGCCTGGAGTCCGGGCTCCATTGGAGGCAGGCTCGGCCACCTTTGTGGGCGGTCTTGGAGCGTCGGCCGCTCCCATCTCTTTGGATGACAGCCTCCTAAACCTGTTAAGAGGTGGCATTGCCCTCCGGATTCCCGCCCCTCGTTGGCTCCGCCCCCTCTCTCAGCTCCGGCGGCCATCTTTTCCCTGGGCAGGAGAATACTCTCATCATTCTCTCCTGGACCCTGTGGCTGCTAGGAGGGAGCGCTGCATCCGGAGGGCACACAATCCACTCTGTCAGGCTGGTAGGTCACCCCAGTTTATCTGGTGGTGTCTTCCTCCCCCTGGGGCCCCCTCTAGTGTATTCCCTCTCTTAGGTTACTACTTGGAGGAGGTATGTCTTCCACCAGGAGCAAAGCCCCTAAGGTGCAGACATTCTATTCATCTTGCACTGCTTGCAAGGTTGCGCTGCCTGCTGGGTCTGTCTTTCCTCATTGTTCAGCCTGCACTTCACATGTGTCTGAGGTGGATCATGGGGCTCCCCCCAGCTCTGCAGCTTCGGAGCCTTTCCCTAGCCAGGGGGACCCGGCAGTGCCACCTCCTTGGACTGTAGCTTTCACTAAGTCCTTTTCTGACTCTCTTTTTTCCCAGTCTATGACTGCTCTAACCAGAGTCCTGCAGGAGTCTTTACAGGCCAGTCGCCGGGAAAGTACCCCCGGTCCCTCTGCCTCACCCCGCAGGCACTACAGCGAGTCGTCCCCTTCTAGGGGAATGGACTCTGGAGACAATACAGGGGTCTCAGACTTGGCTCCCTCTCCCCGGCCCCCCAAACGGCCACGCAGAGCAATCTCTCCTGCTTCCTCTCGTCACACGGAGTCTCGTGCTGAGGGCTCTCAGCATGAGGGGGAGGATAGGCAGGATTCTGTGAGATCTCTGGTCCAGTCCTTGGAAGAGGATTCCTTGGTGGATGACTTGGTGTCCTCCATTAATAACGTGTTGGACCTGACTGCCCCCCTCCCACGGTGGACACGTCGCTCTCAGAGGAACTGTATCAGTTCCTTCCTCCATCCAGGTCTCGGGGTTCATTCTTCGATCACTCGAACTTCAGATCCACTGTACAGGCTCCTAGGGCTTGTCCTGATAAACGTTTTTCCAGGAAGCAGAAGGATACCCGTTATCCTTTTCCTCCTGACGTAGTGAAGGGTTGGTTGGTTTCTTCTAGGGTGGACCCCCTAGTCTCTCCAATACGGTTATGTCCGTTGCGGATGGTTCCTCTTTGAAGGATCCCACTGACAGACAGATCGAACTTCTGCTGAAGTCAATCTATGAAGCCACGGGAGCCTCCTTTGCTCTGGCTTTCGCGGCAGTTTGGGTCCTGCAGGCAGTTTCTGCCTGCTTGGCAGAACTAAATGTTGTGGTTCAGGATATTCCCGAGGTGACTACCCTTTCGTCTCAAGCCTCTGCGTTCACTGACTACGCTAGGTCGGCGATCATGGAATCTGCCAGCTGCACCGCTGTGGCCTCGGCTAATTCGCTGGCAGCCCGCAGGATGCTGTGGCTGCGGGACTGGAAGGTTTGATGCCACTTCCAAGAAGTTTCTCCAGGGTCTTCCCTTTGCGGGAAGCAGGCTTTTTGGCTTTTCTCCAGGCCCCTTCCACGACAGCATAGGAGGTTGCCTATTAGGGACAGGAAGCACAAGAGAGGTTAAAAGGACCCTCCCACCTCCCTTAGCCAGTGTCTTTCCTGTCCCCATGGGGCATGGAGAGGTTTCTCCTAGGCTGTAGGGGGCCGGCAACCTACAGCTTACCATGGAGCTGCCGGACAGCTTTGGTCGGGCCTCTGTTCCTCCTCTGCTGGTCCCATGGCTGGAGCTGTGGGCCCTCCGCCTGGCCCTCTGGATCCCGGTGGGGTGATGCGGGCCATGGCGTTCCCCAGCTGGCGGCCTCACTCCGTGCAGCCCGCCGGCTGCCTTCCCGCGCACTGCGCGCTGTCCCGTGACCGGAAGTGACGCGGTGAGGGCGGGACTTCCGGTCGTGCGCGCACGCTCCCCGCTGGGAGCGCGTCTCTTCCGGATTCCGGCGGTGGAGTCCTGCGGGGCAGCGTGCGGGCACGTCTCCTATGGCGGCCTGCCCTGGACCGAGCGCGGGAGGCTGGGGTCGTATTTCCGCTGGGTGGGGCACCCTTTCTGCTTAAAGGCTGCCCTGAAGTCTGCAAATGGTAAGGTACTGTATGCCTGTCTAACCATGTCTTCTCCCGCATCTGCGGAGCCCAGTGGTCCCCCTGCCCCAGTAAGTGTGGTGTACAGGGGGGGGGGGGGGTCCTTTTCCTGCGAGGGTGGCTTTGTGGCTGATGGCTCCTGGTCCTGTTTTTGTGTTTTCCAGGACAAGCCAGCCCTAAGAAATCTCTTAAATGCCCTGTCTGCAGTAAGAAGCTCTCTGCTGGATGGGATAAGAAACTGTGCCAGACTTGCACTGATAAAGTGGTTAGGGCTGAGCACCCTAGCCTGGTGGATGACTTGAGGGCCATGGTCAAGCAGGAGATTCAAGCTTCCCTGGCCTCTCTTTCACCTCTGCCTTCAGTGGCTGGACCTCCCTCCCCTAAGAGAAGGAAGCTTCAGGCTACCCCGACAGACTTGGAGGACCCGACCCCTAACCCTGACTCCGACTCTGAGGACCCCGAGGACTCCACTTCTGCTCCTCCGGCGGATCTCCGTAGATTCTTGTTCCCCTCTGATGACCTAGGGGATCTTATTGGGGCAGTCAGGAATACTATGGGGTTAGAGGAAGTTCTTACACCCTCATCCGTACAGGATGACATGTTTGCGGGCCTCCGATCAGCTAAGCAGACGGGGTTTCCAGTACATGCTACTCTCCTGGACCTCATCTCCCAGGAATGGGACTTCCCTGAGAGGAGAGTCAAAAGTGATCTCTCTCGCCGGTTTCCATTGGAACCTTGTGAGATCCAATGGGATGTGCCGAAGGTAGACGTGCAGGTTGCCAAAGTGGCCAAAAAAACTGCACTTCCCTTTGAAGACACATCCCAGCTCAAGGATCAGCTTGACCGAAAGATTGAGGGCTTTATGAGGCGCTCCTGGGAGGCGTCCTCAGCCTCTATGCAAGCAAATATTGCCTCCACATGTGTGTCCAGGTCACTTCTTAAGTGGATGGACCAGCTGGAGGCTCATATTTCACAAGGTACCCCTAGGGAGGATCTCCTGGAATCCCTTCCGTTGCTTCGGAAGGCGGCTTGTTTCCTCGCAGATGCTTCTGCGGATTCGGTCCGTTTAGCAGCCAGGACGTCTGTCCTCTCTAACTCTGCTAGACGGGCTTTGTGGTTAAGGTTGTGGAGTGGGGATTCCACTTCTAAACTGAAGCTGTGCTCCCTCCCGTTTAAAGGGGGAATGGTGTTTGGTCCCGCCTTGGAGGAGATCCTAGAAAAGGCGACCGACCGCAAGGCACTCCCTGAGCAAAAGCCCGTCCGCCAACGGCCTTTTCGTTCCTCGGTGCCTCAGGCCTCCCAGCCCAAAGGCAAGGGCAAGTCGGGTCGCTGGAGTTACCAGAAGGGGAGAGGGAAGAATATTCTTGTCCCCTCCCATAGGCCCCAGCCCTCCGATAGGCAATGACTCGATCCCGGTGGGGGGTCGCCTGGCGGCCTTCCTTCCGCAGTGGCGAGAGGTCACCACTTCCCAGTGGGTGTTGAACATCATCTCCAGGGGTCTCCTCATCGAGTTTGTGTCAGAACCCCCCGGGTCTTCAGGTCACTACACTGCCTTCCAGGGTGGCTCAGGATGTCCTGTACTCCAAAGTGCAGGACATGCTGCTTGCCAAAGTGGTCTCTCCTGTTCCGGGGTCGGACATAGGATTGGGTCACTACTCCCGCCTCTTCCTAGTGAAAAAGCCGTCGGGCGATGTTCGGGTGATAATCAACCTGAAACGCCTCAATCGGCATGTCCGTTACCGGCGTTTCAAGATGGAGTCGGTCAGATCGGCGATTCCTTTAATCGGCCATCATCATCAAATGGCTACCATCGATCTGCGGGATGCTTACTTCCATGTTCCTATTCATCCTCGCCACCGCCGGTTCCTCAGGTTTGCGATTGTGCGCAACGGGGAGATTCTCCATTTCCAATTCAATGTCCTTCCCTTCGGCATCTCCTCAGCTCCCAGGGTCTTCTCGAAGATCATGGCGGAGGTAGTGGCCTTCCTGAGGGGTCGGGGCATTTGTCTGGTGCCATATCTGGACGACTTTCTTCTTGTCGCTCCATCCGTGTTGACCCTCCAGGGGGGTGTGGCGGAGTCCCTCAGGGTACTGCGTTCATTGGGCTGGATCCCCAATCTTCAGAAGTCCCAGCTCCAGGCATCGACCAAACGGAGGTTTCTCGGGGTCCTGTTGGACTCCGACGCTCAGGCTTCTTTTCTCCCAGAGGACCACCGGTTGCTGCTGCAGACCAAGGTTTCCGCTCTGTGTCGGATGTCCGCTCCCACGCTGCGGACGACGATGTCGGTGCTGGGGTCTATGACCTCTTGCATCCCCTCGGTCATGTGGGCTCAAGCTCGCTCCCGCTCGCTTCAAGCCCATGTCCTTTCCCACTGGGACGGCCTGCCTTCGTCCCTCAACAGGAGGGTCCGTCTTTCAAGTCTTGCCTCCTCGTCCCTCCGCTGGTGGCTGGATTGCCGGCACTTGCGGAAAGGGGTGGCCTGGGTTCAGTTCCCGGCTGTCACTCTCACTACGGACGCCAGCCAAAGGGGGTGGGGGGCTGTAGTTGCCCGCACCCCGTTTCAAGGGCTGTGGCCTCGGGTGATCAGGGATCGCTCGTCCAATTACAGGGAGTTGCGGGCTGTGGAGGAAGCCCTCCTGGCCGCTGCCGATCTGCTGCAGGGTTCCCACGTTATGGTATATTCGGACAACGTCTCCGCGGTGGCTCACCTTCGTCATCAAGGAGGGACTCGATCCAGGGCTCTGGGGTCGGTGTCCTCTCGAATATTTTCCTGGGCGGAACGGTGCCTCTTGTCTCTTTCCGCGGTCCACCTGAAGGGGTCTTTGAACGTTCAGGCGGACTTTCTCAGCCGCGCCGACCTTCATCCGGGTGAATGGAGTCTGGATCAGGCCGTTTTTTGCTCCCTGGTGGCACGATGGGGTGTTCCGGATGTCGACCTCTTCGCCTCCAGCGCCAATCGCAAGGTCGCAGCATACTTCTCCCTGGATCCTCGGGACGACGCTGTGGGGGTGGACGCCTTTTCTCAGGCTTGGGACTTCCGTCTGGCGTATGCCTTCCCTCCGATTCCCCTCCTGGCCAAGGCTTTACGGAAGGTCAGAACGGACGGGGTTCCGACGATCCTGGTAGCTCCATTATGGCCACGACGGAGCTGGTACAATTTGATTGTGTCTCTTCGGGTCGACGGTCCTGTGGTTCTGGGAGCGGATCCCAGTCTGCTGTCGCAGGGTCCGCTGTTTCATCCGGATCCCCGGAGGCTCAGCTTAGCTGCTTGGCTTCTGAGGCCCGTGTGTTGAAGTCACAGGGCTTATCTGCCAAGGTGGTGGCGACCTTGCAACAGAATCGTAAACCGATCACCAATGCTATCTACAATAAGATCTGGAAGAGATTCTCCTCCTGGTGTGGTTCTCAACCTCCTGATCCCCTCCGTCCTAATGTATCTCGGATTTTGGATTTCCTCCAGGCGGGGTTGGACCTTGGACTTCGGCCTAGCACGTTGAAGGTCCAGGTTTCCGCTCTGAGCTCTGTTTTTGATGCGGATTTGGCCGCCCATCGCTGGATTCGCAGGTTCATGGTGTCCGCCTCAAGGATTCGTCCACGGATTAAGGTTCTTACTCCCGCCTGGGATCTCAATGTGGTCTTGACTGGGTTGTCCCGTCCCCCATACGAACCTTTGTTGTCCTGTGATCTTCGGCTGCTGTCTCATAAGGCAGCTTTTCTGGTGGCTATTACGACCGCCCGCCGGGTGGGAGAACTCCAGGCTCTGTCCATTAGGGAGCCTTATTTGACGGTCCGTGATGACTGCATCGTCCTTCAGCTGGACCCTTCCTTTCTCCCCAAGGTGGTCTCGGATTTTCACCGCTCCCAATCCATTGTCCTGCCCTCTTTTTGTCAGTCTCCTCGTTCTCCAAAAGAGCAGGAGTTCCACTCGTTGGACGTTCGCAGGATCGTGCTTCGCTACCTGGAGGTTACGGCGCCCTGGCGGGTTGATCACAACCTTTTTGTCCAGCCCTTTGGTCCCCATAAGGGCAGGAAGGTGGCAAAGTGCACCATTGCAGGCTGGATAAAGCGGGCCATTGCCGCGTCCTACCTGTCTCAACATCTGCCGATTCCTTCTGGATTTACGGCCCACTCCACCAGGGCTACCTCGGTCTCCTGGGCTGAAAAGGCGGGGGCTTCTCCGGAGCAGATCTGTACTGCTGCTACATGGTCCTCCCTGCATACGTTCACTACACATTATCGTTTGGACCTAGGTTCTACCAGGGATTTGGCCTTTGGCAGGAAAGTCCTGCAGGCTGTGGTCCCGCCCTAGGTTTGTATTCGTTGGTATTCCTCCTATGCTGTCGTGGAAGGGGCCTGGAGAAAATAGAATTATTCTTACCGTTAATTCGGTTTCTAGGGCCCTTCCACGACAGCACCTAATTCCCTCCCTTTATTTCCTTGGTTTTTCATGGAATGCTATGTTTTGCTTTGGTCATGCTATGGTTCTTGGTAAGACACTGGCTAAGGGGAGGTGGGAGGGTCCTTTTAACCTCTCTTGTGCTTCCTGTCCCTAATAGGGCGTGGAGAGGCAACCTCCTATGCTGTCGTGGAAGGGCCCTAGAAACCGAATTAACGGTAAGAATAATTCTATTTCTCCTTCGCCTCATTGGGGGACACAGACCGTGGGTGTTATGCTGCTATCCACTAGGAGGCGACACTAGGCAATATCTGAAAAAGAGTAATTGGCTCCTCCTCTACAGCATACACCCCCTGGCTGGGCCCTTACCCGACCAGTTTTTGCTTAGTGTCTTAGGAGTGCAGACCTCTTTATTTTTTCTCTTCTTTTTTCTTTACTATTTTTACTTTTAACTTTTTACTTTCCTCTGAAGAGGACATAACATTAGGAGGGAGTATTGCAGCCTCCATACTCTCCAGATAGTATCTCTCTGGATGCGAGTCGAGGCTGCTCCTCCATACTCCCTCCTCATCTGCACATGGTCAGGGGACCATGTTGGATAGCTCATGGGAGAGCTAACCTCCCCGGTCTCGGGTCGAGGTTTCCAGGTATGTTACCACAACTTCTGGCCTGCCACAGGGTCCTCCGGAGGCTGCAGGGTTCCTGGCCTGCCACATAGCCCTCCGGAGGCTGCAGCAGGCTTACTGACCGGAGGAATCCGGTCACAGAAAGGGAGAAGGGGAGTGCGGGGCCTCCAGATGGATCGCACAGGGACCAAAAGGGCTCCTTGTTTGCCTCATACCCCCCCCCGTGCGCCTGCATGTGCCCCCTGCTTTTCCCTGCCTGTGGATGCAATAGGAATCCTCATGCATCCACAGCCCCTTTATGGCCTAGTCATCAGGGACCCCCTTTTGGGGTCCCTGCTTCGCCTCCGCTTTCCCCCTGCGGCAGATGCGGCGACTGTTTAGTCCTCCGCGCCGTCTCCTACTCTTTTTCGGGGCCGAGAATTAATCTAGGCCCCGGCTTCGGCCTAGCGCCGGCTGGCACGCCCCCGGCACGCCCCCCGCACGCCTCCATGCTTACCACACAGCACGCGTCATGCGGGAGGCGGGCCTGTGATTGCTCTCCTCGCTCCCCGCGAGACTTTCTGCATTTAGTCACGCCCCCTTCTTCCCCTTCTCTGGCGCTGAATCAGCGCCGCCCGGACCCGCTCCCCTCGGGCCGCAGCTAACTAAGGGGGCTCTGAATAGCAACACCGCTCATGCAGGTGCTGAGCCGAGCGGTTTAGGTGCCGGTTTTAAGGTTGCAGGCTTCCACCGCTGCCATCTTAAGGGGTAGCCTGAGGGAGCAGTTCAGTTGCAACAGGACCCCTACAAATAGGGCTCCTCCGGGAATAGCTTAGTGCATAGATCCTATTGATGCACAGTGTGTCTCACATGTACTCATGTGAAGACCAGTCCTGCACATGTTACTGTGGCATATTTTTCTACTATTTTTTTCTTCTCCCCAGCACTGCAGTACATATTCAGCAGCTGATCCCTGCTGCTCCTCACTCATCCCCCTCCTCTCAGTCTGTGTATGTTTACACTAATAAGTCTTGTAGACTGCAGGAGATTAAGCTGGAATTAGCTTATTCCCATAGTCCAAACCTCTATTACAGGGGAAGTATATCAAGTGACGACTACAGTTGAGGTTATTGCCTTTAGAATAAGGCAATGTGGTTTAATCAGGAGGTCTATGAGGTAATGATGTATTATGGAAGCCTTGTCCATGTCTCTATCTTAAGGCATTCCTTGGTCAACCCATCTCACGATGGCCCGACATCCTCCTTCCTAGACCATCCACAGTGGGGTTCTCAGACTATGCCGAGATTCCCTTCAGCTGCCCGACATGTTTCTTCTAGGTCCTCCTCAGGGAGGATGTGGTTAAAGTGGAGATTCTTCTCTTCTCCGTCATACTCGCCCCCCGCAGTTGAGGGTGCTGTTGCGGTCGTCCTATTTCAAGACCGCACGACTTTGTCACGTTCTTCCTTTGTCACCCACATTTTGACAGGTGCGTAGAAGTTGAAACTTCTCATGACTGTCCAGCATTCTTCCTCAGAACCAACAGTTGGGCCTCTGAGTGACAGCAACAACGCCGGGTCTCCGGACCGCAAGGCGGTAATCATGGACCCCAGCTGCCCTCGCTATCTCACCAATATTCCTATTTCACACAGGGATCACTCTCAGGGGCATCTGTTTGACGGTCTTTACCGTTGGTAGGACGACAGGGACTAGGTGTGGTTCCTTCACCATTGATTTCCACGACTTCGGGTCAATCACCCGGCCTTCAAACACAGCTGATCTTCCTGCAAAGGACCTGTACTCAGCTCCTGCAAGAGGGCCAAGCGTTCTCACAATGGACGGTTCCTCCTCGGTTCTGGACACCCTCCGGATTCCAGAGACGCAGGGTTTCGAGGATTACTATCCCCTCTCACACAGAGGATTCAAGGTCAGTTCCCTGGCACCTGAGGCTCTCTTGCATGCTCTCCCCTCTGTTGGGGTGCAGTTATGACGTTAAACCTCCTGGTTAGATTCCATCTCCTTACTCAGCTCCCCTCAGGCGGGGTGCTGGGTCAAGGTTCGGAGTACTGTATGGTTTTTCTTCTTCCTCCGCTCCTTCTGGTGGAGACTCTGGTCGAGGTTGAGACATCAGGAGCCTTCCCAGTCTACCTCCCCAAGCTACAAAACATCAAAATGCCGGGCTGTAGGACGCGGTACAAAGGGACCTGCGGCCACCTGCCACACCTGTCATAGCAGGTGAATTAAGAAAACATGTGCAAGTGCTATGCAAGGTCCGACCTGGAGCAGGATCTACCAGTCTCCGTAATCTACTCGGACCCAACTCTGGTCGCATGGATCTCAGGTGGGCCGTCCGGTACACGGCATGCCGTATGTACGGTCCCCGTTCTTCCTCACTCGGAAGATCCTTCACCAGTTGCACAGCACAACTGGGTCGCTCTATCCCTCAGCACACCGCCCTACGTGAGCGAGGCCTGGTCCCAGATCTACTAGATTCAGCACGCACGCCCTCATTCATGCAGCAAACATTGTATGGCCGTAATGGCTGCGAAAGCTTTACCTTCGGGATGAGCGCTTGGCATACATGAGTAAGGCAGAGCCTGCCCCTGTGTAACCCATCACGGGTTTTTTTTTTGTTTGTATGCAAACTGAGACTTCAGGATGAAGAAGCTTCTCCCTTGCACTGACTAGCCGTCTATTCTCCACGTGGAACAAAGAGTTTAAGGCTCCTAACACAGCCTTTTCTTCACCCAGTTGTGTCGCCATCCCCGGAAGTTGCCTCTACTAAGGACGATGGTGCCTTGGCGTACTGATTTCCCGCAAACCACAACAAGCGGAAACGCTGGGTGTTTCCTCCTCGTACCTTCTCCGGCCACATTGGATGAAGCTTTGGTCGACAGTTCCTATGCGTTCTGATCTCCCCCTGCCATGATGGATGCAGTCGTGGGCGACGGTTCCTATGCGTTCCGATCTCCCCCTGCCAGGATGGATGCAGTCGTGGGCGACGGTTCCTATGCGTTCCGATCTCCCCCTGCCATGATGGATGCAGTCGTGGGCGACGGTTCCTATGCGTTCCGATCTCCCCCTGCCACGATGGCTGCAGTCGTGGGCGACGGTTCCTATGCGTTCCGATCTCCCCCTGCCACGATGGATGCAGTCGTGGGCGACGGTTCCTATGCGTTCCGATCTCCCCCTGCCACGATGGATGCAGTCCTGGGCGACGGTTCCTATGCGTTCCGATCTCCCCTTTGGACGGCTTGCCACAGCCGCTCCACATCGATCTCCTCACAATGGATATCTGAGTGTACTGCGGATGGCATAGCTCCGGGCCAAGTTTCAGTCTCCCCAGTCACCTCCGGTTACTGGATTGCAGCATACGGATGGCCATCGCAACAGCTGAATCAATGCCACAGGCTAACTGGCACAGTTCCTGATGCTACTGCAGTCTCCCCAGCCGCCAATGGTCCCTGGGTTGTAGCGCACCAACGATCACCAAACCAGCTGAATCTCATCAGGCATGCAGAGTACAGCTCTGCCACCCGGGAAAAGAGCAGGATATCCGCAGCCTCTCAGAACCAGTTGTATTCTATACCCCTAAATCTAGGCAGAGAGGCTTCTTCATTCTAGATCGCTTGGAGATATCCACTGGAGCTACAATGTTACGCTTGAAAATGATATATTAGGTGCTGTGGCCTAGTGGTAAGAACAACTGTCTGCCAACGCTAAGGTGCCCGATTTGTGCCCGTGTACAGGCATCTTGCTAGTCTTCAGTCATAGTGCTTCTCGCCTATGTTTTTCCCGGACTACGAATACATCTTGGTTGTCACATGTTAATCACCGGGTAGCCAACTTCAACAATTGTGATCACTGCGCAAATCTTTTCCCCAGTGGGGCCGTCTTTATCCTGCCTGACTGTTGTTGGTCAGTCGTTTTTTTCTTTTTCCACAGATCTTGGCTTCCTCGAGTTCTCTAGGCTGAGGACGGATACGATAATCCGCTCCTGAATACAGTTTTTTCCCTGGCATGTTTCTATGTACATACCCTACAGGAAGCACGCACAACCCCATACAACGAAGTGCCCTCTCTCCTTCGGGCCCACTTCTCACCCAGACGGTCCAGGGGCTTGACCTACTTCGACGTGTCGCTAACAGCAGATGTCTTCTTGTACTCTTTCTAGGTTTACTGTTCATGGCTTATTACTGCCGGACGTTTGATGTCCTGTCTTCGCCGGCACACCCCATATGTTTGAGGGATATTGTCCCTCACTTTCAGTGCATCTGGCCATCCATAGCAGCATGGATGTTTTATTATGTGTGTGTATGTATATACATATATATATATATATATATATATATATATATATGTATCTGTGTGTGTATATGGAAGAAGGCCTATTTCTCACTCGCAGTGGTTTTCCACACATAGTGGCTTCCTTCCTGGGTATGTCCTTGGTTTTTTAGCCACCCTTCCTGGTTCGTTCACAGGTGTTTATAGGTGATTCTCACTTTGGTCCTCTTGCCAGAGACCTGAGTTTTTTTCCGGCTGCCATCGCAGATGCACCTTAGATGCTGTTTCTGCGTCCTCTTATTCTTCCGTCTTCGGTTATTCCCTCTTTTATTTTCAAGGATCTTGCTGACTTTCTCAAAAAGTTTCCATACGCTGTTCCCAGAACTATGTGTCTTTCTGGAGACACTTCCATTGCCGGTTCGTACTGTTCGGCTGTGGCGTTCCTATTTGCAGCTTTTCCTCCACCTTAGCCGGTGCGTTGACCAATGCGGTCACCCGTATGCAGATAGTCTTTTCATCCCACCTGCAAGTCTTTGAGTGAAGTTGGGACCGCTCGGTCTCTCTGTCACACCTTTTGTTCCTGTTGGGACATTTCCACACATGCAGAGGCCGGACTCTTTAGGTCATTTTTTCCTCAGTATGATATCAGGGGACTATGCCAGGCACCCTGATCACAGGTCTACTGCCTTAGCACTGCTCGCTACAACTGCTGGCTAGAAAGGGTATTGCTTTCGGTTATTGCATACCGAGGCTCTCTATTCCTAGGAAATGAGTATCTTGGTTCATTGGCGCCAGTCTATGTACATACAGATGTGCTCGTCTACCATCTGACTTAGACGTCAAAATGACTACCAAAAATAAAGACTATCTCAAGCGTTAACAAACGCAAATCCGGGTAGTTGTATCACCCAGGCGGCAATTTTCCACCTCGGTAGTGCGCCTTTTTATG
This sequence comes from Allobates femoralis, assembly GCA_033576535.1. Lineage (NCBI taxonomy): Eukaryota > Metazoa > Chordata > Amphibia > Anura > Aromobatidae > Allobates > Allobates femoralis. The sequence goes on from JARQOC010000004.1 coordinate 171,213,841, forward strand.
AGTGTTTATAACGATATTCTTTACCCACCCAGGGACTGCTTTAGGACGTCCCACGGTCTGTGTCCCCCAATGAGGCGAAGGAGAAAAGGAGATTTTTGTGTACTCACCGTAAAATCCTTTTCTCTTAGCCTCTAATTGGGGGACACAGCTCCCACCCTTTGTCCGTATCGGGCTTTGTTGGTAGGGTTTCTATTTTAAATGCTTTCCTGTATACATGCCTTTTCTTTAGGCTCTACATTCGTTGAGCTTCATGTTGTCTTTCTGTTAAGCTCTACGGTCCGTCGGCGTCCTATATAGTCGCCCTCACTGTCTTCTCCTACTGCTTTAGCACAAAACTGGTCGGGTAAGGGCCCAGCCAGGGGGTGTATGCTGTAGAGGAGGAGCCAATTACTCTTTTTCAGATATTGCCTAGTGTCGCCTCCTAGTGGATAGCAGCATAACACCCACGGTCTGTGTCCCCCAATTAGAGGCTAAGAGAAAAGGATTTTACGGTGAGTACACAAAAATCTCCTTTTTTGGAGAGCAGCTGGACGATCTCATAAAGGAATCTACAGGTGGGAAATCCACCTCCTTGCCCCAGTCAAAGGTGCAGAAGTCTGGCCAACGTCAGTTGCACGCCAAGTTTCGGTCCTTTCGTCCCTCCTCGAAGTCCGCCTCCTCCTTCTCTTCCCGTTCAGATAAGGAGCAGATTATTTTTTATATAAAATTATATGATAGTAGTGACTCCCATTTAAATCATAATTCTTACTTAAAGTGCACTTTTAAAATGTAACCTTTAATAGATATTTGTTAAAATAACAAAGTGTTATCCTTTACCTAGTGTCTATAAGAAACACACACATCAAACAGGGATAGGGGGATGTCCCTACTAAACCCTGTCTCTTATTCTGCCTAACAACGGAGTTTTAAACACCTAAATTATACGGTGTCCCCGTACCACGACGGCTCTCCCTAAAAATGTTACCTATATTTAAGGCACAGTCAAATCAATCATCTGCAATGTAAAAAGGTACTATCTGAAACATGGGTCAAATCCCAATGTCCCTTCAATAACTCCTGCTAACATATGGGGTATATGTGGAGTAATAGGGTAAAAGTATTATACTAGGTGGTCCTCATACAACAGTGGCACAATACTCCTATATAATGTAACAGTAGTCACCCATACTATGGGCCCTCAATCAACACCCTATAGTCAAGCATTCATGCCAGGGACACAAAGTATGCCCAAAAGATAGGTAGAAAGAAGTGGAGACAACCACTCCAATAGGAGCATATACACCACCTCCACACTTCAACCTAAAAAACCTCTAAATCCACTATTGATTAGCTCCCACTATATGTAGCCAAGAGAAATAATTGTCAAAGGTCTGTTCATCCTTATTACCTCAATATATCACAAATGTATCAGTTGACAGTAAAATATAGTTGATGTTACTTATCTTGTACAAGCTGTCCCAAAAATCTCGCCGCGTTTCCACCCACTAATAAACTGTGGGTTTCATCAGGAGTGACAGATGTATATAATAGAGATATCAGGGAGCTCTCCTTAAGCCCTCCGTGTGCGCAGGCAGGGGTATACAATAAAACCTCCTGCCTCTTTGATAGTGGCGCCACCGACGGCCCGGAGCACAGCTCCTCTTATCTCCGCCTCTGTCAGTGTGAGGCTAGAGGAGGCGTGTCCGAGTGCAGTCCACCATAACGCGGCTTCCGGTCTGCGTTCCACAGACCGGAAGCGCGTCACCGCGTCCTCGCTTCTCCCCTCCCCGAGTAGGCGTGGACCAATGCGTTCCACCGCCAACCGCAACATCCGGCTTGCGTTCCAGATACCGGAAACACACAGCCGGACCCGGGGACAGCACCCAGAGACCGCAATACATAGTGCACATTAGCACCAAAGTGCTACTATGTACACAGGGGGAACAAAATCGGGACCAAGGGGAGTAACAGTGTTGATTATAGAAACCACCAATTGTATCATCATAGACCTGTTTCAGTAAGAGGGGATAGTGTGTCCGCCCAAAATAAGCGCACTGTGTACATGTGAAAATAGGGTCAAGAATGCTAGAATTAACCCCACACTCCCCTGCATCACTATTGTATCTTCCCAGAGAGAATATAGTACCAGTTTGAGATATCTACTGTATACCCATCCATAATCAATCCATTGTACACCTCCACACTACTGATTCCCTCCCCCTAAGGCAATTTGCATATTGGTTCATCCCCACACTCTCCTCAAACCCACGGATCCAGTCCCTCCAGATATTATTACTGGGTGGATATGATTAGGCCCCCTATCCCTCTTTGATGTGTGTGTTTCTTATAGACACTAGGTGTGGGATAACACTTTTTTGTTATTTTAACAAATATTTATTAAAGGTTACATTTTAAAAGTGCACTTTAAGTAAGAATTATCAGATAAGGAGCAGAAGTCAAATCGGACGTGGCGATCTAGGTCTCAGCAGAAGAAGCCTACCGGCGCCTCAGCCGCCAAGGCTGCCTCTGCATGACTCGCCGTCTCTCCAGCAGCATCCTCGGTCGGTGGCAGGCTCTCCCACTTTGGAGACTTCTGGAGCAGTCATGTCCAGGACCGATGGGTAGTGGATGTCATCTCCCACGGTTACAGGATAGAGCTATCCTTGCGTCCTCCGACTCGGTTTTGCCTCTCTTCGCCCCCGCTGGCGGGGGCTTTGGCCTTTCGTTGGACGCCTTGAGACAGAACGGGGTCGTGGTCCAGGTTCCCTCTGGGGAGCGTTTCCAGGGGTTCTATTCAAACCTCTTCACAGTTCCCAAGAAGGACGGCTCGGTGAGGCCGGTTTTGGATCTCAAGCTTTTCAACCGGCACGTGAGGGTCAGGCCATTCCGAATGGAGTCTCCGTGGTCTGTGATCGCTTCACTGTCTCAAGGGGACTTTCTAGCTTCGGTGGATGTCAAGGGCGCCTATTTACACGTTCCCATCGCTCCTGCTCATCAATGCTGGCTGAGATTCGCAGTGGGGGAGGAGCACTTTCAGTTTGTGGCTCTGCCCTTCGGCCTTGCCTCTGCTCCAAGGGTTTTCACCAAAGTGATGGCCGCAATGGTGGCTGTTCTGCATACCCAGGGCCATGCAGTAACGCCATACTTGGACGATCTGTTGGTCAGAGCTCCCTTTGTGGAACTGTGTCAACTGAGTCTCTCAGTTACTCTGGACACTCTCTAGCGCTTCGGCTGGTTGATCAACATACCGAAGTCTGTTCTCCTCCCTGCTCAGACGATAACTTATCTGGGCATGGAGTTTCACACGGCTCAGGCCCTGGTCATTCTGCCGTTCCACAAGCAAGTGTCAATTCAGGAGGAAGTCCAGTTTCTCTTGCATTCCGACTCGGTATCCATCAGGCGTCTGATGTACGTGCTGGGAAAAATGGTGGCGTCCATAGAGGCAGTTCCCTTCGCGCAATTTCACCTGCGTCCACTGCAATTGCAGATCCTGCGCGGGTGGGACAAGAATCCGGCTTCTCTCGAACGGTGCATTCCTCTATCGCCGTCAACGAAGGAGTCTCTCCATTGGTGGTTGCTTCCCACGTCGCTGTCTCGAGGCAGATGTTTTCTGCCCCCCTCTTGGTTGGTAGTGACCACGGACGCCAGCCTCCTGGGCTGGGGAGCCGTGTTTCTTCACCACAGGGCTCATGGGCGGAACAGGAATCCTCCCTTCAGATCAATGTCCTGGAAATTTGGGCCATTTACCTGTCTCTTCTGGCTTTTCAGAGGTTCCTGGCGGGGAATCCTATTCGGATACAGTCCGACAACGCAACCGCGGTAGCGTATATAAACCACCAGGGAGGCACTCACAGCCCTCAAGCCTTAGCGGAGGTCCAGCGTATATTGCAGTGGGTCGAGGACAACGGCTCGTCCATCTCGGCAGTCCACATTCCTGGAGTGGACAATTGGGAGGCCGACTAAGTCGGCAACGTATGGACGCGGGCGAATGGGCTCTTCACCCGGACGTGTTTCGGCACATCTGCGACAGATGGGGAACTCCGGACGTGGATCTGATGGCCTCCCGGTTGAATCACCAGGTTCCGATATTCATGTCTCGCTCTCGAGACTGCAAGGCGGTAGGGGCAAATGCCTTGGTCCAGGATTGGTCCCAGTTTCGTCTCCCCTACGTGTTTCCTCCTTTGCCTCTGTTGCCCAAGGTTCTACGGAAGCTCAGGGCGGAATGTCGGCAGGCCCTGCTCGTCGCCCCAGACTGGCCCAGGAGGGCTTGGTATCCGGACCTGTTACAGCTCTCGGCGGGGGATCCGTGGAAGCTCCCGGCCCGGCCAGACCTCTTGTCGCAAGGTCCGTTCTTCCACCACAATTCAGCGGCCCTCAGCCTGACTTTGTGGCAGTTGAGGACTGGTTGCTGACATCTCGTGGTTTTTCCTCTGACGTTGCCGCAACCATGAGACAAGCCAGGAAACCTGCTTCGGCAAGGATTTACCGCAGGGTTTGGAAGATCTTCTCCTGGTGTCGTCTCCACGGAAGTTCTCCCGGGCCCTTTTCTCTCCCAACCCTTCTTGCTTTCCTTCAATTAGGGTTAGCTAAGGATTTGGCTCTCAGCTCCATCAAGGGCCAGATCTCGGCACTTTCTGTGCTGTTTAGCAAACGTCTGGCTATTCTTCCTCAGGTAAAGACGTTTGTTCAAGGAGCGAGTCACATTATTCCCCCTACAGGCGTCCCTTGGACCCCTGGGACCTTAATCTGGTTCTTTCGGCCTTAGAGAAGCCGCCTTTCGAACCTCTAAGAGAGGTGTCCCTCTCCAGACTTTCCCAGAAGGTTGCCTTTCTGGTCGCCATTACCTCTCTTCGGAGGGTTTCAGAGCTGGCAGCCCTGTCTTGCAAGTCTCCTTTCCTGGTGATTCACCAGGATAAGGTGGTGCTTCCACCTGTGGCAGAGTTCTTACCCAAGGTGCTTTCCCCGTTTAACCTGAATCAAGACATTGTTCTGCCGTCCTTTTGCCCTAATCCTGTTCACCAGTTTGAGAAGTCTCTCCATACTTTGGACCTGGTCAGGACTGTCAGGATTTATGTCTCTCGCACGGCTTCTTTTCGCCGTGCGGATGCCTTGTTCGTTCTTACGACAGGTCAGAAGAAAGGTGAGCCGGCCTCCAAGTCCTCCTTGGCCCGGTGGATCAAAGCTCCTATCCAGGAAGCTTACCTTTCCTCTGGTACGCCTTTGCCTGCGGGTATTAAGGCGCATTCCACAAGAGCTGTGGGTGCCTCGTGGGCCTTACGTCATCAGGCCACGGCACAACAGGTGTGTCAGGCGGCCACTTGGTCCAGCCTGCACACCTTTACAAAACGTTATCAGGTTCATGCGTTTGCTTCGGCAGACGCTACTGTGGGCAGACAGATCCTTCAGGCGGCGGTCGCTCACCTATGATGTTACTGCCATGCTTGGGTCTTTTCCCGCCCAGGGATAGCTTTTGGACATCCCAATGTCTGGGTCTCCCAATGGAGCGAAAAAGAGAATTTTGTTTACTTACTGTAAATTCTTTTTCTTATAGCTCCTAATTGGGAGACCCAGCACCCTCCCTGTTGCCTTTTGGGCTTTGTTCTCCTGTTTAAGTGACTGATGTTTCATGTCGCTTTTATGGCCTTGTGGGCCGATGATTCTTAGCCGGACCTTTCGGTCTTGGTGTGGATTATTTTCCTCCTTCCTGCTTGTGCACTGAACTGATGGGATTCCTCCTGGAGGGGGTGTATAGGCAGTAGGGGAGGAGTTACACTTCTTGTTTTAAGTGTAATACTTTGGGTGTCCTCCGGAGGCGGAAGCTATACACCCAATGTCTGGGTCTCCCAATTAGGAGCTAGAAGAAAAAGAATTTACGGTAAGTAAACAAAATTCTCTTTTTTGTTATCATTTATTAGAAAGCTGAATTAAGGATTCAGGATCTGGAGAACCAGTGGAGGTGTAAAATAGACCAAGCAGTGCAAGATGTCAGAGCGAAGTCACTGCAGACCTCAGAAGATCGTGCCATGCAGACAGATGAGACACAATCTGAGTGTGTAACTGAAGTCAAACTTCAACCTCAGAATGCCATGCGACACAAAGAGATGGCTGTCTGGGATGGCCGAAATGATCTAGGAGCACAGCATCGGGAGGATATTGCAAAGCAGGTAAGAGGTGTGGTACATTCAGAATGTTCACACCCCAATTCGTATCGGGCCTTGTGACACCTGCAGGCAGACTTGCTTTGTCTGGGTGGAAGCGCACTAGGATTGATACAGTCGATACAGGTGCATCTCAATGAATTAGAATATCATCAAAATGTTTTTTTTTTTTTTAATAATTCAAGACATAGAGGGAAACACATATGTTATATAGAGTCATTACAAACAGAATGATCTATTTCAAGTGTTTATTTATGTTAATGTTGATGATTATGGCTTACAGCCAATGAAAACCCAAAAGTCATTATTTCAGAAAATTAAAGTAGGGAGGTTGAAGGGTCTAAGGGTAGCTTCACACGCCGCAATATCGCCTGGCAATCCTATAGGCGATATGTCGCCCCGGAGCAATCGCTGTGAAATTGCCTCACGGTTTCGGCGTGTGATTGAGGAATTTCGCGGTGATAAATCGCCTCTTGCCCATCTCCTGATTCCTAAGCACTGCTCATAAATAGGCCGCAATCTAGAAGGCGATATTTCTGTGTTGTGGCGTGTGATAGGGCGATAGTGATGGAACCAGCGTTGTCCTAGGATCTCCTGTAGGCGTGCCGCAACCGTTTTATAGTCCGCGCCCTGTCTGCGATGATTGGTGTTGACTACTGTGTTCCCATTGGCTGTCAGTTCACCGGACGCCATATTTGAAAAGCTGTCCGTTCAGCACCACACACCTCTTCACCTACACAACCGTCCGCTAACTCAGTGCAATTACACGCGCCATTGAATAGTGCAAGCTATGTTGGCCGCGTGTATTGGAAGTTGCGCTGTATCGAGTATAGAGCCACACATGACAGCTCAGATGTTGGCCTACACATCGTAAGTGTGTGCCATGGGCCACGCACTGCAATCTCCGTATGTGTGTGAATTTAGTGATGCTGCTGGGTACATTATACTGCTCCCACATATGTCCATAGTGTTGTTTGTAGCTTATCGCAATCACCCACAGACGCACACTTTTGGGCAACGAACGTGTGTTGCAGGAGCCACAATTGACAACTCGAGCGTGTATTTGTGCCACATTCAGACAGACAATGGCGTCATGTATTAGCCAGCCTTCCAGAGCAGGTTGACCAATCGTAACGCTGTTGCGTTGTCTAATGAGCGTGTATGGGGCGCGCTGTAAACCACTGTGGCACGCCTATCTCCTCGCCACGTTGAACATGTACGCCCACATTGCCTTTGGAATTGCGGCGTGTGAAGCGGCGATGGAATGAGGCAAGATTTGTTCTGCTGTAGGTGAGGCGATTTCCGGAGCGACACATTGTGTTACCTTCAGGGCGACATTGCGGCGTGTGATGCCGCTATCTGCGATCTGAGGCGACCATGAAAAACGTGCACGCGCATGTTGGATCACCTCATATCGCCAGCCGAAATTGCGACGTGTGAAGGTACCATAAGGGATAAAATATTATCTAAATAGGTATCGGAGGCTTCACCTTGTGTGGTTTGAGACCACTATAAAAGCGTATCACGGCTGCTGCAGGCCCCAGTGTGGTGCATATACATATTCCAAAAGACATCAAAGGGTGAATATACTATTGATTTATTAGTCAATGTGTTTTCAAGGGCTCCATGGCCCCTTCCTCAGGACAAATCAATATCATATTGCCATGATTCAGGGAGCCTTTAAACGCATTGACTAATAAATCAATAGTACATTCACCCTTTGATGTCTAGTGGAATATGGCAGCGTGGTTTTAAACCCTTCATCCGCCCTACTTTAATTTACTGAGATAATTACCTTTGGGTTTTCATTGACTGTAAGCCATAATCATCAACATTAACAGAAATACACATGAAATAGATCACTCTGTTTGTAATGACTCTACACATTATACGTGTTTCACTTTATGTATTGAATTACTGAAATAAATTTAACTTTTTAATGAAATTCTAATTTGTTGAGATGCACCTGGATATAGGGGCAGAATGACTTACTTGACCAAGCATTCAGAGAAGGTAACCATGGACTTGTATGCTTGTTGCCCAAGTGTACAGAGATTTTGGACCACTATACCCAATTAATTCTGCCTTAATGAAGCTTTACGTTTCAATAACACTGCATATTGGTCATTTGTTTTAATTACTCTGTAGTTGATTTTGCTTTGCCCTTACGGAAGATTAAAATGAAGCTTTGAGAACACCGGGCGCCCTATTGGAAATGGGCTTGGCTGGATTGGCTCTTGTACAGCTAGTAACTCCAGGAACGTTAAAGTTGTGTTCCGGCTTTGACAGTTTAGCTTTTCACAGACCCTTTTAGATTGAGTGTCCCCCACTGACGATGAAGTGCTGCAGGTTTTTATGACAATTCTTATCGGTTGTGTTTTCTTTTGACAGGTAGAAGTGGCACTAACAAAAGCTCACAAAAGGTGGCTAGAAGGGCTTACAAGTTTTTCAGAATATAAAGCAAACTTGAGGCTTGAGAGAGAAAAATGGGAGAAACTTCATGACCTTAATGTGAAGAAGCAGGTAAGTAAAGAACATTTGGTAACCACTGAGCCATATGGGGTTTATCTGCAGGTTAATATCGTTCGGAAGCTTCCTGCATCTGCACTGACAGCCCCGCTGTCGTTAGGAAATTAACTTTATTCTTCCTTTGTAGCCTCTTTCAGTCGTAGGGGTGATGCCTCTTAAAGCTTTAGTCACTGCTGTGTATAGTGAACAGCGGCTGTAACTGCACCCCGGCACTGACTGACAGATGTCTCTAATGCAGCGCTGGCTGCGCAGTGGAGCGGTACACCCTGTTCACTATACACAGAGCAGTAACTGAAGCCACACAGCACCACTCCTGCTACTGAAAGTCTGAGGCTACAAGGAAGAATGAAGTTAATTTCCTCCCGGCAGCGGAGCTCTCGGTGTGAGTGCCAGAAGGCTTCAGAAGTATGTTAACCTGCAGTTTAAGCCCATATCTGCAAGTTAATCAGGTTTATTTTTATTTTTTTATATGACCAGTTATTTTTCAAAGGTAATTCTGAGATGGGTGCGTTTTAGTTAGTGCTAATAAAAATAATCAATTTTTTTATTAGTATGTGTCCTCGTAGTCCAGACACCACTATTTTCTGTTTTTTACTGTTCCCTTTTGTTGTCAAGGGGACCGGCCACCACTGCAGTCTAGTAGTAGTGGCCAAACATAGAGTGCTGACATGCTTGTAAGCACTGGCTGGGATCAGGAGCCAACAGTGCCTCATTCCAGCCGAATGCCTTTTAGCCATCACTTACCTGAACACTTCATCACATTTGTCTTACAGATATCTGATGCTGTTGCTGCAGCTGAAGCAAATTGGAAGTTAGGAGCTGGAAAGTATGACTACAGTAAGAAAGAAAAAGAACTGGAGGAGCACGTTTCCTCACTGAAAAGAGAGTTGGAGCGAAAGAATGATGAGTTTGAGGCACGGACGAAAGTAGAGCTTGGGGAGGCGCGAGCTCTGTGGAACAAAGAGAGACAGGAGGAGATTCAGCAGATTCAGGCCCAAAATGAACAGGATTACCGCACATTTTTGAATGAACACAGGACTAAGATCAGCGAAGTTCTGTCCACAGCAAAAGCGGATTTTGAAAAGCAAAGAATTGAGCTGATTTCTCAGAAGGAGGCCGAATTGACAGACATTTTTAACCAACAACTCAAGCAACGATCTGAAGACACACGGAAAATCGAGGATCACAATAAAGAGATTTTATTTGAAATAGAGCGACTTATGGCTGAGATTATGACAATGTGTTGAAAAACGTGTTCCAGAGCATTTCTCATTTACAACAAGCAAGTTAGATGGCCAGTTTTTGGATAAGCTTCGATCTTGCTTACACAAGTCTGTGATGGGGATTGCTCAAAAGGCTATTTCAAATGCAAAATCCGAGTGGAAGCAGGTAACCATCTGTAGAATACTTCAACCTTTGTGTTTAATATACAGTGTTCTAGTCGGCATAAAGACCAAGCCTGTCTTATGTTTTTCAGAACCTTGATGAGAATTTAGCAAGAAAGAGCCACCTATCCGAGAGCCAGACAAATGGTAATTTTTACTAATTCTTTGGAATGTTTTAAACTTGGGGAAACTGTTATCAAATGTATTAATTCAAGGTTTTTTATTAGCATTCCAGCAAAACAGAACCATCTTTCTGCTCTTAAGATGTTTTTCAATTTTATGCAAATTAGGATTACAAGTTAAGGAATTTTGTGATGTGCATTAGATTTCAATCTGCCATTGTTTTTTAGATCACTGTTATAAACAATAAGCTCTAGTTCTGCTGTCGCCTAATTGTTTGCAGCAACTATATCTAGGGTAGGCCATCCGTGTGGACAATACCAGTGATTCTCAATTCTTCTAAACAATATATCATCTGCTAAAACATATTATGTATTGTTCCAAAACTCGCAGTTTCAGGTTCGACCAGCACCACATCCATGGTGCAAAAATCCTTCTCAGGGAAGTCGATCAGCTGCCATTCGGCTCTGAGGTGTCCCGGGATCTTTCTCAAGTGTCCCGCACTCAGCACGCCTAGTTTACCTGGTGCACACTTCCTAGAAACAGCGATACGCCACTTCCAGTTTTAGAGAAAAGATGGAGCTGCACACAGGATTCCTTAGGACATCTTCTTTATTAGGGACTTACATGGTGAGGGGTAGCAGGTGGGAGGACGGGGAATTAAAGCACAACGTCCGTTTCACGCCATGAGTGGCTCTTCCACAGGTACAATCCAATTGTACTTATGGATGCGCCACTCACGGCGTGAAACAGCCATCGTGCCTTAATCCCCCGTCCTCCCACCCGCTACACCTCACCATGTAAGTTCCTGCGCACTAATAAAGACGACGTCCTAAGGAATCTTGTGTGCAGCTCCGTCTTTTCTCCAAAACTGGAAATATTATGTATTGTTAGTAAAGGGTTTTCCCAGGCATAAAAATAAAACAATCTGTCTGTTGAACGTTCCCCAAACTACCCTGTTACTTTTGTGTTTTCCATTTTCTGGTTTCCCTCCATCCAGCTCCTTCAGCCACCCTTATCCTCTATTTACATTCTGAGATTCCCACCAGCTCTCCCGCTATACTTCTACTACCACTGCTTCAAAATCATCTTTACCTTGAAAGCAACATTCAGCTCCGAGAGAGGGTCACGAGCCACATCCATAGCCACCCAATCAGTGACATCCAGATCCCGCTGCCTCTCCTTCCCCCACAGTGGCAAAACAGTGCCCTAATTACGATGTAATAACAGCAACAACTTCCCCATAGAGATCACCCATGAGGCATTTTACAAGGGTTCCATTTTACCCCCAATAGGCACTTCCACCACACTGTGGCATCCAGCTTCAATCAACCCTTTAATTTATAGTATCATCCTATCTCTCTATTTTACCATGACTTGGGGGACTAGCTATTCTCCTTATGGAGAGCAATGAGGAGACTTATTGCCGCAAAGCTCCTCTGGAAAATATGAATTGTCACTTCAGTGAGGAAGTAGACAAACTCTAGTGCCACCTAATTAAGGTAGCAATCCTAAAAGTCATAATTGACTCTTTAACAAGCCTTTTTATATGATTTAGGATTTGTTCCCGACAGAGCCCCAATCTGCAGACGCTGCATTTTGTGGTGACTGCCCCTCATCAGTGCAGTGTGTGGGAATTCTGATCTGGCTGTAAGAGAGGTTGAGACAAAGTCTCGGGAAAGCAGCTATTCTTATGGAGAGCAATGAGGAGACTTGGAGCCGCAATGCTCCTCTGGGAAATGTGCAAATTGTTACTTCAGTGAGGAAGTGGACGAACTCTAGTGCCACTTAATAAAGGTAGCATTCCTAAAAGTCATAATTGACTCTTTAGCAAGTGTTTTTAATATGATTTAGGATTTGTGCCAGATCAGAACCCCAAACTTAGGTGGCACTAGAGTTCGTCTACTTCCTCACTGAAGTGACAATTTGCATATTTTACCATGCTTAATTTACCTTTCCTGTATTTGGGCATCTACAGTGGGGCCCAAAAGTATTGACACCCCTGCAATTCTGTCAGATAATACTCAGTTTCTTCCTGAAAATGATTGCAATCACAAATTCTTTGGTATTATTATCTTCATTTAATTTGTCTTCAATGAAAAAAAACCAAAAAGAATTGTCCTAAAGCCAAATTGGATATAATTCCACACCAAACATAAAAAGGGGGTGGACAAAAATATTGGCACTGTTAGAAACATCATGTGATGCTTCTCTAATTTGTGTAATTCACTGCACCTGTAACTTACCTGTGGCATCTAACAGGGGTTGGCAATAACTAAATCACACTTGCAGCCAGTTGACATGGATTAAAGTTGACTCAACCTCTGTCCTGTGTCCTTGTGTGTACCACATTGAGCATGTAGAAAAGAAAGAAGACCAAAGAACTGTCTGCGGACTTGAGAAACCAAATTGTAAGGAAGCATGAGCAATCTCAAGGCTACAAGTCCATCTCCAAAGACCTGAATGTTCCTTTGTCTACCGTGCGCAGTGTCATCAAGAAGTTTAAAGGGAACCAACCACCCCAAATGCCCCCCCCCCCCGGGCTGTTAATATGTGTCCCTACACCCAGCACACACATTTGGGGCAATCGTTTTTGCTAAAAAAAAACAGTTTAGTAGAAGCTAAGATATAGCTTTATAAAGTTTAAAAAAATCTTGCCGACTGGGCGTTACCTAGCATGTCCCGCTGCGAGTTCATCTGCCCGTCAGCCTCCTCTCCCCCCTCTCTTCAGTAAAGCCCTGCCCTTTCAGCCTCGTCACAGGCTGGTGCACGGACTCTTATGGCCGTGCACACGTCATCAGCTACAGCCAGGGTCACGAGCACACGCTCTGTGACTTCCTGCCTGTGCAGCTGTGACTCATTCTGCCGGGTGATCACAGAGCGCACAGAGCGTGTGCTCGTGACCCTGGCTGTAGCTGATGACGTGTGCACGGCCATGAGAGTCCGTGCACCAGCCTGTGACGAGGCTGAAAGGGCAGGGCTTTACTGACGAGAGGGGGGAGGAGGGTGACGGGCAGATGAACTCGCAGCGGGACAAGCTAGGTAACGCCCAGTCGGCAAGATTTTTTAAACTTTATAAAGCTATATCTTAGCTTCTACTAAACTGTTTTTTTTAGCAAAAACGATTGCCCCAAATGTGTGTGCTGGGTGTAGGGACACATATTAACAGTCCGGGGGGGTCATTTGGGGTGGTTGGTTCCCTTTAAAGCCCATGGCACTGTGGCTAACCTCCCTAGATGTGGACGAAAAGAAAAATTGACAAGAGATTTCAACGCAAGATTGTGCGGATGGTGGATAAAGAACCTCGACTAACATCCAAACAAGTTCAAGCTGCCCTGCAGTCCAAGGATACAACAGTGTCAACCCGTACTATCCGTCGCGAACTGAATGAAAAGGGACTGTATGGTAGGATACCCAGGAAGACCCCACTTCTTACCCCAAGACATAAAAAAGCCAGGGTGGAGTTTGCCAAAACTTACCTGAGAAAGCCTACAATGTTTTGGAAGAATGTTGTCTGGTCAGATGAGACAAAAGTAGAGCTTTTTGGAAAGGCATCAACATAGAGTTTACAGGAGAAAAAAAAGAGGCATTCAAAGAAAAGAACATGGTCCCTACAGTCAAACATGGCGGAGGTTCCCTGATGTTTTGGGGTTGCTTTGCTGCCTCTGGCACTGGACTGCTTGACCATGTGCATGGCATTATGAAGTCTGAAGACTAGCAACAAATTTTGCAGCATAATGTAGGGCCCAGTGTGAGAAAGCTGGGTCTCCCTCAGAGGTCATGGGTCTTCTAGCAGGACAGTGACCCAAAACACACTTCAAAAAGCACTAGAAAATGGTTTGAGAGAAAGCACTGGAGACTTCTAAGGTGGCCAGCAATGAGTCCAGATCTGAATCCCATAGAACACCTGTGGAGAGATCAAAAAATGGCAGTTTGGAGAAGGCACCTTCAAATATCAGGGACCTAAAGCAGTTTGCCAAAGAAGAATGGTCTAAAATTCCAGCAGAGCATTGTAAGAAACTCATTGATGGTTACCAGAAGCGGTTGATCACAGTTATTTTGGCTAAAGGTTGTGCAACCAAGTATTATTTTGTCTGGCCCATTTTTGGAGTTTTGTGTGAAATGATGAATGTTTTGCTTTTTGCTTCATTCTCTTTTGTGTTTTTTCATTGAAGACAAATTAAATGAAGATAATACCAAAGAATTGGTAATCGTTTTCAGGAACAAACTGAGTATTATCTCAGTATTAATTGCAGGGGTGTCAATACTTTTGGCCAACACTGTATGTGCTACCATGGCTTTCAGCATCTCCAGACGTGGTGCCCATTGAGCACCTCTGGGACATCATGTGTAAGCGATTGCATTTTCAGGAAGAAACTGAGTATTATCTGACAGAATTGCAGGGGTGTCAATACCTTTGGCCACAACTGTATATAGTGTGCTCTTGCATGCTGCGATGCTCACAATCTGAAGACCTTGTTTGTTATCTGTTTGTTTGACTTTGTACAAATGCAACAAGCCGGCAGACAGCTGCAAGCCTCACATCATTGGCCACAAGCCACATAGTGCTCCCAATCCACACTTTGGGAGCCCTGTTCTGGACATTTTCCAATAGGTAGAGCTGTATCTATCCCATAGCTCCCTCACTCTGCGCCTGCCCACTTCACTACAAAGCATCATGTTGAGACTTATTCAGTCTCAAGGTGGATAAATCCCTGTCCACATAGCAACTTCTTAATACCATTCCTACCACTTTACCTACTATGTGTTATCCTGACACTCTTGCAGTCCACATAGTTACACTCGCTGAAACTAGTACCACCCTGGCTCAGTGTACTGTAGGGAAACAGGGAGTCATGTATTAATTTATTCTAATGTAATCCTTCACTCTGCAATGCCCAGCACCATCCCCTCTGGTTGATAAGCTTACTATTCTCAGTGCAGACTGCGCTGTTGCTATGGTCTCTGTCCTCCCCTCCTGTACACTGTCCCAAATCAATCACAACATTTGGTGGATCTCTGCCTTCACCTCCCATCTACTATACAATTGTCTAAGGGTTTTTTGAGTGTCTGTCGCCAAAATCGTGCACCAGACACAGGCCGCTCATTGACAATGAGCCAATGAGCGCAGACTATGCAAATAGGCGCGAGAATTCAAAGTTCGAATTTCGCGCCTATTTGCTGCCCGGCTACAGCGGCGCGTAGCGCCACTGTAGCTGGGATACAGTCTCTCCTCACAGCCCCCCGTTCCTCCTGCCCGCGCTCCCTGCGGCCCCCCGCTCTTCCTGCCCCCTCGCTCCCGGCCCCCTCCCTCTGCTCCCCGCGGCCCCCCCTCCCTCTGCACCCCCACTCCCTGCGGCCCCCACTCCTCCTGCCCCCCATGCTCCTCAATGGTGATAAAAATAAAAAAAAATCCCATAAGGATACTTACCCTCGCAGGCGCGCTCCACCGGTGTTCTAGCTCCCAGGACAGGACCTGTCGTTGCCTGGGAAATTGATCGGTTTCCCACACGACCCCCCCGCGCCCGAGGATCCAGATTCACCAGGTCCATCCTGCCCCCCCCCCCCCACCGCCCCTCCACCTCCTGCCCCCCCCGACCGCTCCATCCTGCCCCCCCCCCGCCTCCATCCTGCCCCCCCGCGCTCCATCCTGCCCCCCCCACCGCTCCATCCTGCCCCCCCCCCCCGCCTCCATCCTGCCCCCCCCCCGCCGACTCCATCCTGCCCCCCCCCCCGACTCCATCCTGCCCCCCCCCCGCCGACTCATCCTGCCCCCCCCGCCGACTCCATCCTGCCCCCCCCCCCCCGACTCCATCCTGCCCCCCCCCCCCCCCCCCGACTCCATCCTGCCCCCCCCCCCGCCGACTCCATCCTGCCCCCCCCGCCGACTCATCCTGCCCCCCCCGCCGACTCAATCCTGCCCCCCCCCGCCGACTCCATCCTGCCCCCCCCGCCGACTCAATCCTGCCCCCCCCCCGCCGACTCCTTCCTGCCCCCCCGCCGACTCCTTCCTGCCCCCCCGCCGACTCCTTCCTGCCCCCCGCCGACTCCTTCCTGCCCCCCGCCGACTCCTTCCTGCCCCCCCGCCGACTCCTTCCTGCCCCCCCGCCGACTCCTTCCTGCCCCCCCCGCCGACTCCTTCCTGCCCCCCCCGCCGACTCCTTCCTGCCCCCCCGCCGACTCCTTCCTGCCCCCGCCGACTCCTTCCTGCCCCCCCCCCGCCGACTCCTTCCTGCCCCCCCCGACTCTTCCTGCCCCCCCCCGCCGACTCCTTCCTGCCCCCCCCGCCGACTCCTTCCTGCCCCCCCGCCGACTCCTTCCTGCCCCCCCGCCCGACTCCTTCCTGCCCCCCCGCCGACTCCTTCCTGCCCCCCCGCCGACTCTTCCTGCCCCGCATCCTCCTGCCCGACTCCATCCTGCCCCCGCATCCATCCTGCCCCCTCCTCCGCCACCTCCATTCCTGCCCCCGCATCCATCCTGCCCCCCCCCCCACTCCATCCCCTGCCCCCCCCGCATCCTCCCACCCTCGACTTACTCCGCCCCCCGCCACTCCTCTGACCACCACCCGCGACACCCACCCTCGACATCACACCACCCTCTATGTACAGTTACTCACACACCCTCCTATGTACAGTTACCACCCCACACACCCTCTATGTACAGTTACACACACACCCACACCCTCCTATGTACCGTTACCACACCACACACACACCCCTCTATGTACCGTTACACACACACCACACCCCCCATGTACGTACACACACCACACCCTCTATGTACAGTTACACACACACACACACCCCTCTATGTACCGTTACACACACACACCACACCCCTCTATGTACAGTTACACACCACACCACACACCCTCTATGTACAGTTACACACACACACACCCTCTATGTACGTTACACACACACACACACACCCTCTATGTACAGTTACACACACACACACACCCTCTATGTACAGTTACACACACACACTCACACACACACACACACACACCCTCTATGTACCGTTACACACACACACCACACACACACACAGACAACACACCCCTCTATGTACAGTTACACACACACACAAAACCCCCTCTATGTACAGTTACACACACACACACACCCTCTATGTACCGTTACACACACTACACACACACACACACCCTCTATGTACAGTTACACACACACACACACCCTCTATGTACAGTTACACACACACCCCAACACCCACCTCTATGTACAGTTACACACTCACACACCCACACCCTCTATGTACAGTTACACACACACACACACCCTCTATGTACCGTTACACACACACACACACACACCCTCTATGTACAGTTACACACTCACACACCAACACCCTCTATGTACAGTTACACACTCACACACCAACACCCTCTATGTACAGTTACTCACACATGCACGCACACTAAAATATTGCAGCAAGCACTAGGATAGAAGAGGAGTTTTAAAGCTGAAGACACGTTGGAAGTATATCTGTGTGAATTCTGGAACTCTGGAACGCCCACTCGGTCTGCAACAAACTCCCATTTATCCACAACCTCTTTATCTCTAACAGACTCTCATTCCTTGGCATCGCTGAAACCTGGCTCACCCCCTCTGACACAGCCTCTCCTGCTGCACTCTCTTATGGCGGACCCAGTCTTTCCCACACACCACCCCGTCCTAACAAACATGGCGGAGGCGTTGGCATACTCCTGTCCAATAACTGCTCCTTTACCCCATTCCATGGCCACCCTTCGCTACTCTCCGCTCTTTCGAAGCCCCCTCCATCCGCAACTTCTCTCCCTGTAACCTTTAGCTGGTTGTCATTTCCCGCCCCCCTAGATCAAACACCTCATTCCTCGACCATTTCACCACCTGGCTACTTCACTTCCTTT
Source organism: Allobates femoralis (assembly GCA_033576535.1). Classification (NCBI taxonomy): domain Eukaryota; kingdom Metazoa; phylum Chordata; class Amphibia; order Anura; family Aromobatidae; genus Allobates; species Allobates femoralis. Next base: position 171,231,924 of record JARQOC010000004.1, read on the forward strand.
CTGCGGACATCCCAACTATCATCATGGGCGATTTAAAAATCCCAATTAACACTTCACACCAGGGCCGTGCAGTCGATACGTCAAACCACTCCGATTTCGACTCCTGAATTTCCCGGACTTCGACTCAGAGTCAAACTCTGACTCCTTTGACTCAGACTCCTTCATATATGGCTCATGATTAAGTGATACATTTATTGTAGTACAATGTGAACATCAGGCTTACGTCATTATTATGATACAATAATCAAGATAGTTAAGATAGAACATAATAAGAACGCCTAATAATAATATTCAGCACATTCTGCTTTGAACTACTGTACCCCATGTATTATATATTTTCGGAGTCGGTCCATTTTCTACCGACTCCGCCAAAATGGGCTCCGACTCCACAGCCCTGCTTCCCACCCAGACACCTCTAAACTTCTATCACTGACTACCTCCTTTGGGCTCTCCCAATGGTCCTCCTCTGCCACTCACAAGGATGGCCACATGCTGGACCTCATCTTCACCCGCCTTTGCTCCCTCTCTAACTCTCAAACTCACACCTTCTCCTGTCTGACCACAATCTACTGACTTTTTCCTTTCTCTCCCCCCCCACTACACTACCCCCACTTCGCAAATTCAATCATCCTTGCAGAAACCTAAACACATTGATCTACACTCATTCTCGCCGACATAGCTGCCGTATGCGACACAGACGCTGCCACCACCCTTTATAATACCACAATAACTGTGGTCCTAGACTTCTCCAACCTCCCCACATACAACACTCTTTTTGTGAACAAACCGCTAACCCTGGCTTACCACCCTCACTACAGACCTGAGTCTTCAAGGGCCGCTGAGAGGAGATAGAAGAAATCTCATTCTACTGAGCACTTCGCGTTGTTCACGCAGTCCCTCGCCAACTTCAAGTCCGCACTTACTGCAGCAAAACAAGCCGCCTTTTCATCCCTAATATCCTCCCTGTCCCACAATCCCAAACAGCTTTTTAAAACTTTCAATTCTTTTCTCTGTCCGCCCACTCCTCCTCCCTTTCCCCTACTTTGCCTCCTACTTCAAGCAGAAGATGGATAAAATTAGAGACCGCTTTGACCCACTGTCCCCACAGCTTCCCCTCTCACCTATACTGTGCTCTCCTTCCAAATGATGCTTCTCCCCCATAGCAGAAGATCAGCTCTCCTCTCTTCTGTCAAAGTCACACCTCACCACCAGCGTACACTACCCACTCTCATTCCCAGCCTCACCTCAGTCCGGTTTCCGACCCTACCACTCCACTGAAACAGCTCTACCCAGAAGTCATCAATGACCCACTGAACGCTAAGAGCAAGCGACACTACTCCGTCCTTCTCCTCCTAGACCTATCTGCCACCACTGTTGACCATTTCCTCCTACTTCAGATCCTGGAATCTATTGGCATCACTGACCTAGCCCCTCTTGGCTCTCCTCATATCTAGCGGACCGGACTTTCAGCGTCACACACTCACACACCTCTACACCCTACCCCCTATCCGTCAGTGTCCCCAAGGCTCAGTTCTGGGACCATTACTCTTCTCCATCTACACTCTCGGCCTAGGACAACTTGAGTCCCATGGCCTTCAGTACCATCTCTACTCCGACTACACCCAAATCTACCTGTCTGGGCCCAACCTCACCTCCCTACTATCCAAAATTCCACAATGCCACTTCCTTAAGCTGAACATGGCCAAAATTGAGTTCATAGTCTTCCCCCAAAGTTGCTCTTTCCACTACCTGAACTATCCATCCTTGTCAACGACTGCTCACTCTCCCCAGTCCCCTATACCAAGTGCCTCGGGGTAATCCTTGACTCTTCCCTCTCCTTCAAGCCTCACATCCAGGCACTCACCACCTCCTGCGACTCCAGCTCAAAAAACGTTTCCCAGATTCGCACTTTCCTTGACCACAACACTGCTAAAACACTTGTTCATGCTCCCCTCATCTCCCGCCTCGACTACTGCAACGTCCAACTTGCCGGCCTCCCTCGCTACTTCCCATGTACCTCTCCAATCTATCCTAAACTCCGCTGCCCGACTAATTCACCTGTCTCCCCACTACTCCCCTGTCTCCCCCCTCTGCCAAGCCCTTCACTGGCTCCCCACTTTTCAGAGATCCTGATTTAAAACCCTAACCATGACATGCAAAGCCATCCACAACCTGTCCCCTCCAAACATCTCTGACATGGTCTCCCAATACCTACCCTCAAGCAACCTGCGATCCTACCAAGAGATCCTTCTCTACTCCCCTCTCATCTCCACCTCTCACAACCGCATACAAGATTTCTGCCCTGCATCTGCCATACTCTGTCTGATGTGTTGGGCCAGAGAGTTCCACTCACCTACCCTGGGAACCTTCAAAAGAAACCTGAAGACCCCCCCCCCCCACCCCTCTTCCGTCAAGCCTACAACCTGCAATGAGACCCGGTTCACCACATCGTCTCATGATCGGCCCTACCTGTGACTGTAAGCCCTCGCGGACAGGGTTTCTCTCCCCTATTGTAGCTGTACGTCTTGATTGTCGATATATTGTACTTGTCGTCGTCTGCCCTTTCCATATGTAAAGCACCATGGAATCTAATGGTGCTATATAAATAAATATTAATAATAATTTATTCTGTGCCTGTCCACAAGGATTTTGTCTGTTCACGGACAGCAAGCTGAATTGTTGATGATTAATAGAAACATAATTATTCTAGAATTAATGTAATACTTCTGCACCCCACTATTTTTATAAAATCTACACTGGCTATAATAAAGAACCTGTAGGAGGATTGTGGGCTCTGATCTCTGCAACCACGACTGCTGCCAGGAATAAGTGACCCTTAGCACTTCTTTTTGAGTGTCTGGACAGCAGGATGAGCATGTGTGGTCCTTCTGCTCCTCAGAGGTGAATGTTCAGTTCAGCTTTCCAATGGAGAGTAGGACAGAGGGCTCCATGTGCTCTGCAACAATGGGGACAGCTCTCTGCTTCTGTGCACATGATTTCATTTGGAGTTTTTCTGTATGATAATGTACAAATCTTATAGACAGTAGTAGCATGTTTTGCATATACTTAGGTATTTATCCCTAAAAGCATTTCTTACAAGGCAGCCGAGTCCTTCCATATGGGACCTCACAGTCTGTGCTGTGTGTGGCCTAATTATTACATGCCCTGATGTCTTGCATTGATGTACGATTGTTTTTTGTACCTTTTTAATTATCCATAATGTAAAGATAATCTGTATTCTCATCCACAAAAGCTTCATTTTTCAAGCTTTTTTATGACATTGTATTGTTTATCCCATCCTTGCCAAAATTGTGAGTACTTGAATGTTAGAGCAGGAAATGCCTCTGACAATGGCAGATAGTCAAGAGCCTTTCCGCTTTGAAGAGCGTGTGATCTGTCTTGTATTACACGTAAATAAAACATAAGTGTATTGGTGCGATACTTTGCATGGAGACGTCTTTGTGAAAGTTAATAATAGTCTCAATATTGTTGCTTTGTATTTTTTCTTCCTGTAGGTGAACAGTTGAAAGGGAAAGCTGATAATCCTGCGTTCTGCTGCTGTGAAAACTGCTTGCAGCAACTTGAGAAGTACAAGAAAGACTGTCAAGAACTGCGAAGCAAACTGGATAAAGCGTGTCGCCATCTTCAGCAAGCCGTGAAGGACCAGAAATTGAAAGCAGAGCAGTTCAAAAGTGAGTAATATTAACTGCAATCGCACTGTTACCTCGGGCACTTTTCTTGGCCTCCAGCATTGGTCCGTGGAAGCCAAAGTTGTGGGTCATGAGTATTCTAACCTCTGAGGATCATATTGTGCTTCAAGTCTAGGATACTGTTCTACTATGGAACATACAGACCTAATCGTTCTCTCTTAAACTTAACTACATCGGTTCCTTTTTTTTGTCCTCTGTATCTGAATATATCGTAATGTTAACCAACTATGGTCAGTCTCATAGTAATTGTAAACAGGAGGAAATGTTGAAGGACCTTTTCAAGGTGTTTTCCCACCAACAAAGTTCATTTTACATTTAATTTTAATCAATACAACTTCAAATAAATAATTTCCACAATCAGATGTGGTTGTTTTTTGTTTTTCTTTAAAAAAACAAAACAAAATTTTCCTGTGCTGAGATAATCTTATATATATGTGTCCCTGCTATGTACAGTGTAATGGATGTGTCTGACCGTACAGGAACATGGGCTGATCATACCACATCACCTGTGCTGAGATAATCTTATATATGTGTCCCTGTTATATACAGTGTAATGGCCATATCTGACCGTACAGGGACAAGGTCTGATCATACCACATCTCCTGGCCAGGGAAGAATGTCAAAGAAAGTACACAGACGTTACAGCACGGGATCGCAAATAATTCTTTCTTTGAGGTAAAACACTTTTTTTGCCTACCAAAAAGAATCAGTGGTGATCTCGAGTTGTAATGTTTTAATGCTTTTTTTTTTTTCTTCCTCCCCTGCCCAGGAGATGTGCTAAGATCATACCATGCTCTGTGCACGGTCAGACACGGCCGTTACACAGTACATAGCAGGGACACATGTATAACATCTCAGCACAGGAGATGTGTTATGATCAGACCATGTCCCTGTATGGTCAGACACATCCATTACACAGCACATAGAAGGGACACATATATAAGATTATCTCAGAATAGGAACATTTAAAAAAAAAAAAAAAAACATATCAAATTGTGGAAATTTATATTATTCCAAGATTTATTGATTAAAATGAACTGTTTGTTGGAAAAACCCTGTAAGTCCCATTTTTCTTCAGCAGTTTGTTGTGGGATAGGAAAATAATTCTATATGTTTTATGTAGTTGACTGCTTGCTCTCAATCAAAGCATCGATAAGTAACCTGAGTCAGTTAGCTATCCCTGCTGTTAAGCTGGGGCAACATGGCCACTTGGGCTACTACACAAGTTCAGCAGCCAAAGGTCGCTGTATGCCACTGCTTCAAAGGAGCTAAATGCAGGTGAATGGGGCTGCCTTGCAACCTACAAGTAACTGATTGCTCAACAAGCAACTCACAAAAAGTGGTTCTGGCTTTTTGTGTCTTACGTGTTACGGTATATGCAGGTCACAATGCGTTTTCCATTACCCAGCAATCTAGCAGTGGAATAGAGCAATCTTTGGCTGCGTGACCGGTGACAAGACAAGTCACCATGTAGCACCAGCTGTAGCTGGCACTGACTTCTGAGGATACTGGTGTCCCGGTGAACACAAGTTAAAAAATGTCCAAGAAATGGTTTGAATTTACAATTTCTGGATGTTTCCATCTACTGACAGTAAAGAACTTGAAAATGGTGAAAAATTAAACGTATGGTAGATTTGGCTATATTCACTGTAATGGCCTCAGTTAACCGAGGAAACATTACCTCTATTTGATACAATTCGTACTAACTTACAAAATGACACAATAAAACTCAAGCATACTACTTATTCAGAGCCAGTATTACACAGATCCTGAAGATGGTGGTAAAGCATTTCAGTACAGGCATCATAGCATTTTAATTACAGTCCTAGAGAGGGAAAAACATGAGCGAGAGACAGAGATGGATAGGGGATAGAGGTCACTTTAACAACCATTGAATTGCGTTTTCGCTGTAGGTTGGTAAGCCAAGTAGAAAGCCGGCACAGGCGGTGAGGCCGCTTTATACCAGGCTGGTGGCTGTGTTACATAGCCAACATCTGCTGTGACTGCAGTTAGCTTCAGTCACTGCTCTTTTACCATTTAAGGGGAACCTGTCATGTTTTGTTTTTAAACTGTCCCCAATGTTATTTAGATCATGCATGTAAGATTTGCTCATTTAAATTACGACATTTCTGGTGTGAGCGTCCACTGGCTCTAGTTGGACTCGTGAGGTGGTTGTAAGGAAATGATGGCTGTTGCCACTGCTGCCTGGGGCTAGCTGAAGGCCTTTAACTGCCATGTTAGTCCTTCTGTGAGGCTCCGACACCGGGCCCTCCATACAGCTTTATCTACGAAAAAATTAAATAACTTATGGCTCTTGAAATAAAGGGAGGAAAAGCCAAATGTGTGAAAATGGGTAACAAAATTTCTGGCAATGAAAGGTTTAATATGCATTCCATTAGATTAGGGTGCCTTCACACTTGTGGTCGGAGCGCAGCACACCAAACGCTTGCACACATGCGTTCCTATGTTTAACATGGGAACGCATGTGCCTGCGTATGGCTGCATTTGCGTACGGATGCGCATAATTTATGCGCACTCCAAACGCAGCATGTAGCGTTTTTTTGTGCATTCGTGGGCGCTTGTTTTATCTGCAAGCGCACAAAAAAATGCATGGATCTCAATGGGTGCGCAGTGTCCTCCGCATGACAGCGCAGGAGAACGCTGCGGATCTCATTGAAATCTCTCCCGGTGACCGCCGGTGATCAGCAGTGGCCACCGGGAGATCATGCAGAGCCACAGCTAATTACCTGCCGGTGTCAGCGGGGAGAAACAGCTGATCTGACAGCTGTTTAAATCTCCCACGCTGACACCAAATAGGTGACGTCGGCTCGGGAGATTTGAAGCAGTGATCAGCCGATTATTTCCTGCACCGATATCACCCTATTCGGTGTCAGCGCAGGAGATTTAAACAGCTGTCAGATCAGCTGTTTCTCCCAACTGACACCGGCGGGAGATCAGCTGTGCCGGGAGGAGGAGATCTCTGCCACTGATCTCCTCCTCCCGGCCGCCCCCAGAGACAGCTGATTGGCTGCTGGGGCACCATAGTAATGTGAACGGATGTGGAGATTCTCCGCTGCGTTCACATAAGTATGTGCTGCGTTGCACTGCATTTGCGTCTGCATGCCCTGCGCACGCAGACACAAACGCAAGTGTGAAGGCAGCCTTAAATATTTTGTACTATGTGTTGAATCTTAAAAATACTACAAAATAGGATTCTATGGTGAAATGTGGTGAAAAATAAGTGTTCCACAATTGGACCTAAGTAGCTCCACATGCCACGTTTTACACTGGTCCAGAACGCTCATATTCCATTCATCACCTGTGGAGATTACATTAAGCGAGTTGTTTATCTGGGATTTATTCTAACCTATGGGTGTGTAGAATTAGATTTTTCCCCATAAAGGCATTTCCTAATGGCCTCGGATGGCTTGTAGCCTTCATCTGCTTGAATACTGTGCACAGTGCGGTGTCACTACTTGCAATGGATCCATTGTAATGAATGTAATACACGATCACATGAAATCCTCCGGGATGACAGCTGCCATTTCTGAGATCTCTACTTTAGTTACTAGAGGAAGGCCCCAAGCAGTACGCTCTCCTCTGTGATATCTGTGAGAGATCTGTACATCTGTCATCTATAATCTCACCATGCTCTGCTCTCTACTAAAAGCGATCCATCAATTTTGTGCTCTGGTAGAAATCATAATTTTTTTTAAACTAATTTATTTGCGAATTACCATTGTGTGCGTTTCAGGATAACTCTGCATAACTATTTCCTGACCAGTTTTTGTTTAATTTCAGACAATGAAATTGTTACCCAAAATCTAAGGAAAGAAAATGCTGAACTGCAGAAAACTCTTGAAGAAGTGATCAGTAACAGCACATCACAAAGGTGATTATTTTCATATTCTTTTTCTGTTTTGTTTTTATTTCTGATGTACATGTTACATTATAGCGGACTGGTTCATTTAGGATCTCCCGATCTTAAATTTGACAAGTTTTTTCAGATACTTTGATGAATTCTGTGCTTTTCTTTTACGGAACTTTAATCCAGAAAAATCACATTTATCCATATACTTGCCTCACCTAAAACCTCCCATCTACTTTTTAGGTAGCAGTCTGCCTAGTGATGCTTTGGCCCATTGTTCGGCTGGCTTGTATCTCCTCTGACTCTACCATACACAGGAGTGAGCACTCGCTCCACTGAGCACTTGAATGTTCCTTATAAGCGAGCCACTGCCATACTTCTCTGGAGTCTTTTTTTCTTAAGGGGGTGTCACACGCGTCAATGTCGTCAGCGATCTGATCGCTGACGACATTGACGGCTGATCGCTGGTGAGCGGTCACACAGACAGACTCACCAGCGATCAATTGACCAGTGACATCATGGAAACGATTTAAATATCGTTTCCACGATGTCCTGCTCCCGCTGCCAGCCTGCTGGAAGCGGGAGCAGGCTGGTCTCCAAGGTACACTGCGGGTAACTAGGCAGCGCGCGCTGCCTAGATACCCGACGTGTACCTTAGTTACCAGCCTCCTCCGCTCACACGGTGAGCGGAGGAGGCTGGTAACTAAGGTACACAGTCGGGTATCTAGGCAGCGCGCGCTGCCTAGTTACCCGCAGTGTACCTTGGAGACCAGCTCCCAGCGCTTGTGACAGGCGCTGGGAGCTGGAATATCGCTAGTCCCGGTGTCACACGCAGCGATGCTGCGTGTCCACCGGGCGACATTCGCCAGGTTTCAGAGCTGGTTCTGAAACCTGGCGATCATCAACCAGCGATTTATCGCTGGTTGATGCAGTATGTCACACGCGTCAATATCGCTGCAACGTCACGTGCAGTCGATATCGTGCAGGCGATATTGACGCGTGTGACACCCCCTTTAGAGAAGAAAGATTATCAGACACGTTAGAATTGTATCTCTCTCATTGTTACACATTGGGGGAGAGTCAGGAGGTTTCATACATTAGCCTGTTGGCTGAACCCATTGATGTCCGTTGATTCGGAGATCTTCCTTTTGTACATTTTGTGATAAGATTTTAGGTAGGAAGGAGATGTGTTTATATAAGAAATAGATGCAGAAATCTATTGCGTAACATGTATTCTTTTACTCTTTTTATTATAGTGACCAACAAGACAATGGTTCAGAGAAAGGCTGTGCTCTTTGCAGAGGAAATGCTCTAGAAGAAATGCGTGCTCAGTATATGAAAGCTGTGGACAAGATAAAAAGTGAGTCAACAACCCCAAATGCAAAGTAAAATGCGCTCCAGCACCAAAATGCTCTTTAATTTCTCGTTTATTTCATGAATGTAACAGGTTCACATCAGGGGCAACCTAATATTAAGACCCAATGGGGTACAAGTCCTCAATGTGAATATCCAGTAAGTTTCTCTGTTGAGTAATCTGCGCCTTTTTGTCTCCGCCCTTAAGAGTTAAATACCTTCTATATCCACGAGAATACCAAGGCTGAGGTATCTCCTCTATGACATTTGGCAAAATGATGCAAGATGGCAGAGATGTTAACTGCAGCTGGATTACTGGAGTTGGAGATATGTCGACAAATGCGTATATTTAGTTCACCTGTTGTATAACCAACATATTATATCCTGCAGAGTGAGCATTCTATTAAATAAACCACATTCACATTGCAACAGTTGATAAAGGTCTTAAGGCCACGTCACACGTAACGATATCGTTGCCGATATCGTTCAAAAGTCACATGTTCTTTGACGCTTGAACGATGTCGAAACAACATCGTTGCGTGTGACACTACAAACTATGAACGATCAGTCGGCTGATCGTTCATTGTTTGATTTGAGGACAGGACCTCAAATCAATCATTGGTCGCCCGGTGGACACGCAGCATCGCTGCGTGTGACACCAGGAGACGACCGATAAGCCAGCTCCCAGCGCGCCTCTGCAAGCGCTGGGAGCTGGTATCCAAGGTAAACTGCGGGTAACTAGGCAGCGCGCGCTGCCTAGATACCTGATGTATACCTTTTGTTACCAGCCTTCTCCGCTTACCGGCTGGTATCCAAGTTACACAGCGAGTAACTAGGGACCCTAGTTACTCACTGTGTACCTTGGATACCAGCCGTTGAGCGGAGAAGGCTGGTAACCAAGGTATACATCGGGTATCTAGGCAGCGCGCGCTGCCTAGTTACCTGCAGTTTACCTTGGAGACCAGCCTGGCAGCGGGAGCAAGACATTGTGGAAAAGATATTTAAATCGTTTCCACAATGTCTCTGGTCCATTGATCGCTGGTGAGTCTGCATGTGTGACAGCTCACCAGCATTCTGAACGATATTGTTAGCGATCGCGCGTGCATGTGATCGCTAACAATATTGTTCTTGAAATTGATGCGTGTGACGGCACTATTAATATTATATCTCTGTCCCCTACTGCAGGAAACAAAACTGTCAGTTTTCTTTGAAAAGTTACAAGCTTTGCATTTCATATGTCCACATTTGTAGAACCCACAAAAATTGAGCCAGGTTCCTTTATTGCGTACTAGAGAGGATTGATAAAGACTAGGGGAAAGTATAGACCCAGGGCTGTCCATACATTGGACAGTATGAGCATTATGCGCGCAGGCGGCAAAGAAGCAGGGGAGCAGCAGTGCTTCAGGGGGGCGGAGCCCTGCACACAGCATTCCCCTGTCTCCTCTCTGCTTCCCTGTTCGCCGGGCAGGATGCAAGGTAAGATAACAAGCCACATCCCCAAGCCCCCCCCCCACTAGCACTAGCACCCCCCCTTCTCGCTCTGTACCACCACCCGATGGCCCCTCCCCTCCGCTCTGTCGCTCAGGCGGCGGGGTATAGACCCCCAGGGTTGGCGCTTTTGTAGCTACAAAACTTACTGGATTCTTGCTGAGAATAAGTGCCAATTTAGGATCACGGTTCAAGATGAGAATGTATTTTTTTATAGCTCTCACAATGCTGTTTTATTGTGGGCTAAAGCTAGTAGAAAAGGTGATTGAACTGTCATCATCATTATTATCTTATGTGTTTGTTTCAGTAAATCATTTCTCTCATTTTTCTTGACAATGCTATCTGCCCTATCCAAAAAACCCTTTCAGTAGCCATTTTTATGAAGGCGTTTTTTAACTTGATCTGATTAATGTTCATATACCTTGGGATCGGTAGAATGGCGCTTGATTTGTGTCAATTCCACAACCGGTTATTTTTTATGACCTGTGTAGGATGACATGATCCAGCATTCAACATTGAATTTTTGGTGGTGGGCTTTCTGGAAGGACTCACAGTAACTCTCCCATTGGAGGTACAGCCCGTTAATGTAATATCCAAGAAATGTATCTCATTCCGATTGCAGAAGTGAGTGAAGCGAAGGTTAAAGTCATTATTATTGATGTATTTCACAAAATCTTCAATTCCCTCCAAAGGTCCTCTCCATACCAACAGGGTATCATCTGTGTACCTAGCGTACCAAACAATGGTGGCATGGAAAGGGCTACCGGGGCAGAAGATGTAACGTTTCTCCCAAACACCCATGACAATATTAGCCAGGGTGGGTGAGAACTTTGCTTCCATACCTACTCCTCTCTTCTGCAAATAGAACGAAAGTTGTGCGTTAACAGAAAATCCACCGCCATTAAGATGAAATGTTGTGTGGGGGGAGAATAAACGCATCTTTCCAATGCATATACTAGGCTACTCATGGCAATACGATGGGGAATAGATGGATACAATCCCACCACATCACAGCTTAGCCAACATTATTCTGCATCCCATCTGAAGTCTGCAAAGGAAACTACCACAGTTTTAGTATCTTTGATTAAACCCGGTAAACTGCACATTAAGGGGTTAAACTGTCTATAGACCCAAGCTCCTATCCTCTCTCCCAAAGTTCCTGCCACAATAGGGCGACATGGAGGTGGAAAAACATTTTTATGGACCTTTGGGAGAGAGTGATAAATAGGAATAACAGGGGATTTAACCTGAATGTATTTGAAGGTCCTCTCATCCAGGACTTCCATATGTAGTCCTTCATTAAGTAAGCTACATAAATACTCCTGATAGATTTTAGTTGGAGCACCCGGGAGTTTCTCATATACCTCCAAATCACTCAGGTGCTCCATCACTAATTTGTGGTAGAAGCCTGAATTCAAAAGTACAACTGCCCCTCCTTGTCAGAAGCTCTCACTGTTAAATCATTATTCAGTTGTAACTCCCTTAAAGCTATCCTCTCTGCTCCTGTGAGATTATCCTGTGGACAAGATAAAAAGTGAGTCTACAATCCCAAATGTATTATTTTAATCAAACTATCTATAATTGAGCATTTCTGGCATTTGCATCTGATTTTAAGGGATCTATAACAGATTCATTTGACTTTGTCAGTTGGGTAGAAGAGGACATCAGACGGACTGGCAGAGAAAATGAAAATCTGGTGCAGCCATTAAGTCTGTGTGTACATAATCTTACATCGTCAACCAATATATTGCGGCCTTACTATGGTCAAACACAAATAAACTTCCAAATATGGGAACGCTAATTATTTCATATACCCTATAAAAGTCTGCATTTTATTGTCATTGCAGTTTCTTTTTACCACAATTTAGGTTATTAAGTTATCGTAAACAAATTAAATTTTCATCTAATTTTTATTCATCCCTGAAAAATCAAATACATTTTCCCTTGTTGTGGTGATATTGAAGTAATTAGAGCAAAACAAAGAAATCGTCTTGCTCACTTGTAATGTGTAGGTACATGTTCACACTGTGGACATTAACAGACAAAACCTATGATAAAAACAATGTAAATAACATCAGGTATTGGGGCGTGCCTCCATTTTTCCGGGGTGCACATCTTGTCTATATAGCTTTCCATATGTAAATGTGAAACATTCAGGTAGGGCTGTAGAGTCTGTCAGCCAAACCTCCGACTCCGACTCCTCACTTTCCCTGAATCCGACTCCACCAAAATGGACATAGACTCCACAGCCCTGCATGCAGGGTCCTGCGGTGCCCCATCTATGTTGAGGCCTGCTGGCACATGGAGCGGTGAGTTACTAGAGTTGGGAGTCCATCTTGATTAGGTATACCTTTTACCGGCGGAATTACTTTTTTACACTTTTTTTTAACTTTAAATGTCAGCAACTCTGCAAATTCCTCTTTCCTTGGCACAAGTTTCTGATCTGTTATTTGGCTCCACACAGCTCAGTCACTATCGCTGTTAACCCCTTCTCTGCTGTCACATTGTACTGCTCCCCATCAGGTGCTGGGCATGCCCACACAGCCATAAAATGCACTTTTAAAAAGCACAGAAAAATGTGAAAAAATAAGTCATATGGCACAAAAAAAGCATGATTTTAGATGCTATGTGACCCATCATTAACAACCAGTGCAGTATTGTTTTTTTTATTTGTTTTTCAATAAAATGACATTTACTCTTTAAGTGTCCAATGTTATTTACATGTACAATTATTTTATATTTACTTACTCAGGGTATTTGCTCATTTGTTTTTATCCTAGGTTTTGCTTTCTACTAATTGTAGACATAATTACTTTTGGTCTTTGTAATGGACATTACTCCAGCTGTGCTATGTTTAGACCATGCACTAGAGATGTTTTTTTCCCTGTTAAACAGATGACATGATTCGTTACATACATGATAGTAAGGGAAGAGCTGCTGAAATGTTGAAAAATGAAGTTCTAAGGGAACGGCAAGAAACTGCTAGAAAAATGCGCAAATATTACTTGACCTGTCTGCAGCAATTACTAAGTGACAATGGCAAGAATGAGGGGTGAGTGAATTAGCAGCTTATAAAATGTTCTATGTGATACTAGACTAAGAAATAAAAATCATTGGATTTTAACATTCAGACAAAATGCAATCTAGAATTGTGGGACTATATAACAAGTACATCGGGAAGTTGGCGCTGCTCATTTTATGATTTTCAAGATGACCCATTTTTTTCAATGAGGGTGAGACTAGAAACGAAGGTCCAAAGGAAAAATAGTCTTCCGGCAATCGCAAATATAAGATTAAAATACACCTTTTTTTTATTCCAAAATTGAAAAACATCAATAAAGAAAAGAAGGCATAGATCAGATATGTCTACGCGTGTCAGGCAAAACGAGTCGTGAATAAGGTCTCATTTTCCTGAGACGCTTAGATGTATCTGATTGATTTTGGAAATGGAATAAATGGTATATTTACTTTTTGTTTTTTGGGGTTTTTTACCTGTGCTTGTTGGAAGACTTTTTTCCTTTTGGGTCTTCTGTTGAATTGATTGTAAAGGAGCCAACTTGCAGCTCCTCGCACCGTTCACCCTGAATATCCTGTCCTGATGTGGAGAGCTGATTCATCTGTTCATTGTTCATTTTTCCATTAAATACTAGAGACACTAATTTAGACAGGTAATGCCTTTTTTTTTTTTTCTATTTTTTTTTTTTTATTAAACAGAATCTTTGCTGTTTTTTTTTTTTGTTTTTTGTTTTTTTTAAATGTATTGTATACATGCGCCGCCCCCTCTTCCCCCTCCCCCAACCACTTTAAGGTATTAAAAGACATTTTGTGGAAAGGGTTTTTAATAAATCCATATAGTCTTTATATTCTTTTTTTTTTGCTGACCTACACCTGTAGCTGTGCTGGTCCAATAGCCCCATGCACACATGGAGATGTCAGCATCCTGGCTGCAAGGCAGAATTGTCTGGCTATCTTAGAAGTCAGCAGTTCCTGCTCCCCCTCTATCTCTAGTAATCACATGTTCACTGGGTTCAGAGGAGACAGCAGGGCTTCCAAATCTATAACGATCAGCACTGGTTCAATGTTACATATGCACAGATCGAGAAGGTATATATGGTTATAAATTGTTCTTATCTTGTGTCTGGGAAGTCTGGCTGTGTCTGACAGCGGCTTCTCTCTCCTGAGTCTTTTAGTCTAGTGAGAGCTCCTTAGATTGCATTGATATTTTAGAACTTCACATACAGGGATAAAAGTGGACTGCCCATAGACTTTTTCTGCATTTTACTCCAAAATGATGTCTTGTGTGCTATGCGATATTAACTGGGGTTAGATACTGCTCAGCCAGGGAATTTGCACAAATTTCTGTAATACCGTACAATTTAAAAAATGTTGCATCTCTACGTCTCCAAAACCCTGGCATAGACGAATGGACATAATTTTAAGGCACACAAATGCACTACAAAGTCAACAAATAGGCTGAAGATGAACACTGACTGAAACAATGTCACTTTTAATTGTTGGCCATTGTTTCCTGTGTACAACACTGCCATCTAACTACTGATGCAAAACTGTAAATCTAGTTTAATTGATTTTGATCCATGATTTAACTAATGTACAGTAGAAATTCACGAATACAACAGATAGTAAATGATTTATATTTTATTACTTTATAAATGTTGTTTGATTTGTTTTCTTAGAGCCGAAAAGAAAATAATAAATGCTGCAAGCAAACTTGCAACAATGGCAAAAGTGTTGGAGACTCCGATCTCCCAAAAAACACAAAGTAGAAACGTGTGTGTAGGTATGTACGAGGGGTGCACATTATACTGTGTTTGTATCTGTATTTTTGGCATGAGAATTGCCTTTTTTGGCTTTTTCTTTACTGCCTGACATTATTTATTTGTTTGCAGCTAAAAGAATTTGGTTATGTAACATGCCCAACTCACTTGATTCTGAACTCAGAAAATAGTTAAAATGAGTTTGGCAGCACCGAATGTCTATTCAAATCAAGGACAGGCACTCTATGCAACCGTGGCGTGGCCGATCGTTTCAGTACACCTTCCCATCTACTTGTTTCCATCCATCCCTGACCTTCTTTGACTCCTGGAAAGCCAGATCTGACAATATAGCAAGAACGAGGCAGAGATGGATAGAAAGCAAGTAGCTGGGAAGGTGCACTGAATTGATCGACCACCCCAAGGGTGCACAAAACGCCTCTGCTTGCTTTGAACAATCTTTTTTTTTTTTTCTTTTTTTTTGCTGTCAGACTCTTTCTAGGTTGATCTTAGATGTTCATATATTGGTGTTGATACAGTGACTGGCCGTGGGTCTCACAACCTGTACTTAGCAGCCTCGTATCCATTTAGAAGGCTGAGAAGTATGAGTTGGGAAAGCCTTGTCAAGTCCGCATATCATTGTCTACATGGACCGTATTTCACAGATGTCTTATCTCTTCTTTTAGCACAGTCTAACATGTATAGGGAAAAGATGCTATGTCGCAAATATGTCAAGCACAATTCATGTCACATCGCACATACTTTAAGACAAGTAAAACATTGTTTGATGTAGATTGGCACATGACCCGTGTGTGTCAGATCAAATACACAAAATTTCTACTTCACTTGACAAATAATTGGCAGGTACAAACTAAATGAATACTTCTACCTTTTTTGCAGTAGCTTATTATCGTGGCCAAGTCACTCATTTACAAGTCAGAGGATACATGTACATTGGAGTTCAGACATTAGGGAAAACTAATCAACAATTCTAAAAAATAGGAGTGGGGGGCCCTGCTCACAAGAGCTTACAATCTGAGGAACTAGAGATGACACAAGGATAAAAAGTGCTTGGTTCATACCAATGTTCCTGCCATCTTTTGTACTAAATGGGGTAGTACATATAAGGCTGTAAAAGCCAGTCATCAGCCACTAGCTGGGTGTGCCCAGATATGGAGTGCTGCGCTGCATAATAATTAACTCCTGACATTGTGTACCTGTCATCAGTATTTTTCGCTTATAAACTGTGGCCACCACCAGTAAGCCCTTATATACAGCATTGTAGAATTGGTATAGAATTCCCCAGGCTTATCTGTATAATGTAAAAAAACAACTCTTATGGTACCTTTACACGCCGCTACCGATGGTAGCAACAGGTAGGCACCGCACGGCGGCACGTTTTCAACGGTTGCTAACGTACCTGATGCCGCAAATACACGCCGCCACAAGGTGCTCCACAGAAGGTATTTTCGTTCCCCGGAAGTGCCATGGTGCCGCAGGTTACCTTCTGTGGAGCACCTTCCCTGATTTACACGCCGCTACTGCAATGGGAATCTGGGCGTACATATTGTGCGCCATAACTACATAGGCGTGACAGAGTTGTGTATTACGAGACGCTCGTACGGTGATTGGACAATGCAATAACATCATGATTGGCCAGCCAGCGCAGGGAGGCTGGCTAATACATGACGCTATAGCAAATGTGTAGTGTGACTGGTCAGATCGTTAAATATGCAGCCCTGTGCAGGGACAGCCAATGGGTACACAGTAGCCCCCACCAATGGTAGCTGATGAGGCGTGGTATACATGACGCTGTGGCACACCTCAGGGAACTCAAATACCGTACCTGTGCCCTGATTACACGCCGCTACCATAGGGATTATACCTGCTTGTTTTTCAGCACGGCTGAAAAAGGTATCCAAAGAACAGGAAGGTACAACCTGAATTACACGCCGCCACTTCACAGTGTTTTGAAGGTAAAAGGTACAATTGTCTCGACACCTGCCGGTTTCTACCTTTCGGTAGCGGCGTGTAAAGGTACCATATACTCACCTGGGGAGCAATCCAGTCCGATGGATGTTGCTTGGTCTGCCACCTCATTTTTTTTTTTTTTTGTTGTGTCATCCTCTAAGGCTGGTTTCACACTGCAGTTTTTTTTTTCCCTGATCAGGTTTTGTGTGCCAAAACCAGGAGTATCTCCAAGACTCAGAGCAGGTGCCAATCTTTCAATTCTAGTTTTTTTTCTGCAAGTTCCTCTCCTGGTTTTGGCACACAAACCGGGTGGAACCTGGTCAGGGAAAAAACTGCAGTGTGAAACCAGCCTGTCACCCACAGTCTTCTCCATGGTCTCCTGCTCACATGCACTTCTCTCTGCCCTGCTGAGGGCAGGACAAAACTGTAATGCGCAGTCACGGGGAAAGGTCAAAGAATGCCCGCGTAGTGCAGATGCGTTCTCAGACCTTTCCCTGTGCCTGTGGATGATGTAGGACGTGTCAACAACTCAAACCAGAGAAGTGGGCGGCAATCAATAGATGAAAGGAGGCACCAGACAAAGACCAGCAATGCCCATTGGACTGGACTGCACCTCAAGTGAGTGTAATAAAAGCTGTTTTTTACCGTATACATATCAGCCTGGGGATTGTACAGTATTCTAGATTGCCTTATGTAAGTCCCTACTGGTGGTGGCTGAAGCTTATATGCTAAAAAAGCACTTTAAAGTGCTCGAACCCCTAAGAAAGTGGAGACAATGGTGGTAGTGTATTCTCTCCTGGCAAACATGGAGTACTATCCAGCAAGTTGTGTTTAGTTGTTGCCTTGTGTAGTGTAACATGACTTCATTTGTTAGAAATCTTTTTTTTTTAGAGTGGCCTGCATTTATAATGCCCTTTTCTGTAACCGATCCCTCTGATGTCACACAATTCTCTTAGTAAGGCTGGGGTCACACACACAGATATTTGTGCAGATATTGTTGGCAGATCTCTGGTTGCAGTGAAATCATGGACACATGGTTCCATTTTGTGGCTGTGTACAAATGGAGCAATCTGTCCATGATTTCACTGCAACCAGAGATCTGCGAACAATATCTGCACAAATATCTGTGTGTGTGACCCCAGCCTAACACTCATTTAAAAGGAGACTTGCAGTCTTGACATTACATGGCAGATTATAATGAAATGACTTAAACGCTGTTTCATTTATATATCTTTTCAATCTTTAATTAGGAATTGCAGTGAGCCAAGATGAAACCAACCCCAAAGCAATTGAGCCAATGAGGAATGTTCTAAGTTGCCCAAATAATAGATCAGCTGGTGAAAACTCAGAACAAAGGAGCCTAGATGAGCTTATCAGGAGGCATATGAAAGAGAAGCAGGACGGGGGTAGATTCCCTAATACGGAAGATCCCACCATTATTCGACTTGATGTGTCAAAGCAATTTGGAAAAGACAACATTGAGCATAAAGCTGCAGGGCGGTCTATGAGCACACCTTTGGAGGAGGGTCTCCATTTCAGTGGTCCAAATGTTAATGTAGATTCTCTGCAGGTGACATTTCGTAAAAAGAGTGAGCCGTCTGTTCTCCACAGGCTGCAAGATCATGAGAATCCAAAGTCCATACCAGATAGACGAAGGTTTGAACTCCAAGAAACTCCAGTTCGGGATGAGAATGGAAGTAATGACTGGACCTCTATGAATAGTAAAGGGCCTTTTTCAGCACAGACTATACAAAGCTCTGTAACCCATTTAAAGTCTCAGTCTCCGAATCTGAACATTCCTGGGAATTTTTCAGCAGCAGGTTTATTTCCCTTTGTGGAAGCAAGTCACGATGGCTTTGGCAGCAGACACAAAGGTCAGAATCACTCTGCACACATTGCAAAGAAGAGAGATCAGACTCATGGTACACAGCATTCTAGTAAAGCTGGGGGTCACCCCTCTGCAGATGTTGAATCTAAGCCATACTCCGCTGTAGGTCGAGGCAGCCAGCTACTTTCACGGAAATTATTACTGGATTTTGTATCCCCACAGCAAGACAGCGGCTTCGACAGTCCTTTACTTAACTAGTTTTAACTGATTAGATAAAATACTCAAAAGGCTTTTACTCTTTGTCTGTTTCTTTACCCATGCAAATTGTTTTCTACAAAATGATTCAACTTATTTATTTTTTATTTCTTGTACATAGTTTTGTGCCTTTTTTATATTCTATTTTTGTATATTTGTGTTTGTTTGTCAAAAGACTTATTTTTATATTTGTGCCTGGATTTTCTTAATTATGTTATTTAAATAAAGATCATTTTATTATTTAACTGGCTTTTTTTTTTTATGTAATGTACGTATGGTATGAATTGTTTAGCGCTAAACTTGTTTTGTTTTTTTCTCAATCGCCTCATTGGGGAACACAGGACCATGGGTGTTATGCTGCCCATCCATAGGAGGCTGACACTAATTAAATGTGAAACAATTAGCTCCTCCTCTGCAGTATACACTGTGTGCAGAATTATTAGACAAATGAGTATTTTGATCACATGATACTTTTTATACATGTAGTCCTACTCCAAGCTGTATAGGCTTGAGAGCAAACTACCAATTAAGTAAATCAGGTGATGTGCATCTCTGTAATGAGGAGGGGTGTGGTCTAATAACATCAACACCCTATATAAGGTGTGCTTAATTATTAGGCAAATGCCTTTCCTTAGGCAAAATGGGTCAGAATGACGGGCTCTGAAAAGTCCATAATTGTGAGATGGCTTGCAGAGGGATGCAGCAGTCTTGAAATTGCCAATCTTTTGAAGCGTGATCACCGAACATTCAAGCGTTTCATGGCAAATAGCCAACAGCCAACAGGTAAGAAGCGTTTTGGGCAAAATAGGCGCACAATAACTGACCATGAAAATCAAGCGTGATGCTGCCAAGATGCCATTTGCCACCAGTTTTGCCATATTTCAGAGATGCAACGTTACTGGAGTATCAAAAAGCACAAGGTATGCTATACTCAGGGACGTGGCCAAGGTAAGGAAGGCTGAAAAAACGACCACCTTTGAACAAGAAACATAAGCTAAAACGTCAAGACTGGGCCAGGAAATATCTTAAGACTGATTTTTCAAAGGTTTTATGAACTGATGAAATGAGAGTGACTCTTGATGGGCCAGATGGATGAGCCCTAGGCTGGATCAGTAAAGGGCAGAGAGCTCCACTCTGACTCGGACGCCAGCAATGTGGAAGTGGGATACTGGTATGGGCTGGTATCATCAAAGATTAACTTGTGGGACCTTTTCGGGTTGAGGATGATGGAGTGAAGCTCAACTCCAGGACCTACTGCCAGTTTCTGGAAGACCACTTCTTCAAGCAGTGGTACAGGAAGAAGTCGGTATCGTTCAAGAAAAACATGATTTCTTTTTCGCTCCATTGGGAGACCCAGACATTGGGTGTATAGCTTCCGCCTCCGGAGGACACACAAAGTATTACACTTAAAAACAAGAAGTGTAACTCCTCCCCTACTGCCTATACACCCCCTCTAGGAGGAATCCCATCAGTTCTTAGCTTTGTGTTGAAGGAGGCACACTCTGCACGCATGCACTCTCACTTAGTCTTACTCACTCTCCTTGGAGAGTGTCGGATGGAAGCAAAGAGGATCCTTAGGGACCCCCAGCATGTCTCCTTCCTCACCCTCGGGCAGAGGCGGTTGAGGTACCCTTGGGGTACGACGGGCTGGAGCCCTCATGCTGCGTTTTCCTTCTCCATCCCTCGGGGCTCTGGAGAAGTGGGATCGTTACGGGCTCCCAGAACTTCTGGAGCTCTGACTCCATCCACAGCCCCTAGGGATCCTGTCGGCTGGTGTCGTGGACCACAGGGCTCGGTCCCCTGCACCTAATAAGGTACTCTGGGAGTTATGCTTGCCCTGCCTGCCCTGCTGCAGCCCGGTCCATCCACCTGGGAGGGAGTATGTGGACATTGTCCCTCTGTGTGTGCTCCCTCCAGGCTCTCATGCCCTCTTCATGGGCTCTTTAATGTGTTTGCTGCTGCTCACACTTTAGGGGGCCCCTGGTGGTGTTTTTCCCGGTCCCTAGCAGCCTGCCACTGCAGCGCCGCGGGTTTCCCGGGGGTCGCTGGTACTACCGCGCTCGGGAGCTCCCGAGCGCGGGCCGGCGTTATAAATTTAGGCCCCGGCTTCATTGAGGCCTTGTTTTTCCTCCATGAGCCCGGGCTCCACAGGAGGCGGGCCCGGCCGCCTTTGGGGGCGGTCTTGGAGCTCGGCCGCTCCCAGCCATGGCTTGCATCATAGCCTGGCTGGGAGGGAGGGGAGTAGCCCTCCGGATTCCCGGGCTGCTAGGCCACGCCCCCTCGCTCGGCTCCGGCGGCCATCTTATGTAGGGGCTGGAGACTGCTGATCCATACTCCCAGCGTCTCTCCCTGCACTCTGCAGCTGCCAGCAAAGAGCGGAGCATCCGGAGGGCACACACACACTCCCTGGTCGGTCTGGTAAGTCACCACAGGTCTCCTGTTGGTGCCTTTTCCTTCTCCTATTCCCCCTCTGGCTTGTTTCCCTCTGGGAGGATTAATTCTAAGGGCGACATGTCTTCCACCAGGAGCAAAGCCCCTAGGGTGAAGGCATTTTACTCTTCTTGCACTGTCTGCAAGATTGCCCTGCCTGCTGGGTCTATCGACCCTCATTGCACTGTCTGCGCCTTACATGACTCTGTAGCGGCTCAGGGGGCCCCCCCAAGCTCTGCTACATCAGAGCCTTCCCCGAGTCAGGGGGACCAGGATGTCCCTCCTTGGACTGTAGCTTTTACTAGGACCTTTTCAGAGTCTTTTGCCCAGTCCATGACGGCTCTGACCAGGGTCTTGCAGGAATCTTTGCAGGCTGGTCATCGGGAAAGTGACCCCGGTCCCTCTGCCTCACGCCGCAGGCACCACAGCGAGTCGTCCCTGCTGAGGGTGTGGATCCTGGAGACAATACAGGGGTCTCGGACGCAGATCCCTCTCCTCGGCCTCCTAAACGCCCACGTAGAGCACTCTCTCCGGCCTCCTCGCTTCGCACGGAGCAGACTGAGGGTTCTCAGATTGAGGGGGCTGATGGTCAGGAGTCCGTGAGGCCCTCGGATGAGGCCTCCGAGGAGGATTCCTTCGTGGATGACTTGGTGTCCTCCATTAATACGGTATTGGACCTCACGGCTCCCCCTCCTGCGGTGGACACCTCGCTCTCAGAGGAACTGTATCAGTTCCTTCCTCCATCCAGACCCCGGGGATCTTTCTTTGATCATTCGAACTTTAGATCAACGGTTCAGACCCCCAGAGCTTGTCCTGACAAGCGCTTTTCCAAGAAACAGAAGGATACTCGGTATCCTTTTCCCTCTGACGTTGTGAAGGGTTGGTCGGCCTCTCCTAAGGTAGACCCTCCGGTCTCCAGGTTGTCGGCCAATACTGTCATGTCTGTTGCAGATGGCTCCTCTCTTAAGGACCCCACTGACCGACAGATTGAACTTCTGCAGAAGTCAATCTATGAGGCTACAGGAGCCTCGTTTGCCCGGCTTTCGCTGCAGTCTGGGCTCTGCAGGCTGTTTCTGCCTGCTTGACAGAACTGAATGCGGTAGCTCAGGATCTTCCTGAGGTGACTACCCTTACTGCTCAAGCGTCTGCCTTTACTGACTACGCCAGATCGGCCGTCATGGAATCCGCCAGCCGTACCGCAGTGGCCTCGGCTAACTCTCTTGCAACCCGCAGGATACTGTGGCTGCGTGACTGGAAGGCTGATGCCACGTCCAAGAAATTTCTACAAGGCCTCCCGTTCGCGGGAAACAGGCTCTTTGGCGAACAATTGGACGACATCATCAAGGAATCCACGGGTGGAAAGTCAACTTCTTTACCTCAAACCAAGGTACAGAAGTCTGGTCAGCGTCCGATGCACGCCAAGTTTCGTGCCTTTCGTCCCTCCTCAAAGACGTCGTCCTCCTCCTCCTCCTCCCGTACGGACAGGGATCAGAAGTCAGGCCGGCCGTGGAAGTCCAAGAATCAACAAAGGAAGCCAGCCAGCGCTACAGCTGCCAAGGCGGCCTCTTCTTGACTCGCCGCCTCTCCCAGCAACATCCTTGGTCGGTGGCAGGCTCTCCCACTTTGGAGACATCTGGCGCTGCCAGATCCAAGACCAATGGGTAGTCGACGTCGTCACCCACGGCTACAGAATAGAACTGACCTCACGCCCTCCGACTCGTTTCTGTCTCTCTTCGCCCCCGCCAACAAGGGCCTTGGCTTTTTGTCAGGCGCTGGACGCTTTGAGACGAGACGGGGTGGTGACCCAGGTTCCCTCCGGGGAACGATTCCGGGGGTTCTACTCGAACCTCTTCACGGTTCCCAAAAAGGACGGCTCGGTACGTCCGGTTTTGGACCTCAAACTTTTCAACCGGCACGTGAAGGTCAGGTCATTCCGCATGGAATCTCTGCGGTCTGTGATAGCGTCTCTTTCTCAGGGGGACTTCCTAGCCTCAGTAGATGTCAAGGACGCCTATCTTCATGTCCCATCGCTCCGGCACATCAGCGATGGCTGAGGTTCGCGGTAGGAGAGGAGCACTTTCAGTTCGTGGCTCTGCCCTTCGGCCTGGCTTCCGCACCAAGGGTCTTCACCAAGGTGATGGCGGCGATGGTGGCGGTTCTGCATTCTCAGGGCCATGCAGTGACCCCGTACCTGGACGACCTCCTAGTCAGGGCCCCCTCTGCGGAGCAGTGTCAGCGGAGTCTCTCACTTACTCTAGACACGCTGCAGCACTTCGGGTGGTTGATCAACGTACCCAAGTCTGTTCTTCTGCCTGCTCAGTCCATAACTTATCTGGGCATGGAGTTTCATACTGCCCCGGCTCTGATCGTCCTTCCGGTCGACAAACAGATCTCGATCCAGGAGGAGGTCCAGTCTCTCATGCGATCAGACTCAGTGTCCATCAGGCGTCTGATGCACGTTCTAGGGAAGATGGTGGCGACCATGGAAGCAGTGCCATTTGCGCAATTCCATCTCCGTCCGCTGCAATTGCAGATCTTGCGCGGATGGAACAAGAAGTCCTCCTCCCTCGACCAACACATTCCTCTGTTGTCGGACACGAAGGAGTCTCTTCGTTGGTGGCTGCTTCCCTCCTCCCTCTCTCGGGGCAGATCCTTTCTGCCCCCCTCTTGGTTAGTGGTGACCACGGACGCCAGTCTTCTAGGCTGGGGCGCCGTTTTCCTTCACCACCGGGCACAGGGCACCTGGACAAGGCGGGAATCCTCCCTTCAGATCAACGTTCTGGAGATTCGGGCCATTTATTTGGCTCTTCTGGCTTTTCAGAGATTCCTGGCGGGGAATCCGATTCGGATACAATCCGACAACGCCACCGCGGTCGCTTACATCAACCACCAGGGAGGCACTCGCAGTCCTCAGGCGCTTGCAGAAGTCCACCGTATCCTGCAGTGGGTCGAGGACAACGGCTCGTCCATCTCGGCAGTACATATTCCGGGAGTGGACAATTGGGAGGCCGACTATCTAAGTCGGCAAGGTATGGACCCAGGAGAATGGGCTCTTCACCCAGATGTCTTTCGCCACATCTGCGACAGATGGGGCACTCCAGATGTGGACCTCATGGCCTCTCGGTTGAACCACCAGGTCCCGCGGTTCATGTCTCGCTCGCGGGACAGCAGGGCGGTGGCGGCGGACGCTCTGGTCCAGGATTGGTCCAGGTTTCGCCTTCCGTACGTGTTTCCGCCAATCCCTCTATTACCCAGGGTTCTTCGGAAACTCAGGATGGAATGTCATCAAGCCCTGCTCATCGCCCCAGACTGGCCCAGGAGGGCCTGGTATCCGGATCTTCTACAGCTCTCGACGGGGATTCCGTGGAGGCTCCCTCTCCGGCCAGACCTTCTGTCTCAAGGGCCGTTCTTCCACCACAATTCAGCGGCCCTCAGCCTGACTTTGTGGCACTTGAAGACTGGTTGCTGACATCCTGTGGCTTTTCTTCGGAAGTCGCCGCAACCATGAGACAAGCCAGGAAACCTGCCTCGGCAAAAATTTACCGTAGAGTCTGGAAGATTTTCTTCTCTTGGTGTCGTCTCCACAGAAAGTCCCCCTGGCCTTTCTCTCTTACAACCCTGCTTGCTTTTCTTCAGTCCGGGTTGACCAAGGGGTTGGCTCTCAGTTCCCTAAAGGGCCAGATCTCCGCTCTGTCTGTGCTTTTCAACAAGCGTCTGGCTAATCTGCCTCAGGTCAAGACGTTTGTGCAAGGGGCAAATCACATCGTGCCCCCCTACAGACGTCCTCTGGACCCATGGGACCTTAATATGGTTCTCGCGGCTTTGCAGAAGCCGCCTTTCGAACCCTTGAGGGAGGTGTCTCTCTTGAGACTTTCTCAGAAAGTGGCCTTTCTGGTGGCTATTACATCTTTGCGCAGAGTTTCAGAGCTGGCAGCTCTGTCCTGCAAATCTCCTTTCCTGGTAGTTCACCAGGACAAAGTGGTACTCCGTCCTGTGGCGGAGTTTCTACCGAAGGTGCTGTCCCCGTTCCACCTGAATCAAGACATCGTCCTGCCATCTTTTTGTCCTAATCCGGTTCACCAGTATGAGAAGTCCCTCCATACTCTGGACCTGGTCAGAGCGGTCAGGATTTATATCTCCCGCACGGCTGCCTTTCGCCGCTCGGATGCCCTGTTCGTTCTCACGACGGGCAAGAAGAAAGGAACGCAGGCTTCCAAGTCCTCCTTGGCTCGGTGGATCAAGGCTCCCATTCAGGAAGCCTACATTCTCTCTGGTACACCTGTGCCAGTTGGGATTAAGGCACATTCCACAAGAGCTGTGGGTGCCTCGTGGGCCCTACGTCATCAGGCCACGGCGCAACAGGTGTGTCAGGCGGCCACTTGGTCTAGCCTGCACACCTTTACGAAACACTATCAGGTTCATGCATATGCTTCGGCTGAAGCTAATGTGGGTAGACGGATCCTTCAGGCGGCGGTTGCTCACATTTAAAGTTACTGTCTTGCTTGGGTCTCTTCCCACCCAGGGATAGCTTTTGGACATCCCAATGTCTGGGTCTCCCAATGGAGCGAAAAAGAAAAAGAGAATTTTGTATACTTACCGTAAATTCTTTTTCTTCTAGCTCCTAATTGGGAGACCCAGCACCCACCCTGTTGGCCTTTGGGCGTTGTTCTTTTATGTGAGTGACTGGTGTTGTACATGTCGCTCTTTTGGCCCTGTTGGCCGACAATGTTTAACCGGACCTTTTGGTCTTAATGTGGGTTTTATCCTCCTTCCTGCTTGTGCACCGAACTGATGGGATTCCTCCTAGAGGGGGTGTATAGGCAGTAGGGGAGGAGTTACACTTCTTGTTTTTAAGTGTAATACTTTGTGTGTCCTCCGGAGGCGGAAGCTATACACCCAATGTCTGGGTCTCCCAATTAGGAGCTAGAAGAAAAAGAATTTACGGTAAGTATACAAAATTCTCTTTTTTCATGCAGGACAATGCTCCATCACATGCATCCAACTACTCAACAGCGTGGCTGGCCAGTAAAGGTCTAAAAGAAAAAAAAATAATTACATGGCCCCCTTGTTCACCTGATCTGAATCCCATAGAGAACCTCTAGTCCCACCTAAAATGTGAGCGCTACAGGGAGGGAAAATAGTACACCTTTCGGAACAGTGTCTGGGAGGCTGTGGTGGCTGCTGCATGCAATGTTGATCGTAAACAGATCAAGCAACTGACAGAATCTATGGATGGAAGGCTGTTGCGTGTCATCATACAGAAAGGTGGCTATATTGGTCACTCATTTTTGGGGGGTTTTGTTTTTGCATGTCAGAAATGTTTTATTCTAAATTTTGTGCAGTTATACAAGTTTAACTGGTGTTAATAAACAAGTGAGATGGGAATATATTTGGTTTTTAGTAAGTTGCCTAATAATTCTGCACAGTAATAGTTACCGGCACAAACAGATATCCTTCTAAGATAGCCAAATCTAAAAAAAAAAACGATCCAACTTCCAAAAATATTAAGCTTTGATATTTGAGTCTTTTGGGTTGATTGAGAACATAGCTGTTGATCAATAATAAAAATAATCCTCTAAAATACAATTTGCCTAATAATTCTGCACACAGTGTACACCCCCTGGCTGGGCCAGTCAACACCAGTTTTAGCTTGGTGTCTGTAGGAGGCACATCTGCTCCTTTCTTTCCGGAATCTTTTTCAATTATCTACATCAGACGGGCGACTGCACCCTTTTTGGGCACCGCTCTCCCACAACCACCAATAGGCGGGAACGTGGTGTGGCGCCTCCACGTACCCCCTCCTGCATCGTTGGATTCATCATTATGGATGGTCCCCTGGGCACAGATTTCCCGCAACTGCCAACAGACTCCACGCGGAGTGTCGCCTCTCCGTACCCCCAGTGATATGGACTGAACCAGGCTCTCCTCAGCCTCCCTACTAGGGACCTGGGTTGAGATATGCAATCCTGCACTTCTCTGCTTGAACTTATGCAGCAGCTCACAGCCGGTACCTGCATCTTCAGCTTCTGTCTTCACTGGGCTCCCCAGCCTCCCACTAGGCAGCCTAGGTTGAGGCGCTGCACACAGCATCTTACAGCTTGCAGGTGAGATCGTTCTATTATCACTGTCCCCTTGCAGGGGCTCAGTCACAATCTCTATGCAAGGCTCTGGCTGAGGGCTCCCTCTTAGTCTCTGGGCCTGCTGGCCACGCTGGCCGCGACAGTCACTAATCCGCTGCAGCCTGTTCTCTAACTTTAGGCCCCGGTCTTCCCACTTTTTCGTGATGCGGCGCCATCAGTGAGGGCGGTAACCACACCTCCCGATGACGTCGCATAGTTGCAAATACAGCCCACCGCCTCGGCCACGTTTTCCTGAATCGAGCACCAAGGGCCCTGTTTCCCACTCTCAGCATCGGGAAGTCTTTGAGGTGACCGGCACACACGTAGGCCTGCATTTGGAACACAGGACCATCCAGCTGCATCCCTCCAGTGAAGGCACACAGCAGATGCTCAGGGCTGCGCATACACTTTGTTCTAGCTGCCCCCTGCTACAGCTCCTTTTAGTTGCCTTCTGCTCCCCCTGCAGCCTCTTTGCACCCACAACATGCAATCCTCAAAGGTTCCAAAGAGATCAAAAACTGATACGGTTTATTATTCCTCCTGTGTCACCTGCCACGCTGAGCTCCCACGTAAACATACCACCCCTCACTGTCAGGCCTGTACCCCCGAAGAAGCCCTGGAGCCCGTTGCTGCCTCTGCCATCAGCACAGAGCCCAGGGCCCTGAGTCTGCCGGAATGGGAATTATTCTTGTCCGAATCTATGGAAAAGCTGTCTCAGAACCTGGTTCAAACCATGCAGTACCACCCCCTTAGCAGCACTGGCTGCCAGGACAGAGTACACGCAGATGATCCCTCACTGGATGGTCCATCAGATGCCTGTAGAAAGCATTCCACGTCTGCAGTCGTGGTCAGAACTGGTCCCACAGAAACGTGTCACCCGTTTCTTCTCACCGATTCCCCTCTAAGGACCAGGGACCATACTCATACTGTACTGTATCTGAAGAGCCAGAGGATGATGAATGTTACCCTGACCTGAATGACCCTTTCGACATAGACCTTTCTGACGATCAGGCGTCAATTGACTTATCTAATAGCAGCTGTAAACCACACATTAAATGTCGACTACCTAGCACCCACGATCCCGGAACACACAGTGTCCTTAAAAGACTGCAAAAAATCTTTGCTGATCACCCAGAGTTCCAGGCAATTTTGGCTAAACAGAGGGAGAAGACAGATAAGCGCTTCAGTAACCGCAAACCCATTGAAGCGTGATATCCCTTTGCCTCAGCACTTCCCAAAGATTGGGCAGACTCGCCATTTGTCGATCCCCCTGTCTCTCGACTTGCGGCTAAAACTTTACTATCCCTACCATACGGGTCCTCTATCAAAGACCCAACTGACAGACAGGTAGAGCAGCTCTCACACTCTGCCTTCAAGGCGGCGGGATTCTCCCTTTCACTCTCGTTTGCATCCGTGTGGGTTGCCAAGGCAATTGTGGCCTGGATTGACACTCTACACAGATTCTTACAGGAGTCTCAGCTCCCTCAACACTTTTACCAACCTAACTACTCACTTACCGCTGCAGCGGACTACCTGATTCAATCTTCCCTAGACTCTGCCACCTGTGCAGCATTCGCTGCTTCAAATGCTATCCGCAGGACCCTTTGACTCAGGCAGTGGCGACCCGACTCTGCCTCAAAGAGATCGCTTACCGGCCTTCCTTACCTTCCAGTCGTCTATTTGGCGAATGTCTCAACAAACTCATTTCAGACGCCACGGGGGGAAAGAGTACCTCTGTCCTCCATCACAAGCCAAGACTTCATTTTGTCAGAAGACAACAGACTATGTTTTGTTCTTTTCGTAACTTTTGGCTGGGCAGCCTCTCGAGCGCCACCATCCTCTACCCGACCTCCCCGAAGAGACAGATCTACCCAGTCATCATTCAAAATGAACTCCTCCTGGCAGCCCAGACAGTGACAGTCTAAGCCCAGGGAGTCCTGATCCCATTGTTCTCCCCTTCCTGACTCCCATTACTCTCCGGAAGACACTCCCATCGCCGGCAGCCGCCGACGACTCTTCAGTCTAGTCTGGTTATCCACCACAAACAATAGATGGATACAAGATCTCATGTCTTCCGGTTACTACATAGAGTTTCTCTCTCACCCACCATGCACTTTTTCCCCCTCCAATCCCCCAAAGTCACCAAAGGACGGTCGAGCTTTCTTCAAAGCAATACATTCGCTCCAATAAGCAGGAGTCATTGTTCCCGTACCGGAATCCAAGCTTTTCAGAGGTTTCTACTCCAACCTCTTTGTTTCCCAAGAAACATGGGTCAGTGCGCCCCATCCTAGACCTCAAACATCTGAACAAATGTTTGTGTCCATCGGTTCAGAATGGAGTCTCTGCGCTCCATCATCGCATCTATGGAGAAAGGGGAATTACTCTCCTCTATAGACATAACAGACGCATATCTTCATGTGCTTATTGCTCAGGCTCACCAACAATTTCTCCGCTTCACGGTTCAAGATCACCACTTCCAATTTGTGGTTCTGCCCTTCAGCCTCGCTACTGCCCTAAGGGTCTTTACAAAGGTCATTGCGGCGGCCAAGACTGTCCTTCATTCCAGAGGAGTAATCGTCCTGCCTTACCTCGATGACCTCCTAATCAAAGCTCCTTCTTTTCAGGATTGCATGGAAAGTTGGCTGGTAAATCTAACGAAGTCGTCACCAATCCCTGCACAGTCAATCACTTTCCTAGACACGACTTTCAACACGTACCGAGGTTTGGTCTCCCTCCCTCGGGACAGAACAACTACTGTCAGGCAGTGCGTACTCTCCTCCACCCTTACTCACAATCCATTTGTTTCGGAATGAGGGTCCTAGGGAAGAAGGTTGCAGAGATGGAGGCAGTTCCTTTTGCCCAATTTCACCTTCGACCACGGCAACTGGCCCTCCTGACCGCCTGGGGCAGGAACCCCTTTTCTCTGGACAAGACCTTCCGCCTGACACCCTCTGTCAGGCACGCACTTCTCTGGTGGATTCATCCGGCCTCCCTCACCAAAGGCCGGTCTTTTTCCCGATGGATTGGCTAGTCCTCACGACAGATGCCATCCTACTGGGCTGGGGGGCAGTATACTGACATCACACTGCCCACGGCCGTTGGAACACGCAGGAATCGACCTTGCCTATAAACCTCCTGGAGATTTGAGCAATATCACTTGCCCTTAAATCGTTTCACAACCTTTTGGCGGGCTGCCATATCTGCATCCAGTCGAACAATGCTACGGCTTACATCAATCGCCAGGGTGGCACTCGCAGCAAGGCAGCGCTTCTTGAAGTGGAGCGAATTCTCCATTGGGCCGAGTTGACGAAGAGGTGGAAAATTTGGGCGGTGGACTTTCCAAGTCATCAGGGTCTCACTGCCGGGGAATGGTCCCTCCATCCGGAGGTGTTTCGCCAAATATGCGTCCGCTGGTCACATGACCCATTGTCCATCTGATCCATATGCACTAGTATGCTCTTGGCATCAGTTCCGCCTGCCATACATTTTTCCTCCTCTCCCCTTACTCCCGAGGATAGTCAGGAAAATCAAGGCAGAGGGGGTTCCTGTCATACTCGTAGCCCCAGACTGGCCCAGGCATGCCTGGTACGCTGATTTGGTGCAGCTTATCGCAGACATCCGCTGGCGTCTTCCAGATCTCCTGAGGGTCCCATCTGCCACCAGAATTCCAAAGCTCTGAATTTGACAGCGTGGGCATTGAGACCTGGGTCTTGACACGCGCTGAGTTCTCTCCGGACATCAGCACCATGATCAGGGCCCACAAACCGGCCTTGTCCCGTATTGCCACCGTACGTGGAAACTGTTTTTCTCATGGTGCAAGGACCAGGTCTGCTCTCCCCTTCCTCTATCTATTCCCATGGTTCTCAGTTTCCTCCAGTCCTGCTTACATTCGGGTCTGGCCCTGAGCTCACTAAAAGGACAGATCTCTGCTCTTTCAATTTTTTACCAATGCCGCCTCGCCAGGGAGTATCCCGCTTTGTTCCTCCCTACCGCAGGCCTCTGGAATTGTGGGACTTTGATTTGGTCTTGGATGGACTTCAAAAATCACCTTTTGAGCCCCTAAGAGAGGTTTCTCTATCTCCCTGTCCCTGGAAACCAGCTTTCCTGGTGGCCATTATGTCCATCAGGCGTGTTTCTGAGTTAGCGGCACTCTCTTGCAGAGAGCCTTTTCTTTCTTTCCATCAAGACAAGGTGGTACTTCACCCAGTTCCCACCTTACATCCTAAGGTGACTTCTTTTCACGTCAACGAGCACATCATTCTAACGTCTTTCTGTCCGGCACCGCTGCATCGGGTAGAGAAGGCACTGCATACCCTTGACCTCGTTAGGGCCCTCAGGTATTACATTCCAGGACAGCTTCTTTCAGGAAGACAGCCTGTTTGTCCTTCCGGAGTGTCCCCATAAAGGGCAGGATGCTTCAAAGGCTACCCTGGCCCTTTGGATTCGTTCCGCTATCCAGGAAGCAGTCTACGAAATGTTCCAATTCCTAGCGGACTACGGGCTCACTACACTCGCGTGGTTGAGGCATCCTGAGCCATTTGGCACCAGGCCTCAGCGGAACAAATGTGCAAGGCCGCTACGTGGTCTAGTCTTCACACATTCGCAAAGCACTACAAGGTCCATAACCAGGCCTCTGCTGATGCCAATAATACAAATGAGGAATGGGGTTGAGGGAATGCTGCTCAACCACAAATAGCTGTCCGGACTCCGGGCTTCCAAGCAGTGGTTGAGCTTCCACCAATTAGGGTAATAGAAGAAAAAATTTCTTTGGACCCGCATCTCAAAATTTTTCGTTGCACCTGTTGTTCATTACTTTCAACATGTAGCCCTTTGTCCGCCAAAGAATCTCATACTAACTAAGTGTTCTCCAAATATCCATGTTTCTTTCTTGGAAACCATGCATCCACACTATATATATCACTGCGGGGTCTGACCAACAACAGTGCTTATTTCATCCGTAGCCATCCGATGTTAAAAAAAAAAAAAAAAATAATAATAATAATTTTCTCTTTTATTCCTTTATTTTTTTTAAATTTCTTTTTCTTCTTTTCTTTTTTCCTTTTTTTTCTCCTTCTCTATACTTTCTTTATTCGGATGAAATCGGAGCCACTCAGACTCGGCTGCATCCGGCAGTAATATATATAGTGTGGATGCATGGTTTCCATGAAAGAGGGAAAAGTGATTCATTTTGGTAAAACCCTGGTTCAAAATGATACCGTATATACTCGTGTATAAACCGACCCGTGTATAAGCCGACCCCCCCTACTTTTGCCCCAAAACCTGGGAAAACCTATTGACTCGTGCATAAGCCGAGGGTGGGACCCCAGCACAGGTATACAAGCCTTCCCAGTCGTAGTATACAGCAGCCTCCCCAGTGGTATACAGGCCTCCCCAGTGGTGGTATTACAGCAGCCTCCCCAGTGGTGTATACAGGCCCCAGCGGTATTGCAGCAGCCTCCCCAGTGGTGTATACAGGCCCCAGCGGTATTTCAGCAGCCTCCCCAGTGGTGTACAGGCCCCAGTGGTATTACAGCAGCCTCCCCAGCGGTGTATACAGCAGCCTCCCCAGTGGTGTATACAGCAGCGTCCCCAGTGGTGTATACAGCAGCGTCCCCAGTGGTGTATACAGCAGCGTCCCCAGTGGTGTATACAGCAGCAGCCCCAGTGGTGTATACAGCAGCAGCCCCAGTGGTGTATACAGCAGCAGCCCCAGTGGTGTATACAGCAGCCCCAAATGCTGGCACTTGCCCCCTCCCTTGTAATCCCCCCCCCCCCCCGGCTGCTTAACTTACCATCCCAGGGCTTCTGCATCGCGCAGGTCCCTCCGTGCCCCGAGTCCCGACGTCAGCTGCATCCGGGGTCCCCGGCCGTCGCGTAGCGATGACGTCATGCGACCGGCCGGTCACATGACCCCGGATGCTGCCGAGGATGGGAACACGGAGGACGGGAGCACGGAGGGACCTGCGCGATGCAGAATACCAGGGATGGTAAGATAAGCAGCCGTGGGGGAAGCCTTACAACGGAGGGGGGCAAGTGCCAGCATTTGGGGGCCATATATTTAGATGTGCACTGCTTCCCCCTGCCGCTGATTGACAGGGGGAAGCAGTGCATATATAATGAGCGGCCCCCCGCCTCGTCAAGCATCCCCCGCCCCGGACACAGCCCCCACCACAGCAGCCTACCGTATTGACCCGTGTATAAGCCGAGGGGGAGACTTTTCAGCCCAATTTTTGGGCTGAAAAACTCGGCTTATACACGAGTATATACGGTAACTAGATGGGTGCCCGATGCACAATGCATCGGGATTCTAGTAGAGCGAGTCTGCGACTCGCAATGGCCGCTTCGCGGCCAATGCTTCGCGGTGCTAAGGCGACTCGCCATGCCCGCTGCGCGGGCATAGCGAGTCGCCTTAGAACTGCTCGCAATGGCCGCTTCGCGGCCAATGCTTCGCGGTGCTAAGGCGACTCGCCATGCCCGCTACGCGGGCATAGCGAGTCGCCTTACAACTGCTCGCATTGGCCGCTGCGCGGCCAATGCATTTTTCGTATCCACATGACGACATTGTCGCATGGTGTCGCATGCGAGTTTGGTGCGCGAAATCCATTCGTAATTATATAATAGATTAAAAATTAAAACATGAAAGAACATAGAAGTTTATATTTATTTTATAGCTTTAAAAATATGAAAAAATAAAAATATATGAGTAAAGGGTTTAGATGTATTCAAATGTTTTTTTTTTTTTTTATTGTATACATAATTTGAAAATGTGCATATACATGCGGGCATTTGTATATTTGTATTTTATACCATAATGACCTGTACTTATTTCTCTTTTTTTGGAGGACATGTTTTTCTGTGCTATTATAATCCATGTACAGAGATTGTATATATTTAATGGGGATTGTAAAAAGGATTTTTTTATACATAGTCATTGTATTAACATGGGTATTTGGAGAACACTTGGATAGTATGAGATTCTTTGGCGGATAAAGGGTTACATGTTGCATGTAATGGTGCTAGGAGTTTATGTATGTGTGCATGTATGTATATAATAATATATGTGACATTTTGCATTGAACGAACACCAACGACTAAGGGGTTCCCCCGAAACGTGTCTGGGCGTTCGGTCCCGGTGGGGATGTGATGTTTTTAACCTATATGCATCAATAAAGCAATAAAACACTTTGAGATGCTTCTCCAAGAAATTTTTTCTTCTATTGCTCAGCTGATGCCAACATCGGTAGGCGAATCCTTCATGTGGCAATGGCTCACCTATCTATGTAGGTGGCCCAGGAAGTTCGGGAGTACTCCACGCTCCTTGGAAAATGTTTTTTTTTTTCCCACCTAGGGACTGCTTTAGGACGTCCCATGGTCCTGTGTCCCCCAATGAGGCGATAGAGAAAAACAGATTTTTGTGTACTCACTGTAAAATCGTTTTCTCTGAGCCATTATTGGGGGACACAGCACCCACCCTGTTGTCCATTTGGGCATTTGTTCTCTTTTGAAGTTTTCTTTTTTTCATATTTCCACTTGGTTACACTGTATGTTTTCACTTGCTTTTTTGTTTTCTCCTACTGCTTGGTCACTAAAACTGGTGTGGGCTGGCCCAGCCAGGGGGTGTATACTGCAGAGGAGCAGCTAATTCTTTCGCATTTACTTAGTGTCAGCCTCCTATGGATGGGCAGCATAACACCCATGGTCCTGTGTCCCCCAATGATGGCTCAGA
Organism: Allobates femoralis; assembly: GCA_033576535.1. NCBI lineage: Eukaryota > Metazoa > Chordata > Amphibia > Anura > Aromobatidae > Allobates > Allobates femoralis. Next base: position 171,267,444 of record JARQOC010000004.1, read on the forward strand.
GAAAACTATTTTACAGTGAGTACACAAAAATCCGTTTTTTCCCTCCTCGCTCCCTAGGCCCAATAATGAGGTGCTATGTTCTATGATCTCTTTTTAATAGTAATCCTATTTCAGTCGCCTTATTTTTGACTTATGTCTCTATGAAGTTGCCATAAATTTTCATTCCATTTAAAATCCAACATTTACATAGCTCAAAGTGAACTTTTTTTACTGCTTATGTAGTAGGTATGGACAAAAGAATCTACTGTATGAATATTCCTCCTAATAATAAGATAATTATGGCCATTATACCATTACATGTTATCTTAGGAAAGTAATTCATAGGAAAAGATGGCACTTCATACCAATCGCTATAAAATTCCAAAGTGCTTGTTAATTAATCCATGATCAAATGATGTAATACAGCTACATCATGCAAAGACAACTGACATCTGGCACCAGAAACGTCAGTTGTCTTTGCATGATGTGGTGGTATTTCATCATTTGATCATGGATTACCGTATATACTCGTGTATAAGCCGACCCGTGTATAAGCTGACCCCCTACTTTTGCCCCAAAAATCTGGAAAAACCTATTGACTCGTGTATAAGCCTAGGGTGGACCCCAGCACAGGTATACAGCCCCCAGCAGTGTGGTATACAGGCTCCCCCCAGTGGTATACAGGCCTCCCCAGTGGTAGTATACAGCAACCCCAGTGGTAGTATACAGCAGCCCCAGTGGTAGTATACAGCAGCCCCAGTGGTAGTATACAGCAGCCCCAGTGGTAGTATACAGCAGCCAGAGTGGTAGTATACAGCAGCCAGAGTGGTAGTATATAGCAGCCCCAGTGGTATACAGCAGGCCCCCAGGGGTACATATAGCAGCCCCCAGGGGGTCCCCAGCAGCCCCCAAATGCTGGCACTCGTCCCCCCTTGCAAGGGCCCCCCCCCGCTTCTCTTACCATCCCGGGCTTCTGATCAGCGCTGCTCCTCGGCGCTCCGTCCTCGCTGCTCCCGTCCTGCTACATCCGGGATCCCCGGCCGTCGCGCGATGACGTCATATGCCTGCGACGGCCGGAGATCCCGGATGTAGCAGGACGGACGGACGGAGCACCGAGGAGCGGCGCTGATCAGAAGAACGGGATGGTAATATAAGCAGCGGGGGGAAGCCCTTACAAGGGGGGGGCGAGTGCCAGCATTTGGGGGCTATATGCACTGCTTCCCCCTGCCGCTGATTGACAGGGGGAAGCAGTGCATATTTAATGAGCGGCCCCACGTGACGGGGCCGCTCATACAGCAGCTCCCCCCACCTCCTGCAGCCTCCACAGCCCCGGACAAAGCCCCCACCTCACCATGTACCGTATATGACCCGTGTATAAGCTGAGGGGGAGACTTTTCAGCCCAAATTTTGGGCTGAAAAACTCGGCTTATACACGAGTATATACGGTAATAAATAAGCACTTTGGAATTTTATATTTATTTGTATTAAATTCTGTCTTTTCCTTTAAATTATTTTTGCGTGGTCTGCCGGCAAAATGTGAAGGACAGGCACCTACCATGATAATGGAGCTGAAGCTGTGAAATCATCTGCAATGTGGTGAGCTTTTTTTCTTCATTTTCATTTGTTATCTTAGAAAAAGTTTCTTCACTATATGATTTTGCTTAACTTGGGGAAAAGGACTAAAAGAAAAGATGCTTCAGATTTAGGATAGATTTGTGTGTGTACATGTTACCATTCAAAAGAAATTACCTGCTTTTTTCTCTCTCGGGTGTGTGAGATGGCGCTCGCTTGAGGGTATTAGGGAATATTTGCTTGGCAGCAGAATTGACGCACACAGTAATGGTCTCTCTACAAAAGTTAATCAGATTTATTCAAGACTTCAGAAACCATGCTCCATAACATAAATACCAGGCTTTCCTTTGGCTTCAACATACATGTCCATATAATGCATAGTCCATTTATCTTTCACAATGGATATATTCTTGTACTGGTTGCAGTACACTTCATCCTAAGTCTGTAAAATATGAGACTGTGCAATAGGGTATTATCTCCTAACAGAGATGTACGGTGATAGACGGTATGAAATCTCACCTTGTCGGGTTGTGTGACCCACAACCAGTATACTCCTTTAGAATGATGCAGCTGCCGCAGGGACCGCACTTCCACAGTTCACTGTGGAGTAGATCAGGTTCCAGGACGAAGTGCCTTAAAAGTTTGCTCTGCTTCCCAAAAGAAACACCAGACTCACCAGGGTATCTGAGTTGATGAAGCTTTATTCCACCTCCGCATTTCGGATCCCCTCCTGGGTCCTTCCTTAGGGAGATATCAAGAGGATTATGCATGCACTACAATTTATAGTAAAAACAAGGCGCCAAAAATTTCAAATTTGCAGTCTCATGATGACGTGGATGATATCTTCATCGTTTGGGATGGAGACAAAGTTGACTTTTTGTCGTTTGTCAACTTCCTAAATGATACAAACAAATACAATATGCTATTCACTTCAGTGTATGATGAGGAAAAACTAGAGTTTCTGGATGTAAAGTTAACCATTACTAATGATAGATTGATTAGGTCTCTTTTTAAAAAATCCACGGCGTCCAATACTCTCCTCCACTATGAGAGTGCTCACCCTATCCATACTAAACGTTCCCTTCCATGCAGCCAATTCTTAAGGGTAAAGCCTATGAATAATAATGAGATATGTAAATGACAATATCAAGAATTAGAGGAACGTTTTAAGTCAAGGGGGTACCCTGCTGAGATTTTGGAAGGCCCGAAAGACAAAATTTCAAAATTGAAGTCTGGCACAAAAAAGGAACATTTGGTAACACAAAAGTCTAAACTGTTTGTGTTTTCATTCAAATTTGGGCCTATGTTCAATAAAATTGCAGGGGTCATAAGAAAGTTTTGGCATGTTGTGGAAAGAGATAGGGAACTAAGTTCAATCGGTTTGGGACCACCCTTAATATCTTATAGGAGATGTAGTAACCTTAAATGTTTATTGGTGAAGAATAGAATAGCTATAAAAAAAGGAGAAAACTTGGTTAGAGGAGAGGCGTCCTAAAGGTAATTACAGATGTAGGAGCTGTAGGTATTGTAAGTACCATGCAATTGAAAATCCAGTATGTATTGGTGATAGGCAGCATAAAGTACCATCATATATAAACTGCAAGACTAAATGGGTAGTTTATGCAATCTTTTGTCCATGTAGGAGATATTATGTAGGCAAAACCATCAGGGAATTATATAAAAGGTTTAAAGAACACAATAAATCTATTAGTAGAGGTATTGGTAGTCCTAGACTGATAAAGCACATCAATGAATGTCACAATGGCGATGCTGATGTGCTTACTCTTGTAGGGCTTGAGCACATTGTGCCATCAATCAGAGGTGGTGACACACACAGATTACTTCTCCAAAGGGAAAGTAGGTGGATAATTGAGACAAGAGCATGTGTTCCCTTAGGGTTAAATGAAAAAAATGATTTGGCCACCTTCTTGTGAATTTTATTAATTCCAAGGTTGAGATCATAGGCGAATTAGTTTAATAGCCTTGACTGCTTTAGACTACTGATGTTTTATAAATAATTTTCTGAATATATGGGTATGCGATAATATAAAAAAAACACTCTGCAATAGGCTTTAAAAGGTTACTATTAGGGTAAATAAGGTATTACCACTGCTTTTTCCTGTCTTTGCAGTAAACTGCGGTCTTATTAGATAGTCTAGGGCAGGGGTCTCAAACTCCAGGCCTCGAGGGCCGCACACAGTCCAGGTTTGCAGGATTTCCATAGCATTTGACAGTTGGTAATCAAATTGCCAACTGTCAAATTCTAAGGAAATCCTGAAAACCTGGACTGTGTGCGGCCCTCGAGGCCTGGAGTTTGAGACCCCTGGTCTAGGGTAAAATGCTCCTGTATATGGTTCTTTAAGGTAGTTGCACTGATGGTGCATAGCGCTCACTAGTATTTGCCGGGACAAGCATTTTCAGTAAGAAAAACAACTTCTAAACATAGTGGTTCAGCTTATTTAAGAACAGCTTGTTATAGCATCCCTCATCGTGTTATTTGAGGACAACTTTTAATTATGTTACACTTACTGTTTTATACATGCGGTAGTGACATCCAAATCCCGCTTATTTAAACCCTGGATGTGACGTCCATCAGGACCCGTGGAAGCGGTAACTTACCGCGAAACGGCAAGCCATCATCCTTCGTCTCTGCACTCACCCTCCCCCATCGATATGTTCATGAAGTAATTTCTGGAACAATAAAGTATGCAGATTCAACGCTGGTGAGTGCCGCTATTTTTACGTTACTGCACATGTTGGATCTTATCTATTATATGAGACTCCTTTTTCCGATCTCGTCCCCCTGTTTCTCCTAGCATAAGATCTGGTTTTGATCAGCTGTTATCCTCCCTGTTTCAAGCAGGGTTTAGTGAAAGTTTCAAGGGTTTCCACTCAAATCTTTTAGTTCTCCTCAAGAATGGCAGCTCATTGTGACCCATTTTGGATCTAAGGTGTTTGAACTAGTGAGTTCAAGTAAAGCTCGTTAAGGCCCCTTTCACATCAGCGGTTTTCGCTGATCGTGGCAGTTGCGGTGAAGAAAACTCAACTGTCACGATTACCGCATAACAGCTGCACTTGCGGTTCACTTGCGGCAAGCCCCATACAGTGTCTACGGAGCTTGCCGCAGGTGCGGCAGCGAAAAAAAACGCGACATACCGCGTTTTTTTCGCCGCCGCAAGTGCCAAAACCGCACCTGCCGCACACTTACCGCAAGCCCCATAGACATTGTATGGGGCTTGCCGCTAGTGAACCGCAAGTGCAGCCGTTATGCGGTAATCGTGACAGTTGCGGGTTTTTTACCGCAACTGCCGCGATCAGCGAAAACCGCTGATGTGAAAATAGCCTAAGATAGTCTCTTTGCTTCATCATGGTGTCCCTTGAAACCAGTGAGTTTGTCATCAATAGATTTTCAAGACACTTGCCTACATGTGTCTGTTTCCGGCTCACTAGCATTACTTATGGTTTACGTTCAATAACAATTGTTATCAGTTTCACATTAGCCGTAGCGCCCACAGTGTTTACAAAGATTTTGGTACTGATTTATAGCGCTTCTCCATTTCAGGGATATAATGGTGGTACCTTATCTGGATGACATTCTTGTCAAAGTTCCCACCAAATCTCAGAATTTACAGAGATTGCAGATTCTTACACATCCTTGACCAATTCTGGTGGATTGTCAATTGAATAAAATCCATGCTATTTTCCACTGGCTTCTGTTCCTGGGCATGTTCTTCAAGACTGCTGGGGGCTCTGTGATTCTTCCAGTGGTTTTGATATTTTCCATCCAGACTCTTGAGTGATCCAGGCAAGCATTCCCTCCAGTTTTGCATGTGAGTTTTTGGTCCGACGCTGGCAGGTTTCGAAGCAGTCTCATTCGCTCAGTTCTATTCAAGGCAATTGCATTACATATTTCTAGAGCTTTGGGGCAGGTCATTGAATTCCCTGGATCGACCTAGTCACTTTACACTTTAATGCCGCCAGTTCCTCAGGTGGTGGTTGTCTCACTCATCTCTGTCCCATGGTTGCTCCTTTTGCCACGTTCAGTGGCAGGTTCTGTCCATGGATGCAAGTCTCCGAGTGGCAGGCAATTTTTTTTCCACTTCTCAGCTCAAGGTGCATGGAACTGTCAGGAGAAGCTTCTCACAATCAATATTCTGGAGCTCAGGGTGATCCATCAAGCATACTTCTCCAATGTCTTTTTTCCTTGCCTACTCTGCTTTCTTTTTTGAAGTCTAGACTAGAAGCAGGGCTAACAATTAATTCACTTACGGGGCAGGTGTCTACCCTGGCCATTTTGTTTAAAAGGGATTTAACCACGGAACCACAGATCAAGACTTTTTTCCAGGAAATGGCGCATATCAGGCCCCCTTATCAGCCACCTCTAGAATCTTGGAATCTTAATCTAGCTTTGGCGGTTGTCCAGTTATCTCTCTTCAATTCTATCCGGGAGTTTCCAATGCATCTGTTGTTCCAAAAGTTGTCTTTTCTTATAGCCATCACCTCCATTAGAAGGGTTTCTGAATTATCGGGCTTTCCTGACACGCTTCCTACCTTGTTTTTTTATCAAGATAAGGTGTTAAAGCCTGTTCTGACTATCCTTCCCAAGGTTGTTTCCACCTTTCACCTTAATGAGAACATCGTCTTGCCTTTTTTTTGTCCCTCTTCATCTCATCCGATGGAGAAGAAGCTGAATGGTCTGGATGTAGTTAGAGCTGTATGTTATTTGTCAGCTGCCACCCCTTTTAGGCTCTCCTATTCCTTATTTGTACTGCCAAATGGGCCCCTCAGGGATCTGGCTACCTCTTAAGCAACTATCTTTTCCTGGCTTAAGACAACCATTGTTCAGGCTTATAAATTTAAAGAACAGGTGGTGGGGGCTTCTTGGATGGTTCATAATCAGTCCTCGGCACTGCAGCTCCTTAAGGAAGCTATACATACCTTTTTTTCTCAATTTTACAGGGTACATACTTTTTCTTAGGCTAATACAAGCTTGTGTAGAAAGTCAACAGTTAGCAGTCACTCAAGCTTATGCTTGAACTTCACCAGTGAATTTTGTGATCTTAACACAATATTTTTGTGTCTTTTCTCACCCCAGGGACCTCTAGGAAATCCCAGGTTTCTGTGTCCCCCCCTAATGAAGCTCCTTAGAAAAGTATATTTTTGGTATTCACCATAAAATCTGTTTCTCCTAACTCTTCATTGTGGGACACCGCTCCATCGCATACTGCCTGGATGGGCATGTATTTTATGGTGTGGCTTTTCTTTACCCTTATTTTAATTTTTGCCTCACCCACTCTTTTCTCACTAAACTGTGGAGGTTAGGAACCAGCAGGCGAGGCTTAGTCTGCTGAGGAGGAGCTCATTTCTATATTGTGTAATATCAGTGTCAGCGTCCAGCTGGCACTAGACTATACCAGTTTTCTGTGCCTTCTTCCCCGCCCTTCCCCCCAATAAAGAGGAACAAGAAACCGATTTCATGGTGAGTGACAAAAATCTATTTTTTGTGTTAGATGTGCAAAGATAGATAGCTTGTAGAGCATTCCATTTAGTCAAATGTGCAGCCTGCTGGGCGGCTGGTCACGGACGCTGAGTCTCTGTGGCAGTGTCTGTGGTTGCCTGTTGTTCCCCGCCCATTGCACCTGTGACTAGTTACTGGCGCAGTGGGTGGGGCACGACGGTCGGGCGCTGTCGCGGATGGTGTGTGTCTATGGTTGGCTGTTCAGCAGCCAATGCAGTGAATATTACATGAGCTAATGAGCGAGACTTGGAAGTGACTGCAGTGGCAAGACAGGTGAGTTTAATGCTTAAAAACTATGAAATAATAAAATAGGAGGGGCCCCATGTAATTTTTTTATGTTAACCAGCAAAAGAAAGACCGCTGTGAGCTGATATTAACTGGCTAGGAAGAGTCATAGTTATCTGTTCCTTACCAGCCTAAAAATACCATGAAATTCCAATTCTGGCACTTCACCACAGCAATTCCTGATGTACTGTTGTGGGGCGATCAGGGTAATGGTTTTTGTGATTTGTCAGCTGTGCAGTGTCCAATAACACTGCTGGCATCAACCCCTAGTGTGAATAATGGAGAGGTATCTATCAGACACGCCATTACTAACCCAGTAGTCGTAATAAGACATACACAAACACATTAAATAAACACTCTCAAAATGATCCCTTGCTCCCCACTTTATGACCAAAAAAAAATCCACACAGACCCGTTGTCCATGGAGTCCACCATAGTCATTGCGGTCCACAAATGGAAGCTTGAAAAAAAAAAAATAAATAAATAAAAAATAAAAAAACAAGAAACATACACTTACCCTTGTTCGCCACCCTGCTGGGGTTTTTTTTTGTATAACAAAGTCTTGTTGTGTTTGTCTGTGTTTGTATGTTTCAGCCTTTTGTTTTTTTTTTCAGGTTTGCATTTGTGCACCATGACGTCTTTGATGGACTGCGGGAGATTCCCTGGACGGATATATATATATATATATATAATGAAAAAAGCTGCACAGCACTCACAGACCAGTGTGAACTGGTGCATGCAGAGACGCAGAAACATATAAACTAGAAAAAATTCCTTGCAGCACACAGCTATTACCAATGTTGTATAATGCTATAAGCCATGTGTTTGAGCTGAGGGTGTCAGCATAGGACTCGTCGTGCCTGAAGTCACTTTGTCGCAGTCGACGAGCAAACAGACCTTGGCCAATGTTTGTACTAAGAACTTCAGAATTAAAAGATAAGATTTTGAGTTTTTTCAGAAAAACGTAAGTTTTTAAACTTTTTTCTCAAACACATGGCTTATAGCATTATACAACATTGGTAATAGCTGTGTGCTGCAAGGAATTTTTTCTAGTGTTTATATATATATAAATATATATATATATATGAATAAGATCCTTGCAGCACACAGCTACTACCAATGATGTACATAAGCTACTAGCTATATTTATTTGAGGAAAAAGTTTAAAGACTTACGTTTTTTTCAAAAAACTCAAAAATCTCTAATTTTTTTATTTAATTCTGAATTTCTTGGTACATACATTGGCCAATGTCTGTTTGCTCATCAACTGCGACAAAGTGACTTCAGGTCTGATGAGTCCTACGCTGATATCCCTATCCTCCTTGTCCGCTTCCCCACTATATATATATATACTTACATACATATATATTTGTGTTTAGTAATGGGGGTGTATGATAGACACCCCTCCATTACCAACAACAGGGGCTTGATGCTGGTTGTGTTTTTAGACACTACACAACTGACAGCTCAAAAACCATTTTCCCAATTTCCACCGCGACAGGTCATCCAGAAAATCCAAGGCAAAGCGCCAGAATTGGAGATTCTGATGATGGTCTGCCTCTGAGGGTGGAGGCACACTGGCGTTTACCTCGCGCGAGTCTAATGCGAGAAAAACGCTCATTCAACTCGGACCTGTATCTTTCAATGATACAGGTCACATTAATGCGAGTTTCACGCATTACACTCGCTTTGCGAGGGCAATGCGTTTACAATCGCAGCATGCTGCGTATGTGTGCGTTTCCTACGCGCGTACGGCCAATGAAAGCCTATGGCGGCGTATTTTTCTGGCATGAAGGCAGCACACCATGCGATAATCGCAGCGGTGTGCTGTCAAAATCACTGGCCCCCGCAGTCTCCATACAGTTACAATAATGTTTCATTGCTGTGACAGCAGCAATGAAGCATTATTGTATGTCTAATTTATTATTTATTGCAAAGATACACTTATCAGCTTCATTTTACAAGTTTTTACAATGTCGGCTGTTCAGTTCATTCATTCAGCACTGTGCTACCGAGGGGGTTTTAAACCAGTGATTAAGGGGTTAATCAGATGCTGGTGTCATGACACCATCTGTCCAGGGGTTGTCCTCCACCCCTGGATTCATGGTGACATGACATCATGTGTCTGAATGGATTAATTATTCTGTCAAACAAGTTTCATTTAATGTCGGGTTAGAGATGTGAGGAAAGAGCTGGGATTTATGAATGAAGCCAGGGCTTCAGCACCATGGACAACCTCACAAATCACGGCTCCCGACAATAAATGAAACTTGTTTGACAGAATAATTAACCCATTCAGACACATGATGTCATGTCACCATGAATCCAGGGGTGGAGGACAACCCCTGGACAGATGGTGTCATGACACCAGCATCTGATTAACCCCTTAATCACTGGGTTAAAACCCCCTCAGTAGCACAGTGCTGAATGAATGAACTGAACAGCCGACATAGTAAAAACTTGTAAAATGAAGCTGATAAGTGTATCTTTGCAATAAATAATAAATTAGACATACAATAATGCTTCACTGCTGCTGTCACAGCAATGAAACATTATTGTAACTGTATGGGGATAGCAGGAATGCTGTTCCATGGTCCATCAAGACCATGGCCAGCAGAGAAAAAAAACAGCAAACACGCACTCACACCTCACACTCGCACCACATACACTTATATACAGCCAGGCACACTCACCACACGCACCACACTCGGACCACACTAGCACCAAACACGCACAGCACTCGCATCACTGTCATGCATCAAAAACGCGGCATTTTTGATGCATGATAGTGTGCCTCCACCCTGAGGCTGTTTTTTGCCTGGAAAGACTCAATAACCTGGTTGATAATATCAGCTCACAGCTGTCTGCTTTACCTTTGCTATTTATCAAAATTTGGAAGGACCCAACATTTTATTTTGTTTTTTCATTTATTTATTTGGCTGAATAGGAATCTCTACAAGCTATCTATTCTGTCCTCCATCACCTTTGCACATCTTTAACACATAAAAATGTATTTCTTGAATGCCTTTAATTCTACTACATTTCACCTGGATGTTATCTGTGTGCTGTTTTTCACAAACCCATTTGACTTGTATGGGTCCAAGTGAATCCCTGATGCCAGAAAAAACGGACCTGTCCCTGTGTGCTGAAGCACACATATGAACATGGTCCATGTAAGAAAACAGGTGTAAAAATCACTATAGATTTTAATTAGTGGACGTGTCGCCAGTATGTATGAAAATGGTTGTCACATTTTCTGGAAACATGCACATGTGAAGGGGGCCTTACACAGATCCACAAAGACTTTGATACCCAGGTTGAATCGGCAGAACAGATGGAAATAGAATATGCTCTGGGTCCACTTAAAGGCCAGATATGCGTGAGCATTTACATATCGTATGAATTTTATCCAGAAAATTTAGGCAATTTTTATCAGTATTCTGGTTAGTATGTATTCCAAATGGATTTACATTTACAAGCCTTAAAACGGTTCCCTCTGTTACAAATTGCAATGTATCTGTAAAAAAAGAAAAAAACCTCATGATATATGGATGATCCGTATGGAGTTCGTTCTTTTTTTTTTTTTCAGCTCACCCATACATGTGGTTATCATTGTAAGTGTCAACTTTTTTGCAGCTGCAGATTTTACACAGTGGACTTAGTCCATTGCTACATACCCAGATGCTTGTGTTCCTTTTCTTCACATGTTAGGAATCCATGTAGAATAGGGCTATATATTTTTCCTCATTTGTTATTGGGAGTAGTCTGGGTCAAGCAAGGTAATGGCAATGGATTAACATAGATTTTTGTTATGCCCTTATGAAAATACCTAATTGTTCTACATATGATTTTGAAGTTAAATTTTTCTCTAAAATCTGCCTCCTTGGAGCTTATATGTGAAGTGTGAACTAAGGTGTCGTCAATTCTTCCAATATTCTTCTCTGTGCGTCACTTTATATGAATGCATAGAATGTTTGTGTTCCCCACGGTCAACAGCATGTTTTCACTACGTGTTTTAAAGTTATTGACTCAACTTTTTTTTAGGAACACAACTCTTTAGCATTTTGATATTTTTTTAAAGCAATTATCTCATCACAAGGTATTGATGATTTACTGTTGGGATAGGTCATCATTATCAGATAAAATGGGATCCGCACACCGCAAATCACTGAACAATTGTTATAATCTACAGTGGCATCCACATTTAAATGCATTGAACAGAGATGGCTGCAAAGTACACCTTTATTCATTGTGTTGCTGCCGGTTATTGCTGAGCAGATCATGAATGGAGGTGTGTATTGCAACTCCAGTCGATGCATTTACATGCCGCTGACACTAGTGATGGGTGATCACCAGTGCTTGGGATTAGGACACTCGCCCAAGCTTTTTGTAAAGTCTGAGTTTGGGGCTGGAGATAACTCGAACTTGCGTCCAACCCCGAACTTGGACTTTACAGTTATGGGATGGGGCGGGCTGTAAATTAAAGCATATCTTTAAAAATAAACATTATGATTATACTTACTGACCTCACGATGCGTCCCGCTGTCTCTCGGACGCTTCTACTTCCGGGGCCGCTCATTAACTTCCGGGGTTATTCACTCCACTGCTCGGCACTCGGCTTTTTTCAGCTAGTGTCGGCAGTGTTCGCGGTGACGACAGTGTTTGCCCAAGTTCATGGCCTGAAGCCATGAACTAGATTGAACTTTGACTGTCACGGTCAGTCTCAGCCTTCTTGTGCTGTATAGACCTTGTCTATACAGAGAAATGTAGCAGAGCTGACCCTGTGGATTACATTGAAATGAGGATTTTTTTTCTTTTTAATAAAGATGGAGTCTGTGTTTTTTATTTCTAATTAAAAAAAAATTGTTTTTTTTTTTTTTTTCTGTTTACTAGAAATTCATGGTGGCGATGTCTAATTTGGCATAACACCATTAATTTCAAGATTGGTACCAGCTGAGAATACAAAGCTGGTATTAACCCCACTATTACCCAGCATGCCACTGCCACCAGGGCCGCTGGATGAGCCGGGTAAAGCGCCTGGAAATGGCGCAATTATGAATGTGCCATCTCCAGGGGTGGCTGCGGGCTGCAGTTTTTAGCATGGGTGGAGTGCTTGGGCCTTTCCACGCTGAGAATCCCAGCCCCAGTTGCCTGTTTTACCTGTCTGGCAATCAAAATATGATGAGAGCCCACCAATTTTTTTATTATTTTTTTAATTAATTAAAAAAATAAAATTATTGGTCTTTCCTGTATTTTGATTGCCAGGTATCTGGGGGTAGCAGCCCGTAGCTGTCCACTTTATCTGTGCTGAGAATCAAAAATACAGCGAAGCGCCATGTCATTTTTAAAGATTTATTGATTGATTTTTACCACTATGTGTGAGGGGCCCAACAGCCAATCACAAAAAATGTCACGCAGAATGGGCGTCTGTGATTGGCTGTTGTAGTAACTTGGAATCTGTCCATACATTATATATGCTAGAATGTATGAGCTGGTTTCAGGTTACTCAGCAGCCAATCACAGACGTCTACTCTGTGACAGAGTCTGTGATTGGCTGTCAGGCCCTTCATAGATTAACTGACATCATAGTAATGTAAAAATAAATAATTTAAAAAATTACATAGCATTCTGCGGCATTTTTGATTCTCCATGCAGGTAAAGCGGACAGCTGCGAGTTGCCACCCTCTTCTGCCTGGCTTTATCTTTTTAATTATTTAAAAAAAAAAATGCGTGGGTTCCTGCCATATTTTGATTGTCAGACAAGTAAAACCAGGCAGCTGGGGGCTGGGATTCTCGGTGTTGTAATGCCCAAGCGTTCTGGGCCCCCTACGCTAAAAAGCACATTTTTTCTTAGCACCCTTTTCAGGCTCTTTACCAGCTCGTCCAGCGGCCCTGATGGCGGTGGCACCTGGATAATAAAGGGGTTATATTACCAGCTGGCATTAAGCCTGAAATTCATGGAGTCACGCCAAATTAGACATGGCCACCATGAATTTCTAGTAAATTATAAAATAAAACACAACACAGAGAAAAAATATTTTATTAGAAATAAAACCGAAAATATTTAAAACTTCATCTTTATTACTCAAAAAAACCTCTGACGTAGTCCACAGGCGGGCGAGCTTCTCTTCACTATGTGCAGTAACCTTGCCATTGCATTCATTAGCCAGTATGCAAGTTCAGTTTACCTTAGTGACAGTGTGCAGCAGATCTCCTCATATATGCTGCTTAATGTTGGTCTATCAAATAAAATCTCAATAAAATAAATTTGTTTGTGTTTAACGTGAACAAAAATGTGGAAAAATTCAGAGTATGAATACTTTTTCAAGGCACAGTGTGTACCTATAATACATTGTTTACATTGTGTGTGTATATCTATATGTGTATATAATATATAATCTACTATATAAGCGTCTAATTCTGTCTGTCTCTCTGTAACGGAAATCCCGCTTCGCTGATTGGTTGTGCCCAGCCGGCTGCAACCAATCAGCGACAGGTGCAGTCTGGCTGCAAATTGGATTTGAACCACACACGCCACCGCTACAGTCGGTAGCAACGAAAGTACACAGACCGGTGCTAGCAATGTCACTCAGTGTGACACGTAGCAGCGACCAGGCCCCCGATGTGAGATCGCTGATCGTGGAGATCAGTAAAGCCCCCGTCACACTAAGTAAGATCACTAGCAAGTTTTGTGATGCAACAGCGACCTCAACAGCGATCTCGCTACGTTTGACACGTAGCAGCGATCATGCCCCTGCTGTCAGATCACTGATCGCTACAAACCATTCGTGCCCGTTCATGTAATAATTTATATATTTTGATAATCTGTTTAATAATTTCGTTCAGTTGTATTAAGTTCCATAAGCAAAAACATTTAATGATAATGTATGCATTTTACCCGGAAAATCCTGTGTATTCATTGCATTATTCTTAAATCTTCATTAATAAACTACATACATATCTAGAATACTGAATTCGTTAGAATCGGCCACCATCTAGTGTGTATATATGTATGTGTGTATATGTATGTATGTGTTATATATATATGTATGTGTGTATGTATGTATGTATGTATGTGTGTGTATATATATATATATTATATATATATATATATATATATTACACTATGTATTATAGGTACACATACTGAGCCTATATATAGATCGAGAGATATAGAGAGATATATGTATATACCGTATTTTTCGCTTTTTAAGATGCACTTTTGTTTCCCCCAAACTGTGGGGGAAACGCGGGTGCGTCTTAAAAAAAGAATGTAAAAAAAAAAAATGTAAAATTTAATATTACACATTACCGGGCCGGGAGGTGCGGGTACCAAGCGGGGGTGCCGGGGGCAGGTTCCGGAGGGTGAGGGGCACTGGTGTAGGACCGTAGGTGCGGGGAAATACCGGCCGCAGCGAGCGCTGGGCGCCGCCATGTTTTTTGTGGGCGGCTGCATTCAGTATGTGCAGCCGGCCGGTAGAGGTAGACACTGCAAATTGGCCGCGGGTCTCCTCTATGGCCGCGGCCATTTTGTTGAAGTTTATGCTGTCGGCTGCACATAGTGAATGCAGCCACCCACAAACAAACATGGTGGCGCCAAGCGCTCGCTGCTGCCGGTACATCTCCACAGCTCCGGTCCTACACCTGTGCCCTCACCCTCCGGAACCTGCCACCGGCACCCCCGCTAAGCAGCCCAATTCCACCATCGGTAAGGCCATATATAGGGGATGAGGGCACATAAACAAGATGGGGGAACATAACAGGATGAGGGCATATATACATGATGGGGATGGAGGCATATACACAGTATGGGGGGACATATTTTCAGGATGGAGCATATATACAGGATGGGGAAGATATAGATAAGATGGGGGAATGTGTATTCCAGGATGGGGGTATATATACAGGATTTGGGACCATATATATAGGATGGGGACATGTGTGCCATAATGAGGGTATATATACCAGGATGGGGGGGCATATGTACCAGGATGATGACATATATACAGGATGGTGACATGTATACCAGGATGAAGGACATCTATACCAGAATAAGCGATATATGTAGCAGGATGGGGGCATATATACAGGATGATGACATGTAAGCCAGGATGAGGGACACATATACCAGAATGGGGGGACATATATACCGGGATACAGGATGGGGGGGGGTTTATGTACCAGGATGAGAGACATTTGTATTGATTATAAGACAGACACTGGCATTATAAGGCGGACCCCATTTAACATCAAAAATTATTTTTTTTCTCTTTTCCTTCACCAAATTTGCGGGTGCGTCTTATAATCAGGTGCGTCTTATAAAGCGAAAAATACGGTATGTTTGTGTATATAGATAGATATAGATGGATATATCTGTTTGTCTTAAGGTCAAATTCTACACTGCAGGTTTTGGCCACGCAGGCTGCTCACAGTAGGACAGGTGACATGGTATGAATATTTTGTTGCCATTTAATTTATGGTTTCCATATCATTTATCTATTGCTCCTGTGTTTTCCATAATTTCATAACTCTTCTTTCCTGGTGTTACACTTTCAATTGAAATTTAAAAATTGAGATTACAACACCAGGAATACATTTTTTTCTTGACCCGTTGAAGTGCAGGTGTCTGCACGAAATGGCTGTCGTCCTCTAAATACAGCTGGTTTTAATGGACTCCCAATAAGGAATTCTATTTTAGGCAATGGTAAGTGCCGCTGATTTTATCTTCTTTTTATAAAATAGAACATGCCAGCATGTTTATACATCCATTATTCACGGAGCTGGAAGCATTGACTAACCACTACATGCGCAAACCCCTTGACACAAAATCTGCAGCTACCGGGGAGTCATATGCTCATTAACTCTATATCTGCAGCTAGTGCTTTCCAAGGTGACAGGTTTCTTTTTAATTCTTTTAACTGCCTGTTTTTTGAATTTAGAAAGGATTTTACAATTTTAGGTGAAACAGACTAGAATTGAAATGGGCCTCATTCAAGGTTTAAACCGAGGATCTGCCAAAGGCTTAACATTGTAGAACAGCCAGAAAACTGAAATCAGAATTTTCCAGCAGCCGTTTTTTCCCAGGCTTTTCTGTCCTGGGTCTCCAATGTCATTTTGCTCAGCCTTTTCTGTTGCTATGTTCTTAATCCCCTTGAAGGGCAACATTCTGCATGTTTTCAGTTTGTCCTGTAAATGATAATGCTTTTTATAAGAACTGGTAAAGTGGCAAAATAAAACAAACCTAGAGTGTCTTGTAACCGTCTTCCATTTTATGTGTGTGGAATTGTGTGCCTTCAGTCCTTTTAATTTGCATGTCTGCTTATTACAGAAAGCCCAAAATACTTATTGCATATTTTACAGTATTTTTGGCACTCTTACTGTGAACTGTTAAAGAAAAGTTAGTCTTTCAGCATGACTCATGACTATCTCGGTTTTCTCCTGCTGAGTATGAGGTTGCAACACTTTCCTGAACACTTAGTCCTTTACTGTAAGCATCAGCCTCTGGTTTACCAAATGTTATGCTCAAATGTCTTTTTAGTGCCGTTCTCTGTTAGAAAATTTACATAACATTTTCTTGATACCTGTAATACACCCAAAATAAATTGACAGAGCTAGTCAAGGTGATCAAGATTAGGCCTAATTGTAAGTGGTCCCCCATGTGTCTGTGTGCTATGTACCCCGAGATATACGCTTAGGAAAACTCACTGTTAGAAGCCAAGTAGGTAGTCCCTGTGGCTGGAGTTGGCTCTATTCACGGGGGCCATTCCCTCCTGCTCTGCTGTTTATGCTTTGTCAGGGCAGGAATCTGGAACTGACGTCAGGACAAATGATTTGCATGCTGTGTGCAGCAGGATGAGTGACAGAGGAGGAGGGGAGAGCCAGCACAGCAGAAGCCGCACAGAGAGGCAGAGGGAGGGAATGGCCCCTGTGAATAGAGCTAACTCCAGCCACAGTGACTGCCCTCATGGCTTCTAACAGTGAGTTTTTCTAAGGCTATATCTCGGGGTACACAGCACAGACAATCAGGGACCCCTTCCCTGAATGCAGCAGACATGCTGCATTCAGTGTTGTATTTAGATTGCCATGCAGCAGGGGGGTGACAGGTCCTCTTTAAATTTTTATGTGTTTAAAAATGTGCATAGATGAGGATAGATAGAAAAATAGATGGACAATAGATAGTTTGCATATATTTTAACCAATTATATAAAGAATTAAATGGAAAATACCACGTGGGGCCCTCTTATTTTTCTTAACCAGCAAAAGTAAAGCAGACCGCAAAGAGCTAGTATTATCAGGCTGAGAAGATTCAAGGTCATTGAGCCCTTTCCAGCTTTAAAATACCAGCCATCCCATCTGGGAAGCATTTCATGAGGTGCTCCAATTCTTGCACTTCACCTTGGCTCTTCCCAATTCACTTGTGCCCTGGCAATCTGTGTAATGGTGTTTGGAGCTGATGTCAGCTGTGAAGTGTCCAAAAACACAGCTGGTATCAGGTCCAGTTGCTAGGAGTGGTGTTACCAGGTGATATCCAGCACACAGCGCAACACACACACACACACACACGCGCGCCCTAATGATAAGAAGTGGGGGAAGGGACACCTCCTGACAATTTCCTGCTCATTATCCTGACTGCCTGAGCAGCCCTATATGGGTCCTACCTAATACTCTTGCATTCACCACTGAAGTTACTTGGCCCTCAAGGTCATAACAAAGGCAAACTGATGGTGGTGGTAATAATGTAGGCTCTGGAGATGTGAAAAATTTCCTGTTGAAAATGTTATGTATCTGTTGCACTGGGGTAGCTACATCAGAAGGTCACAGTGTTAAGAATGACCGCCACCCTATATGAACCAATAACCCTAGAACACAGAGTGCTAGCTGCATTCTTCCACCTAATGTATTTAGTGGAAACGGATACATGCTCATTTACACACAGGTCCAGACCTGAATGTTTACTACCACACATGTGTTTGGAAGATGAGGCACTCTTTGAAGGACACACAACAGAGGCGTCCCTCCATATCATAAATTGCTTACCCTCAGGGTACATAATGGAAAACGACAACCTTCCCAAGGGGGCACTGAGGCCTAGTATTAAACTGAGATGGAGGTAGGATCCCACTCCCATTCTCTGGAAGGACTTTACTCCTTCCTCTCTTATGGAGGTTATTAGACACTACAAAGATGGCAGAGACCGTAACATTCAGATAATTGCCCTCACAAGTCTTGCTCCAACTGACTACTTCTCTGGACCACCAATTACCAGATTGTGTTTCTTTAGCCAGGGAAGACCCAAGACAATAGAAGTAGGCAAATGTTCCAAGACATAACAGGACAGGGACGCCTTGTGAAAAGTCCCAATGCACAAGTTCACACAAAGCATGAGTTGAGACAAAATATTCTGGCTGAGAGGAGCAGAACCAATTGCTAGTATGGGAATGGATCTTGCTAGTGCACTACTGGCTAGACTGAGTGAGCAAAATGAGAATCCACCATACTAACTCATGCTTTACTATCCACAAGCATAGTCTCAATTTTCTGATCATCATAATGGGAGACCCAGACAATGGGGTTTAGGGCACTGCCCTCCGGAGGCCACACTAGGTACTACAAGTTTGTAGACACCGCCCCCTCCGCTTATAAACCCCTACCGCAGGGAACATCCTCAGTTTTAAACTTAGTGTGCTCGGAGGTATCACACGCTTTGCTTGCACTTCACTGCATTCTCACATCTTACGTGATGGCGTATGAAGACAAGGTAAAATGGTCCCGGTCGGGGACCTCCGGCAGTCTCCCTGCTCACCCTCGGGAACATGCAGGTTGAGGTACCGGAGGGCCTAGAGCCTGGACACTGCGTGTCCTCCCGGTACGCTGTCGCGCTCCTTCCCATCCCTCCTTGGGGGCTCTGGAAAGTGGGAGACTGGAGCCTCGCACAGCTCCGCTCCATCCGAGGCCTCCCTAAATGGTGCTTACAGACCGGACTGGAGCCAGCCCAGTCCGAGGCCTCCCTAAATGTTGCTTACAGACCGGACTGGTGCTGCACCCCCGTCCGAGGCCTCCCTAAATGGTGCTTACAGACCGGACCGGCACTGAGATGCCTTGTGTGTCTCCGGTGTGCCTGGGGGTGGTGTCTGACATCTTATGTGTTCTGACACTCAGACCGCGAGCAACCCTCGGGTCCGCGGTTCTGGCGGTGTACCCTGTGCTGGGATCACCCTGGCTGACCGCCCTGTGTGACACAGGGGCTGCGGCTGTAGGCTTCAGACTTTTGTCTGCAGCCTTAGTATTGTGTGGTGTTTTGTCACGATATTTCCCGCGCTGCGGGCTCCGGCGCCTACATTATGAGGCTGCCGGAGGAGAGAAGCAGCCCAGGTGGTGACGTCATCGATGGGCGTGCGTGTGGGCTTCCCGCGTGTTTTCGGCGCCGCCCACAGTTTCTCTGCCGGCGGCCATCTTTCCCCTCTCGTCCCGGCTGGGAGCTGATTGAAGTGCACTGTTGCACTCCAGGGGAGACCGGAAGCCCTCGCGGAGGCCACACACGCACACCGCTTCCTCCCACCGCGTTACTGCGGTCGGTAAGCCGCCGGTTGTACCGTTTTTTTTGTCTAGAGTGGCTTATTTCCCCTGCTGTGGGTATGTCCTCAGCTAGGAAGAGCGCTGCTAAAGCGGCCATTGTCACCGCGGCCTGTGCCACATGCAACGGGACACTGGTTGAGGGGTCCTGCAATAACTGCGGACGCCCAGAGGCCCGGTCTGATACTGCTGAGACAGTAGCTCCGGTGCTGTACCCTGAGGTTCAGGTGATCCCAGGGCCATGGGAAACACAGAATAAGATTAATGAATCTTTGTTATCCCAGCTGTCCTCCATGTCGAAATCCCTGGAGGCACTTAATAGGAGACTGGAAAGCCCAGCTACTCCTTCCAGTTACCCCCGGGT
Source organism: Allobates femoralis (assembly GCA_033576535.1). NCBI lineage: Eukaryota > Metazoa > Chordata > Amphibia > Anura > Aromobatidae > Allobates > Allobates femoralis. The sequence continues at coordinate 171,287,735 of JARQOC010000004.1, forward strand.
GTCTCCTTCCTCGACTGTGAGACCCCTTAAGCGGACTCGACGTGATGATTCACCCGAGCTCCAGGCTCTCTCTGAGGAGGAGCGTCTCTCTGATGGCGATGAGGATGATGGGGGTTCAATGCTCGGGTCTATGTCAGAACCACCAGACGGGGTGGAGGATCTGGTGTCCTCCATCAACGAGACTTTGCGTCTCGTGACACCCCCTGAAGAGGTGACAGTTCACCCGAAGGAGGTCTATCAATGGCTGCGGCCGGAGGCTAGACCAAGTGGATCCTTTATGGACCACACTAATTTTGGAAGGGTGGTTAGAGCACCCAGGGTTCATCCTGGGCGGCGTTATGTCCGTAAATCTAAGGACAATCGCTTCCCCTTCTCTCAGGAGGTGCTTCAGGAGTGGTCGCAGTCCCCGAAGGTGGACGCTTCCATGACCAGGATTGCTGCACGCTCCCTTTTCTCTGCCTCTGATAGCTCCTCGTTGAAGGATGCGACTGATAGACAGGTCGAGCAACTCGCCAAGTCTTCTTATGAGGCTGTGGGGTCTTCATTTGCCCCTAATTTTGCCACGGTCTGGACTCTGCAGGTGATCACCACCTGCTTGGATGGTATCACTGATCTAGCAGGGTCCAGTCCAGAGGTCCTGGCACTTACCGATAGGGCAAGGGCCTATGCGGACTACGCCAGGACGGCAACATTGGAAACTGCCACCCGCTCTGCCGTGGCTTCGGCCAACGCTATAGCGATCCGCAGGTTGTTGTGGCTGCGTCTTTGGGACTCAGATGCCACGTCTAAGAAGATTTTGCAAAATCTTCCATTCTCTGGTGACAGGCTTTTTGGTACCGAGCTGGACAAGCTGATAAAGGATTCTGCGGAATCAAAGATCCCACAGAATAAGCCCAAGCCACGGTTTTCCGTAAAAAGGAACCCTAAACAGTGGTCCTTTCGTTCCAGCTCGCAGCCATCAGCTTCGTCTGCTCGCACGGACAGAGGGGGCAAGCCCTCTACTCAGTGGCGCCCCAAGGGTCGCCAAAAGAAGCCGGCAGGGGCAACCGCTGTCACTCCCAAACCCGCTTCCGCATGACTCGCTCTCTCGTCCTGCCTCCCCACAGGTGGGGGGCCGCCTGTCTCCGTTTCAGGACAGATGGCTACTCCACGTCCAGGACCAGTGGGTCAGAGACGTAGTCTCGCGAGGCTACAGGATAGAGCTGACGTCACAGCCGGCACACCGATTCCATCGGTCTGTCCCATCCCCAGAAAAGGCTCAGGCTTTTCACCTGGTGTTGGAGGGACTCCGCAGAGACGGAGTAGTGGTCCCAGTACCTTCTGGGGAGAGGTTCCGGGGTTTTTACTCCAACCTCTTTATTGTCCCAAAGAAGGATGGCTCTTTCCGCCCGGTTCTGGACCTCAAGTTGTTCAACCGTCATGTGTTGGTTCGGAAGTTCCGCATGGAATCCCTGCGCTCCGTGATCGCGGCTGTGTCGCAGGGAGACTTCCTGGCGTCCATAGATATTTGAGACGCGTACCTTCACGTGCCCATTGCACCAGCCCATCAGCGCTGGTTGAGATTTGCAGTGGGGGACGAACATTACCAGTTTGTGGCGCTGCCTTTCGGACTGGCCTCGGCACCGCGGGTGTTCACGAAGGTGATGGCCTCCATGATGGCCCTCCTACATGTGCAGGGACATGCCGTCATACCCTATTTAGACGACCTGCTGGTCAGGGCGCCATCGGAAATCCTTTGTCAGAAGAGCCTGGATGTGACCATGCAGTCTCTGGAACAGTTTGGATGGCTTCTCAATATTCAGAAGTCAACCCTGGTTCCGACACAGTCATTGACTTACCTGGGCATGAACTTTCACACAGACTCAGCTCTGGTGTCTCTGCCACAAGCCAAACAACTGGCCATACAATCGGAGGTGCGCGATCTCCTCATGTCACCGCATTCATCTCTGCGGGTGTTGATGAAGCTGGTGGGGCGCATGGTGGCTGCAATAGAGGCGGTGCCTTTTGCACAGTTTTGCCTCCGTCCTCTCCAGTTGGAAGTCCTCAGCAGATGGGACAAGAGGACGTCCTCTCTGGATCAGTTGGTGGTCCTTTCCCAACCAACCAGGGACTCCCTGCAGTGGTGGCTCCGGCCAGGTCACCTGTCACGGGGACGGTCTTTCCTCAAACCGTCATGGTTAGTGGTGACCACCGACGCCAGCCTGAAGGGCTGGGGAGCGGTGTTCCTACACCACAGGGCTCAAGGCCTCTGGACCCAGTCGGAGTCAGCGTTGCAAATCAACGTGCTAGAGATCAAGGCGATCTACCTGGCACTCCTGGCTTTTCAGACGTTCCTCTCAGGACACCCCATTCGGGTTCAATCCGACAACGCGACGGCCGTCGCCTATATAAACCGTCAGGGAGGAACCAGGAGTGCACAGGCCCTAGCCGAAGTCCACCGCATTCTAACCTGGGTGGAAGACAACGACTGCCTGATCTCCGCAGTTCACATCCCAGGGGTCGACTATCTGAGCCGGCAGGGGATGGACGCCGGAGAGTGGTCCCTTCATCCAGACGTCTTCCGGGACATCTGCAGCAGATGGGGCTTTCCGGATGTGGATCTGATGGCCTCGCGGCTGAATCATCAGGTGCCGCAATACATGGCGAGATCATGGGATCCTCAGTCTCTGGGGGCAGACGCCCTGATCCTGAGTTGGTCCAGCTTCCATCTACCATATGTGTTCCCTCCTCTAGCTCTGATTCCCAGGGTTCTGTGGAAAATCAGGTCGGAATGCAGGGTAGCCATTCTGGTGGCTCCAGATTGGCCCAGGAGGTCCTGGTATCCGGACCTGTGGCAACTGTCAGGCGGACACCGGTGGGCTCTTCCAGAACGCGCAGATCTTCTCGCGCAAGGCCCATTCTTCCATCTCAATTCCAGGGCCCTCAGATTGACTGCATGGCTCTTGAGGCCTGGCTACTGACATCCAGAGGCTTCTCTTCTACAGTGGTTGACACTATGAATCGGGCTAGGAAGCCTGTTTCGCGGAAGATATACCACAGGACGTGGAAAATTTTTTTCTCCTGGTGTGCCTCTGGTGGCCGGTCTCCGTGGCCCTTGTCCATCCCGACCTTGTTGGCTTTCCTACAATCGGGTTTGGAATTGGGCTTATCCCTCAGCTCCCTGAAGGGTCAGGTATCAGCTCTTTCAGTGCTGTTTGACAGGCGTTTGGCGCTCCTTCCTAAGGTCCGTCAGTTTCTGCAAGGGGTGTCTCGGGTGGTTCCGCCATATAGGCGACCGCTGGACCCTTGGGACCTTAACATGGTTCTGACGACTCTGCAGAAACCGCCGTTCGAGCCTCTGAGGGAAGTCTCCCTTTCTCGTCTATCCCAGAAAGTAGTCTTTCTGGTGGCAATTACATCTCTGAGAAGGGTTTCTGAGTTGGCTGCACTGTCGTGCAAGTCACCCTTTCTGGTGGTTCACCAGGACAAGGTGGTGTTGCGCCCGCGGGCAGAATTTTTGCCAAAAGTGGTTTCCACTTTCCACTTGAACCAGGAGATTGTAGTCCCATCTTTTTGTCCCGCTCCTGTTCATCAGATTGAGCGTGACCTCCACACTCTGGATCTCGTGAGGGCTGTACGCATTTATGTGTCCAGGACTGCCTCCTTCCGGAGTTCGGACTCGTTGTTCATCCTTACGGCGGGTCGCTGTAAGGGGTCCGCGGCATCAAAATCGACCTTGGCCAGATGGATCAAGGCACCCATTCAAGAGGCTTACCGTTCTTCAGGCATGCCTCTCCCGGTGGGCTTGAAGGCACACTCGACCAGAGCAGTCGGTGCTTCCTGGGCTTTGCGACATCGCGCTTCAGCTCTGCAGGTGTGTCAGGCGGCCACATGGTCCAGCCTGCACACTTTCTCTAAGCACTATATGGTGCATGCCCATGCCTCTGCGGATGCAAGTTTGGGCAGGCGGGTCCTCCAGGCGGTGGTTGCCCACCTTTGAGGGGGACCGTGTATTTCAACGTCTTTGAGGAACTCTTCCCGCCCTGGGGTTTGCTTTAGGACATCCCCATTGTCTGGGTCTCCCATTATGATGATCAGAAAAAAGAGAATTTTGTTTACGTACCGTAAATTCTTTTTTCTTGAATCATCAATGGGAGACCCAGCACCCACCCAGTTGTTCCGTTGCATGTTGTTGCATTTGCTCTGTTCCCTGTTGGGACAGTTTTTTATTCCGGGTTGTTGGACCGTATGTGTACGGTTTCTTTCCCGATGTTTCGGGTGTGGTTTCTTTGTCTCCTCGCAGCTTATGGACCAAACTGAGGATGTTCCCTGCGGTAGGGTTTATAAGCGGAGGGGGCGGTGTCTACAAACTTGTAGTACCTAGTGTGGCCTCCGGAGGGCAGTGCCCTAAACCCCATTGTCTGGGTCTCCCATTGATGATTCAAGAAAAAAGAATTTACGGTACGTAAACAAAATTCTCTTTTTGTACACTAATGACTATATCAGCCGAAATGGTGAACTGGTAAATGAAGGAAATGTACACACCCTGGTCACCTCCCTCTACACAACCAGCAGGATGCGGCTTATGAGATGGTGGTGTAAAAGGTTTAGGGATAGATAGACGAAGCCCAATTTATTGACCATTAAGACCGCACTAAAAACGTGCACCATCCCTTGGCGAACTGCAGGTGACCTAGTATAGAGGGAAACGCCACCCAACTGCATGGGTTCGTCAACCTGCACCTCTTGGACCTCCTCCCTAGAGAGAAAAACAGGGAAGGGTCAGTGTAGATTTCTCCCTGAGGCGTCTATCCACCCTGATTGCTAATGGTCATGTTCAATGACTCCAGAGGAGCATATTGTGCCAAAGAGTCCTGAAGCCTATCTGACAAATCCAGAGAGAAATGACTCTTAAGGGCAGGGTCATTCCATCTCAGGAACTCTTGAGCAGTACTCAGCCGGTCACACACTTTCTGGAGGATATGGAGTTTAAACTCAGCAAGGGAGATGTCATCAGGATCACCGTACACCAGGACTAAAGCCGCAAAAAACTTGTCTTTTCTCCTCGCCACGACAGCACCCACAGGAGATAGGCGATCCGCCCACAGGGACAGGAAACCTACAGATAAAAAGGGGCAGCCCTTCACCTCCTCAGTTGGTTTCCTGTGCCTGATGGGAACCTGCAGCATGTTCATACCTGGGTCCAATCAGCCTCTGTGCGGTGTCCTAGAGAATGACAGGGTCTGGGGCGCCAGAAGCAGCGTCCGGAAGTCCTGCCTGCAGGCTCTCCCCTCGTCTGGTGGATCTACGTGGTTAGTGCCGGAGTGGGGTCCCCTTAACTGGCATAGGAGCGGGGGTGCGGTGGGCGCCTGGCCGCTGGAGTGGCTGTCCATTGCTGTGATCCTGAGCCTGGGAAGGCACGGGTACCACTGGTCGGGTGTGGTGCAGGGCGCTGGCGTCGGCCGCCCTGTCTCTCCAATGCAGGGGGCATGGGGTGTGCCCAGTGGCCTTGGCATTCTCCGCCCGACCGGCGTCACCGCCAGCGTTCACTTCTGGGTCTGGGGCGCACATGCGCAGTAGCACCACTGCGCTCTCCTGAAGTGACGTCGTTTCACTTCCGCATGGCCCAGAGGAGGTGTGCCGGCTGGAGAGTGGGACATTCAACAGCCAGATGGCTCGGACACTCGTGGTGTCTCAGCGATGTCCTCTCCAGGGGCTTCAGAGGGGGCACCCTCATGTTGAGGTTGTGCAGCACAGCAAAGGTAAAAGCAGCAGTGGATGCTCCAGAACAAAGGCTCCATGGATGAGTGATCGGATTACAGCGGGTCCATCGTCATCTCAAGCTGTGCCTCCACCTCCTGAACTGGTACTGGAATTAAGCTTCACTGGGTGAGTGCTGGGCTCTGCCTATTAAGCTGATTCCCCTCCTCTCTGTCACCCCGTTTTTTAGGCTAAGTAAACAAAGAAAATGAAACACAAGCAGTGTGCTCTTTGTTCCCAGCCTCTTCCTGACACTTATGCTAAACGTCTGTGTCAGCAGTGTACTGATAAGACCTTGCAGGAAAAATCCTCAGTTTGCTCTACAGACCTCCGTCTAATGATTAGGGAGGAATCACAGTCCCTTAAGGGCAGTTCCCATTCTAGGGAAAATAAGTCTGCCTCTAAGAAGGAAGTTTCCCTGGTGGAATCTCCTTGTGACAGTGACCAGGATTCTCCCTCTGCCGATTCCCATTTATCTTCATCTTCATCATCCTCTGACGACGGGAAATCATGCTTTCCCTTGGACAGTGTGGACATCCTGGTTAAATCCATCCATAGTACGATGGGGATTCAGGACTCCAAGGACATCGTGTTTGCGGGGCTTTCCCAGAGGAAGAGGTGCCCATTCCCAGTTATTTCTGCAGTAAAAGAGCTTGTCAGACGGGAGTGGGAGAAACAAGAACGGCGGGGTCCCTTCCGTATTCTTCCAAGAGAAGATATCTATTGGGGATGAAGAATTGCTTGCCTGGTCTAAGGTCTCTACGGTGGACGCTGCTGTGGCATCCACTTTCAAACGATCCTCCTTGTCTGTGCTTGTCTGTGGAGGATTCGGGGCTCTTATCAAACCCACTGGATCATAAGTCTAAGATGCTCCTTAAGCGTTCCTGGGAGTACTGCACGGGTGCCTTTACGCCTGCCATTGCTGCTACCCATATGGCCTGGTCTATGCTTATCTGGATTGACCAGTTGGAGGAACGAATACATAACGGGGGTGCCTAGAGCTAAATTGCTGTCCTCTGTCCCATTGATTTGTGGGGGTACAGCATACCTGGCGGATGTCTCGGCGGATTCCCTGCGGCTTGTGGCCAGATCAGTGGGTCTGTCCAATTCTGCTAGACGTGCCCTCAGGATGAAGTGTTGGAAGGGAGACGCACAAGCAAAAGCCAAATTGTGTGCGCTACCTTGTCAGGGAGAGCATTCAGCCGCAGGCCGTTCAGGCAGAAGAAGCACTATAGAGACCGAGACCTGTGGGACACCAAGGAGGCCAGGCCTAAAGGTGCCCTCTTGGTTCCTCCTCTAAGGGAGGCAAGTTCCGTTCGTTCCCCTTTCCCTGTGGGATGTCTATTGCGGCATTGCATCTCTGCATGACTTAATGTCTCTTCCAGCTCTTGAATCCTGAATCTTGTCTCCTCGGGCGTTAAGTTAGAGTTTGATCATCTTCCTCCTGTCTCCTTTGTGCGGACTTCTCCTCCTTCTCTGTTGCAGCAGCAGGCCCTTGAGTCTGAGATCAGGCGTCTGTTAGATATACATGTTCTAGTAGAGGTCCCTGGGGATCAGGAAGGAAGGGGATTTTTTCACCTTTCTTCCTGGTTTTAAAGCCTGATGGTTCCTATGTGACCATTATAAATTTAAAGCGATTGAACACCTTTATACGCTATCGTAAGTTTAAGATGAAGTCTGTAAGATCTACAATTAAGCTCTTATTTCCCAGTTGCTTCATGGCCGGGTTGGATCTAAAAGACTCCTATTACCATCTGGCAATCCATCCAGACTTCCACTGGTTCCTCTGAGTAGTGGTCACCTTCGAGGGATATACCCACCATTTCCAGTTTGCAGCGGTGCCCTTTGGCCTTTCCATGGCCCCTCGAGTCTTCCCCAAGGTAATTGCTGAGGCGCTTGGCTGGATGTTCAATTGGGACAAGTCCAGGTTGCTTCCTCTGACTCAACAGTTCTTTCTAGGCCTTCAACTCGATTCTGAAAGTCAGTGCTGTCTACTGCCTAAAGACGACAAATTGCTGGTAGCAAGAAAAGTTAGGGAGGCTATTCACCAAGCTCATATGTCCCTACGGGCGGCTATGTCTCTGTTGTGGTCTCTGACATCCTGTATTCTTGCAATTCAGTGGGCCCAATTCCATACTCGTGGTCTTTAGAAGGAAGTTCTCTGTGCTGACTCTAGCTTGCAGGGATGCCTTAGTAGTCGTTTTTCTCTTTCTCCGGAGGTTATCAGGTCCCTTTCTTGGTGGTTAGACCTTGGTAGCCTTTCCAAGGGGGTTCCCTGAGTGGCCACTCCTGATAACGTTCTGGTCACTGATGCTAGCCCAGAGGGCTGGGGAGCCCATTTACTGTCCAGGATTGCGCGTGGTCGGTGGTCCCTAGCTGAAGCAGAAGACTCTTCAAATATGAGGGAATTGAAAGCTATACAGCATGCCCTACTCCATTTTCTTCCACAGTTGGCGGGGACACATGTCAGAGTCCTGTCAGACAACACGACATCCGTCGCATATATAAATCTTCAAGGCAGAATTCGATCCTGGACTTTGATGTCTATTACTGACAAAATCCTATAGGTGGCAGAAACCTCTCTCTTCTCAATGACAGCCCTTCACTTCAGGGGATTGGACAATTTCAGGGCAGATGTCTTGAGTCTTCACACTCTCCGTCAGGGAGCATGGGTTTTCTGTCGTCGGGTTTTCTGGCAAATTGTCGCACTGTGGGGTCTCCTGGAAATCGACCTGTTCTCTACCCGAGGAAATCGACCGGTCCACAAGTTTGCCTCTCTGCAGGTCACCGACCAGCCAGACATAGTGGACTCTCTCCAAGCCCCCTGGGACTTTCATCTGGCTTTTGCCTTTCCCTCGCTGCCCCTATTTCCATTGGTCCTCTGGAAAATCAGAGACGAAGAGGCACGTGTGCTATTCATTGCTCCATTGTGTCCCAGGAGACCGTGGTTTTCATGGTTCAGATCCATGTCTGTGTCAGACCCTGGGTCCTGCAATTAGTTCCGGGCCTGCTATCTCAGGGTCCATTCCGTCATCCTCAAGTAGGGGGTCCTCATCTAATGGCATGGTACTTGAGCGGCAGTTATTGAAGTTGCGGGGGGTTTTCGACAACCTTATTACAACCCTTTTGCAGAGTAGGAAGGATTCCACTACCAGGATTTATAGTAGGGTTTGGGGGAAATTCCTATAGTTTTACACCTGTCTCTTCTCTAATGAAGTGCCAATTTCTGCTATTTTGAGTTTTTGCGAAAAGGGAAAGAGTTAGGCCTCTCGGTTAGCACACTAAAGGTTCAGGTGTCTGCTTTGGGGGCCTTGTCTGGCTTAATGTGGCAAGTGATAGTTGGGTTTTTCACTTCATCTCTGCATGTGAGCGTAGTACCCCTGTCCTTATTGCTAGCATGCCTCCTGGAGATTTGTACCTGGACCTGGATGAGCTTACTTGTGCCCCTTTTGAGCCCTTAGAGTCAGCAATCCTAGAAGGCCCTTCTCTCAAAACTGCTCTATTGGTTGCACTTACTTCCACCAAGCAGGTAAGTGACTTGCAGGCCCTCTCCATCGACCCTCCTTTTCTGTCTGTCTTCCCGGATAGATTTGTTTTGAAACCGGATCCCTCCTACCTTCCGAAAGTAGTTCTCCCTTTCATCGCAGTCAGGAGATTGTCCTTCCCTCCTTTTTTTCCAGACCCTTACTACTGATGAGCATAGATTTCACATGCTAGATGTTAGACGGATAGTCCTTCCCTTCATTAATGAAACTCGGTATGGAGGGCTCTGTTTATCTCCTTTCAGGGTCCTCAGGAAGGGGTCTGGTATAATAAAGAGCACATTGTTTCGCTGGATGCGTGATGCCATCTGCATGGTCTGTTTGGCTACGGGCGCACAACCTCCGGACAGAGTTCAAGCCCATTCCACTTGGGCCATGGCTTCCTCCTGGGCTGAACGGGCCGACATTTCCATTGACTTGATATGTAAGGCGGCAACTTGGTCTTCACTTTCCACCACTATAGACTGGTCCTGTCTTCTACCTCTAACTTGGTATTTGTGAGCTCTGTCCTCAGAACGGTGGTCCCTCCCTAGTATTGATTCTCTGCAAGTTTCTCCTGTGGGTGCTGTCGTGGCAAGGAGAAAAGACTGGATTACTTACCGGTAATCTGGTTTTATAGAGTCCACGACAGCACCCACTCACTTCACCCCCTGTTTGGAGCACTTCCATTGGTCACTGTAGTGTGGTGGTGGTTGCCTGTGTAGTGTATTTTTGTTTTAGAATATGTCAATTTGGCAGTTCCTCTCGTACTCTGGAAAACAACTGCGGAGGCAAGGGGGCTGCCCCTTTTTATCTGTAGGTTTCCTGTCCCTGTGGGCGGATCCCGTCTCTCCTGTGTGTGCTGTCGTGGACTCCATAAAACCAGATTACCGATAAGTAATCCAGTTTATCGACCACAACAGTGGGGAATTGGTCAGCAGAGAGAGGGCTCAGGACTTGGGATCCCACTTGAGAAGGAAACTAGTGCAAAAACTACTAGGAAAAAGCAGCATCAAAAAACTTACCATCGTTGCCAAAAGCAGAATCAAAATGCACTCTCAGGAAGCAGTCAGAGCCCAATTGTAAAGCAAGCCCAGCTGCAGGCTAATAAACCACCTCTACCAGCTATGTGTGGGAGGCAGACTGCCATGCATACACTGGGCCTGCTTAAGGCACCATTCACACTGATACAAATGATGCAGAGTGTCTGAAAGCGACCCAACCGCTCCGCTGCTTAGCATTAGGCCACACAGTACGATACTTCTGCACCACTAGATGAATGGCGCCCCTAGGGGCCCAACTGCACCCTGGATAGATAAAAAGTGCAAAAAGTCTCTTATATGATGAATAAAAAACTTTTACAATGGGATTACAATTGGGCTCTGACTGCTTCCTGAGAGTGCATTTTGATTCTGCTTTTGGCAATGATGGTAAGTTTTGAGAAGAAAACTACAATCCCCACTCGCTGTTCCTACTCTCCCTGAAGAATTAGACTGAAATACAATTTATAGGCCTCGCTGAAGGCAACAAATTTGCCTCTCCCCCAGATAATTTATCAGGGAAGAAAATTAGGGGTTCTGTCTGGACCAGGGCGAGAGCTGAGATCAGAAAACCCCCAATTTGCTGCAGATGTTGCACTTTCTGCGTCCGCCGTCCTGTAACCTCATCTGTGAGGGTCTGGAAAAGACTTTCAAAAGCTGCAGCTTGAGCCATAATAACTCAGAAAATTTGAATTTTATGGCTGGTGATGATGTCGAATTTGACACATCTGTGCTCGGGGGGGTGTAATAGTGCTCGGGGTTGATGTCAGCTGTGAAGTGTCCAAAAACACAACTGGCATCAGGTCCTGTTGCTAGTAAAGGTGTCACCAGGGACCAGGGGATGTCAAGTGTGTAGCGCAACACAGACATACAACAGGATGGATATAGGGGAAGAAAGGCCCTGATTAGAGGGGGTGGGGATGGGACACCTGCTACTTTCCTGCATCTCACCCTGACTGCCCTAGCAGCCCTTTGTGGGTCCCCCCCCTGCCATCACGTGCCTAGTTGTTCCCTCTATTTGGCCTGTCTAGTTTCAAGACGGGTGTGTTCACTAGACATCATCTTTGACCGTAATCTGATGCCGGGACAGAAAAACAGGGGTAAGACAAAGGATACCAACTAGTAAGCTGTAGCGTAACACCAGTAACTACAGCCGATACTGCTCCAAAGGATTTCAATTCACCAAGTACAGGATAGGATATTAATCTATCACCTGCAACATGTGATGTATGATGTTACTATATATATGGAAGTGGGAGTGGTCACTAACCTGGCTTGAAGCTGAGGTAAAATGGTGCTGCCAGCAAGGAAAACTGACATTAACCCTTGCTGGCAACCAAATAAATTAACTTCATTTAAATCCAGCACCCAGAGCTGTCATAAATTTCCTACTAACGTGTGACAAATGGAGAGGTTTCTATCAGACACCCACCATTACTAGCCCAGTTATAAAAAGGAAAAAAACACACAAATACTTAATTGAAATACACTCCCTTACACTTTTCTTAATTCACCACTATATTAAAAAAAAAAAAAAATAACAATCCTACACATGGCACATGAAAGTCATCCATCTGCTGTACTTGTTTTTCACTGATCCATAGACTTGTATTGGTCCTTGGTATCCATGCTGCCAGTAATAAAAAATGGACATGTGATTCACCCTGACACATGGTCTGTTTCCAGTACATGTGAACAATGAAGTAACATGTTCCATAAACGCTGGCGTGAGAAGGGGGCCCTAAACCAGCAATTGTCATGTCTTCAAGCCAGTTATGACCTTATCCATGAGCACAACCTATGAGCAGCCATTACATGTAACGTCCTATTCTTTATCATACAGGTTTGCACGAGAGAAGGGTTCCTATACAACAGAACCAGTGTTACTGATTGCTCTTGTGTAGACTACGCAGGGTGTCAATCTTAGTGTGTGACATATAGCACAGTAAAAACTAAATATCTAGAATATATTATTTTTCTTAAATATTTAAAGGAGTTTTCTATCATTTAATATCTGCCTTAAGACACCTGGTGACGGGGCTGGGGATGTCGGCGGCGACTGGCAGGTGCGCGCACGTTTTTGGCGCCCCGCCACCGTCGCCGTCCCCCATTTACGCAGGGCGGCATCTCCAGCCCCGCGCCAGCGAGCTGTCAGGCGGCATGTCATGCCTGAAAACCCCAGCGGCGATGCAGGACAATTGGAGCCTACGGCACCCATCGCCTGACTGGTTGCCGGCGGCCGGTTACATGGGACGATGTGTGCATCACCCCAGATCCGTCGCCTGGCTTCAGAGCACTGCTCTGAAACCAGGCGAACGCCCGGCGCCGCCGACATCGCCCCTTTACATGGGCGTTGCCTATGTAATAGGTGGCGATGTCGCCCCGTGTGACGGGGGCTTTAAGGTGATGAATTTTATAAATATACAAAGCATTCCTTACCCGATAAACCTCTGGTTGTTCCTGCCCCGGTGCTAGATATGCTGTTGTCGCTTACAGTGGCGGCACTGAATCAGCAAGGGATTTGTAACCTGGAAACAGCCCGTACATTCTAGCATCTAGCAAAGTTCACCTCAGGTCAGAGAGCTGCGCTGCTCTATATGCCCAGACCGTGATGTCACTCCTTTCACTGCCCCAGCCGAAATCCATTCAGATAGAGTCAAAATATGTGTTTTTTGTTGTAATAAAAATATTTTTCTCTGTGTGTTGTGTTTTATTTAACATTTACTTAGAGGTTCCTAATAGTCGGGTCTAACATTGGCCGGGAATTACGAACCTTGGGCTCATTGCCAGCTGCCAATATAAAGCTGGCATTAACCCCTTTATTACCCAATTTTTCACCGGCATCAGGGCAACTGGAAAAATGGGGTACAGTGCCAAAAAAATGGCGCTAATATGAATGCGTGAATTTCTGGGGCAGGTTTGGGCAGCAGTTTGCTGAGGGAGGGGTTGCAGAAAGCTTGCGCCTCCCCATGCTGAAGATCCTGGAGCACCCTGCCCCCTAGTTGTACCCTTACTTGGCTGGAAACCATAAGTGAGCCCCACATTCTTGTTCTTCTCCAAATTATTTTCATGAACTAATTAAAAAAGGGCTTACCTGTATTTTTTTTTCCAGCCAGTTAAAACTAGGCAGCCCAGGGGGCTAGCTGGGGTAGGGGGCAGCCCTGTACCTGCCTGCTGTACCTGGCTGGAATCCAAAAATACTGCAATGCCCCACATCATTTTTTTTATTATTTCAAGTAATAATTTTATAAAAAGAGCTCCACTGTGTCACAGTTTTGGTGCTCAATATGTTCATATGCATCTCCAGGCAAAAAAAAGCACCAAAACCATGTGGTGGTTTTTGCTGCAATTGTTGTGCCAAAACTGCACTAAAAAAGCATAAGACTACATTAATTGTGATCAATGTGTTCATCTGCATCTCCCCGCCAAAACTGCAACGTGTTTCTTCTGCGTTTTCATGCTTTTTTTTTGTGCAATTATCGCACAAAACTGCATTAATTGTGATCAATGTGTTAATCTGTATCTACTGGCAAAAAAAACACCACAACCACGACACCATTTTTGTTGCAGCTTTCATGCTTTTTTAATGCAATCTTGGGACAAAACTGCCTGCATTGTGCTCAGTGTGTTAATCTGCATCTGCTGGCAAAAAAAGCATTAAAACGGTTGAGCTCTTTTTATAAAATTATTCCTTGAAATAATAAAAAATTAACCCAAAAAAAGACGCTGTAGGGCTTCGCCTTATTTTTGGATGTCGGCAAGATACAGCAGGCAGGTATGGGCTGCCCCCTACCCAGCTACCTAATTTTACCTGGCTAAAAATCAAAAATAAAGGGAAGCCCTTTTTTTTTTCTAATTATTTCATGAAATAAATAAAAAACGGTGTGGGCTTTATCATATTTTTGGTTTCCAACCAGGCACAACTAGGTAGCAGGGTGCTGGAGTCCTCAGTATGTCAAGGCCCAATCTTTCTGGCTTTCTGCAACCCCACCACTGTGAATCGCAGCCACCCAATAAAATGATGCATTCATAGAAGCACCATTTTCAGGCGCTGTACCCGACTCTTCCAGTTGCCTTGACACCGGTGACAAACTAGGTAATAAATGGGTTAATGCCAGCTTTGTATTGGCAGCTGGCAATGAGTCCGAAGGTTCGTAATGTCAGGCCAATGTTAGATCTGGACATTAGGAACCTCTAAGTAAAGGCCACTTTACACACACCAACTTATCTGTCCAACTTCTGAACAGATCTCTGGTTGCAGTGAAATCATGGACACATTGCTCCATTTTGTGGCTGTGTACAAATGGAACTATGTGTCCATGATTTCACTGCAGCCAGTAAGTTCAGAAGTTGGACAGATAAGTTGGTGTGTGTAAAGTGGCCATGAAGGTTAAATAATACGCAACACAGAGAGAAAAATATTTTTATTATAACAAAAAACACAAACACATAGTTTGACTCCATCTTTATTTCTCTCACATACTCATCCACGTCCGTTGCTGCCGAGACCCGAAACTGAATGGGTTTCAGCTATCGCAGTGAACGAGGTGATGTCACAGTCTGAGTCACCTGAGGTTAGATAGAGCCAAGTGGCTCTCTACTTTACCGCTGTAAGGTGTGACACAGGAAAGTTCACCTCAGGTTAGAGGGACCACAGTAGATGCTAGAATGTATGGCTTTTTTCCAGGTTACTCCAACAGCCAATCGCAGACGCCCACTCTCTGTGACAGCGTCTGTGACTGGCTGTTCCGCCCTCAGCAGTGAATACCCAGGAAGTTAATGAATGGCTTCACAAGCAGGGTGATGACGGAAAGTATAACGCTTATGTTTAATTACTATCTTCTTTCTTTTACAGCTCCTCAGCACCTATCTCATAAATTTAAAATCTGACTTCGGGGTTTGGACTCAAGTTCGACTTGTTTTCGGCAACGAACTTGAACGTTAAAAAAAACTCAGTTCAGGTCCACTGAACCTGAACATTGGTGGGTTCGCCCATTACTACCTGGAATGTCTCATGAACTGGGATGGTACTGAGTTGGTAATGTCACTGCTCATTAGAAATGACTGGTAGTGACCTATGGAGCTTTGTTCTCAGAATGAGCCTCCATAGGTTGTAAGGGTGCCTTCACATTTGCGTTGCCGCAATGTGACCGCAGCACCGCAATCCCCTATCTTTATAATGGGAGCCCATGGTGCTGCGCTTTACTGCGCATGACCGTGTGCACCCACCCATTCACTGCCATATGTGATCTGTACGCAGGCGGATGCCTGTGCACAAATCACACACTCTCGTCCGCACCAGAAATGCAACATGTCGCGTCCCTGGTGCGGACGAGCCTGTGTGATTTGTGCGCAGGCATCCGCCTGCGTACAGATCACATACGGCAGTGAATGGATGCGCACGGTCATGCGCAGTCAAGCGCAGCACCGTGCGCTCCCATTATAAAATAGGGGCTTGCGGTCCTGCGGTCACATTGCGGCTCCCCTCCGCAGAACGCTGCGGAGGGGAACGCAAATGTGAAGGTAGCCTAACGCAGAATCAAGGGATCATGTGGGATTGCCTTTAACCATGGATTAGATTGAAGGTGCAGAGTTTTTAGGGGGAGCTAAAAATTGGTGAATGAAGGTTTGCTTTTAGTCATTTAATTCCCTCTTTTTATGTCTTTAAGGTTTCTATTTTTGGACTTTTTTCTAATAAATTGAACGTGGGTGTTGGGGAGTGTATTTTAAAATAAAACATTTTTTTGTGTGTTTTTTTCTCTTTACACATTCTGGCTTCGTAATGGGGGAACAGAAAGAAGCCTCTCCATTCCTGACACCAGGACTTCATGACAGTTGACAATTCACAGATGACATCAACCCTCAAAATATTACCCCATTTGCTACTGCTCCAGAGCCAGGGTGAAGTGCCAGAATTGGCGCATCTTATGTGATGCTCCTTTTCTGGGGCAGCTTCGGGCTGCTATATTTATACTGGGAAGTGTTCAATATCCATGAACCTTCCCAGCCTGGCAATACCAGCCTGCAGCTGTCTGCTTTACCTTGGCTTGGTATCAGAAATAGGGGGAATTCCACTTTTTTTCATTATTTTTTTTTTATCAGGTTAGGGTGGAATTATATTAAGTGTTTGGGGATTGTACATAGATATAGATATCTGACAGTTATATCAATCTGTGCATCTGTCTATCAATGTATCGGTCTGTGTACAGTGGGGAAAATAAGCATTTAATGCGCTGCCAATTCTGCAAGTTTTTCTGCCTACAAAGAATGGAGAGGTCTGTAATGTTTATCATAGGTAGACTTAAAAAACTATGAGAGAATCTAAAAAAAAAATCCAGAAAAATCACATTGTATGATTTTTAAAAATTTTAATTATTTTATTGCATGAGAAATATAGTTGATCACTTACCAACAAGCAAGAAGTCTGGCTCTCACAGACTTGTTGCTTTTTCTTTAAGAATCCCTAAAGGATACCTTTACACGTCGCAACATTGCATGAAATTTCACTTGCAACTTACTGGTTGCAGTGAAATCATGGACACATTGTTCTATTTTATGGCTGTGTACAAATGTAACAATATGTCCATGATTTCACTGCAACCAGTAAGTTGCAAGTGAAATTGCATGCAATGTTGCGACGTGTAAAGGTACCTGCATTAAGTGCACCTGTTTGAACTAATAACCTGTATAAAATATACCTGTCCACACACTCAATCGTTCACTCTCCACCATAGCCAAGACCAAAGAGCTATCTAAGGACACCAAGGAAAAAAATTGTAGACCTGCACAAGGCTGGAATGGGCTGTAGGACAATAGGCAAGTGGATTGGGGAGAAGGCAACAACTGTTGGTGCAATTATTAGACAATGGAAGAAACACCAGATGACTGTCAATCTTCTTCAGTCTGGGGCTCCATGCACAATCTCACCTTGTGTGGTAAGGATGATGCTGAAAAAGGTCAGAAATCAGCTTAAAATTACACGGGAGGACCTGGACAATGACCTGAAGATAGCTGGGACCACAGTCTCAACAATTACCATTAGTAACACACTATGTTATCATAAAATAAAGTCCTGCAGAGCACACAAGGTCCTTCTGCTCACACCAGCAGATATCCAAGCCTGTTTGAAGTTTGCCAATGACCATCTGGATAATCCTGAGGAGACATGAGAGAAGGCCATGTGGTAAGATGAGTCCAAAATAGAAATTTTTGGTATCCACTCCACTCTGCGTGTTTGGAAATAGGATGAGTACAACCCCAAGAACACCATCCCAACCGTGAAGCATGGGGTTGGAAACATCATACTTTGGGGGTGCTTTTATGCAAAGGGGACAGGACGACTGCACCGTATTAAAGGGGGGATAGATGGGGTCATTTATTGTGAGATTTTGGCAAACTTCTTCATTCAATAAGAGCATTTACCCCTTCCCGACCTATGACGTTGTACAACGTCATGGGCCGGTAAGGGGGGGTTTGATGTGAGCTTCGGTGCGGAGCTCACATCAAACAGCCGACATCTCAGCTGATGTGATCAGCTGAGATGTCGGACTAGCAGCACCGATCGGATCCGGGATCCGATTAGTGTTGTTAACCCTTTGGATCCCGCCATCAATATGACTGCCAGCAGTATCCAAAGGCGCCGCAGCGGGGAACACGCTGTTCCCCGCCTGCATTGGAGATCCAGCGATAGTATAAAGGGATCTCCGGCGCTCACGTGACAGCCCGGGGTCCTGGCTAGATCCCGGATGCTGTCACAGAGCCCTTCCAGGTTGTGGTTGGCAGGCACTGCCAACCACAACTAGTCCGCGATTTTGAGAGATACAGACGAGCTGCAGCTCATCTGTATCTCCCGGAATCAATTGGACTGTGCAGCAGGGTGCCTCTCTAAGAGGCAGTGTAAAAATATGAATGAATTAAAAAATAAATTTTTTTAAAAACCTTTAAAATAAAAAAAAAAAAAAAAAAAAAAAAACATAAAAGTTCAAATCACACCCCTTTTCCCCCAATCACAATAAAAGTCTTAAAAAATGTAAAAAAATACACATATTTGGTATCACCGCGTTCAGAATCGCCTGATCTATCAACATATTTAATCCATTAATAGCGGAAAAAAAATCGAAGCGACAAAATTTTTTTTTGGTCGCCGCAACATTGCTATCAAATGCAATAACGGGCGATCAAAACAGCGCATCCATCCAAAAATGATATCATTAGAAACGTCAGCTCAATACACAAAAAATAAGCCAGCACACAGCCCCAGATCCCGAAAAATGAGAACGCTAAGGGTCGCAGAAAAGTCCGTATTTTTTTCTCAAACTTCTGATTTTTTTTTTCATCACCTAGATACCAATACAGGTATACATGTTGGGTGTCTACGAACTAGTACCGACCCGAGGCATCGGTTTTACCATATAGTGAACATGGCAACTAGAATACCCCAAAAACAAACCTGTAATTGCACTTTTTTTGCAATTTCACTGCAGTTACAATTTTTTTGCAATTTCCCTGTACACTATATGGTAAAATAAATGATTGCATATGAACAACTTGTCCCGCTAAAAACAAGCCGTCATTTGTCTATATTGACAGAAAAATAAAAAAAAGTTATGGCTCTTGGAAGCAGGGGAGCAAAAAACGAAAACATTTTTTTCTAGTACTTCAATACATAAAGTGAAACACATATATTATATAGAGTAGTGATGAGTGAGCATGTTCGTCACTAATCATTATCGATGTGACACAAGTATACAGCTCCCTTCAGTGCACAATGTGAGCTGGCAGCTCACAGAGAGCAGATTGATTGTTAGGGTCCCTCTGGGTGACACAACAAGGTGTTGTATGCTGCGCATGCTGTGACGATTATAAAAAGCCCACCCTCCCGCCCTTTCCCAGAAACACTCGGTTTATAGCTGGAAGTCTGTGGGCGGAGCCTATCACTCATTGACTTGCATTGGGCTCGGTTGAGCACCGGAGCATCTTGAAATGCTTGACCAGAGCATCGAGCACCCGAGTATTTTAATGCTCGCTCATCACTAAAAGTTGATGATTATGGCTTACAGTCAATGAACACACATGGTAATATTTTATCCCTCAGACCCTTCATCCTCCCTACTTTAATTTTCTGAGATAATGACCTTTGGGTTTTCATTGGCTGTAAGACATAATCATCAACATTAACAGAAATAAACATTTCAAATAGATCACTCTATTTGTTATGACTCTATATAATATATGCATTTCACTTTTACTGATATAAGTTAACTTTTTAGCTATCTATCCTAATCTGTGATCATTATAAATTATTACACAACCTCTTGATTTTCTCACTGAACACAAGCCCATTTTCAAATATTTTGACCACACTAAAGGCCCTGTCACACACTACAATATTGTTAACGATATCGTTGAAGTATCATGGGCTTTTAGTCGTCCTAACGACGTAACGACGTCGTCAAGTGTGACATGTAAATCCGGTCAACGATAATCGGGCAGATCGTTGATGGTAGGTTTGTGAACCGGACCTTAAACCAAACGATGAGCGTCCGTCCAACCTGCGGCATGGGTGTGTGTGACACCTTGATAACGATGTCGTTAACGACCTCACCTATTGAAAAGTGAAGGACGTAGGCGAGCTAACGATCGCAAGTATCATTTGCTTGTCACAGAATCATTGCTGTGTCGTTAACGATATCTATACGTGTGACATTTCACTAGCGATCATTGAACGTCGTTCAAGCGATCTAGGTCAAGTCAGATCGTTGATCGGATCGTTCGACCATTGAAGCGTGAGACGGGGCCTTAAGTTTAGATACGCTAAATTTTAACATTTTGGCACTTTAAGAATAGGTTGCAAAGGGAATTGACATAAAAAATGGTTTTGTGTCAACTTGCTTAATTAACATTTATTTGTATAAAAATGCTTAAAAAACACAGGTAAAAATGAATGCAAAAATGGACGTCTTTTTTGTGTTTTACATGCCAAGAGATGCAAAAATGGTGCAGAAATTTCTGAAATGAAATACTCATTGTCTGCACATAGCCTACATGTCATAGGAATTCAATATTCCTTCCTTACTGTAAAGAGCATGTTCCACAGTTTAAGGTTATATAAGGACATGAACAGCAGTGGGACTTTCTCACTTCATGGGACAAGGCGTTTATTTTAAATACATTTTGTAGCAGTTTTGCTTTAAAGGGTTTTTGGAATCCTTATGATCTAAACACCCTTCTCTCATAAGTGAAGAACTCATTTATGATTTTGATCTTTAATCAAATATTTTTTTCTGGCCATTATATATTATCCCAAGTTCAGAACATTTGTATAAGTTATGATTCCATTGGGTGTGGATCATGAATCATTACATAGAGAAGATGTTAGCAGGTTTAGGATTTTGAAATTATGTCAACTAACAAAAAGCAATATTTCTTTGAGGTGTAGATGGGAAATCATCTAATACACCTTACATGGATTTGAACTAAAGGCATAGTACATCGTCCTTTCTAAATAAGTAGTTTCATATTGATTACTGTTAAATTGTGATGAATAAATTGGCTCTGAATGTCAGAAATTCTCTATATGGTCCTTAGTGACTGCTGATCTGGGTGTTAATCTCTTCTTTTCGCTATGTGTTTACATCATATGTTAGAGAAATCTAGAACATCTTGTACTATTGTTGCTTATTAGAGATGAGCGAACTTGTGAATGTTTGGATTCGGCCGGACCTTTTAAAAAATAAAAGTTCGGTTTTGGACTTGACTTGACCCAAACTTGAGCTTGGACTCCAAACTTCATACAAGTCAATTGGAACCTGAATAAGTAAGTACTAGGGGGCTGCAAAAGAAAGCAAAATGGGGGTTACAGTAGGACAATTACACACACTACCCCTCCACCAGACCTATTCATCAAAGTCAATGGCTGCTCACTTTCCCCAGTCCTGCATGCTCGGTGTCTCAGGGTGATCCTCAACTCTGCCCTCTCTTTCAAGCCATATATCTAAGCCCTTGCCACCTCCTGCCGACTCCAACTCAAAAATATTTCCCAGATCTGCACATTCCTTGACCAAGAAACTGCAAAAACACTTGCGCACTCCCTAATCATCTCCCACCATGACCATTGCAACCGCCTACTCTCTGGCCTCCCTTCTAGCACTCTTGCACCACTCCAATCTATCCTAAACTCTGCTGCCCAACTAATCCACCTGTCCCCCTGCTATTCCCCAGCCTCTCCTCTCTGCCAATCCCTTCACTGGCTTCCTATTGTCCAGAGGCTCAAGTTCAAAATCCTAACCATGACATACAAAGCCATCCACAATCTGTCTCCTCCATACATCTGTGACATGGTCTCCTGGTACGTACTTACGCGCAAATTTTGATCCTCTCAAGATCTCCTTCTCTACTCGCCACTTATCTCTTCTATCCCGTGTTTCCCCTATACTCTAGAACTCTCTGCCCCAACACATCAAACTCTCGACCAACTTGTAAACCTTCAAAAGGAACCTGAAGACCCACCTCTTCTGACAAGCCTACAATCTGCAGTGATCGTCAGTCTACTGAACTGCCGCACAACCAGCTCTACCCTCTCCTATGTAAACTCACCCATCCCTTGTAGACTATGAGACCTCGTGTATATGGTCCTCTCTCCTTTTATACTTGTGTGTGCCTTGTATTGCTCAATTTTTTTGTACTTGTCTATGTATGCCCCTTTTCACATGTAAAGCGCCATGGGATAAATGGTACTATAATAATTATTAATAATAATAATTATAATATGTTTCCCTGAAGATAAGACAACAGTAAGACTTCTTTACTGGCCCTATGTTTAAACAAATTGCATATTCACTGCTTCTTCCACCCACCCTCTGAGCCAGCGTCTGTGATTAGTTGCTGTCAGTTAGCTGTGTTAGTGTAAGAATAAATTATTTTAAAAAAATGATGTGGGCTCCTGTCTATTTTTGATAACAAGCACATGCAAAGCAGACAGCTGTGGACTGCAAACTTCAGCTGTCTTTTACCTTGGCTGATTATCAAAAATAGAGGGGATCCCAACCCAGTTTATTAAGTTAATTAAATAAATCATTTAAAAGTATGATGTGGGCTCATGCCTAATTTTTGATAACCAGCCAAGGTAAAGCAGACAGCTGGTGGCTGATATTATCAGGGTTGGAAGGGCCATGGTTATTCAGCCCTTCCTAGCTGAAAAATAGCAGCATTCAGTTACAACCATTAGATACGCAAATTCTTATGCTTTTCCCTCCTCCTCCCAATTGCCCTGGTGCAATGGTTAATGTGGTTGATGTCAGCTGTGAATTTTACAGCTGACATCAAGATCAGAGGTTAGGGCGGCTTCAGACTGTGGCAGCGTCCGGTCCGGGGCTGTCAGGAGTGACAGGCTGGAGCGGAGTTTTTCTGCATAGAATCCTGTCGGGCTGCACGGAGCTGGATCGCGCCGGGTGGTAATTAGCTGCTATCCGGCTGCTGTGTCGCCGGATGTATCCTGCAGAAGTGGGGATTTGTCTGCCGATTCCAAAACCGGTGCATGCAACGTTTTGGAGTCGGCAGACAAATCCCCACTTCTGCAGGATACATCCGGCGAGCTGGCAGCCGGATAGCAGCTAATTACCACCCGGCGCGATCCAGCTCCGTGCAGCCCGACAGGATTCTATGCAGAAAAACTCCGCTCCAGGCTGTCACTCCTGACAGCCCCGGACCGGACGCTGCCGCAGTCTGAAGCCGCCCTTAGTAATGGATGAGTGTCTATCAGACACTTTTTTTACCAACCCAGAATGTGAGTGGTTAAAAACACACACATGCACAGGGAAAAATACTTTATTTGAATAAAGACTCACCCACACCCACATGCCCTCATTCACAGATTTATTAAATAATAAAAATCCTGTAAGTTTCGACCATAATCTAATAGGTAATGTGCCATTGCCTATTGGTACAGTGGCTCAGTGGTTAGCACTGCAAACTTGCAGTGCTGGAGTCCTGGTTTCAAAGCCCACCAAGGACAACATCTGCAATGAGTTTGTATGTTCTCCAGGAGTTTACTCGGGACACCTCATTTTCCTTCCACACTCAAAAGACATACTGATAGGAAATTTAGATTGTGAGCTCCAATGGTGACAATGTTGCAAATGTATGTAAAGCGCAATATAATGAGTAAATATTATTGTTAGTATTATATTATATCCTCTTGAGTCTCGTTCTTATTAAGTTTGCAGAACGAAGCTCCAGAGATCACTACTGTTCAGAGCCAGCACTGGCTTTACTCCTAGTGCTGATGACAATAACCTGATGATGGTGAACTCACCGCTTGTGGGAAAATACGTGTCTGGTGCTGCCCGGCAAGAGCGGTGATGGCATCAGTAACCTTACATGACCTCATCACTCTCACTGGGTATTGCAATCGCATAGGACAGCGTCTGAGCTAGTTTTTCACAAACTTTAAGGTCATGTAAGGTTACTGATGTCAGCGCCCTCTGGAAAATCCAAGGCTGGCACTGACTGTGAGCTCTGGAGCCTAGTTCTGAGAACTTTATCAAAACAACACTTGATAGGAATCGATGGGCGTCATGGGACATTATCTGTTGATATGGATAGGCGAACCCGCCAATGTTCAGTTTTGGTGAACTTACCTCGACTTTTAAAAGTACGGGTTCGGGGCCACAACGTGACTCGAACTTGAGTACGTACACTGAGCTCAGACTTTAAAGTTATGGGATGGGGATGGGGATGGGGGACTGTAAAAAAAAAAAAAAAAGATAGTTACTAAACAGCAGGTCATACTTACTCCATCCCGCCTCTTCTACTTCCGAGGCCGCTCATTAACGTCCTGGATATCTAATGCAGAGGAACCCCACAGCCAATCATAGACGCTGTCACAGAGAATGGGCATCTTTGATTGGCAGACTAGCAGGCTGACACTGACACCTGACTGTGAGAAAAGCCATCTAAGTTCACAGGTGTGAACTCAGATTACCCTATGAACAGCATGAAGGCTGGGAAACAGCAACTTCCCCAGGGAAGATAAACTACAGGCAGGATCAGCAGGAAGGCATCAGCACACACTGCACTGCATCATAACAACACACACGGTCAAGGCAGAGTGAACTTTATCTGTAACACCCGGTGGAAGGAAGTGGAAATACTGATGGTAGGTTTACACGTCCCGATATCGGGACGATATCGGTATACAACGGCGCGGAATGCGCATTTTTTGACACTTTTCCGATATCGCATCGGCGTTTACACCTGCGATATCGGGAAACAACATCACTACGATGTGTACGCCCACCAACCCAGAACGACCATTTAACATGGGAGTTAATGGTGAGTTGCGAGTACACATCGTAGTTGTGCTGTACACGCTACGATGCTGCTACAACGGCCATGCGATATCGGCAGTTGAAGAGCATCGCTCATTCAACCCCGATATCGTTTTGGCATCGTTCAGAATCGCGTTGTACGTTCAAACCGTACAACGCTGCGAGCGATATCGGGTCCAACTCGCGAACCACGTGACTTTTTGTCGAGTTGGACGCCGATATCGCGGCGTGTAAACCCACCATTAAAGCTGAGGGAATGGAGAACAGAATGTTCTGACACCCTCCACCTCCACCTGCAGAGCTGAACAGCATACAGCACATCTGCAGATTAACAATCAATTTCCAAAGGAAATTAATTCCAATTTAAACCACAGCAGCAAATCAGTCAACACGTGACACCTCTTGGATGAGTTGTCCATGTGCCCTTGGCGTACTTTTGGTTGGCTGACCACTGCTGGGAAGGTTCACTATTGTTCCATGTTTTCGCCATTTGTAGACAATGGCTTTCACTGTGGTTTGCTGAATATCCAAAGCTGAAGAAATAACTTTATAAACATTTGTCATTGATAGTTCTGGCTTCATAGTGCCAAAGTCAGGTGTACATGGAAAAAAAAAGCAGGTGGGAAGGTGCTGTCATGAGTGTGTTGCACCCTGCTGAAACCTCATCAGTCTTGTGGCATTTGGCTGATTGCAGGTCTTCTTTAGGGCATGCTCGACAATTATCATTAGCTAAATGGAATTTTTTCCTTTCAGTGCTGAAGGGGTTAAGATTTCCTTTTGAGAATCCTTGTTGGTTGAATCCCAGCTGTTGCATTTTATGACCACTCTCTTCCTCCATATAAAATCCTTCATAGCTCATTTCTATGCCAGTTATAAATCTTCTATACTGACAATGTGGTGAAAATGTTCCAGTTGTAGCTGCAAAATCCGTTTCTGGAGAAGCTGTGGAGCTCCTTTATTTATTGGTTTATTCCATCTTGTTTGTCTCTCTTCCCATGTTGTTTTATCATAGTAGTAAGGTTTGCGTCTTGCAGCCCTACGCATTACTCAGGGCAAGCCCAGGGTCCCTAGGCATGTGATTTCACATAGGAGGAACGACCTAGCTAGGGATGATCCGGGAACTCGGGTTTAGACTCAGGTGAGTGTTGAGGGGTGACTCCTGTTCCTTCTACCTATTGCCACAATCTCCCTTTTACCTTTTCCTTGGTGTTCCGCTCATGTTGGACCACATGTTGAGCGTTTCCTTGCACCTACACATTTGGCCACATCATGATGTACCAAGCTCCTGTACTTGATTTTAACTGTCATTCTGTGCTGACAAATTCTCTTTATTGACTTCTGAGTCTGTGCTCACATCTTTGCTCTGATTTTTTTGTCCTCAATTACAAGCTATTCTTGACTACACACTTTTCTGCACTGATCCTTCTGATCTCCATTCCTTCCCATTAATTCGCCTACTTTTTTTTTTTTTAATATTTTTATTGAGTTTTCATTTTTAATAACAAGGAAAAGAAGAAAAACAATCCAACCCCCATACCCCCCAGCCATCAATAGTTACAGCGAAAATACATCCAACAATCTCCCAAGACATACAAGGTCGGACATTGATTATAATCAATATACAATACCTAAAACTACACCATAGTCACATCTCCTAACAGTCATAAGAAATGAAATGGAAAAAGTGTTACACCTGCCCCGAGTCACCTGGAGCAGGGATACCCGTAGCCTTCCCAAGGACCCTTGTAACTCCTCCAGCAGATACCAGGACGACTGCACAAACGGTAGGACTACTGAGTGCAGTTCTGCTGACCATAGCTTAGTGGTTATGAACCCTCTCCAAGTCTCAAAAAACTTCCCCGTCAACGCTACTTTATCCCTTGCCGCTTCCAGGCATTCCACATGCATTACTGCCTTCAATTCGTTGAGTATACCAGTCATGCCAGGGTTGTGCCCAGATAGCCAGTCCTTCAGGATTAGCCTTTTGGTAACCATTGCCAGCATATGGAGTATTCTAGCAGGTTTGCCTTCCCACACTCCAGATACCGGGAAATGAAACAACCAGGCAAGCATATCCAATGTAACGGTTTTGCCGGTCACCTCCCTCGCTAAGGCTTCCACCCACTTCCATAGTTTCTGCACCTCCCCACACAGCCATATACCATGCACCATATCTGTTTTTGGTTGTCCGCATTTCGGGCATTGTTGTCGTCTATTAGGGAACCTAGCATTCGGGGGTAGGGTGAATCCATAGATTGCCCTGTGTATGATCCTATATTGTACATCCCTCCATTTTTCGCTGATTATATTTTTCCTCAGTACCTCCCAGCCCCTCAGAATCGTGTCCGCTATATCAGTCCGAGGTATGTACTTTAGCCACCCGCGAAAGATGTTATCCTCCCTTAAGGCCAGAGTCGTGTCTCGTAAACTACCATAAAGGTAAGACACGTTGACAGTTAGAGGGTCCGCTCCCAACCAGGTATCCCAGATAGTCAATCTGCATTCCTGTGATACATTCTGAAGGTGTCGAAGGACGTGATGGTGTAACTGCCTGTATTGGATGATATGGTACGGGCTCAATTGGAACCTTTCCAAGACTTCTGACTCCGTTAACCACCTTCTGTCAGGTTTGTGTAACAAATCCCCCAATGTGTGAATCCCCTTTTCTTGCCATGATGCGAATAAGATGTTCTCACGCCCTAATCTGAATCCTGCGTGGGCCCAAGGATTAAGGTATTTTGACGTTTTCCAGGTCATCATTAACTTCTTTCGAACCGCTTTCCAGCACATAGCCGTATCCCTATAGATGATCATGTTTTTCAGGTGTTTAGGCACGGCCGGCCATGGCGAGTGCAGTAAGCTGGCCGGTTCCCAGGGTCTGCATAGCGCCGCTTCTATGGTATAATTAGAGTATCTGTTGGACTTTTTGAGCCAGTCTATAACGTGACGTAATAAGCACACCAAATTATATCCCCTGATGTCAGGGAGATTTAAGCCCCCCTCCAAGTTTTGGGAGCATTAAGGTGCGACTGGCTATTCTGGCCTTCCGTCCCCTCCAAAGAAAGCTGGAGAAAGCTGTGTTGAGTCTATGCACATCCGCCCTTCGCAGTAGCAGTGGTATAGTCTGCAGCGGATATAGTAACCTGGCGAAGCTAACCATCTTAATTAGATGGCACCTCCCCAGAAGAGTCAGCGGCAGCTCCCTCCATCTCTCCAATTCCCGCGTGATTTTGGTAATTAAAGGGCCATAGTTCAGGGGATAAATTTGGCTAGTGTTGCTGCTGAGTATGATGCCCAGGTATTTGATGTGGTGAGTTTTTACTTGTATGCCCTCCATCTCCGCCCCTCCTGGCCCCCTTCCCCAGGATGGCGACGAGGCTTTCCCAGTTGCAAGATCTCGCATTTAGCTTTATTGAGCTTAAAGCCCGAGAATGTGCAAAAAAACGTGAGTTGCTGAAGCAGTTCCCTTAAGTCCCTCTCCGGTCTATTCATATAGATGATGACATCATCAGCAAATAGCGCTGACTTCACCGTCACCCCTCCAATGTTGATGCCCTCGTGTGAATCATTGCCGTTCAAATATCTGGCAAGAGGTTCGATGGCCAGATTGAAGAGCAATGGCGAGAGAGGGCAGCCTTGCCGCGTTCCCTTTTCCAGAGGGAAAGGGGCGGACAGAAAACCGGGGGTGCATATTCTAGCGCTCGGGTTCTCGAATAATGTTTTTAGGAATGTCCTGAACGGGCCTTGTAGGCCTATCTTGTCCAATACTAAGTTCAACCAGGACAGATTGACATTGTCGAACGCCTTTTCGGCGTCCAACAAGATCAATGCCGGACGATCATCATGTAGATTCTCTCGATGCCCCACTGAATCCAGCACTAACATAGTTTGTCTGATATTACCCACCGCCGATCTACCCCTAACAAATCCCACCTGTTGTGGGCCCACAAGAGATGGCAGTAGCCCCCAAACGGTCCGCCATAATCTTGGCCAGAATTTTCAGGTCTTGATTTATCAGTGAGATGGGGCGATATCCGGCTGGGTCAGTGGAGCTCACATTCCCCTTTGGCAACAATTTAATGTGTGCCGTGTTAGTGTGGTTCGAGATCTTGCCCCCCGCTAGAATGTCATTAAAAAGAGAGACTAAGCAAGGAGCCACCTTGTCGCATAAAGACTTGTAATAGTCGCCAGTAAAACCATCTGGACCCGGAGCTTTATGGGCACTCAGGTTTTTGATAGTCATTTGAACTTCAGCCAAGGAAATCTCAGCGTTCAAGGTGGCCAAGCCTCCTCAGCTATGTAGGTAGTGAGACCTTCTCAAGCCAGTCCCCTCCCACCTCCCTTGCATTCTGCACTGTATCCTGTGTATATAGTTTGGCAAAGAATTTGCCTAAATGAGAGTAGATATCTTTTGGTGCATGAAGGATGTTACCCTCGAAGTCCACTAAAGAGGAAAACGTCGTGGGCTTAGTTTTACCCCTGGCCAAGTTCGCTAGGATCCTCCCCGCCTTGTCTCCATACTTATAGAGATCTACCTCCCATTGTTCCTTACTCCACTGTTCCCTTCGTTTAGCCCAGACGTCATACTCTCTCTTTGCTCCCACCCATTTCTCCCCTTGTCAGCGGTGAAGGGTTGTTTTTAAATTCCTCATATGTGCTTCTTACCGTTGAACTAGCTAGATGGAACTGTTGAAATGTTTTCTTTTTTTGAGTGTGTGTATGCCATTATTTACCCCACATGACCGCCTTACTCGTTTCCCAGTATAACCGAGATTCCGTCTCATGGTCTGCATTGTGGAAGACGAAGTCAGACCACCACTCCCCCAGGAGTCTGTCAAAATTGGCGTCCCTTCTAAGATGTGATGGAAAGCGCCATATAAAGTCAGTGCCCCTAATGTGCACGTCTCTTAGTTCCAGGGCCACGGGGCTATGGTCGGAAATTACCATATTTTCAATACCCACTCTGTCCACTCTAGCCAATAAGTGGTTGCTGAGTAGAAAGAAATCAATACGAGACCAGGACCCGTGGGCATGGGAGTAATGAGTGAATTCCCGTCTAGGCGGTGGTGTATCCGCCACACATCATGCAATGCCAGTCCCCTCGTCAATGTATGTAGCGGGCTCAACAGTCGGTCGTCAGGGGTGGAAGCAGCATTCAACTGGTCGCGTCGCCTATCTTCGCCCCCAGAGAAGACACTATTGAAGTCCCCTCCCACGATCCAGAGATGCTCTGTATCTCCTAAAAGCTCCTCCTGCAGGTGGGAGAAGAAGGCATCTTGCGACTGGTTAGGGGCATATATGTTCGTGATGCTAAGACGCCCCGCCGGGCTATCTAAAACCAGCCGTACATACCTTCCCTCATCAGTTTCAGAAATAATTGTACAGGGGAAATTTTTATGGATAAGTATCAGTACCCCTGCCTTCCTCCCCACCGATCCAGAGCCGTGCACCGCCCCCACCCATAACCTGTGCATTCTGAAAAAATTCCGTGTCTTGAAGATGCGTCTCTTGTAGGAGAGCCACATCTGTTTTCAATCTCTTGAGATGTTTGAGTACCATCGAGCGTTTCTCGGGTGACCTGAGGCCCTTCACATTCCAGGACAACAGATTAACCATGATCAAGAAACAGTCGATGGGATATGTCAACCCCCGCTATGTCCAGGGATGTTTCGAGTAGATCGCTGAAAAATAAGCATACTGTACAAGATGGCTGTAACAACTTAAATTCACACCCCCCACTCCCCCTGTAACCCCTCAACAAGCAGTCTAGTGACCGCGTACCGAACAATCCAATAGAACAAAATCCTTCCCCCTCCCATCTTCTCCCCTCCCCAAAACTATTCAAATAAAGGATATGGACTTCCATATTCTGAAGGGCACACCTCTCCAACACTCTCGCCCTGCGGCCGTAGTGTATGTCGAGATAGCCAGCACCGTGCACTGGAGTCAATCGATATCTATTAACAGTAGTATAACCGCATTGTTGTCATTATCAATAACATTAACACTTCCCAAGAGTCAGTTAAGGCATCTAGTGTGCAATTGCCCAGATAACGCAGACCAGGATACGAGATCCGTAAGACATGACTTCGGTCCCTCCTGGCGCAAAAAATAAGGAAAATCAATAAAGGG
This sequence comes from Allobates femoralis, assembly GCA_033576535.1. NCBI lineage: Eukaryota > Metazoa > Chordata > Amphibia > Anura > Aromobatidae > Allobates > Allobates femoralis. The sequence continues at coordinate 171,318,494 of JARQOC010000004.1, forward strand.
AAAAGAGTCACCATATGTTCCGTTCAAGTCCCATCATGGACCTCCGCATCCCTCGGTGCAGGTCCGTACGACATCTCCCTCCACTTCCGTCACGTCGCTTGGACCTCTGTTCGTTTGGCGAGCGGGGCCCAGTGCTACTCTCCCCCTCAGACCCCTGAGGAGAGCCTTCTCGTGGCCCAGGGGTCTCCGGATGTGAATTCTCGCCCCCTCCCTGAGTTCCAATGTGATGCTCCCGTAGTCCTCCATAGTGGCTCCCAGCCGGGTTCCGTTGGGTCAAGCTCCTAAGGGCCTCCTCAGGACTATGATGCACCCTGATGGAGCCATCCAGACCCCTATATTTCAGAATGGCCGGATACAGGAGTTGGAATCGTACATTGCGTTTGTACAAAATACTGCACGCCTCCCCAAAGGCTCTCCGCTTTCTCACGACCTCAGGAGAGTAGTCTCCGAACAGTAGGACCTTGTGTCCTCTAATGATTAGAGGGGTTCGTAAGCTCTTGTAGGAGTGTAGGAGATTCTCCTTGTCCCGATAATTTAGATAGCGAGCAATAGTTTGTCTGGGCTTCCCTCTCCCCTGGGATGGAGAGCCTGGTTTGATTATGTGGTCTGGCGGGGGGCCTATGTCGGTGAGCTCTTTCTACCATGCAAGGGCCCCTACTCCCCAAAATCCGCGGGAGGTCAGTCTCAAATATGTCCAGCAATGCAGAGGGAGCGATGGTGTCGGGAATCCCCACCAGGCGCAGATTGTTGCGGCGGGAACGATTTTCTAAGTCCTCCAGCTTATTGACTGTACGTTCCTCCCTCTCTTTATAGGAAGAGACTTGTTGTTCCAGCCCGACTACCTTATCTTCGGTGTCTGACAGTCTTTGCTCCAGAACTGTAAGCCAGGATTCCTGTGCAGCAGCATCTGCTTTAACGTCTCTGAGGGATTCCTGCAGCAGCTCCTTTATCATATTCTTAAACAGATGCCTCAGCTCCCCTGCTAGCTGAGAGGAGACCTCAGTGGCCAGGAGCTTATAGTCTATAGAGGACCCAGGCCCGCGCCCCTCCGCTCCCTCCAGCGTCTCACCTCCTCCGACGCTGCATCGTCCTGGGTGTCCTCCAGCTTCTCTCCCTTGTGATCGGGGCTGTAATTTGTTTGCTGCCTCCTTGCCTCTGTTGTTCGCCCCACTGGGCGCCATCTTGGAGGAGGAGGGCCCGGTCTGCCTCGTCGCCATCTCCGCCGACCCCGTCCGCCGCCGGTGCTCTGGAACCACCGGCGCATGCAAGGATGATGCAGTGACTGGTAAGTGACCGCCGGTACCGGTTGTCGGCGGTTTGCACGCCTTTTTAGCGGGTTAGCGGCGCGGGCTTTGGGAGCTCACCCCCTTGCGTCCTCACCCATCAGGCCGGAAACCGGAAGTCAATTCGCCTACTTTTGTCAATCACAGATTAACCAATTACACAGCAGTTTTTCACATAACAATAAGGTCCAGTAAATAATACCTTTAAAAAAAATGGAATTGGATGATAATGGAAGTTCCGAAAGGCAAACTACACTTCTATCAGTGCCTTATTATGACTCCATACAACACCTAAAAGGAATAATGTAGAATGAATTTCCACCATTAAGTAGACTCTGGTCATTCTTATAATGCAGTTTAGCATTTCACATTATAATTTTATTATCATTTCATTTAATCCATTACCATTTGGTCAACAGTTTATTTCTTATTATAACAATATTTACATTGAACTACATGAGCATATCCAGATAAAAAGATACTATCTTGTCTGCTAGTAAAGTTAAAAGCTATGCTTCAGTAATTTAATACAAATGTTCTCCTTTGGTAAAGCTTTTATGATTGTAAGAATTGAGCAAAATTAACAATGACCATATGTGTTTTCTTGCACTTTAGATCGAATTGTTTATTTCACAGATCTACAATCATCATTAAGTCAAGCTGCATTTTCTCATTGCAAAGAAATTTCCCACGCCTTAGCATCTGGATCACTGGCTAACCTTGAACTTGGCAATCATTCCGCTGTATCAGGAGGGTCCAAGATCTGCTCAGATGTATGGACAAAATACTTTCCTAGAATTAAACGTACAGATCTAACTGGGAGGGTTTATCTGTCATCCTGTATTGTGATGCAGAACATACTATGTAAGTCGGCTACAAAGGTTCCTATCCTTTTATGCGTGGAATTGTTCAGCGCAGGAATAGACGGCATGTTTCACATTCCTACTAGGGGGAGAGGGTTAATCAGTTTTATAAATATTTATAGAGATTTATACTTCTGTCTAACATCTGTCTAAGTTGCGCACACTGCATAGCTAGAATGTAACTACAGCTGTATATATACATGCGCACACCTTTCAGTGTTCTCAGTCATATTACTGGAAATAAATGTGGATGTTTCATAGTTTTGAAATAAAAAGATTCCTATCCTAATTTGTAGATCCCTGTCTACTCACTTGCAGTCAAAATAATTCATTCCTAATTGTAAGATTGTTAGCTAAATGTCAATTGTTTCTGCAGCTTCTATAAGGGTGCGTGCCCATGGTCAGTATACGCAGCGTTTTGGACGCAGCGTCTTGCCGCTGCGTCCAAAACTCTGCGTAGTACAGTATAAGCATAGTGGATGGGATTTCAAGAAATCCCATCCTCACTATGCTAACCCGCCCACAGCGTCTTTGGAGCTGCGGTGCGGGTTGCCAGGTGTCTGCTCCTCGGAAGCGGCCGCCATCGGGTGACTGCAGGGAGAAGCCGCCCCACACCCACCGCACACACAGTGAGTACAGGCGACTGCGGTCTCCCTGCGGCCACCGCGGCTTCCCTCAGGTCCTGGAGGAGCTGCGTCCAACATGCAACTCCTTCGGACTGTGTGCACGCACCCTAACAAGTGGTTTCTCCAAATTCCACATTAAGGGGGTCACTCTAACGTATAACACAACTGAGTGCTATCTGATGTTTTATCACCAACAAGACACAGCTCATATATAGTCTGATGTTTTCTGTAGTAACATACGGAAGTGAAACCTGGACGATAAAGAAACAAAACAAGAAGAATCAATGCCTTAGAAATGTGGTGCTGGAGAAGACTGTGTGGCTAGAAGAACAAACAAATCCATTTTGGAACAAATCAAGCTTGAAGCAAGGATCACCAAGCTACGACTTGCCTACTTTGATCACATCATACAAAAATAAAAATCTCTAGAGAAGGACATTATGGAAGAAAATAGAAGTTTAGCGAGAGAACCAGCATCAATGGCTTGATTTATCAAGATAACAGCGGAGAAGACCCTGGTGGACTATTCATCCATCAAGTCGCCGTGGCTCGAGATCGAGTTGAAGGCCAATATATAAAAATAAATTGTATGTCACAGGTAATACAACATTTTTTATTATTTAATTTGCCTTTGTATTGTATATACCCTGTCAGTGATACATACTTTGCATGAAGCCTGTGCTTATCAGCTTTGGAGTCACTTTTCCCTGGCACTCAGTATACAGTGGGTGAAATAAGTATTGAACACCACCATCTTTCTAAATACATATATTTTTAAAGGCACTATTGACATGACTTTCTCGCCAGATGTTGTTAACCATCCATTCAATCCACACAGGCAAAGAAATCAAACCATAGATACATAGGTACATACAATTAGTGATGTGTAATAAGTTAAAATGACACAGAGAAAAAGTATTAAACTGAAAGTTATTTAATACTTCATACAAAAACCTTTGTTGTCGATGAAATCTTAAGACGACGTCTGTATGGAGATACTAGTCACATACATTGCTCAGGTGTGATTTTGGCCATGCTTCCACACAAACATTATTCATACCCTGAAAGTCCCATGAGCTCATTCTATGAACTCTGAGCTTTAGTTCCTTCCATAATTTTTCTATTGGATTAAGGTCAGGTGATTGGCTCGGTCATTCTAAAATCTTTATTTTACTTTTCTGAAACCAATTGTGTGTTTGGGATCAGTTGTCTTTCTGAAATGTCCACCCTCGTTTCAATAAGGTAAAAAATGTTTGTACCGTGTTAGCCAGTGGATAGAAAAATATTAGAATCTGAGAGTCCTCAGTGGTTGACACCTTTCAATGGCTAACTGAAAAGATGGTAAGAAAAAGCAAAGCAAGCTTTCGAGACACCATGGCCTCTTCATCAGGCTAATAATGACACAAGTTCTGAAGACACACACGTTTACATATGTAGGGTAGGATGATGCAGTAAATACGACAGATGATGTAAAGCAGAAAATAGTAGCCAGTCTGGGGAGGGAAAAGGAGCTGGTGAGGTAAAATCAAAGTTCCGAGATAAGAGACACAGATTGTACTATTGTTCTATGATTAAGAATGTAGAAAAACTATAAATCCATGTGAGATATGTATTCCTGCTTTAAGTATGTCAAAGGTCATCATCAATTAATATTCCCACACTCTTCTGTCTCTCTGTGATCTGAAGTTACCTTTTATACCTAGTATTTTCTTATCCAATATTGTGTGATCAGGCCTATAGAAATGCCTAGAAATCCAAACAGGAGTGGTGCCTCTGGTCGGCGCTGCTGGGGAAAGTGCAAGGCTTGCACCGAGACTCGTTGGTGAGAGATCGAATAAAGGAGCAGTACAATACAAGCATCGTCTTCTTTTGCATCATTTTGGGCAGCAGCGCGGACCAGAGGCACCACTCCTGTTTGGATTTCTGGATCTTTTCCCACAGTACACGTGGCGATGTGGGTCTAGCAGCAGCTGCATCTCAGGTGTACAAGCCGGTTGTGGGTGATCACAACCTGACCAGGTGAGCAAGCAACACATTGGGGCCACCTCTACCTGTCATAAGTGATAGGACACAATCTGCGCCTCTTTGTCTCCTTTATATATTTTTTAGATACAGAAATGCCTAGGCACAGGTAAATCTGTCCTTCTTTCATTTATTGTATGGTGAAGAGAGTTCATCCTAGTTTTCAGTTGTTGCCCCATCTCACCTACATATAGATTCCTGCTCATACATTTAGCACATAATATAAGTACACCACATTGCATGTGGTGCAGCTGAAGATACCTGGGATCTTGTAGTCCTGATGGGAGCCAGGAACCTTTATCTTGTCCGTTGTTGCTGATAGTTTATTCAATAGGTCAGTTGTGTTCTGAATGTAGCTGGGTGTCTCTTTTACAAGGGGTTTGAGAACACCCTCTATTCTATCCATCCAGAAATTTGTTCGGTGAGGGTGCCCACACATGAAATGATTGGTGTTCCTGGATTTCATGATTTTTGGAATTGGGAAGCATGTAGAATGTGCCTGTTCTTGGACTCTCTAGTACCGTGTTTCCCCGAAAGTAAGACCCCCCCGAAAGTAAGGCAGGGTAGGGGGTTGCCCAAGGGTTTCTAATGTAAGGCCCCCCCCCGATTGTAAGGCCGCTTTCGGGGGGGTCGCGGGGAAATGTAAGGCCGCCTATGGGGGGGGGGTCGCGGGCCTCTCTTTAGGTTGCCGCAGGCTTACCGTTCTACGGTATACGCCGCCGTCCAGGCCCCTTCTGTCCGCCTGGTGAAGCCGCTGGTCCGGAGATCATGGGGTTAATCACAGCCTAACTTGCTGTGCCCCACCGATCTCCGCCCAGCGCGACCTGTGATTGGCCGCCCAGCCCTGAGGAATCGTCACCCAGCACCGCAGAGGAAAAGAGGAAGTGATCCGGCGAAAACAGGTACCGTACACGTGTGTACTGTGTGTGTGTGTGCACTGTGTGTGTGTGCACTGTGTGCAGCGCAATTGCGGCAAAGCCACTTGCTCAAAAATGGCTCCCATTTTAAAATGGCAGTTGCGGTGAAAAAACCGCACTTGCCGCACAGCACTTGCGGCGCAATTGCGGCACGGCCCCATGCAATGTATAGGACACTTGCGGTTCACTTGCGGCAAGTGCGGCAACCGCACTTGCTACAAGTGAACCGCAAGTGTCCTATACATTGCATGGGGCCGTGCCGCAATTGCGCCGCAAGTGCTGTGCGGCAAGTGCGGTTTTTTCAACCGCACTTGCCGCAAGTGAACCGCAAGTGTCCTATAAATTTGTCTTTTTTATTTTTTCCTAATGTAAGACCTCCCCCGAAAGTAAGACAGGGTGGGACTTTTGGAGGTAAATTTAATGCAAGACAGGGTCTTACTTTCAGGGAAACACGGTATCAGGTCTCAGCTCTTGCCTATTCTTGGACTTTCTGGTATCAGGTATTAGCTCTTAAGAATAGGCACTTTCTACATGCTTCCCAAATCCACAGATCAGGACATCCAGGAAGACCAATCATTTCTTGTGTGGGCCCCCTCACTGAACAAATTTCTGGATGGGAAGAGGGTGTTCTCAAACCCCTGGTAAAAGAGACACCCAACTACATTCTAGACACAACTGATCTATTGAATAAACTCAGCAATAGGTCTCTACGAGAAGGAACCATCCTCGCCACCATGGATGTGGACTCTCTGTACAGCAATATCCCATACCAGGATGAATAAAAGGGACACTGTCAGGTTATTTTTCATTATGATACTAATATAATCCTTGAATAGGGCCTGGACATACCTTTTAAAAACATGTAAAATTATTATTCTGCACATAGTTTTCCATGTTATCACTATTGTCAGACCCCTGCAGACAGCTTCTGCATTAGTTCTCTCAATTATATTCCCAGTCGATTAGTCCAGCTGCTGTATAAGTGTTATTTAAATATCCACACCCATCCAAGCTTGTGTTTACTCCCTCCCCTCTCTTGGAGGGGGGATGTGTTTTGTCCTGCACTGTGATCTGTAAGATTTCTGTTATCTAAAGGTTGGTTTTCCTGCAGACATGTAATGTGTGTATCTGCTGAGCAAATGATCAAATGTTCTTATAATCACATAGAAATATCTCAGACTGCACACACTACACACATGCCTCAGATACACACAATGACATGGAGAGCTCAGAGCTGCAGCAAAGATCACTCCTCCTCCCACCTCCCTTCTCTGTCTGCAGTGAATGAGTCACACTACACAGATCACAGGGCAGTGTAATGAAGCATAAATATTCATTTTTTTGGGGAGTGGGCAGCAGAGAACTCACTGTGACTGACAGGGGGAATTAATCTTTTTTACAGAGTTTATAAAGTTTACAGAGGATAGGAGGGAAGCATAAATAATGGAAATACATGAATAGACAGAGCTTAGAGAACGGAATTAGAAAATGATACCAGTTACATATGGATTTTTGGACTGACAGTTTTCCTTTAAATGCCTGCAAATCCTTCCTGGAAAACATAGGGATTGATACGGACTCTGTGGTGAAGCTTATAAACTTAATCCTCACGCACAACTACTTCACATTTGACAACAACATATATTTACAGGAGACTGGCACAGCAATGGGAAGCAAAATGGCACCACAATATGCAAATTTTTTTATGGCCAAGCTTGAAGGTGAGTTTTATACTCTTGTCCTATCAGGCCTCTGGCCTATTACCGTTATATCGATGACATTTTAGTCAGCTGGATGGAGTCTGCACAATAGATGAAGACGTTCCATGAACACTTTAATCAGTTTCATCCCACCATCAACGTAACACTCAACTACTCCTGCACTGAAATCAGCTTTCTGGATACCATCATAAAGCTACGGAACAATGAAGCAGAGACATCCCTGTACCGGAAACCAATTGACTGTCCAACATATCTTCGATGGGACAGTTTTAATCTAAAACACATAAAAAACTAAATTTTTACAGCCGGGCCATCAAATACAATCAGATATGTTCCAACCCTACAGAGAGAGACAATCACCTTAAGGACCTCAGAAAGACCTTTTTGAACCAGGGCTACCATCCAAGAACAATCGAGAACCAGATTACAAGAGCCACCAGAATATCAAGGAATCATCTCCTACATTACAAAACTAGAGAAGAAAACAACAGAGTTCCTCTCATAGTCACCTACAATCCAAGTCTGGAGGTGTTAAGAGGAGCTGCACGGAAACTGCAACTACTCCTACAAAAAGATGCCCAACTAAAATCAATATTTCCAGGCCCCCCACTTCTGTGTTTTAGACAACCTCCCTCCGAATCTAAAAATCATCATTGTCAGAAGCGCCCTGTCCTCTCCAACAGCAACAGGAACCTTTCCCTGCAACCAGGAAGGTGTACCACCTGTTCATTTATAATGACAGCGGACAAAATAAAGATTTCTGGCTCACATCAGGAGTACAAGATCCCAGGTAACTTCAGCTGCACCACAAGCAATGTGGTGTATTTAATTATATGTACTAAATGTGTGAACGGGAATCTATATGTAGATGGGGAAACCACTCAGAACTCGGATGAACACTCATCGCCATACAATAAATGAAAGAAAGACAGATTTACCTGTGCTTAGACATTTCTGTAGGCCTGATCACACAATATTGGATATGAAAATACTAATTCTAAAAGGTAACTTCAGATTACAGCGATACAGAAGAGTGTGGGAATATAAATTGATGATGACCTTTGACATACTTAAAGCAGGAATAAATATCTCACATGGATTTATGGCTTCCTACATTCACTGGGGAATTTTCAGATCTTGACCAACCACTAACCATAGAACAATAATACAATCTGTGCCTCTTATCTCGGAACTTTGATTTTACCTCACCAGCTCCTTTTCCCTACCAAGACTGACTACTATTTTCTGCTTTACGTCACCTTTACTGCATCATCCTACCTTGTATATGTATATATGTGTGTCTTCAGAATTTATGTCATTATCAGACTGATGAAGAGGCCATAGTGTCTGGAAAGCTTGCTTTGCTTTTTCTTACCATCTTTTCAGTTAGACATTAAAAGGTATCAACCCCTAGTATTTTTCCACCCTCGTTTCATCATCATCATCATCATCATCCTGGTGGACAACAGCAGATTTTTATCAAGAATGTCTCGATACATTTGTACATTAATCCTTCCTTCGATTATATGAAGTTTGCTAGTTCCATATGCTGAAAATCAGTGCCACATCATGGTGTTCTCATGTCTAATCTTCACTGTTGGTATGGTGTTTTTGTAGTGATACGCTGTCTTTTGACCTCCAAAAATTGTGTACATTTAGGCTACGTTCACAGGTAAAGTAATTTGCACATATTCCTGCATTTACACAGCAGTTTTTAGTGCTTGCATAAATGCAGTGAAACGTATCACTCGAAACGCATTCAAGCAAAAGCTACGGCTTTTGCTGAAATGCATTAACACGCTGCGTATTACCGTGTATTTTTGCACACGCTCTTTCACTTCAAAGAGCGTGCGCAAAAAGAATGACATGTCAATTTTTTGCGCATTTTTTGGCACACTTTTCCTATAGGCCATATTATAAAATGGGCTTGGGAAAAACGCGCAGAAAAAAACAGCGTGTGAATCAGTCGTGTTTTTTTTTGCGCCGTACATTTGCAAAAAAGCACCACTGCATAAATATGTGCAACGTACGCTACGTGTGAATGTAAGGCATCCCAAGAATTGCATTTTGGTATTATCAGACCAGATTATATTCTCCCAGTATTTTGCAGGAGTGTCTAAATGTTGTTGAGCAAACATCAAACGTGAACAAGCGTTATATTTCAACCGGTGTCATTACTTTCCATTGCATTTTGCAACTCTCTTTCTTCATGTGTTCAATACTTTTGTTCCTGACTAATTTCTCATTATTACACAGGTCTTAAAGAGGACCTGTCACCCCCACCCCCATGAATTAGAAACTAAGTCCAGCACTGAATGCAGTATGTCTGCTGCATTCAGGCAAGGGGTCCCCCATGTGTCTGTGGGGCTGCTACCCCCATATATATGCTTATAAAACCTTACAGTAATTTTCCATGGAGGCGGGCCCATGTGCTTGAGCCACCTCGTCCAAGGGGGCATTTCACGCCCCCTGCACCTCTGTGCCGCCCATGTCCTCGCCGCCTCTCTCCTGCCATTCATGAACTCCTCCGGTGATGTCCTCTCCTTTCCCCGCCCTGCTCCGTGTTATGCTATGGATCAGGGCAGGCAAAGGAGCCGACATCAGAGCAGGAGGAGGGACAGGCATTCTGATATTGGCTCCTTTCCCTGCCCTGCTCCATAGCACAATACAGGGCAGGGCGAGAAATAAGAGAGTGTCATAGCGGGAGGTGGGGCATGAGACCTCAACCTCGCTCTGCACTTGTGTCAACATCACAATGACGTGCAGAGCGAGGAGTTCATGAATGGCAGGAGCGAGGTGGCAAGGACAGAGGTGCAGGGGGTGTGAAATGCCCCCGTGGACATGGTGCCTGCAGCACAAGGGCCCGCCTCCATGGATTTTTACTGTAAGTTTTTCTAAGCCTATATATCAGGGTAGCAGCCCCACAGAGCCATGGGGGACCTCTTGCCTGAATGCAGCAGACATGTGCATTCAGTGCTGGACTTAGATTCTAATCCATGGGGGGTGTGACAGGTCCTCTTTAATTTATGGCCATCTATGGCTTGATTTCTTTGCTGTGTGGATTGGATGGGTTGGTACTGACACCTTGTGAGAAATTCACGTCAATAGCACCTTTAGAAATATGTTTACTTTGAAAATTGTTCAATATTTACTTCACCCGCTATGTAATGTGACAGCACCAGGTAAAAGTGCTTAATAATGTGTATATTTCACTCAGGTTTTTGTCTTATACTGAGTGGTAAAAAGGGAACAATGTATCTACCTAATTTATACAGTCACTCTAGGTTTCTACAGGCAAAAATAGAAGTCCAGCGACCATATAGAAACCAGTAGAGATAGATTTATTAAGACCTGCTTCTTTATTGAATCCAAGTTAAAATAATAGGTCAGGCATAGTGATGAGCGAGTATGCTCTGCGCTGCTCGGTACTCGCACGAGTATCCCGGTACTCGGGATGCTCGGCGAGCACCGAGTACCGCCGAGATGCTCGGACTGCTCGGTAATAATAAGCGATCTGACACACGTACACAGCTCCCTTCAGTGCACACAGTGAGCTGGCACCTCACAGAGAGCAGATTCATTGTTGGGATCCCTCTGGGGGCCACAGCAAGGTGTTGTATGTTGCAGCAATTTCAAAAAGCCCCCCCTCCCGCCCTTTCCCAGCAATACTCGTTTTATAACCGGAAGTCTGTGGGCGGAGCCTGTCACTCATTGACTTACATTGGGCTCGGTGCTCGGCCGAGTACACGAGTATCTTGAGATGCTTGGCCAGAGCACCGAGCACCCGAGCATTTTAGTGCTCGCTCATCACTAGTCAGGCATCAAAACACCCAAGAAAAAAAGCAAAACAATGCAGAACATCCATGACTAAGTCACTGCAGAAATACATTTTTTTTGGTGGTGGTGCTGGTGAGGGGTGGGGGGGATGAGGGGTTGCATTTTTTTCTTGGGTCTTTTCATGTCTTACCTATGACTTTAACTTGGAGTCCATAAAGAAGCATGTATTAAATTTAACCTGGAACCTAGTTTATGCCACCAAACCCATTACTACCTGTCCCTGCAGCTTCCTAGTACATCCCTAATCATCCCTGTTTGAGCTAAATGTGAGGTATAAATGTGGAAGAAAAGGCGATTGGTGCCTTACATTTTTCCTCTGTTCTGACGGCATTCCTAGACGTGTGGGCGAGCCAGTTGGCAACAGGTGGGTGTTCTCTCCGAGTCCATTCTTTCCCCCTCACTCCTTGTTATCACGCCCCAGTCAGCATGATAATTCATTCAGAAGCATCCTCCCAGAGTTTGAAATTCCGTGGGCGGTGCCTTCCGGGTATGATGTCGTGGTCGCATCACTTCCGGTCCGGTGTATTGTGGGGGATTATCCGATGTTTGTGCCAGCTTCAGAATGCGCACTGCATATGCTCTGGAGTAAACCAGTATAGAAATACACCACCACACTGCGCAGGACTGGAAATGATGTGACTGCGGCGTCATACCCAGAAGGAATCGCCCTCCGAATTTCAAACTCCGAGAGCGCGCTTCTTATGAATTATCACACCCACCGGGGTGTGATACCAAGCAGTGACGGGGAATAATGGAACCTGAAAGGCCACCCACCCGTAGCCCATTGCTAACCCACACATTTAGAAACGCCCTGAGAACGGGGGGAAAATGTAAGTTGTCAATTGCTTTTTTTCCACATTTATACCTCACATTTAGCTCAGACAGGGAAGATTAGGGATATAATAAGAAGCTGCAGGAACAGGTGGTGATAGGATTGGGGGCATAAACTAGGTTCCCTTTATTAATACGTCAATCTCTACTAGTTTCTTTGTGGTCATTGGACTTTTAATTTTGTTTGTTAAATCCATTGCCTGGGCCAGGGCTTCTTCCATGCTGACAACTGAAACCACATCTACAAACTGTGACTGAGCCAATTTATTCTCTTCATTTTATGCCAGGTTTTTGAGATGATAGTGGCCAATCATCTGAACTACTCAAATATGTTTTAAAAAAAGCAGTGCGTGCGCAAACTGATGGCCGTCTGTGCTCCTAGGAAAACGGTTTGATTGAGAAGCTGTGCATTAGGTTAGATTTACACATCCTTTTGTCCACACATGGCTCAGGATGTACGGAGTGGCCAGAGGTCTCCTGACCCAAACTCAGGTCTATATATGAATATCTATACCTGACCAAGTAAAAGAAAGGCCCACCTCATAGAACAAAAAACCTTTAGGAAAACAGTGGGAATATAGCAGCCAAGGTAAAAATAGATATGCAAATGGTGAGTACAATATAGCAAATAGGAAAGGGATTAGTAAAAATGGAAAGAATACTGAAATAGTATACGGTACACAATATATCAGGAGACGTTCCAAGTGCAAAAGTGTAGATTGATAAACTGTAAAGTATAGTATCATAAGGAAATCCTAAGGGTGGAACAAGTAAGACAAAGGTGCTAAATTGAGTAATAAATGCAGAGCGTGGTATAAAGTTCAGAAACATGTGTGGGGAATACCCAAAGAGAACAACCCAACACGCATTTTGCATACTGCTTCTTCCAGGCAGTGCTGGTGAGTTCGGATCAGGAGACCGGTGGCCACGCCATGCATCATAGCCTGTGACAAGACCATGTTTCACACGGATATGTGAGAAGCTAGGATTGAAGACGTCTCAAGTAGCAAAAAAAAATTACGTAACCAAATCTTTGCAAGTTTTCAAAACAATTGACACCAAAATGCTTGCAAAATTGCTTTGATGAATCGAGGCTTTTGTGTATTAAATTTGTGCCTTCAATAAGATTGGATAATATTATTATCAAATGATGAAACTATAGAGTCTGGATTGTTTATAAGTTTACTTTACCCATATTCTAAGTGAGGACATATTAAATTAAATATTAATATTAAATCTCATCCCACTTATGACTCATTATGGTTATTTTTTCTTCATATCTAGTACAGATGATGCTGAATTTGATTGAACTTGATTAGACCTGGCAATGCTGATTCCTGAGAAACAGATGCCCCTTTCATTTATTCTTCACAAACCTTGGATTGTCTGTATATTAAATCTCTGAAAATTGATTTTGTATTAACAAAATAAAATATGTATGTAGCTAATGAAAATATGAAGTTTACAACAGTAATGTGTGTGCAGGTCTCTATACATTGCTAACATTATTCAAATAAGCATAAACACATAAAAAAAGCAAATTGGACATAATTTCACACAAAACACCAAAAATGGGCCAGCCAATGGGTAAACAACTTTGTTTCAAGCATGTGATGCTTAATCAAATTCACAGATGACAAGTAACATGTGTGGGCAACATGAAAATCACACCTGAAACCATAAAAAAGGCGACAAATTAACTTTGCATTGTGTCAGTGTATGCCACACTTAGCCTGGAGAACAGAAAGAGGAGAGGAGAACCTTCTGAGGATTTTAGAACCAAAATTGTTAAAAAATATCAATGATCTCAAGGTTAAAAGTCCATCAGCAGAGATCTTGATGTTCCTTTGTCAATGGTGTGCAACATAATGAAGACTTTTACAACCCACCATCTTCCTGGACGTGGATGGCAGAGAAAATTTGATGAAAGGTTGCAGCGCAGGATAGTCCGAATGGTGGATAAGCAGTCCCACTAAAGTTTCCAAAAATGCAAACTGTCCTGCAGGCTCAGGGTACATCAGTGTCAGCGCAAACTATACATTAACATTTAAATTAAATTATATGCTATTTAGATTTAGTGGGAGAAGTTTATGCTAAATCTGCCACATGTTATAGCCTGTTAATATAACATGTTATTTTTGTTGTGATGTTTAATGTGATAAACACCATCTGGCAGCATCACCAGCATTATTCAGAGTTTCTACTTTAGGATCCTAGTGCATTGCGAGTCATCCCATAAGCATTCCTGGATTGTAGTAGCAGCCATTTTAAGAGAGGATTCATGCAGGGCACATATGTTGTCTTCTGTTCCTGCATTGCTCTTAAAACTTAATTATCCTTGCTAAAGTATATTGCATACGGTGAAGGCACACTCTCGTCAAACTTGTGAGAGTGCAATGCGTGAAAAACTCGCATTGCACCCAGACCAATGTTAAACAATCTGTCAGGTCAGATTATTACATTTTTCCTCCATTGAACTTGCAAAAACTCACCAAAAATTAGCCAGGTCAAATATCCATTGCACCCAGCAACAAGCTGCCAACTCCACTGGGTGGTAACACAGATGTCTGAATACCGATGCTCAGTCCCCTGCAACCCAAGCAATGGGGGCGGTTGTGGCACCTGCGTCAAGCCATGCTAACAAGGAGGAGACTAGTGGTATCTATAGACATCAGGTCACCAAAAGAGCGTCAGTCACACACGTACATGTGAAGCATAGTGTCAGAGCCAAGCCTGTTGGTCACCCCATGCTATAAGGCCAGGTGGATGGCTCCGCACCAATACATGCTTCACAAATGACAGACGCCCCCCAGAGGGCTCAACCTCAAACTGCAAAAGGATAAAAGATGCAACAAAACACTATACATAAAAATGTGAGGTGTTAGTGGATTCTTGGGCCAAAATAATGTAAGATCGTAACCCACCGTCAAGGGCCCTCACGCTTACGAGTCCTAACCATATGTTAACCATATGCTTGTTTAGTGGAAAACCACCAAACATTAAAAACCACTGAAACAGGACATTAAACTCAGAAAAAACTCACCAAAAATCGTCCAGGTCAAATATCCATTGCACCCAGCAACAGGCTGCCAGCTCCACTGGGAGGTAGCACAGATGTCTGAATACCGATGCTCGGTCCCCTGTAAGCCCACCTGGCCTTATAGCATGGGTGTGACCAACATTGTGCTTCACATGTATGTGTGTGACTGATGCTCTTTTGGTGACCTGAAGTCTATAGATACCAGTCTCCTCCTTGTTAGCATGGCTGGACGCAGGTGCCACAACTGCCCCCATTGCTTGGGTTGCAGGGGACTGAGCATCGGTATTCAGAGATTGTAGCATGGGCTTTCCCATGCTGGTAAAATTAAGGGTACCGTCACACCCGGACATATCGCCGGCGATTTCATAGGCGACGTACGTGCGCGCGCCCGTTTTTGCGTGTCGCCCAAGGTCGCTGTCGCTTATTTACACGGGGCGACAACTCAGGCGACACTCAGGCAATGACCTGACCGGAAATTGCCTGAGCGTCGCCCAAGGCCCACGGGCGATCAAGTCGCTGGTGGCCGCTTGGCCGTCACACAGGGCAAGCACATTAGCGATGTGGGCGTAATTTTGAGCCGCATCTCGGAGATAGGCGTTAACATTATGTTGTGTGACGCCTCGAAGAAGTGTGATTGGTTGCAAACAAACATCAATGACTGTGTCTTAGTTCGCCGCGCCACATGGTAAAATATAAGCATGCATGTGCGTATTGGCTCGTAATGCATGTGCGTTAATTGCTAGATGCATTGGCGTGGCCAAAAAGGCAAAACACGGCGCTCGCGTGACGACTAATTGTGTAGTGAAGCCGTATTGTGGTTTTTAATGTAGTGTGTTGTGCTACTGCGTTGGCTAATAAAATCACTCTTGCGTTCTTGGTCAGGATAATATTGGAGCCTTGAAAGTATGTGTGTGCACATATATTTGTGTGTTTGCAGTTATGTGGCCCATATGTATTGATCACCTAACATTCCCTTGTCCATGTGTGTGCAGAATATGTGTAATATGGTCAATATAAATAAACACATTTTAGGACACAAATATGTACTTGTGGTATCGTGTCAACCTTCCTTACGTATAATGGTATGGGGAAAACACCGTTACAGGGGTAACAAATATTAATCTTATACATTCACTCACAAAAACACTTAACAAGGGTCCATGGTTTTAAAAACAGTATTGTTTATTTAATCACTGAACCAACAGGGTTCATAAAATCCAAAAGTACTTTGAAAAATCCCATAAAATTGGGTAACGTTTTAAAAACCCACACCACACGTGCGTATGAGGCTGGCCTTCTTGAGGTGCAGAGCTGGGATGGGCCCGCTTGTACTGCTCAATCAGATTGGCCAATTGGGACAGCTTCAACGCCGCTTCCTCATGGGCCGCCTCCAGTTCCTGCAGGGATGGGCCACTTACAGAGTATACAGAACATCAACATCAGCAACATGTTTAGGACACATAGCTGGTGTGTTTTCATACAAGTGTTTGCACTTACCAGGGGGCTGTGGACCCACAATTTGGGGGGGTGGGGATGGTGAGGGGCTTATTGCCCAGTCCACCGCTTGGCTTCTGTCATCTGTAATGAGATCAGCATATGTGTATTGGTATTGGCCCATAACAAAGGTCCGGACATTCCAATTATTGGCTAAAAAACCTGAAATACAGATACAGTGCACAGTATATTGACATTACACACACCTTCTTGGCCGTTTGTGGGCTCATCAGGGGACCACTGTGCCGAATTGACACCACTTGACATCTCTCCTTCCAAGGGTGGGGTGGGTGCAGCCCTTGGGGTCCCTTCGGAGCCGGATGGTCTCGGACTGCGGGGTGATGTGGGCCCTTGGAGATATGGTGGCGTTCCTGCCGGCGGTTGGCCTGGCGACCCTGGTTGGCTCTGTGGTGCTCCTACATCGGGGGATGGGGGATGCTCAGGCTTTCTGTCCCTTCCTGTTGAGGCAACAACATACTTAATCTCAATAACAGCATGGCCAGATATGTGGGGACTTAATAAACAGTGCTTTTTGAAGTTCATTAGGTCAGGTTGAGTGGGATTGAAAGAAGGCCAGGATAGGGCAACATTATGTCATATGTGGGTAGGGTAAACATATGACAATATGTGGCTAGGTAAAGTAGACATATAGGTTACAGGGGAATATAGGGTGTATGTGGATGTTGCAGGTAGATGATCCTGCAGCTGCAGAGTCATGAAGAAGCTTTCACATACATTGCCCCTATATATGTTGGGGTGTACAGTGGCATGTGCTGGCCTTCATATGTATTTCTTTACACAGAAGGGTATGTGTATGTTGTCAGGCTACTCACCACTCATCTGGGCAATCCTGGCACGCAGTTGGGTGATGCATCTGGGCGTTTTGTACTTAAGACCTGCGATCTTCTTGCAGATCTGCTTTGGGGTGCGCATAACCCCCAACCTCCTCTCCAACCACCTCTTCACCCTCATCAGGACAGCCTGCTTGTGGAGGCGTGGATGGGTGTGCTGCTCGTGACGCCAGTAATCCCTGGTGTCACATACATCAACCAGGATAAGGAGCTCAGGCTCCCCCCACACTGCAGCTCGCCTGGTGCCGCTATTTTACTATTCTGCAGGGAAAGAGAAAGCACCAGGAAGGTGGCGCTAAAAGATTGAGAACGTTATGGTGAATGAACGCACGGGAGAGATGTCACATGTTGACGGGGGCCCAGAGGCGCAAAAGCCACAGGATTCACTGTATGCTTGTTTGTCATATACTTTAAAGGGAACAGGAAGCGCACGATCAGTTCACTACATTGCGCTTGATGCACACATTAGTTGCGTCCATTATGTACAAATATGCGCTACTGATGTTAACCAGCAAGCGATGCTTGCAAGTCGCTTGCGGACATCATCTGCACTTGAACACACACAGCCGCAAACACATGAGGCCACAGCAATCGCTACTGTAAGTAAGTACGCTTCTGGTAATAAGCCTTTGGACGCACACATCATCAAATATGGCGCCGAGAAACAAGACGACCAATCGTAACGCTCGAGCTGCCACCAATCCACGCAGACCGCCAGAGGAATGGTTTAGGCGATGTGTGCTGTCGCTCTTAACATCGCTCATGAGATGTTACACAGAGCGATCAGCACACATCGCCCAAGAATGGTCGCCTGGTTTCAGAGCTCTGATGTGAAACCAGGCGACCACTCAGATGTGTCGCCCTCGCCCATTTACATTGGGCGACGCATTGGCGATGTCGCCGGCGACAGGCCACGCCTCAGCGTCGTCTGTGAAATCGCCGGCGATATTTCCAGGTGTGACGTTACCCTTAGAATAGATAGATAGATTAGATAGATAGACAGATAGATAGATAGAAAGATAGATTGTTTTAAGGCTTCCCATACTAAAAAATAGTAGCCCGCAGCCATCCCTGAAAATGGTGCCTTTATAAGAACTGCAATTTTCAGGTGCTTTACCAAGCTCTTCCAGCGGCCCTGGTGGTGGGTGGCACACTGGGTAATGACAGGTTAATACCAGCTTTGTTTTACCAGCTGGTATTAAGTCCAAAATTCTTAATGTCAGGCCAAGTTAGACCCGGCCATTAAGAATCTCCAATAAAAGGTTAACAAAAAGACACCACACATAGAAAAAATAGGAGTTGGGCCTACCTGTCTCCACTGTTGGGAGCATCATCCGGAAGTGGAAGGCTTATGGAACTACTGTTAGCCTTCCACGGCCTGGACAGCCTTTGAAAGTTTCCTCCCGTGCCGAGGCCAGGCTTGTCCGAAGAGTCAAGGCTAACCCAAGGACAACAAGGAAGGAGCTCCGGGAAGATCTCATGGCAGTGGGGACATTGGTTTCAGTCAATACCATAAGTAACGTACTCCACCGCAATGGTCTCCGTTCCAGACGAGCCCGTAAGGTACCTTTACTTTCAAAGAGTCATGTCAAGGCTCGTCTACAGTTTGCTCATGATCACTTGGAGGACTCTGAGACAGACTGGTTCAAGGTTCTATGGTCTGATGAGACCAAGATCGAGATCTTTGGTGCCAACCACACACGTGACGTTTGGAGACTGAATGGCACTGCATACGACCCCAAGAATACCATCCCTACAGTCAAGCATGGTGATGGCAGCATCATGCTGTGGGGCTGTTTCTCAGCCAAGGGGCCTGGCCATCTGGTCCGCATCCGTGGGAAGATGGATAGCACGGCCTACCTGGAGATTTTGCCCAAGAACCTCCGCTCCTCCATCAAGGATCTTAAGATGGGTCATAATTTCATCTTCCAACAAGATAACGACCCAAAGCACACAGCCAAGAAAACCAAGGCCTGGTTCAAGAGGGAAAAAATCAAGGTGTTGGAGTGGCCTAGTCAGTCTCCTGACCTTAACCCAATTGAAAACTTGCGGAAGGAGCTCAAGATTAAAGTCCACATGAGACACCCAAAGAACCTAGATAACTTGGAGAAGATCTGCATGGAGGAGTGGGCCAAGATAACTCCAGAGACCTGTGCCGGCCTGATCAGGTCTTATAAAAGACAATTATTAGCTGTAATTGCAAACAAGGGTTATTCCACAAAATATTAAACCTAGGGGTTGAATAATAATTGACCCACACTTTTATGTTTAAAATTTATTAAAATTCAACTGAGCAACATAACTTTTTGGTTTGTAAGATTTATGCTTCTGTTAATAAATCCTACTCTCGTTTGCAGTTTGAAGGCTCTAACTTATTTGCATCTTATCAAACCACCTAAATCAGCAGGGGGTTGAATACTACTTGTAGGCACTGTATATGATTAGCTGATTGTTTGACAGTGCAGTGAATATGCAATTAGCTTAATAGGCGGCAATGGAAGTAGCAGCTGGAGACTGGTAAGCCATATCTAGCTATTCTATCTAGCTACCATGTTAAAAACACATTGCACACTGACCACACTTGCACCACAGTCACACCACACTCATTGCTCTCTCACCACACTCGCACGACCATACGGAAAGCACACACATGACTGTCATGCATCAAAAAGCTCCGATTTACATGCATGCTAGTGTGCCTTCACCCATAAAAAGACTCCATCTGTGCATTTTATAATGTTAAAGTTTGTTGCTAGGTTACATAGCAATCATTTACAAAGGGTTTATGTCTTTTAGGAACTCATATGTCCACATGTAAGCATCTATTTTGCTTTTCCTGTACTGTATATTATCATAACTGTTTCATATGATATGCCCCATACTCATTTATGCTTTTGTATTCTTATAGTTTTAAACACACACAAACTCAAATACCCTGTTGACCATCAAAGTGTTAGACTACTGAAAAACCAGTCTGCTTATCTGGAATACAGGGAAGGTTTATGCTGCATTGCAGATTATACACCATGTCAACGTATAGAAGGCAGAATAGCTATGCCAGGAGACCCAGGAGGGCCCACTGCTGACACAGAGATAAGAAAAAAAAAACTAAACTGCAGTTTGCCAAAATGTACGTGAGTAAACCAAAATAAAAATTCTTCTTTTGGACAGATGATACAAAGATAGAGCTTTTTGGTAAAGCACATCATATTACTGTTTACCGAATACAGAATGAGACTTACAAAGAAGAGAACACAATACCTACAATCAAATATGGTGGAGGTTCAAAGATGTTTTGGGGTTGTTCTGCTGCCTCTGACACTAGCTGCCTTAACTGTGTGCAAGGTATAATGAAATCTATAGACAACCAAAAGATTTTGGGTCACAATGTAGTGCCCAGTGTTATGGGTTTGCATCCTAGATCATGAGAGTTCCAGCAGGAACATCATATTTCAAGAAGCTCCCAGGAATGGATGGAAACAAAGCGCTGGAGAGCTTTGAAGTGGCCAGAATCTAAATCCCATTGAAAATCTGTGCATAGATCTTAAAATTGTTATTTGGAGAAGGCACAATTCAAATATGAGAGAACTGGAGTAGTTTGCAAAAGAAGGGTCCAAAATTCCAACTAAGTGGTTTAAGAAGCTTGTTGATGGTTATAATAATAATAATAATAATATTTATTCATTTATATAGTGCTATTAATTCCACAGCACTGTACACACATCAGTAATGCTGTCTCTCTTGGAGCTTACAATCTAAACATCCTAGCAGTATGTCTTTACAATGTGGGAGGAAACTGGAGTGCCCAGAGGAAACCCATGCAAACACAGGGAGAACATACAAACTCCTTGCAGATGTTGTCCTTAGTGTCCTTGGTGAGAATTGAACCCAGGACCTCAAGACCCCAGTGCTGCAAAGGCTGCAGTGCTAACCACTTGAGCCACCGTGCCGCCGTAGTGCTATTAATTCCATAGCACTTTACATACATGAGTATAGTAAGTGATTGGCTGCAGTAATTTATTTCAAAGGGTGTGCAACTCAATATTAAATTGAGGGTGCCAAAATCAAACATTTTGTCTGGCCCATTTTTAGAGTTTTGTGTTAAATTATGTCCAATTTCCTTTTTTTCCCATTTTTTTGTGTTGTTCTAATGCACACAAAGCAAATACACATATATAAAATGTGTAATTGCAATCATTTTAGGCAGGGATGGACATATCATTGGTGCCACCTGTGCAGCTGCACAGGGCCATAGAGGTCCTTGCACAGGGACCCTTTTTTGTCTGTCTCCACCAGTGATTTTAGGGTAGAAATACTTAATTTCTGGAACAATTTCAATGGTGCCAAGACTTGTGGCCATAAAAGACTGAATCAGAAGTTCACTCTATACCTTTATTTGGATCCATCCAACGCGTATTGATCTCATACACTCCCTGATGAAGGAGCATAGCAGGCTCCGAAACGCGTTGGATGGATCCAAATAAAGGTATAGAGTGAACTTCTGATTCAGTCTTTTGTGGCCGCGCGGACCGACGACACATTGTCCCTGGAAAACTCTGGAATCTGACCACATAGCACGTGGAGGTGTGGGTCCAGCAGCAGCCGCTATTACATGCTTTCAATACTGGTTGTGTGTCACACAACTAAACCAGGTGAGCAGTGTTCATTACGGCTCTTAAGCCGCTGATTGTTAAAAAGATAAGACCCTATCTGCGCTTGCTTCCTTCTTTTAGTATATTTGTTAAGACTTGTGGCCATGCCTGTATAGTGCCCATCTCATGCATAAAAAAATAAAAATACTCTGAGCATCTTCCCCTCCCACGTGGCACAGTGTCCTCGTTTGTAGCCGGCGCAATGGCTGGCAAATGAGGTCAGTGTGAATGTTATGGCTACACATGACGTCACGGTCATGTGCCCCCTAACACAGGTACGCCAATATCAGCTGCTGCTCTTTGTTAGGCTAGTGACATGTATTGCCGTGAAGGAACCCAAAAGGTTCCTGTCTGTGCAGCATTGCATTGCAGATGGAATTGTGTTTTCATATGCAAATCCAGGTGAAGTAGGCGCTGGGACCAGGTCGACCTCCGGGGCTGTGATCATTACGCCCATGATCCTGTATATATAGTGCAGATCTCAAGTATTTAGTATTTGAGCTAGTTCTGTATAGTGTGATTACATCTCTGTGTGATTAGCATGACATTTATGATATTTGCTGTTGTTTTCAATTGTAGTTCTATTGTCCTCCCATAAATATTGGTGCACATACAACTGTAGCCAAGCATTTGTCATAACTAGTAATGAGCGAATACGCCAATGTTCAACTAACTCGCCCAAACTTTTTTTTTAAAGTTCGGGTTCGGGGTCGAAAGTGGCTCGAACTTGAGTCTGGACCCCAAACTCAGAATGTAAAGTTATGGGATGGGGGTTAGAAGGTTGTAAAAGAAAGAAGATAGTTATTAAACAGCATTATACTTATCGGCGTCCACCCGCTTGTACTTTCGGGGCCACTCATTAACTTCCTGGATATTCACTACAGAGGGACCCAACAACCAACCACAGATGCTGTCACAAAGTATTGGAGCGCCAAAACCACAATGTGGTTTTTGCCGTAGATTTCTTGCTCTTTTGGTGCAATTTTGGCACAAAACTGCATGCATTGTGTTTAATGTGTTCATCTGCATCTCCTGGCCCTAAAAAAGCACTTAAGCCACAACGCGGTTATTGCTGCAGATTTCATGGTTTTTTTGGTACATTGTGTTCAATGTGTTCATCTGCATCTCCTGGCCAAAAACAGCACCAAACCCGCCACACAGTTTTTGCTGCGTACTTCAAGCATCTTTGTTGCAATTTTGGTACAAAACTGCATGCATTATGTTCAATGTGTTCCTCTGCATCTCTTAGCCCAAAAAAGCACCAAAATCGCAACACGGTCTTTGCTGCGGATTTCATGTTTTGTTGGTGCAATTTTGGCATAAGACTGCTTGCATTGGGTTCAATATGTTCAACTGCATCTCCTGGCCCAAAAAAGCACAAAAAACGCAATATAGTTGAGCCCATTTTATAAAATTATTCCTTGAAATTATAAAAAAAAAAAAAAAATGATGTGGGGCTTCACCAAATTTTTGTATGCCAGCCAGGTACAGCAGGCAGGTACAGGCAGCCCCCCTACCTTTAGCTGTCTATTTTTACCTGACTGGAACTAAAAATATAGGGAAGCCCTTTTTTTAATTATTTCATGAATTTCAGGCCTTGGCATGGCGGTGGGATGCGGGGAGTATAAGGTTACATTCACACACTGCGTATTTTTTGCATAGTTCTGCATTTTCCTGCGTATTCCTGCTTTTTTCCTGGACTTTTGCTGCGCTTTTTTAGGCGCTGAAAAATGTAGTGAAACGGAATTCTGTATTTGCAGTGCAGCAAATCCTATGGGTTTTGCAAAAACCCATTCACATGCTGCGTATTTCTGCTTTTTTTTACGTGCATGCTTTCACTGCAAAAGTGCGTGCGTAAAAAGAATACACATGTCAATTATTTCTGCTTTTTACTCTACGGTTTTCCATTGCCCACATGATAAAATGGGCTCAGAAAAAGCGCGCAAAAAAAAGCAGACAAAAGTGCACTACGTGAATGCAACTGCACTTTTCTAAAAGTATGCGCGTAAAAAAGCGTAACTGCAGAAAAAGAGCAAAAAATATGCAATGTGTGAACGTAGCCTAATACATATTTTCTTTATTTTTAAAGCACGCCTGAACCCAAACCCGAACTGTAACACAGACTTCCCAGGAAAGTCTGTGTGAGATGTGTGCCCGAACACTAGGTGTTTGGTACAGGCCCCGAACCTTACAGTTCAGGTTCACCCATCACTAGTCATATCTATACCAGTATAGAAATCATCTGATACAATTCATATTGTGTAATAAGCAAATGAATTTGCCTTTGTTAACATTCAGTGTTGGATTGGTTTTTGGGGTACAATAAAGTGATATTTATTGGAAAATTATTCTAAAAACAAAAATAATACTTATTAGTAAAGGGACAAAATTATTTAGCTTATAGAAAATGTGGTCAATGTAATAAGTGTCACTGTGACATATAGACTGATATATTGCATGGCCTGGGTTTTGCGCATTTTCCTTAAAAGTGTTACATCACAACTTAAAAGTTGGTGGGATTCGTTTGCTGAATGTTACATTTTGGAATGTTCTATTACATTGCTTCCAAATGAGTAACAATTGTTGGCAAAACAACATTCTCCATCTGCTTAGCAGACTATGTTAACATGTTAAGTGCTAGAGATTAGAAAATGAGATTCTATTGTAGCTCAGACCTAGTGTCACAGATCTGATAAAACAAAAGAACAAAATGTGATATCTAGGATACCTTGCTCCATTATATATTCATATCATACTTTCTGTTACGGATGAACATGTATAGTCATTTGGAAACTCAAGGTCCTGTCTGGGAAAATATCAATTAAACTGATGATTGGAGATGAGTAAATCAATCCGTAGAAGATTGATTTTGAGTACAAATTTCCAGAAAATCGCTGTTCTGTACAAAAAAAAAATCTTGCCCAGCTCGAATAGGCTAACGTCATTTTGCATTGCTACACAGTCCTCCTCATAATGTCTGGCACGTATGATATCGTATGGATTATCATACCTTGTACTGTGGTGGTCATTATCTGGGCGATTCCCAGAGGGCCATGCTTTGCACAGCAAGGTTGTTTTCAATCAACACAGTCAGAATGGGTAAGTCTCTCTCACCTGTGGAGTGTATGCTTTTATGGGCAGATGGGTCATATCACTCACTTGTAGAGTGTAAGGGTACTTTCACATTAGCGTTTATTTGAAAACGCGGCAGATGCGGTGAAAAAAGCGCATCTGCCGCGATTACCGCATACCGGCTGCACTTGCGGCACGGTTGCGGCACAGTTGCGGCAAGCCCCATACAATGTATAGGCGGGCTTGCGGCAAGTGCAGTTTTGGCACTTGCGGCAGGAGCGGCCATGAAAAAATCCGCGGTCAGCCGCGTTTTTTTCGCTGCCGCAAGCGCCGAAACCGCACTTGCCGCACCTGCCGCAAGCCCGCCTATACATTGTATGGGGCTTGCCGCAACTGTGCCGCAACCGTGCCACAAGTGCAGCCGGTATGCGGTAATCGCGGCAGATGCGTTTTTTTCACCGCATCTGCCGCGATTTCAAATAAACACTAATGTGAAAGTACCCTAATCTCTTATGGTCACCTGGGTCCTTGTTCTCTCTCTCTCCTTCTCTACATATATTTTCTGAGCAATACCATTTTTACAGTATTTACATTTTTTTTATTTTTCTTTCCGTAAATTCATATCTTGGGGGAAATTCAACAAAGTCAGTGATTCCCAATTTCAAAAATCTGCTCATCTCTACCTACGTTATCTCGCTTTGCCAGCTGACACTGCTGTGAGTATACCAGCTATTGAAGGGAATCTGTCACCACATTTGGCCTATTTAAACTAGTAAGGGGCCTTTCACACTTGCGTTTTTTTCCTGATTTGGAAGATCAGGCAAAACCCGATTCGTACAGTATTTTGCACATTCACTTTAATTTTGTCAGGTAGAATCTTGTTGCTTCATGTTTTCTCCTGAAATCATTAAAGAGAATGGGCAAAAAAATGAATCATGCAAGAAACAGGTGTTTTCCTGATCTTCCAAATCAGGAAAAAAACGCAAGTGTGAAAGGGCCCTAATATGGGCATACAGGTGATAGACCGTGGAAAATAATCACACCTGTGTGCCTCATATCAGATGCTTTGTTGTGGATTATTTTCCGCAGTCTTTAACCTGTATGTCCTTATTAATAGTGTACATAGGCCAAATATGGTGAGATTTCCCTTAAGTAAATACGTGTTCATGGTACTGCAGCCTGATCAGTCTGAATGCACCGCCATCTGACCAGTCATAGTAAACAACCGCGTCTCAAAACATAACACCAAATCATCAGGGTTCTGCACTCTTTGCTATTTATAAGTTATCTGACCTGACCTTTGGTCTGTGGGCTGCCCTTACCTTCTTAGGCTATATGACAACGCTGAGTATTTGCATGTGGATTTTTCTGCATCAAATCCGCACCTTGTGCAAAAAAAAAACCGCACTACAAACACGAGGCGAGTTGGTATATTTTTGGTGCGGAAATGGTGTGGAATTGGGCCTGCAGATTTCTTAATGCATTCTATAAGTGGGAAGGCTGGAAAAATGCTGAAAAATCAGCTGCAATAATTGACATGCTGTAGAATTTTCCACTGCCAAATCTGCACCTTTTCTGCAACGGGAATAATGCTTCATTTTATTTATATTCTTTTGGCAGTCCTCCTATTTAATGATCGGAACACACTAGGGCTTTGAAGAGGCAAAGACGGGGTGTCATATCTTAATCTAAAAAATGCCAATCTCCGCCACATGTTAGGGTCAGGGTATTGGCATAATAATGGTTAGCGAACAATATATCATCCCCCTTTAGAAAAAGTATGGCACTAGAAATGTAGAAACTTAGCACTATTGCTTGTAACAAGCAAGCACACGAACACAAATCTCACCTTTTTTTTTTTCTGCAAACACATTTGCGTTGACTTGTTTCTGCTTTCTAGTGCATCAGGAATGAAGAAAAGAAAGTGTACTTATAATTTAAATACAGAAGGACAAATGCCAGCTACAAATTATCACTGGGCCATCACCAGGGCCGTATTTGGAGTTTTTGCTGCCCTAGGCACTGTCAGCAGTCGCTCCCCCCACTCCCCCATCGCACCCACCACCCGTCGTACCCATCTCCCATGCACATCCATCCCAGCACCCCCCCTCCCGTCTCCCATGCACATGCCAGCACCCCCTCATCTCCCATGCACATCCGTCCCAGCACCCCTCGTCTCCCATGCACATCCGTCCCAGCACCCCCTTCTCCCATGCACATCCGTCCCAGCATCTCCCGTCTCCCATGCACATCCCATCACCCCGTGCTATGCACATCCTTGCCAGCACCCCCCAGTCTCCCATGCACATCCATCCCAGCACCCCCCCATCTCCCATGCACATTCCAGCACTCCCCCTGTTCTCCATGCACATCCATCCCAGCACCCCCATCTCCCATGAACATCCCAGCACCCCCGTCTCTCATGCACATCCATCCCAGCACACCCCTCCCGTCTCCCATGCACATCCCAGCACCCCCTCGTCTCCCATGCACATCTTCCCAGCACCCCCATCTCCCATGCACATCTGTCCCAGCATCCCCCCGTCTCCCATGCACATCCCAGCACCCCCTACAATGCAATCCTTCCCAGCACCCCTCAGTTTCCCATGCACATCCATCCCTGCACCCCCCATCTCCCATGCACATTCTTCCCAGCAACCCCCGTCTCCCTTGCACATCCCAGCAATCCCCCGCCATGCACATCCAGCACTCCCCGTCTCCCATGCATATCCCAGCACTTCCCCTGCTATGCACATCCCAGCACCCCCCTGCCATGCACATCTTTCCCAGCACCCGTCTCCCTTGCACATCCCAGCACCCCCCTGCCATGCATATCCTAGCACTCCTCACTGTCCCCATGCACATCCATCCCTGCAACCCGCCCTCTGCCTCCCATGCACATCCATCCCATCACCCCCACTGCCAGCCATGCACATCCCAGCACCCACCCCCTGCCTGCCATGCACTGTGATGCACATCCCAAATCCCAGCACTTCCCCCTGCCATGTGCATCTCACAGTGCACACCGCTCTACCCCTTGGTCCCCCCGCTTCTTCGGCTCTAAGGCGCCTTACCTGCTCCCACCTCCAGGCAGATCCCGCAACGTCTTCTCTTATCTCCCGCGCTCTGTAGACATCGGCTGTGTGGTGACTCATCACCTGCTGCCGCGAGCTGTGACCCTGCAAGAGCGCGTGGCTGGATGTCAGGGCGGGGAGCCGAATGGACTCCACTGACCCCGGAAGTGCAGGGACATTCACATTAATTCGCAATCGTGCCTTAAAGGCACAATTGCAAATGAACGTTGCGCCCCTGGGCCCCCTCCAAAAACACTCTGAATATAATAAACAGTTTGGAGGAGGTAGGGTGATTAAAAAAAAAACAAAATAAAAAACAACTTTTTTTTAACTTGCCCCTGGTGCCGCCCACTTGACACCTGGCGCCCTAGGCACGTGCCTACGGGTGCCTAATGGTAAATGCGGCCCTTACTACTATTCTGCAAAGTGTAAAGAAGAAAGCAGAACACCATTTTTGGGTTATTAAAATTATTTGATTTCAGTGGGATCTGTGCATTTCATAAAATTGTAATGTGTATTTAAAACGTGAATATAGAAAAGAAACCTATGTGAATACCTGTAGGTGTTCTGAGCAATGTTCAGTACTATTTAAATCCAGAAGTAATAAATATGCTTGTTTGAGTTATTTAACACAGCTTTTCAATAAAATTAGGTTATCTGGGCCCCCAAAAATGGTTGTATGATATATTTCTATTTTCTTTTTATTACATCTCATAGCTTTCACTAGTTAAAATATCTGTCAGTGCTTTCTAGCATTTTGGAATCCACCCTCTGATGAACATCTGCCATAGCCAAAGGTCGCTGTTCGGGGGAATTAATTGTACCAGGGGAGATAAAACATCCTCCCTAATCTGATTTACAATATGAAAAAAAAGAAATGATGTATTATACAGTATGTAAAATATTACACACCCATATAGGCACATCCTTATAGCTTGTAGAATGACACAATTTTGTAAACAAGGGAGGGATATGTTTATATGAAGACAAAATATCTATGGTTACTGTAGAATAAAATAATGCATATAAAGTGTCGAGAAGGTTATATTAATTTTTATATTAACTTAGTTCAAAAGTTAATAAAACTATCATTGTGCCAATTGGACATATCAAGATTAAGGAATAGGTTAGCTGTGAATTATTCCATCTACTTACATAATAGATCCGTCCAGTCATCGACTTCTGATGTCCTATCACTTCGACATGCCCACCATATTTGGACACCTAAGTGATGGGTATGCAAATATAGGGCCCGCTAGCGGTATTGGCCTCTTTCATTATACCACTAGTGACAATGACAATGACAGACCCGCAACCCAGCAAACGACGCCGCCGCATACGATGCACCTGCTTCCATCTCCGGACATCCCCACTTCAGACACCGAGCCACTGTACATGAATGAATAACTGGACCTGCGCACACCTGACACGCATGCCCAGTTACTCATGCTTCTTGATGACTGCCGTGCCTCACATGCATTCCACAGTGGGACACATAGGGCCAGAAGGGGAGGAGCCGATGGGGAGAAAAGAAAGATTGCATTCCACTATGGAAAGCAAAACCCAGAAGTAAGCAGGAAACAAGGGAGACAGTGTTCCACAGTGGAAGGCAAAGAGACACAGACAGGTCACTCGAGGTCACTCGACGTCAGTTCAGATAACCATGGTAATCATTATGGACAGTGGTTACCATGGTTATCTGAGCTGTCCTCGGGTGACCTCAGTGAGTGCTGTCTGTGCCTCTTTGCATTCCACGCAAAACCATGAATGCAAAACCAGGATGTAAGCAGGAAACAAGGGGAGACAGTGTACCACAGTAGAATGCAAAGAGGCACAGACAGTACTCACTGAGGTCACCCGTGGACAGCTCAGGTAACCATGCTAATCACTAACCATAATGATTACTATGGTTACCTGAGCTGTCCTTGGGTGACCTCAGTGAGTCACCACTTACCCGGCTGCACCTCTTGCTCTCATTCATTCTCAGAGGACGAAGTGACAGGACACTTTTTTCTTCACTTCAGCCTCCATTAAAGCAGAGTTCAGATTGCGACGTGGCCGGCCGAGAAAAGACATTGCAGACAATCGTGGATGGGTATGAGGGAGTAATAAAGATGGACTCAAGATATGTGTTTGTCTTTTTTGTTATAATATAATTTTTTTTCTCTGCGTGTGTTTTTTTAACCCTTTACTTTACGGATTGGTAATGGGTGGGTATCAGAAGACGCCTGACATTACCAATACAGGGCTTAATGACAGTTGTCAATCATCAGCTACATAAACCACTTCATTACCCAATTTACCACAGGTTACCAGGGCTACTGGAAGAGCCCGGTAAAGCGCCAGGAATTGGCGCTTGTACTGAATGCGCTAATTTCAGTGGCAGCTGTGGGCTATTGCCGGTCAGAGCAGTGAATATTCATGAGCATTCATGCGCAAACAGTGGGGGAGAGACAGCCGCTGCCCCCAGCACTACAGAGCCTGCCCTCATCATGACATCAAGGCCCTCCTGATCCGATAACATCGGGCCCACATCTAGTAAGATATAAACCTTAAAGACAAATGGGACCATCTTTATTGGATCTTTTTTAGACATATTTTCAAGAGTTAATGGTGCTGACATTATAAAAGTACTCACATTAAAATTTGTATGGGCTAAACCCATGGAAATGTGTATGTAGTGTAGGTATATTAATATACTCACCGAATGCGGTATTCACCAATACCATTGCCATTCTGGTCATCTTTTGGGTCTGCAGTTCCAACTCTCTGCTCACAAAATGCTCTGTGTTTAAGAAGAAGTTGCTATTACAATGTTAACCTATAAAGCCTTGTTCTGATGTTTACAGATGTCAAATTGATCTAGCAAAGCAGTCATTTTCTGAAATACGATATTTTCCAGACTATAAGGCGCATTGGACCATAAGACACACCCATTGGTTATAATGTGGTTCTAATTAACTGTTATGGGGGTTGAATCTGCTGCTGACACTGTATGGGAGTAATTTCCACATCCTGGGCCCCTCCTAGGTAATATATGTCCCCCATCCTGGTGTATTTCATCCTCAATACTAGTACATAACTCCCCATCCTGGAGATGAACCCCATTCTGGTATATGTGCCCCCCTCCCCTCCCTTATCTCGGAGATGATCTCCACATCCTGGTAAATGGCCCCCATCCTGGAGATGATCCTGCATCCTAGTACATGGTCCCCCATCCTGGATATGATCCTTCATCCTGCTACATAGCAACCTTATCCTGGAGATGATCCCCCATCCTGGTACATGGCCCCCCATTCCAGAGATGATCCCTCATCCAGGCACTTGCCCTCCCATCCTAGAGATAATCCCCCATCCCGGTAAATGCCCCCCATCCTGAAGATGATCCGCCCTCATTCTGTCACATTGCCCGACATCCTGGAGATGGGGGACATTTATACCTGGATGTGGATCATATATATGAGGATGAGCACAGGATAAAGACCATATATATCAGGATAGGGGACAGATATACCAGGATGGAGACATATATATCTGGATGAGAGACATTTATGCCTGGAGGGGATCATATATATTAGGATGGGGATCATATATATCAGGATACAGATATATATACTAGGATGGGCCCATATATATCAGGATGAGGAACATATGTATCAGAATGGGGACATATATACCAGGATGAGGAACATATGTACCACAGAATGGGGAAAAATATAATAGGATTAATGCACAATGAAGGGGGAAGGGGCAATTCATAAGTCTTTATAGGATTTAGAATGCTACAAGGCCCATTCATCTTATCAATGGTGAGTGAGGGGTGGTGCAGGTCCAAATTTTGCACTGAGGCCCATCGATTATGCCACTGACCGTAAGGCAATTTTGCACCTTCCTAAACTGTAAATATATTTCTAAAAGGTAACAAAAATAAAGTGGAGTCTTTAAAGAGTTTGAAGTTTGTACTTGCAACCACATATTTGTCATTTAAACCCCGAAAAATGCAAACTTCCCTCAAGTAAAAAAAACATACAAAATTGGCCGTTAACTAGGCATTTGTAGTATGTTTAGGAATTGTTCTAAATTTTCCCGAAGCTATAACTACAAAGTGCCCAGACACTGGCGTCCCATACAGCAGCTAGGCCAGCCTGCTGTGTCAAAGCTGTAGCAAAGGTGAGCTGTAGTTCTGCCACAATAATGGCATCCACATACTACAGTCATGGCCATAGGTTTTGAGAATGATACAAATATTAATTTTAACAAAGTCTACTGCTTCAGTTTTCTATTGGCAATTTGCATACACTCCAGAATGTCATAAAGAGTGATCAGCTTAACAGCAATTACTTGCTAAGTCAATATTTGCTTAGAAAATGAACTTTAACCCCCAAAACACATTTCAACATCATTGCAGTCCTGCCTTAAAAGGAGCAGCTAACATTGTTTTAGTGATTGTTCCATTAACACAGGTGTGGGTGTTGATGAGGACAGGGCTGGCGAACAATCAGTCATGATTAAGTAAGAATGACACCACTGGACACTTTAAAAGGAGGCTGGTGCTTGGTATCATTGTTTCTCTTCAGTTAACCATGGTTATCTCTAAAGAAACACGTGCAGCCATTATTGCACTGCACAAACATGGCCTAACAGGGAAGAGTATCACAGCTAGAAATATTGCACCTCAGTCAACAATCTATTGCATCATCAAGAACTTCAAGGAGAGAGCTTCCATTGTTGTCAAAAAGGCTCCAGGGCGCCCAAGTAAGACCAGCAAGCGCCAGGACCGTATCTTAAAACTGTTTCAGCTGGGGGATCGTACTACCAGTAGTGCCGAGCTTGCTCAGGAATGGCAGCAGGCTGGTGTGAGTGCTTCTGTACGCACTGTGAGGCGGAGACTCTTTGAGCAAGGCCTGGTTTCAAGGAGGGCTGCAAAGAAGCCACTTCTCTCCAGAAAAAACATCAGGGACCGACTGATATTCTGCAAAAGGTACAGGGAGTGGACTGCTGAGGACTGGGGTAAAGTCATTTTCTCTGATGAATCCCCTTTTCGATTGTTTGGGACATCTGGAAAACAGCTTATTTGGAGAAGAAGAGGTGAGCGCTACCACCAGTCTTGTCTCATGCCAACTGTAAAGCATCCTGAAACCATTCATGTGTGGGGTTGCTTCTCAGCCAAGGGAATCGGCTCACTCACAGTCTTGCCTAAAAACACAGCCATGAATAAAGAATGGTACCAGAATGTCCTCCAAGAGCAACTTCTCCCAACCGTCCAAGAGCAGTTTGGCGCCCAACAATGCCTTTTCCAGCATGATGGAGCACCTTGCCATAAAGCAAAGGTGATAACTAAATGGATCAGGGAACAAAACATAGAGATTTTGGGTCCATGACCTGGAAACTCCCCAGATCTTAATCCCATTGAGAACTTGTGGTCAATCATCAAGAGACGGGTGGACAAACAAAAACCAACAAATTCTACCAATATGCAAGCATTGATTATGCAAGAATGGACTGCTGTCAGTCAGGATTTGGTCCAGAAGTTGATTGAGAGCATACCAGGGAGAATTGCAGAGGTCCTGAAGAAGAAGGGTCAACACTGCAAATATTGACTTGCTGCATTAACTCATTCTAACTGTCAATATAACCTTTTGGTACTCATAATATGATTGCAAGTATATTTCTGTATGTGATATAAACATCAGACAAACACAAATAAAAACCAGATGGCAGCAGATCATGTGAAAATATAAGTTTGGTGTCATTCTCAAAACTTTTGGCCATGACTGTATATACTACTACTAAAAGTTTGCTAATTCTATTATAACCTAAGAACAAATGTTACAAATGTGGCAAATAGAAGTCAATGCAAGCATTTGCTTATTGTTAATTCTTCTTTCCTACAATCAGAAGGCAGCACAATACAAATGGGTGTATGCCATCAGAAAATATTATATTCAATAAATCATGTTTTCTGTTAAATCCAGTTTTGGTATTAACTTTAATTTTAACATTAAAACAATAGATCTAATTTAAGATTCCTACTTCTTGTTGTAGACATTAGCAGCAATAAATAGATTCAGACCCTATCTTTTGTACAGAAACCCTCTGGGTTTGTAACTTGTAATTTGTTTATTGTAATCTTGTCTATGATGATAACGAGACTGGTGAAAGGTCGTTTGCACAGATCAGATATTGAAAGTCTAGCTTACATTCTTATGTCTAGAGTGAAAATTGCAAAATTTCTAATATGGCATCCTGAAGAAAAAACAAAAAATCATAATTGAAAAGACAAAATTACTTAAAGGGTCAGTAACTGACAAGAGCTGTATCACACCTATCTCAGTGGATGGGCATGTGCACGGCTGCAATATGTTAAGATATTAAGAAATATGTGCTCTGCAATGAGGTCTCTAGCTGCATCCTACTTCTCTGAGCTTAATAGCAGTGCAAAGAGACTGACAGCACCCATCTAAGGCTGCTTTCACATTACGAAATTTGGATTACCGATGCTGTCCGATAAAAATCGGACAGCATCGGACCGATTTTTGCCCCCATGTAACCCTATGGGCATCGGACCAAATCGGATGTGCACTAAATGCCATCCGATTTGGTCCGATCCGATTCTGTCCGATTTTTTTATCGGTGCAAAAATCTGAGCCTGCTCCGATTTTTACACCGAAAATAAAATCTGACAGAATCGGATCAGACCAAATCGGATGGCATTTAGTGCACATCCGATCCGACCCGATCAATTTAAGATGGGGCCCTATGGAGAAGGGTCCGAGGAAACATCTGATGTCTCCTCGGACCCGATTTTACTGTACTGAGCATGCAGGAAGGAAGGGGTTAAAAAAAATAAAAAAGTTTATGCTCACCTCCCCCCGAGCCCCCGCCGTCTCCCGCCGTCTTCCTGCAGGCTCCCGGTGGCTCCCGCAGGCTCCCGGTGTCTGCAGAGGTCTTCTACTGCAGTATAGGACCTGCGGTGATGTCACAGTCACGTGACACCAGGTTAACATGGTGTAACCTGGTGTCACGTGACTGTGACATCACCGCAGGTCCTGAACTGCAGTAGAAGACCTCTGCAGACATCGGGAGCCTGCAGGAGCCACCGGGAGCCTGCAGGAAGACGGCGGGAGACGGCGGGGGCTCGGGAGAGGTGAGCATATTTTTTTTTTTAACGGAGGCTACGATTTTATGCCGGAATCGGATGCCTATTTGGCATCCGATTCCAGGCATCAGAAGAGAGCCGATGCTGTCCGAATTTATCGGACAGCATCGGCTCCCTTCAAAATCGTAATGTGAAAGTAGCCTAAAAAAACAAATAAACATCAGGGAGGATAAACCTGGAGATAACCCACATTGTATTCAGTGAGGAAGAGACATATTTCTTCACACATGTTAGCTGTACTCCTGACTGCTGACTTGGGTATGTGTGATTCTGCTCATGTCGGTTGGCACACAGATCTCTGTAGCTATATATCTTCAGTCTGAAGCCTGTACTGTTGCATACTTGGATGGGCTGAAATTAGAATTATATCAGGGACACCATTTATCTCATTCTTGGATAGCTCTTTTAAACAATACTTATTTTCTGATGACACATTCTCTTTAAGTGTTCCCTGACTTTGGGTATGTCACATTTTGCAAGCACGTGCTAATGTTTAACATTAGACTATATGGTCTTAAGCTATTCTGCATTTCAAAGAAATAGGAATGAATAAATCATGAGTAGCGTGATTAATAAATAAGACACTCTCATTGCTCTTTTAGCTGAATTCATTTATCTAAACTGTAGGCCACAGGATTTAGGAAATCCTCTCTTTCCTGACATCTGCAGACCATTATCAACAGTATTCAAAATACAAGTCAAAATCTCACATTGACCCTGTCTACTACTTATGAGCTGCAAAGGTGTAATAAAAAACCAAAAGATAGAATTTGTATACATGAAGGTCGTAAGGGAAAAATCTGACCCCTAATCTGGCAAATGCATATATATATTAGGGATGGGCGAATCTACTCGCTAGGACTCGTTACTCGGCGAGTAGTAAGGGACTCGCAGGACTCGGTACTCTGCGAGTTTCCCAGTGATTACTCGCACGAGTCCAATGCAAATCAATATCAATCCTAGTTTTGTCAGAAACGCTGACAAAACTAGGATTGCCATTGTTTGCATTAGACTCGGCTACTGGGCCAGTGATAGCAGGGAATCTCGCAAAGTAACTGCTGTTACATTGCGAGCCGAGTCCAGCTGTCTTCTCTGTGCAGGCCGCCAGCTCCAGGGTCCTAGAGCCCGCCTGCTCACAGACATGATGTAGCAGTGCTGAGATTGTTCTCAGTCTGCTCATTCCCTGTGCATAGACATCTATATCTATGCACAGAGGATGTAGCAGAGAGAACATCGCGTTTTGGACTACGTCGGACGGAAGAGGATTTTTTTAATTAAAGATGGAGTCCCTAATGGCTTTTTTTTTTTATTTCAAAATAAAAAATTTTCTCTGTGTTGTGTTTTTTTAACCCTTTATTGGAGATTCTTAGTGGCTGGGTCAAACGTGGCCTGACATTAAGAATCTCGGGCTTAATACCAGCTTGTATAACAAAGATGGTATTAACCCCTTTATTACCCAGCGTGCTACCGCCACCAGGGCCGCTGGAAGAGCGGGGTTCAGCGCCAGAGGATGGCGCTTCAATGAACGCGCCATCTTCTGGGGCGGCTGCGGGCTGCAATTTGCAGCGGGGGGTGCCCAGAAAGCTTGGGCATCCCTGCGCTGCGGATTCCAGCCCCCAGCTGCTTAGCTGTACCTGGCTAGACATAGAAATTGCGCGGAGCCCCACGCATTTTTTTTTAATTATTTCATGAATTTCAGAGTCAGAGTCTCAGAATTTCATGAAATAATTTTAAAAAAATGCGTGGGGCTCCGCGCAATTTCTATGTCTAGCCAGGTACAGCTAAGCAGCTGGGGGCTGGAATCCCCAGCGCAGGGTTGCCCAAGCTTTCTGGGCACCCCCCACTGCAAATTGCAGCCCGCAGCCGCCCCAGAAGATGGCGCGTTCATTGAAGCGCCATCCTCTGGCGCTGAACCCCGCTCTTCCAGCGGCCCTTGTAGCGGTGGCACGCTGGGTAATAAAGAGGTTAGGGCCAGCTTTGTATTATCAGCTGGCCCTAAGCCTGAAATTTATGGCGGTCACGCCAATATTAGACATGACCGCCATGAATTTCTATTAAATTGTTTTAAAAAAAACACAACACAAAGAAAATTTTTTTATTAGAATAAAAAAAAAAAGCCATTAGGGACTCCATATTTAATTAAAAAAATCCTCTTCCGTCCGACGCAGTCCAAAACGCGATGTCCTCTCTGCTACATCCCCTGTGCATAAATATAGATGTCTATGCACAGGGAATAAGCAGACTGAGAACAATCTCAGCTCTGCTACATCATCTCTGTGCACAGACATTCATGTCTGTACACAGGGAATGAGCAGACTGAGAACAATCTCAGCACTGCTACATCAGGCAGCAGGCGGGCTCTAGGACCCTGGAGCTGGCAGCCAGCACAGAGGAGAAAGCAGGACTCTTATCTGTGCGAGTTTCCCAGCGATTACAGTTGCAAAGTAAACGAGTCCAATGCAAATAAATGACAAAACTAGGATTGCTTCAGGCTGAAGCTTCCGAGACACATCTGCGATTTGTAAATCTCACACTACTCGCTATTACTCGCTTCCCCATTCATTAACATTGGACTCGCTAGACTCGCAACGAGTAACGAGTCCTGTGCTCGGACTCGCTAGAGTCAAGCGATTCCGAGTAATTTAGGATTCGCCCATCACTAATATATATGTTTCACTGTTATTCAATGCGAAATCATTGATATTATTTTTGTGCATTGCTGTTTTTTCTTAGCTGATCATATACATATTGGTTCTCATTAACATTTTTTGTCATCTCAATTGTTAGTGATGATTATTAGAATCTGAGAGTCATCAGTGGTTGATACATTTAATGGCTAATTGAAAAGATGGTAAGAAAAAGCAAAGCAAGCTTTCAAGACACTATGGCCTCTTCATCAGGATAATGCAATACATGACACAGGTGACATGAAGCATATAGTCATCTGTTGGGAGGGGGGAAGCGGCTTGCAGTAAAATCAGAATTCCGAGATAAGAGGCACAGACAGTATTATTGTCCTTTGATTAGTGGTTGGTCCAAGAACACAAATGAGATGGGGGTGAAACGGTTGTGATAACGGTTCACGTAAGAAGTGTCAAAGTTTTATTGTCCTCTAACTGGGGTTTGTTCAAAGATATGATACCCCCAAATGCCCTTTCAAAAAAGGCATGAATCCACGTGAAAAGTTCATTTCTGCTTTGAGTGCATTAAAGGTTGTT
Source organism: Allobates femoralis (assembly GCA_033576535.1). Taxonomy (NCBI): domain Eukaryota; kingdom Metazoa; phylum Chordata; class Amphibia; order Anura; family Aromobatidae; genus Allobates; species Allobates femoralis. Next base: position 171,357,154 of record JARQOC010000004.1, read on the forward strand.
ATCAATTTGTATTCCCACATTCTTCTCTCTCTCTCTGAGATTTGAAATTATTTTTAAAATGAGCAGCTTCATATCTGCTTTGGTCAGAGCTACAAAAGTGCTTGTCTACAGGTAGGTCCATATGTCTTTCTTTTATTGAATTGAAATGAGAATTCATTATTTTTCAGAATTTTTGTCCTGTCTCACCTACATACATACCACCTGTTGGACATTTGGTACATATACACCACATTGCTTGTGGTGCAACTGAAGTTACCTGGGTACTTGTAGTCCTGATCTGTGCTGGGAATATTTATCTTGTCTGTTGTCAGTATAAATGGACAGGCTTTGCACATGTTCTGGTTGCAGGGAAGAGTTCCTGTTGCTGTTGGAGAGGACAGGGAGATTCTGACAATGATGCGTTTTAGATTCGGAGGTTGTCAAAAGCACAAGAGTGGGGGATCCAGAAATATTGATTTTAGTAGGGCATCTTTTTGTATTAGTGGTTGCAGTTTCCATGCAGCTCCTCTTAACAACACCAGATTTGGATTGTAGGTGACTACAAGAGGAACCCGGTTGTTTTCTTCTCTAGTTTGTAATGCAGGCAATGATTCCTTGATATTCTGGTGGCTCTTGTAACCTGGTTTTCAATTGCTCTTGGATGGCAGCCCTGATTCAAAAAGGTCTTTCTGAGACCCTCAAGGTGATTATCTGTAGGAATGGAACATGTATGTTGGACGGTCAATTGTCTTCTTGGCTTCCGGTACAAAGATGTCTCTTCTTCATTGTTCTGTAGCTTTATGATGGTGTCCAGAAAGCTGATTTCAGTGCAGGAGCAGTTAAGTGTTAAGTTGATGATGGGGTGAAACTAATTAAACTGTTCATGGAACGTCTTCAGCTGTTTCTCAGACTCCTTCCAGATTATTAAAATATCATCAATATAACGGTAATAGGCCAGAGACCTGATAGGACAAGAGGATAAAAAGTCATCTTCAAGCTTGGCCATGAAAAGATTTGCATATTCTGGTGCCATTTTGCTTCCCATTGCTGTGACAGTCTCCTGTTGATATATGTTGTCGTCAAATGTAAAATAGTTGTACGTAAGGATGAATTTTGTAAGCTTCACCACAGAATCAGCATCAATCCATATGTTTTTCAGGAAGGTTATGCAGGGATTCCACATCCATGGTGGCGAGGATGGTTCCTTCTGGTAGAACCAGATGGTTCCTTGCTGATAGTTTATTCAATAGGTCAGTTGTGTCCTGAATGTAGCTGGGTTTCTCTTTTACCAGGGGTTTGAGAACACCCTCTACCCATCCAGAAATATGTTTATTGAGGAGGGTGCCCACACATGAAATGGTTGGATAGAGACAATCACCTTGAGGGCCTTAGAAAGTCTTTAAAGAACATTCTCGGTCAAGGAAATAAAATCTTAGTGAACCCCAAAATGTGACAGTAAGGGCACTTTCCACAACCTGAACCATCCCACCCAGATATACACAAAGATGTATTTTATTGTGGCGTTACTCCCTCGGGTCTTATCTAGATCAGGACACTGTTAACAAGATTTGGGCCAATGACTATATTGGTCATAGGTGTCTACCGATCAGCATATGTTTGATTGGGAGCAACGTGCTGACAAAAACACTATTGAATGCAAACCCAAATTTGCAAAAAATAATTAACAATTGGCTTTAAGCCGTCTTTGTTTTGGGCTGCGTAATGGGTCAAAAACACCCCGAGCAATGTTCAGAATTTTTTATTTACATAGATACCATTTATAATTCTTATAAAGCCCACAGGGGTTCAGCTTGATCAAAGTATGATAGTATGATGAAGAATTTAATCGCCACCTAGTACAATATTACAACCTTATCTTGGTTGGGGAGTAAAGGCTACTGACTCCTGGCTGCGTGTCATGATGTCGCAGAAGACTAGTCAGCTCTTTCATACCCTGTTCTCTGGCCTCAGATTCTTCGGCCTTTGCAATTGCAACATGAATGTTCGTTTGTGGAGGAAATCACACAGCGACAAAATGCCCCCGATCTTCATCAAAGGCATCAGCTTCCAAAGCAACTCCTTCAAAGGAAGCCAGAGACCCCGATGACTGTCTTCGCGATAGGTCCGTGGCTCAACAGATACCTTAATAAGGAGGTGGCTAAGCAGTTGCGTTTCGGTTTTCTTTCTTTTTTCATAACTTTCAATTTCACTAGACAGTCCTCTTTAGCTCTTAATTTGAAATCAGCTCGAGAACTCCCTCTTGTTCTATTGAGGAAACTAAATAAGAAAGTGTCTTTCAGGCATATTCGTGGTCCCTTTTGTTATCCCCTATTTTGTTACCTTCAGTTTACTCCTTTAGGTAATGTCCCGAAAAAATAGTCTGGTGAGTACCGCATAATTTACCATCTTTCTTACCCTATGGGATCCTCTGTTAATGATGGTATTCCTGTTATAGACGTGTCTGTATCGTACGTGATTTTTGATCAGGCAGTAGCCTTTGTTAGGGATGCAGACCTAGGTGCTTGGTTAGCTAAATCAGATATCGCTTCTGCATTTCCGCTTTTTTGGCTCCACCCGATTGCATCACTTACTTGGCTGCTTCTTTGACAGTTCCTACTTTTATGACGCATGTCACCGAATGGAATTTTTTTTTATCCCCTGTCATTATTTTGAGTTGTTTAGTTCGATTTTAGTATTGTTGATAAGGAGCGAATTATGAGTCTATCAACCATTATCTGAATTATTTTTTTTTTGTGGGCCCCTCTGATTCCAACGTGTTTTTTTAAATCTTAACCAAGTTTCTCATAGCAAAATTTGGAGTTAACCTGTCGGCCAAGAAAAAAGTTGGTCCAGTCACCAAGCTTTCTTTCCTCAGAATTGAAATCGATTCCATGGATATGGTTTTAGTCTTCCTCAGGAAAAAAAAATTGATAAGTTAATTTCCCTAATTGATGGTTTTACTTTACTTACTTTGGTCCAGATGCAATCCCTGTTGGATTTACTTACCTTTGCATGTCAGGTTATGCCAATGGCTAGAAGTTTTTCTGCTGTTTGTCATTGGCCACAAGGGGTTTGAGATGCCCACATCAGTAGAATCAGGATTTCCTAACCTCTCCAGGAAGATCTGGAGAAAACTGTCACTAATGAAGAAAAATCAGTGGCTGTCCTAGCTTCATTCAGCAAGAGCCCACAGCGTAGCACTCGCCGCATGTCACTGGAGAGTTGCATCATTCAAACATCCCTTTGGCGGATATTAGCTACTCACAAATGGCACCCTTACATAATCCAGCTGCTGTAGCATCTCAAAGAGAATGACCCAGATCGGCACACTGAATTTGCAGAATGGGCAAAACAAAAATTGAAACAGGACCCTCAGTTTACACAGAACATTATATTCAGTGATGAGGCAAACTTTTTTTGTGAATGGTGAAGTTAACAAACAAAACCACTGCTATTGTTCTGACATTAACCCATAGTGGAAAGATCCCTCCAACACTGTTGGAACAGAAAAACTGATGGTATGGTGTGGTATATGGGGTACAAAGATAGTGGGGCCATTCTTCATCAATGGAAACCTCAATGCCACTGGATATCTGAAATTGCTACATGATTATGTGTTGCCCTCTTTATGCACTGAAGATGGCACGTTCCCTGAGTATTTCCAACAAGATGGTGCACCACCACATTATGGGTGTCAGGTCCGAGCATTCCTACAAGAACAGTTTTCTGGAAAGTGCAGTGGTTGTTGTGGGCCAGTTGAATGGCCACCGAGGTGTCTCAATTTGACCCCTTTGGCTTTTATCTTTGGGGTCATCAGAATGCAATTGTCTATGCTGTGAAGATACGAGATGTGCAGCATCTGAAACAAAGGATACTGGAAGCCTGTGCTAGCATATCTTATGTGGTGTTGCTATCAGTGTGTCAAGAGTGGGAGAAGAGGGTTGCATTGACAATCCAACACAATGAACACATTTTATAAGTGGTCATAAACTTGTAAATAACTCATGAAAGAATTGTTCTCTTATGAAATTCTCAATAAATTTGATGTGTAACATGACCCTCTTCCCATTGAAAAAAATAAAATTGGATCCAAAAAGGCCAACTTCAAAATGGCTGCCATGGTCACCACCCATCTGGAAAAGTTTTCCCCCTCCAATATACTAATGTGCGAGGATGTGCCATATACTAATGTGAACAGGAAGTTGATATGACCAACCATTCCCATTTGATGTAGGTGTATCCATATAAATGACACACCCTGTATTATGCACCTGCGGGCTTAGCGGCACAGAATCGCTTATCCAGTCTTGCTTTCAATTTTACACTTTTAGGTTGGAATGACATTACAAAAGCATTCTTGATTACCCAAGCCACTAAGGGCTGGTGCAAGGCGCATACTCATATGGAGAACAGACAACCTATTTATTTTTCATTACTTAAGCATATTATAGATACACATATTCTGGTCTGTTCTTCTCACAAATCTGCCCTTTTATGTGCAGCTTATGGTTTAGCCTTTTTTGGGGCCATGCAGGTTAGTGAGCTGGTTCCGTTATCAGTCTCAAAGTGCGTTGGTCTACGAGAGAATGATGTAACCGTTTGTAATGGGAGTTTGCAGATTAGTATCTGTAAGTCCAAGGCAGATCCTATGGGACGATGCATATGGTTCATGTCCAGTTTGTCCCCTACAACTAGTAAATCATTAATTATCTCATCGTTTCCCCAGTCTTTTATTTTTTCCCTCATGCAGATGGGTCACCTTTGACAAGTTTTACATTTCTAGCTATGTTAAGGAGGATATTGCCTTCACTGCTTTTGCCCCCAGTGAGTTTGGTACGCACTCATTTTGGATATGTGCTAGTACTGAGTCTTGGCAGGCTGGTATGGCCAATGAGGAGATACAGCGGATAGGCAGGTGGCGTTTGTCTTGTTTTTTAAGATATATTAGGCCTGAATTGTTATTAGACTAATGTGTTTTGGCTTTAGAAACATTACTGATGAGTTTTGGAAGATTGTCTAATATTTCTTTTCAGATAGTCTTAGGCCCATTGTATGGATACTGGGCCTTTCGTATATTTTAGGTCGCTCAGAAAGCTGAAGCTCGTCATAGAGGGAGATCCCTAGGCTTCTTTGACCTTGAGATCCACTGAAGGGGTATAAGAGGTCTCGCTTGGCCACACATGCTGCCTGATGTAGTGAGAAATGCTCTGTCGATATCTGCCCCGGTTATCCTGGTTGTCCACACGGGGTGTAACAATGTTGTATCCTTTCACCTGGCTGAATTTCTAACCTTGATGAGGTCTGATTTGGAAAAATTCCATGGCTTCTTCTCCAAATTAAGGCTGGTTTGGTCCGAAGTCATCTCCTGCGTGGTCTGGCAGGGTGCCAGGGAGGATGTGGCAATGGAGCATTCTAAAACCTATTAGAGGGTAGGCAAGGGCGCAATAGGGTCTTATCTCTTAGATACCAGATACTTTAATAGCTGACATCATGCTCACCTGATACGGTTGTGAGTCCCACAACCGGATTTAAGTGCTCAAAAACAGCTGCCGCCGGATCCACCATCCCAGCAGGAACATTATATAAATAAATTCAAAGGGCCAGGGTGTGCTGCGATCCGCGCTGCTGAGTGTAGGGAAGGATCACAAACTTGATATATAAGATCGATGCTTTATTACTTCTCTACATGTTTTGGGCTGTCCCAGCCCCCTCCTCAGAAATACACCACAAAACCAAGCAATCAAATCAGGGAGGAAAAGCGGACATCAACAGCACATGGACCGGTATTACAAAGCTGTAGTCAACATGGGAAGACAAATTATGACATCTTAAAAAGGCAGGGAGTAACAGTGACAGGGTTCCCAGAGCATGTGATCTTAGAGGTCATCAGGAGTCATACTGAAAGCTCCTGCTAGCCTCATCACTAATGAGAACACAGTTGTCAATGCCTGAAGCTGCTTGTGGAACTCAGAAGCATCAGGGAAACCATAGTGTGGAGTGTCCAAATCTCTAGTGTGTACAGTGCCAGATGCCACCATGACACTCTGCGAGTCTTGAGCCAAATGCTGTGTGACACCAGGAGGAGAAGGCAGGGAATGTAGTCTATTTAAATGCCAGTTCTGTGCACCATGGGCCCTGTCTGTATCTATGGGACATTGGCCAGTATGTAAAAGAGGACGAAGAATGTAAAAGAGGATGAACCGCAGGATTGGTTTGCAGTGTGACCGGAAGGTGGGGCCCCCAGGTGACCACCTAACCTTAACTGTAGATGCCCATCGCTAGAGCCTCTATGCTCCTCAACCTTGGAGGGCATGTTAGGACTAGTGGGATAACTGACTCCAGCATCTCGGTAACTACTGCAGATACAAAAACTATGGATCTTGCAGGAATGACAGGTTCTCTAGCAAAGGTGTATGTGGCTCAAGATGCACATTTGTCTGTATATGTGAGAAGGTCTGAGCCTAAGAAGACCTGGGTCTGAGTGCAGCCGCAGTTAAAAGTACGGTGGCTGTCAGTGAGGAGTCCGGTCACTTAAAACCCTTGTTGTGCTTGTTGCACAGAATTATGGGAGTGTTCTGAGCCCCAATGGGCTGCAGGTAGAAGATCCATAAAAGGCCAGGACTTTGATTGTATGGCTATGAACAACACCTTTAGATCTCTGCCTGATGGATTCATGGACTGTGTTTCTGACTTACGGTAGCTGTTGGTTTTAGGGACTGAACTTTCTCTTCCAGGGTCCCTGACTGACAGGACTAGTGAGAGCAGGAATAGTCTATGAACAATGGAAGGAAGAACTGGAGGTGTACTACATCTTCATTTCTGATAATGGACAAGTCTGTAGGTAACAGAATAGTCTATAAGTAACAGTACACACTTGTAGTGGCCAATAATGGAATAGTCTGTAAGTAAAGGTACCGTCACACGCAGCAATATTGCTAGGCAATTTCACTGACAATTTGCTGTTGCAGTGAAATCATGGACACATGTTACATTTGTACACGGCAACAAAATAGAACAATATATCCATGATTTCACTGCAACCAGCAAATTGCCAGTGAATGCCTAGCAATATTGCCGCGTTGACAGTACCTTAACAGTTCATATCCTGGGAGACCTGGAAACAGTATAGTTTTTGCGAACACAGTCCAGAACTAGGATGCAGAGAAGAGCAACAAAATGCAATGTCCCGAACAGTCCAGGGCTCTACAACTGCACTTACATAAACTTAACTGAATGGCTGCAACAGAAATTTTAGAACAAACGGGCTTACATGAAGAGGACATGCTGGCAGAACCTGAATCGAGAACAAACTCCAGACATAACAATTTGACGCAGTAAGGCCAACTGGAAGCAGGTGGAGATTAGTTGAACTTCAGACTGCAGAGAAACTGTAAAAAGCCGAACCGAATAACTGGTTAAGGAGCACAAACTTGAGATACACAGAGAAGCCAGAGATCCAAGCAAAATACTCAAGAAGAACTGGAAGACGGACAGGAGCTTATATAGGCAGGAAAGTAGTAACACATGGACAGCTATGAGGTAGCAGATGCCATTTTGGATAAAGGCAAGGACACAAAAAGATAATCAGGTGAGCCGAAACCTCAGATACATAATTAGCTCATAATGGCGCTGTCATCGGTGGGCACTCGGTTATGGTTGCGCTGTAGTGACTGCGATCGTTAATAGTTTTTTAATAAATTATATGTACTACCAAATTATTTCACTGACATATACAACTAATACCCCCCAAAACAAGCCCTCATTCAACTACAGTGCAGAAAAAATTAAGACCCTAGTATGCTACAATAAATATAGGAAAAAAAAGTCCTATCAGAAGAGCCAAAACTGGTAGTGATGCCAAGGGGTTAAAATACAGATTATTTTCATGTGTATATAGTGATCTGTGAGCCAAAACCCATTTCTTGAGAGACTTTCTCATTTGATGAAATATAAGTGTGCATGCAAATTCACGCTGTAAAAACTGAAAAATAAGCTGAAATCTTGAGAATGTGATTTTTTTTTCACTTGTTTTATGGCATGGCTGGTGGGGCAGTCTGATTCATTGTTGTGCTCCTTTTATGAGTTAGCTGTGCAAGGCGATCCATGGCCACGGGTTAGTGTTTTGTTGTTTGTTGGCACACCCTAAATGTGATTCATTTTTTTTTTATCATAAACAAATGTTAAAATATAATAACAAACAAAACTCTCATCTATAAGCTGGAGGGTCTGACTCAGAGGTGCTGATGAAAAGAATCAAGAAATACTCTGTAGGAAACATGACTGAAAGGGGATGGTGTCCTGTTGTTGAAATAGTATGTTTTTAGACATATAGACTCTTGCCTATATTTCAAGATGGAGTAGACTTGTGTTTTTCAACTTCAGTCCGAAAGGGAACATGTTACCCAAAATCAGGTTCCTAACCTCTTAATACCTGTCCCTGCAGTCGTACACTACTTTTCTAAGCCATCCCTGTCTGAACATTTTTAGTAATATAGGAGTAGAATAAAGTAGTTTGCAAACTTACAAAATCCAGGACAGAGGGGCGTTTCTTGCGGCGTCTGGGACGGGTAGGCGGGTCCCCTGTGCCGCACTACCCCGCTTCGCCGCTCTATTATGCCCTAATGGGTGTTATTCCAGCCTGCAGAGCGTGGGCACAATTTAAATCTCGCGCCCGCAACGTCACCACTGCGACGCGATCATGTGATGCCGGGATCGTGTCACTTCCGGTCGCCGTAGGTCTCACACAGGCCACTTCAGCATGCAATCTGTGCATGCACTTAGTCGGCCTGTGTGAGACCTGCGGCGACCGGAAGTGACGCGATCCAGGGTCATGTGACCATGTCACAGCGGTGACTTGCAGGCCGAGATTTAAATCGTGCCCGTGCTCTGCAGGCTGGAATGACACCCATTAGGGCATAATAGAGCGGCGAGGCGGGTGTGGCGCGGCACAGGGGACCTGCCTACCCGTCTCAGACGCCGCAGGAACGCCCCTCTGTCCTGGATTTTGTAAGTTTGCAAACTACTTTATTCTACTCCTATATTACTAAAAAAGTTCAGACAGAGATGCTTAGATAGTACTGTAAGACTGCATGGACAGGTATTAAGAGGTTAGGAACTATTTTGGGTGACAGGTTCCCTTTAAGTTTCCCTAAAGGTGCATTAAGTCTGTGCGATGTCTGCTGTGCTTAGGGAAACTTGTAATTGCTCTATAGTAAGATCAGGGCTGTCATTAAATCTCTTTTCTGCATTAATCCTGTGTGAGATGTAATGACACCCAGCTCTGTTCTCACAAGTGATCACCACAGCCATAAGTGTGATACTGACCCATCTCCGGACAGACTGTGTAGGGGGATGGGCAGTACAGCTGACAATGCTATAAGAAAAGTGGAGCTGATAATAGGGTTTCTAATGTGACACAGCTAAACTCAGCTGTACTGCGCCTCCCCCCACACTGATTCATAGAGGAGGCTGGATCAGGAAATCTGAGCTGTATTGTTACATCTGTTCTTCCCATTTAGGCTCAGTGGGAGAAAGAAATTCTAGTTTGACACTTGTTATAACCTGTGTAATGTGACATGTTTACCCTGTTATGATGTTTAGAATGTTTAGCACAATATGGCAGTATTACCTGCATATCTACGTAGGTGTCTTCTCCTTTTATAACACAGCGCATTAAGGGTCAGCCCTCTTCATCTCTAGGAATGAAGTAGCCATTTTAGATCAGTATCAGAAATGCTCTCATCCCACACACATGTGTTCTCTTGCATCCTGTTTCTCTCTTGTGAACTCCCATCAAGCTTGTCAAGTTAATCTGGTGAGAGTTATACCCCTGTCTGTATGCTTGATACATTAGAGCCTGTTGTTAGGATTGTACAGCAATTGTTTTTACAGAGGGATTAGGTCTGCAGGGATGTACAGTACAGACCAAAAGTTTGGACACACCTTCTCAAAGAGTTTTCTTTATTTTCATGACTATGAAAATTGTAGATTCACACTGAAGGCATCAAAACTTTGAATTAACACATGTGGAATTATATACTTAAGTGTGAAACAACTTAAAATATGTCTTATATTCTAGGTTCTTTAAAGTAGCTTCTTTTTGCTTTGATTACTGCTTTGCACACTCTTGGCATTTTTTATTACTATGTTAACCAATTGTATGAATTTTTTTTAAACTTTGATACATCGGACATTTCTTAATGCAGCGATGCAACATAGGTGCATTTATTTATTTAATAATTTTATTATCAATGGGGCAAAAGGAGGGTGATTTAAACTTTTGTGTTTTTTTTTCATACTTGTAAATATTTTTTATTTTTTTATTGTATTTACTAGTCCCCTTAGGGGACTTGAAGATGAGATTGTCCCATTGCAGAGCAGTGCATCAGCACAGGAGAATTGTAGTGACATACACAGGGATCCAGGGGTGAACCTGTTAGGGTGAGATAGCATGGAACTCGACAATTTGCTTATCCCTTGTCAAATTAACTTAATCAAGTGCATGCACAAAGTAGTAATATCAGACAGAGTCGGATATATAGAACTTCTCTTGATCAGAGAAAGTGCACCAATGCACTTTTTCAACATCAGTATCAGTATTTTTCAACATCAGTTCTATTGCACACAAAGGAAGGTGGCTGCAAGGTGTTGCTCTTCAACATTCACCCAATCAGCATTCGAGTCTTTGCATAGATAAGAGTCCTAATTAGGTCTGTCTCTGTATGGTTATGTCTTCCTCCCAGGGAAATATTCCATACATTTCAGAGTATTCTTTTGGAAATGCTCCTTTGTTCACTGGGCATAAAGTAACATAAAGGACATAAAGTAACACAGTGCAGATATCCCACAATATATATATATACAGTGTTGGTCAAAAGTATTGACACCCCTGCAATTCTGTCAGATAATACTCAGTTTCTTCCTGAAAATGATTGCAATCACAAATTCTTTGGTATTATTATCTTCATTTAATTTGTCTTCAATGAAAAAACACAAAAGAGAATGAAGCAAAAAGCAAAACATTGATCATTTCACACAAAACTCCAAAAATGGGCCAGACAAAAGTACCCTCAGCCTAATACTTGGTTGCACAACCTTTAGCCAAAATAACTGCGATCAACCGCTTCCGGTAACCATCAATGAGTTTCTTACAATGCTTTGCTGGAATTTTAGACCATTCTTCTTTGGCAAACTGCTCCAGGTCCCTGATATTTGAAGGGTGCCTTCTCCAAACTGCCATTTTTAAATCTCTCTATAGGTGTTCTATGGGATTCAGGTCTGGACTCATTGCTGGCCACCTTAGAAGTCTCCAGTGCTTTCTCTTAAACCATTTTCTAGTGCTTTTTGAAGTGCACCCTGTGAGGTAGCAACCGGGGAACCCGCTTGCATAACGACAACAAACACGTGTTTATAAGTTAACCAATGTCTACCCGTTTATTTTTCACATATTAATAACATAACCCGGGTAGCATGTTTGACACATATCACATTGATTATAAACACCATACATAAATACACCATACATTTACATATAACATTACATAACACTTATTGCACATGACATCTTATTGTAACCTGGGACCTGTAACCATCTCTCTGTCCCCATTGGAGCTCTAGTAACAGCTCCCGTGGTGGCTACAGCCTCCGGCCTACTTACACTATACATCAACACATATGTTACATTACAACGATGACCCCTCCGGGATTGAGCAACCTGAGTACCGGGTATGTCATGTATCCCCAAGGGGCTCCTTCCTGGACGTATCTCCGCCTACGTCCCGGTCAGAGTCCACCTGGTTCAACCATGGTGTCCCCACTCTAGGAGCCCTTTTTAACCCCTGCTTCTGACCTTCGTTACATACGCCTCAACGGGCCCTGTGGGTCCCAATGGCGGTACCAGCCGCCCGGCTTTAGTCACCCAGCATGATGATATACCATTAACCCGTAGTCAGGATTCCTGCCTGACCGGGTCCTTACATACCGTATGTGATCCATCATTCAAACGTCCATGGATCACACGCATCCTTCCACACGCTCACAGCCCATCATTCATGGACTGTGGCTCCTCCATGGCCCATTACAGGGACTGGCAAACCATAGTACACGGGAACCTCATCCGTTACCTACTAGGAGCCCTATTACCCCTGTGTCTGGCACCACAGGCACACCCACACCATTAGAGGCCGTGGTTGAGGGACGGGTACCCTCTGCAAGCAGCAGGGCAAGCCTCCCTCTCGTCCCACAGGGACGGAACGCCTCCAACATCATCCATACTGGCTGGGTCACTTTCTCCCCACATTATTATACAATGTTCTTACATAGGTCATCATCTTACATTCAGGGCAATTGCCTAAGCCCCTACATACATCAACGGGTCCTTTATAACGACTACCTAGCCGGACCCAATAGCGGTTATGCCCGCCTGGCATTAATCACACACAGCTCACTCCGTTACACGGGAACGGCTGTCTTACCGGGCACGGATCCGGGTCTCGCTACCTGGGTAACCTGTTGGTCAAGCCTCTCACAGGCTCCGTCCTGGACATGTTTCACCCCACGTCCAGTCCAGCGTCCAACAGGTCAGCCACGGCTTCCCCACCCCAGGTGCTGTCACGACCCTGGTCCTGGCTACCGGTATGGAGCTAGCATGCTCCCTTCACCATCTCAACATGGCGGTATGGACTCGCACTCCCAGTCCCTCACACAGACTGGCTCTGCTCGGTTCTCTGGCTGGTAATCAGCCCACATGCTCTCAGGCTGATCTCTGGCTGAGAATGACTCTCCCAATCACTCAGCTGGCTGACCTCTTATCGTGCCTGCCACACCCACACTGTGTCACCCAGCTGGGCTGCTATTCCTCCGGACACATCCACCTGACACACCCACCTGGGCTGTCAGCAATCACTCATTACATCCCATTCCTCATGGCCTCCTCGATTTCATGAGCCACTCATTAGTTACATTAAACCTTGTGTTCAAAGTTGGTTCACACAGCATTATCACAGTCAAACCGGCCAGTGTGCACAGGATCCTCCTGATCCTGCATGTGATGCGCCCCGGCCATGAGGATCATGCCGGCGGTGCCTCACAACCCCCAAAGTCCTACATATATTATATTGCACAACCATAGTCCCCTATATAGTATCTGGCACACCAAAGTCCTTCATATAGTATAATGCACCCTGATAGTTATTTATGTAGTATATTGTGCCCCCAAAGTCCTCCATATAGTATAATGCACTTTCAAAGTCTTCCATATAGTATAGTTCCCCCTATAAGTCCTCCATATAGTTTAATGCACCCCCATAGGTCTCCAAGTAGTATATTGCACCCCCCAGTGTCCTCCATATAGTATAATGCGCCCCATAATCCTCCATATAATATAATGTACCCTAAAAGTCCTTCATAGAGTATATTTCCTCCTCAAAATTTTCAATATAGTGTAATGTACCCCCATAGTCCTCCAAATAGTATATTGCACCCCCAAAATCCTCCATATAGTATAATGTACCCCCAAAGTTCTCTATGTAGTATATTGCACCCCCAATGTTCTCCATATAGTATAATACACCCCCATAGTTCTCCATGTAGAATATTGCACCACCAAAATTCTTATATAGTATAATGTCACCCCATAGTTTTCCATGTAGCATATTACACCCCAAAGTCCCCCATATAGTATAATGCACCTTCAAAGTCTTCTATATAGTATATTGCATCCCCAAAGTCCTCAATATAGTATATTGAACCCTCGAAATCCTCCATATACTATAATGCATCCCCATAGTCCTCCTGTATTATAATGCACATCACAGTCTCCCATCAGTGATTGAAAAAAAAAAAGAAAAAAAAGGATACTCACCTCTCTCTTCAGCCCTCACTGCTTCTAGTCTACTTAGCATGTGTCTGCTGTTCTGCACAGCGGGGCGCTCAGAGATGACATCATCACTCCCCACCATGCTGTCCAATGGCATAATACTAAATGGATGACTATATGGTGTGCATTATACTATTTGGAGGATTATGGGGGAGCATTATAATATTTGAAGGATTATAGGGCTGCATTATAATATATGAAGGAATATGGCTGTGCATTATAATATATGGAAGGCTATGTGGATACATTATAATATATGGAGGACTATGGGGTGCATTATAATATATGGAGGACTATGGGGGAGCATTATAATATATGGAGGACTATGGGGAGGAATTATAATATATGGAGGACTATGGGGGTGCATTTTCATTTATGGAGAACTATAGGGTGCATTATACTACTGTATATAGAGGACTATGGGGTGCATTATACTATATGGAGGGACATGGAAGGTGTATAATATTATATGTGGCAAATTAAACTATATGGAGACCAATGGGGTTGCATAATATTTTTGGAGGACAAATGAACGGCCAATTATACTATAAAGAAGGCTAAGCTGGGTCCATTAAAATATCTGGAGGCATATGAAGGAGTCTTTATACTTTATAGATGTCTATTTGAGGGTCATTATACTGTATTTAAGCAAATGTACAGTGTGAAGGATTGTGTGTGGCCATAGTACTGTGCAGAGAGCTCAGTGAGGGCCATTATACAATTTTTTAGGGCTAGTGAGGGCCGTTGAATAATGTGAAGACCATTATTTTGAATGAAGACCCATTATACTGCATGGAGGGCTGTGTTGGGGTCATCATACTGTGCCGGGGTAGTTGAGGGTGCACTAATGTGAGTGTAAGTGGTTCTTCTTATTTGTTGACCTTTTGATGGCCCCTTGCAGCTCAGCAAACTGGCATCCAGCACTCAAATATATTTCCTTATCTCTATTGGAAAATTTGTATGTTTTGACTTCATACAGTAGTTGTATAGCCCTTTACATGTACTAAAATTACTTATAATATGCTCATCAATATTGATATTCAACAGCAAGAATTAAAAAGTCTTATGACTTTTGAGAATCAAAGGATCAATGAACATGTTCATAATATACAAAATAAGGATAAAATATTTTCAAAACAGGGTGATTGAGCTACTGTTAGCAGCCTGCATGGCCTATATGTGCTACCATGGTTTTCAGCATCTCCAGACGTGGTGCCCATTGAGCACCTCTGGGACATCATGTGTCAGCAATTGCCAAATAAGCTGCCAGCTGCCGAACTTGATAATTTTGTACCCAAGTGCAATTCAGCATGGCAGAACATTCCTCCGACAACTATTAAGAACTTCATTGATAGCAGCCAAACCATAAAAGTGCATGTATTTCTGTGCGTGGCACTCATACTTGTTATTGCATAAAATGAGATATTATGAAATATAGTTTCCATTTATTCATCATTTGCATGTCATTAACATGTCTATCCATCCTGTGATTGGGTTGCAATTTAATGTTGAGGAATGTATATGTTTTTCTTTACACAGGTTAGAAGATATCTCTTGTTCTCTTACTGTGTACTATGTATTTGCCTTGCAATAACTTATTGAAAGCTCATAAAGCACATGATAGTTATTCAACCATTATCTAAACTTGACCTTCTACATTATGACTAACTTCACTTAATGGCAAATCCCAGTGTGAAATAGCATAGAAGGCTGATCTTATTACACATGATTCAGACACGCCAATGTGGCAGACAATGAATCCCCTCCTGTATGTGATTTCACATTCTGGGGCTGGAAACATGAAGGTCCCAAAAGGGTGGGTTAAGTGTAATGTGAAGATACTCCCATATCAAATATGAAAAATGTCTGAATTTATGTCCTTACAGTTCGGGGAGGAGGGCTGTTCATGCTGAAATTGTATTTAATAAGAGAACAATTTCATAAATCTATTTCTTATAAATGGATCTGTTTCTAAATGCAAAAATGAAATAGATCTAGATTTCCTGACCCGAAAACATTTTGATAACACATTTTTTTTCCAACAAGGATGGTGAGATATGGCACTTTTTCATATACATTGTTTGTTGCAGTCAGTTCTTTTATACTGTCCTCTCTATAACCCTGGCACACCCATATGAATGCACTCACCATGATTTGGAGCTTCTGTAACACAAAAAGTATGTGTCTCATATACAATGCTCAGCATAAATGAGTACACCCCTCAGATCAGTTTTGACAAGACTGAGTTCCATGGAAACAATTTTTTTTAACCCACAGCATAAGTAAGGTTAATAATATACCTTTTTTTGCTAAATCTTCCATTTTATTCAAATTAGTTAATGCAAAAATTAAACACCACATAACAACTACAACATGTAGCATATTTGTATGACAGCCATGATTTTTAACGATGGCTCCAAGTCCTCTAAGCATGGAATGAACAAGTTGACGACATATTGGAAAATCTTTTCATTTTTCAAGGACAAGCTTTTCAGAGAGAGCCTGGATGTTGGATGGAGAGTGATGCTCAATGTGTCTATAGAATTCCTGATAGGTGTTCCCATGAATTCAGATCAGGGACATACTTGGCCATTGAATCACTTTCACCCTGTTCTTCAGAAATGCAACAAATGTGGGGTTAGGATCATTGTCATGTTGGAAAAGTGCACGAAGTGATGGGAGCATCTTCTCTTTCAATATAGAACAATACATTTGTGAGTTCATGATACCATCAATTAAATGTAACTTCCGGACACCAGCAGCACTTATGCGCTCCATATTAGGACACTGCTATCACCATGTTTCATGTAGGCACCACGCATGTAAAAAAAATCAATTTTGAAAAAGGAATGGTGCCTACAATGAAACATTAGTAGATGATAATTTGTATTATATACCCAAAAGAGTGCCAGAAAATGAAACAATTTCTGAAGCATAAAGCAAAACATCATGTAGCCAATTCAGTAATTCCTCCTTTGGGTTTTACATTGACTGGCAATAAAAATAGGGCAAAGCCCACACATTTTTGTTTAATTATTATTAAAATAATTAAAAAAAAAATAATGGGCTTCCCTGTATTTTTGATTGCCAGTCAAGGTAAAGCCAGGTAGCTTGGGGTGGCAGCCCATAGCTGTCTGCTTTATCTGTGCTGAGATCACAAATACAGCAAAGCCCTACTTTATTTTTGCTTTATTATTTATTTATTTTTACACTACTATCATGGCAGGTTTGCTTATCCTTAATTTTGGAAAACACCTTTTTAGTGCAATAATAGCCAAACTTAAAAAAAACCCACTATATAAATCTGAAATAGCTGTGATTGTACTGACCTGATGAATAAAGTCACCTAATCACTTATAGCACAAAGCAAACGGTGCAAAAATAGTTATAAAGCCAAGTCTGCAACTGCTGCTGATTAGTTTATTCTGCCTTCCAAAGATCGCAGCACAGCATAGCTCACAATTATCCTGTGCTCTACGTTGAGTGCTCACATTGGCAATTACATGTTAATCATTGAAAATATGATTCAGACAAAATTCCAAACAGAAAATTCACTGTAATGAGGCAGAGGGAGTCATTTTGAATTCTCATCTGACTTGTGATATGACAATGTCCATCTTTTCGCGCATTTTTTTTTTCGCGCGCACAAACGTTAGGTTAACCACGGTTTTGTGCATCTTTGAAAAGAAGCCGAACCGATGCCAAACTGAGTCCAAAATAACTCTGTTGCCTCCTTAGTGAATGTATACATTGGGGGTTTCATGGGAATCACGTATTTCGGAGATGAAGCTGGAAACTCAAATGTAACTGCTCAGCATCGAGCACAAGATAAATGTAAACTGATCTAAAATGTTCTGTGCCCAAATCGCCACCAATAGTATTCAGCTCAACCAACAAAAACAAGTCTCCACTTTAGGTCCGTCATCTGTTAAGAAAAATATAGGGGGATTCCAAGTTACTGATAGCACAAAGGCTCTAGAAAAGTTCTATCGCTTCTTGTCCCCCAAAAAGAAACCCAGCAAAACCTGCACTCCCAAATTCAAAGTCCCCTCTGCCTTCTGAGCCCTACAAAGTCTAAACCAGAGATAACGCCTACATGTTTGGCACTTTTGTAGTGAGCAAGCCTGATTAATTTATCTATGTTTCTCCAAAAGCTGGGTACAGTGTTTTCCACCACATATGGGGTATCAGCGTACTCAAGACAAATTGCCCAACAAATTTTAGCATTTTAACATTTTAACCCATTGCCCCTGCGAAAATGAAAAAAATTGAGGCTAAAAGAACATTTTTGTGAAAGAAAAGTATTTTTTCATTTTCATGACTCAATCACCTGGGGGTTCAAAGTGCTCAGCACCCAGTTAGATAAATTCCTTGGAGGGTCTAGTTTCCATAATGGGGTCACTTGGGAAGAGTTTACATAGACTAGGCACATCAGGGGCTGTCCAAATGCAACATGGTGTTAGTTAATAATTCCAACTAATTTTCCATTCAAAAAGTCAAATGGCGCTCCTTCACTTCCAAGCTGTACTGTGTGCCAAAACAGTGTTTTTTGACCACATATGGAGTATCAATTTACTCAGGATAAATTGCACAACACATTTTAGGTTTCATTGTCTACTGTTACTCTTGTGAAAATGCAATATTTGAAGCTAAAGTAACATTTTTTTTCCTTCCACGTTGTTTTAGTTCCTGTGAAGCACCTGAAGGGTTAATAAACTTGTTGAATGTGGTTTTGAATAGCTTGAGGGGTGCAGTTTTGGAATGGTGTCACTTTTAGGTGTTTTCTGTCATGTAGGCCCCTCAAAGTCACTTCAAATGTGATGTGGTCCCTAAAAAAAAAAAGTGGTTTTGTAAATTTTGTTGGAAAAATGGTAAATTGCTGATAAACTTTGAACCCTTAACTTCCTAACAAAAAAATGTTGTTTCTAAAATTGTGCTGGTGTAAAGCTGACATGTGAGAAATGTTATTTATTTACTACTTTGTGTGACATTTCTCTCCGACTTAGCGGTATGAAAATTAAAAATTTGAAACATGCAACATTTTCAAAATTTTCATAAAATTTCCATTTTTTTCAAAAAGAAACACAAAAATTATCAACCTAATTTTCCCACTATCATGAAGTACAATATGTCATGAAATACTTTCTGAGAATCATTAGGATCCGTTGAAACATTCCAGAGTTATTACCTCATGAAGTGACACTAGTCAGAATTAAAAAAAATGGTCTGGTTATTAGGGTCAAAACAGGCTGAGGGTGTGAAGGGGTTAACTAGTGGTCCAAAGTAAAACAAAAATAAAATATTATTTGCCATCGTACATGTTGATATTTCAAAGAAGGAACAATAAACAACATGTGCAGCAATAAAGACACCCCTAATTAATATTTGGTTGGACACCCTTTGGCATTAATGGCAGCTCCAAACATTTCTTGTAAGCTTCTTGTATTTCTCAGCTGGTATTTTCTCCCACTCTTCCTTTGCAGTTTGTTCAAGCCCTTGAATGTTTGCAGGGTTCTTTTTCCCAATGGCAGATTTAAGCTCACCCCCAAAGATTTTCAATTGGGTTTGAGGTCAGGACTCATTGCTGGCAATTTCAGAACAGTCCATTCTTTTTTTTTCATCTATTCCTGTGTACTTTTGATTGATTGGGTTTGATTGAAGAAAATGTGGCTCAAGATTTCATCTGCCACTCTAAACCCCTGTGGGAGCTGGTTTCTTTTTTTGTGGCTAAAAAAGATGGTGGTTTCGGATCGTACAGTGACTACCAGAAACGTAATAAGATTACTGTTAGGAATTAGTATCCCCTTACTCTTATCCCTGACTGTTTAATCAACGTATTAGGACCAAGATCTTTACCAAACTAGATCTTAAGAGGGCCTATATCCTTGTCTGCATCAAATCAGGGGACGAGTGGAAGATTGTCTCCAACACACCCAAAGGACATTATGAGTATCTGGTAATGCCATTTGATCTTTGCAATGCCCCTGCAATGTTTCAGGCTTGGTCAATGACATCTTTAAAGATGTTCTAGGGCTTTTTATTATTGTTTACATTGATGACTTTTTGTCCAAGGATGTATGTTCCCATAGGGATCATGTTCGTATTGTTTTTAAAAAGCTCAAAGATAATTTTTTTTTATATGTGAATCTGCCCAAATGTTCTTTTAAGGTGGAGGAGATTGGATTTTTTTGTGGTAATTTTATCATCCATATGGGACTGGGTTCAACCCAAGAACCTAAAAGGTTGTTTTTGCTAACTACTACAGAAGGTTTCTTTTGAGATTTTCGAAGATTGTTAAATCCACTACTGACCTTACTCGCAAGGAAGCATATATGTGTGAGTGGGGGGTTTAGGCTGCCAGGGCATTTTCTTGCCTTATGGTAAGGTATGACTGTCATCTGGGTTATCGTTGACCACGTCTCCCGCAAGTGCCATTTTATCACTTTTTCCCAATTGCCCTCCTCTCATGACATGTTAAACGGTTTTATTAATTTTGTGGTCAGGTTGCATGGTGTCCTGGTTAATATAGTGTCCGATTGAGGTTCACAGTTTACCTCCAGGTTTTGGAAGGCTTTCTGTGGCCAGACTGAGATGGAATTGTCTTTCTCGCCTGCATACCTCCCTCAGTCTAATGGTCTTTTGCAGAGGACTAACCAACTTACCATAGGTACTTTTAATCTCATAATCATGGGGGGCATATTTACTTTTTGTGGAGTTTGCCCCTAATATTAGACATCATAAATCATTGGGTATGTCTCCCTTCTTCTGTAATTTTGGCTTTCATCCTAGGTCTCCAGCTTTGTTTCAGGGGTATGAGGAGATTCCTGGGTTTCTTAAACTATTACTAGACTTTAAGGTGGTTTGGGAGGGGATTCGCCAACAGATTCAGAAAGCGTCTGCCAGACAGAAAGTTAAGGCTGATAAACGGTCTCAGGGGGTGGAGTTGGTGGTTGGGGATCTGGTGTGTGTGTCCACTAAAAATGTTAAACTTAAGGAACCTTTCTCTAAGCTTGGCCCCAGTTTATTGGACCTTTTCTCATCTTAGATGTGGTCAATCTGGTTGCTTCTAGGGTAAAGATCCCTGTTAGCATTAAAATCCCCAACCATCTTTCATAGCTCTCTCCTTAAGAAAGCACAAAGACTGATGGTTCCTCATTCAACACCCAGTCCTGTCCTGGTTGATAGTCAAGAGGAGTTTGAGGTTAAACAAATTATTGATTCCAGGAAAGTGTAGAATTCTGTTCAATACTTTATCCATTGGAAAGGATATGGTCCGGAGGAGAGATTGTGGGTCCCCAATGGATGCAACCATGCTAATGAGTTAATTGCTGAGTTCTATGATAAGTTTCCTGACGAACCAGGTACTGAGAGTCCAGAGGTCTCTCCTCAAGAGGTGGGCACTGTCGGGTCTGGCAGTACTGTACCCAAGCAGGCCCCTTGCACTCATGGACATACTTTAGTTATCTGTCAGATTGCCCATCATCCTTCACTGGCCATGAGGGGTGGGATTTCACCTCCAGAGGGGCAGAGCTTGCGCAGGGGCTTGCTCTGACTGGGTATTGTGTTCCAGGAGATTTGCTCCTGGTATCGCTGGAAGATGGGATGCCACTACTCCAAGTAATTATGCTGTTCAGGAACCCTGGGACACTTGGTCTCCTGGTGTTAGCTGTTGCAAGCAGATAAGGGACATTGTCTGTTGAATGTTTTGCCAATATTTTTGACAAACAGGTTCACATACGACTTTAGGAAATCAAGTAATTTTATTATAAAGGCTAATATAGAATACAAGATTAAAGAAACAGTATAATATTGTGTACTCTATTTATATAATCAACATACAAAGGTTATGAATTTACTTACTTTACATCACCAAAGAGTTGTGAATACATCATCTGTCTGGAACATCGGAGAAGCCACGATAATTGACAGAGCGCTCCCTGGGAAATCTCAACACTGAATCTGGATGTCTATCAGGTACAGGTCTGAGAACAACTTCTTCATCAAGGAATTATGGAGTTATGGACATCATCTGTCTGTACTTGACAGAGAACTCCTGAGAAGTCAACACTGAATAGCTTATGTCATTACCATGTTTCTGAGATCTTTATATAGGGTTTATACAATATGGCATAAACCTAGTTAATGTTTACAAATGTGATTCATCCATGACCCAAAAGTGGTCGGTTCCTAGGATTAGATGAACCAGTTAAAATTTAACAAACCTCAGACAATAGTATATGTACAATTCCCAAAGATGATACGTCAACACCAGATATTTGGATACATGGCTTTGTTACAATGATTGCATTGTCTGTCTGTATATTCAAATCAAATATGACAGTGGGCAATTATTATATACAAATCAACAGCAGATATTTGAGTCAAATAAATCACAGAGCTGTATTACAATGAACCTTTTTGTCTACCTGTATACACAAAGCAAACACTCACCAGTAAACAACAGACATCACAAGGGTTTGTGTAAATGGCCATACCAGTCTGTCAGTATCAAAATGTATCAATGATATGTTACAATGTGAAATACTGTATGGCTCTAAATAAACATATTTTTATATTTGCAATACAATACGGGATGCTGTGTCTGTTGAAGCAGATATGTGGTGGAAGGATCCCTCCTTTTCCCTCTCCTTCCCTCCTCCGTTGTCTCTGTGGACTAAAGGGTGGAGATTGGGTGTTGCTGCAGCGATGTCAGGAGACCGCTGGCAGGCAGATTTAAAACCTGCAATTTCCTATGTGTGTTGCTGATTATTTCAGTTCTGTTGGGTGGTAGATGTTAGTGTTTGTGTGCTTCAAAGGTAGCGTGTGCTCTTATATCTGGTCTTGGCTTGTCCCTGTTTCCCTTAGCTAATGTATATTTGCACTGCTTCTTTTGGTTTCTGGTGTGGCTGACCTGGCTGCTGCTTGTGTGCCCGGTCACCAGCCACCATGTTTCTTGCCACCTGGGAAGGGCTCTGCCAAATTCCCCCCTTACCAGGACTGGGAAGCAGGTGAAGAGTAGCCCGGCTCTGATGGGTGTGAAGTAGCATGATGGCTAGTGTAAAGTGTGACCGACACACTGCACTTTTGCTGGCTTGCAGCAGGTCATTTCACCACAGCCCAGCCTTATACAACATAGATGATATAGTTGTGTGGCTGAGCTTGCCTTACAAGACCTGGGATGGTGACATCAGAAGTGTGCACCAGGTTACCAATGTCTGAAGCGATTTGTTTACTTATTTTAAATGAATGATAAACTTAGAAACCAGATTATTGCAGTAGATCTTTAACTGGATGCTTTTGATGGGAAAAGAAACCTAAGTGATGCCAAATTGGATTATACCTCAGTCCAGATGTCATACATGTCTTGAGAGACACAGTTCACAGCAGGAAGTTGACAATTAGATGTTATTGGCAGAGAAAGATGAGGCTCTTGACCCTAAATTGGGATAACGGAGATTTTTCAGAAGACTTAAATGTTGAGGAATCAAATCCAGCTAATTGTCTTGAGCAGCATTAGGGAAAATTCAGAGGCACCATTCCATAGAGTGATTAATCCTCTTAGTTTGGCCATTACTTTATGGAAGATAGGCAGTGAAGTAGTCTATGGACTTTTGAAATGTTTGTACCTCATCATTAGAGAATATTGACTGGAAGGCTGTAGAATTTGAACACTTCTCTCTGAAGTTGAAGAAATCTTTGTCTAACTGAATAAAAGAATGAAGTCCAGGCAATGGCATAAAATGAGACATTTTGGAAAACCAGTGTATCCCAACCCAGGTACAGAACTCTTGAACGTAAAGAAAATTGGAAACAAGGTCAATTGAAATTGGACAGCAACTGTAGAAAACCAAGAGACACTTGACGAGAAGTTTTGAATTACACGCATTGAGGACAAGAGGTCACAATGTCTTTATTATTACTATTTATTTATATAGCACCATTAATTCCATGGTGCTGTACATGAGAAGGAGTTACACACAAAATTATAGATATAGTTTACAGTAAACAAATTAACAATAACAGATTGGTACAGAGGGGAGAGGACCCCTGCCCTTGCGGGCTTACATTCTACAGGATAATGGGGAGGAGACAGTAGGTCATGGGTGCAGCAGATCTGGTGGTGGAGAGGCGGCAGCTCAGTGACGGTGGGGCAGCAGCTTTGGTGGCGGTGGGGGGCGGCTCAGTCATTGCAGGCTGTAAGCTTTCCTGAAGAGATGGGTTTTCAGGTTCGTCTGAAGGATCTGAGCGTGGTGGATAATCTGACGTGTTGGGGCGCAGAATTCCAGAGGATGGGGGATATTCAGGAGAAATCTTGGAGGCGGTTGTGTGAGGAATGGATAAGTGTGGAGGAGAGGAGGAGGTCTTGGGAGGATAAAAGATTACGTGAGGGAAGATAGTGGGAGATTAGTTCAGAGATATAGGGAGGAGACAGTTTATGGATGGCTTTCTAGGTCAGTGTTAGTAGCTTGAACTGGATTTGTTGGGGAATTGGGAGTCAGTGGAGGGATTTGCAGAGGGGAGATACAGGGGAGTAGCGTGGAGAGAGGTGGATTAGTCAGGGAGCAGAGTTGAGGACAGACTGGAGAGGTGCAAGAGTGCTAGCAAGTCTTTGACATTCTGTTTCTATTTAGGCCACTAATAAAAACAGGAAAGTAGTTCATCTGCATGTTTTACTCCTATCTAACTGTTGAGGAGAGAATAATATGCCAAACTTAATACTTTCCTACTTTAGACTAGGGACAAACAATTGTCCATTGAGTTGAGGACTTGTTGAAGAAGAAATAGAAGAAAGAACAAGTTCAGATTAGAGGTTCTTTCTTTTGAGCCATTGCACAGATCATAGGATCTTAAAAGAGCATAAGCTTTGCATTTTTTATCAGTTGGAAGATAGGTGATAATTAGTGATGAGCGAGCATGTTTGCCGCTACTTGGTACTCCACGAGTATCCCGTTACTCGGAATGCTCGGCGAGCACCGAGTACCTCCGAGGTGCTTGGACTCATCACTAAACATTATCGATGTGACACAAATACACAGCTCCCTTCAGTGCACACAATGAGCTGGCACCTCACAGAGAGCAGATTGATTGTTAGGGTCCCTCTGGAGGGCACAGCGAGGTGTTGTATGTTGCGATGATTTGAAAAAGAAACTCGGCTATATAACACTGTGAATATAGTATGTACCAATGGTACAATTAATTACAGTCATATAACATGAAACATACACATGTGAGCAAAATGTACAAACTTATCTTTGGCATAATAGCCATGTACATAATGAGCATAGGATCCAAATCAGTGGTTAAGGAAGCTAGATCGCTTGGTTTACCATATTACCTAAAGTGCTTCGTGCAGGTAAAACAGGGGTGTTACCCCAAAGACCGGAACCCCGATGTAGATTTTGCATCTTAGATAGTTGGCTTAATTATGGGGAATCAATACAAAGTAAAAGGAGTAAACACTTAGAACAATTGCTTTTGGGTGAATTTTTATTACACCTCGAAAAAACACTGGTGAGGCAGGTGGTACAGGTACCTATCACCACACGTCCATCAGTACAATAGGCAGTGCATTCTCGATTTTTACAGGTTTATCATATGTAACATGATGCAACTACATAACATTAACCAGGGAGGTTAGTATCACAGTACTGTTAATCACTGAGAAATTGGTGTTCCTGCATCACAGTCTTTAGTATTGAGCATCTCAGCACTAACATCACTTGTACAGACTATAAGTATACGACAGATTTATATTAAAAGGGTATAAATCTTCAGCTCACCTGCTCATTCTGCCCAGTCCTCCTTCCATATCAAGCTGGTGCTTGGATTGTATTTATTCCCGTCTGGGAGAAGCTTGTCGCAGGTGAAAAATTAGATATCCAGCATCACGGTTAGGAATGAATAAAAACAACCTTTATTTGAAAAATTAAAATCAATCCATAATTGAATAAAAGCTAGTACAGGCTTACGCGTTTCAGATCTTTTGTTGATCTTTACTCCTAGCATAAATAATATTATAGAGTGAAACACTTTCAAAGTGATTCACCTTAAAAGTGTTTCACTCTTTATTATTACTTATGCTATGAGTAAGGATCAAAAAAAGTTATTCAATTATGGATTGATTTTAATTTTGAACCTGTTTTTTGCAGGACCACACGGACATAGTAGTAGTATTTTGAACTAAAAAATCTTGACCTTTCAGCCAGGAGTGCATCTTTATTCAAACTACATTCTGATGGCAAGGTCCCTTATCTTTGCCAGAGTATGCAGTCAATACCACCTGGTTAATCAAATACTCTAGGAAATACAGAAAAGGGGAATTGAAGGGAACGCATTATTGGATTATCTCGTTCCCATAATGAACGGCCAAGACCAAATTTTTACTGGAAAGCAAGGAAAAAAATGTATTATGTGCAAAGATTAAAATGTCCAGTGCATTGATTCAC
This sequence comes from Allobates femoralis, assembly GCA_033576535.1. NCBI lineage: Eukaryota > Metazoa > Chordata > Amphibia > Anura > Aromobatidae > Allobates > Allobates femoralis. The sequence continues at coordinate 171,383,455 of JARQOC010000004.1, forward strand.
AATAGCATGGCAGGCCCTAAGGTTTTAATCAAATTGAGCAGGAGTAAGGAAATGTGGAAATAATCTTCAAAATAAATACCCTGAATGAAATTTATGGCAGATGTTGTATAACTGGATGTGAAGCAAAAGTTGAGTCACAGCATCCATACTGGCTGAAAGCTTTTGCACAGCCTGGACAACCTCCCGTTGACTCACGTCAAGTCGCCTAACCAGTCCAAATTAGTCCTCAATATCCAATAACAATAGTGATGTTGCTGTTGACCTTTGGAATTCATTGCCTAAGGATTCTGTAGAGGGTTCAGTTGGTGAGTTGGATTCAGCTATTGTTCAGAGTAAGCAAGATGAACGAGAGGTGTTGACACAGTAAGGTTGGATGAGTTAGACAACAGGTGGAGCAAAAGTGCTGGAGCAAAACCAAATGTGCAGACAGCACCATAGAACTAAAGAGTTGAGTAAATAGGCAGACACCTAAATGTAACAAATTTGAATGTTCATACTACATCTAGTAAGAGCAGAGCAGAGTCAACAGAAAGGTACCTTGAACAAGTAGAGCTGTGAGTGCAGACAGCACGAAGAAATAGCATAGCTGAGTTGGCAGACAGGTACCATGAAGTAAAAGAGTCAAGTATGTGGACAACACCCAAAAGTAGTAAAATTGGTAAACTGGCACCTTCTAGACCAGGGGTCTCAAACTCGCGGCCCGTGGGCCGCATGCGGCCCCTGGGGCTTCACTATGCGGCCCGCGGCACCTTGGACAACTTAATGATGCATCACCCCAGTGCAGGACTAACCAGCTCTGCCACTCAGCAAGATCAATGCAAGCTGCCAGCCAATGAGAGGCCCGCAGCTGACGGCAGAATATGACGTCATATGCGGGCCTCTGGCTGGCAGACTGCATTGATCTTGATGAGCAACAGAGCTTATCTGAGCAGCAGCTGGAGGAAGTCATAGCACAGTGGAGGCCGGAAGTCAGTACAATGGGGACCGCGGCGGCCCCCTGCACTGGAGCGATGCATCATTAAAGTGAGAAAAGTGTGTGTGTGAGGGTGAGTGTGTGAGTGAGGATGTGTGTATAAGAAAGTGTGTGCGAGTTTCAGTGTGTGTATGAGTGTGAGTGTAAGAGTGTGTATGAGGATGTGTGAATGTGTGTGAGAGTGTGTGTATGTGTGGGGGGTCTGTTTGTGGGTTTGTGTGTGGATTTATGTGTGAGTGTGATAGAGTGTGTATTTGAGTGTGTAAAAAGAAGGTAAAACAGGATGGGCGTCATCACTATAAAAGTAGATCAGGATGGGGACATCACTATAAAAGGGAATCGGGATGGGGACATCATCACTAAAGGGGATCAAAATGGGGACATCACTACTAAAGGGGAATGGGATGGGGGACATCACTAGAAAAGGGGATCATGATGGGGGACATCACTACAAAAGGAGATCAGTATGGGGGACATCACTACAAAAGGGGACCATGATCGATGGGGGACATCACTAGAAAAAGGGATCAGGATGGTGGACATCACTAGAAAAAGGGATCAGGATAGGGATCATCACTAGAAAAAGGGATCAGGATGGGGGATATCACTAGAAAAGGTGATCAGGATCGAGGACATCAGTAGAAAAGGACATTACTACAGGATGGGGACATTACTACAAGAAAGGGATTAGGATTTGTACTTTACTACATTGAGCAAAAAATTCTGGTATTTCTAAAAATATCACTTAGTCCTACAAGAGATGCGGCCCCCGTTATAAATGTTTTTCTATGTGCGGCCCACCAACCCAGCCGAGTTTGAGACCCCTGTTCTAGACTGTGAGGCCTCGCGGGCAGGGTCCTCTCTTTTCCTGTACCTGTGTGTGCCTTATATTATTGATAATTATTGTACCAATCTATGTATGCTCCGTTTTCACATGTAAAGCGCTATGGAATAAATGGCACTATAATAATAAATAATAACAATACTTTGGAGCTTCAGTGTTGAGTGTGGGAAGAGCATTCAGAAACAACAGAGCTGAATTGGCAGACAGGCACCTAGAAGTAGCAGATCCAAGTATGCGGACAGCATCCAGAAAGTTGGTCTAGGGCTAGGCAGTGGTAACAATGTTAGCATACTACCTTAATACACACCTTTGTAAGTCGGTCGACAGGGTAGGGGTTACTCGAATACCGTGACAGGTGGTTGCTTCCGGGGGAACACGGCTGGTCGGTTCCCGTTTCCGTGCTCTGGACACTCAATTGCAGGCCAGGCACTGCACTCTGTTGAAATTCGGCAGAGCAGGCAGGCGGAACTTATCTTTGCGCCTTTCCGCCGCGCAGCCGCGGTGCTCTTCCCATGCTGTGGCACAGTAATGGCAGCCCAAATTTACAGTTCACAAAACAGTCAATAAAGTCTATTTTAAGCACACCGTACCCGGTTTTACTGGGCACGGGATCCTGTTTGTGACGCCAGAACTGAGTCGGTCGACAGGGTAGGGGGCACTCAGATGTCGGGACAGGTGGTTGCTTCAGTGGGGATCACGGCTGGTCGGTTCTGTGCCCTGGACCCTCAATGGCACAGTGGGGGTGATGATTATGGTGGGAATGGTAACGTGATGCCACCTGTGGTACCTGGTAATAGGGTTACCAGTGCTGCAGCCGGCCGCTGAGGTGATGTAAATGCAACTTTAGTAGTACAGCTCCCCACAGGTGGAGCTTTACCTCAGGTCAGTGGGGTGGATGAGAGGAGTAGTAGTCCCCACCTCGCTGATACTGTAGAAGCCCTCTGGGCGGCGGATAGAAGGAGACCAGACACCAGATCAACTCAAACAGTTCTTTACTTGCACCAGGTGGAAAAGGTACACAGTACAGTCCTGTTTAACGGGGCTTGTAGCAGCAGATCTTGGAGGACTTTCCAGAATCTGGCAGTGGTGCCCTTAATATGGTGTTTCGGGCCCTCTTCGTCATAAGATCACGCCCCAATAGGCTGATCTTCTATTTATATTGTACTCAGCGCCTCCCTGCTCTCCACGGCGCATCCTGGGGTGTAATGATGCGAATCGCGTCATTTCCGGCATCAGGTGACGTCAGTACACCCACACCGCTGTGTACTGCTTCAAGCACCGCATGCGCAATGCAGTGCTTGAAGCCTACAGAGCGACACGGGTGTACTGACGTCACCCAATGTCGGAAATGACGCGTTTCGCGTCATTACAGCCAAGCAGGCAGCGCAGTGGAGAGCAGGGAGGCGCTGAATACAATATGAATAGAAGATCATGCCTATTAGGGCGTGATCTTATGACGAAGAGGGCCCGCCCTAGGAACTAAAGAATATAGCCCCTGCTAATTAACATTGCTAATGAGTAAGTTATAAAACATTTTTCTCCACTTTAACAGGATGCTTTTCTGAGCCAAAAGGAGTGTGGGATTAGTGATAATATGCTGCAGGGACATGTTTTGATAGCTTAGGAGGCATTTTGGAGGTGACAGGATCTCTTTAAAGTTCAGGTTTGGGGTCGAAAGTGCCTTGAACTTAAGTCCGAACCCCAAACTCAGACTGTAAAGTTATGGGATGGGGGCTAGGGGGCTGTAAAAGAAAGAAGAAGGTTATTAATCAGCATTATACTTTCTGGCGTTCACCCACTTGTACTTCTGGGGCCGCTTATCTTCCTGGATATTCACTGCAGAGAGAATTGGCACACCAAAACCATGATGCGGTTTTTGCCATGGATTTCATGCTCTTTTGGTGAACTTTTGGCACAAAACTGCATTCATTGTGTTTATCTGCATCTCCTGGCCAAAAAAAGCACCAAAACCATGACATGGTTGGTGCATTTTGTTCAATCTGATCATCTGAATCTCCTGGCCCAAAATTGCACCAAAACTGCAACACAATTGAGCCCTTTATATGAATTTATTCCTTGAAATAATTGTTAAAAAATGACATGAGGCTTCGCCATATATTTGTATTCCAGCAAGGTACAGCAGGCAGGTACGGGCTTCACCCCTACTCCCAGCTGTCTATCTTCACCTGGCTGAAAACCAAAAATATAGGGATGCCCTTTTTTTAATTATTTCATGAATTTCATGAAATAATTAAAATAAATTACATGGGGCTTTGTTGTACCTTTGGTTTCAAGACAGGAACAACTAGGCAGCTGGGGGCTTGAATCTTCAGCACAGGGTGGTTCAAGCTTTCTGCCCCTACCTTCCTTGCTGCGAATGGCGGCCCGCATCTGCCCCAGAAAATGGCACATTCATAGAAGCGTCATTTTCTGGCACTGTATCCCGACTTTTCCAGTGGCCCTGGTGGCGTGGCACACTGGGTAATAAAGGAGTTTTGTATTTGCAGCTGGCACTGAGCACGAAATTCATAGTGTCAGGCCAATATTAGACCCACACCCTATGAATTTCCAGTAAGCGGTAAAAAATCACAACACCGAAAAAAAAATTAGAAATAAAACACAAGACAACCCTGTTTCCCATCTTTAATTAACAAAAAATAAACCTCCCTCCGAAATAATCCACAGGGAACATCTTCAGCTCTGCTGCATATCTTTGTAATCAGATGCCCATTCTCTGCGACCACATCTGTGATTGTCTGTTGGGCCCCTCAGCAGTGAATATCTAGGAAGTTAATGAGCAGCACCGGAAGTAGAATCAGCGGGCAGTGGGACGAGTATAATGTATAATGATGCTTAATAACTATTTTCTTTATTTTTATAGCTCCCCCACCCCCGAACCCAAACCCGAACTGTAACACAGACTTATCAGGAAAGATCTAGGAGAACTAGGAGTTCGGTACGGACCCCGAAATTTACAGTGCGAGTTCGCCCATCACTAAATAATTAGTGATGGGCGAACTCGCACTGTAAATGTTTTTAACTTAATATATGCACCACATTTTGGGGACTAAGAAAAGGTAGCAGGAATGTGATTGAATACAGAATTGTTCTGAACTAGTATTTATGTATTCCATTCTTTAAAACATTCTTTTTCTGTGATCTGTAATGCTATAAACAATGGAAGCAAAATGGAAAGGCTTTATTTTTTTCTAAATCACGGATAGAGCCAACATCTGCATATCCTTCCATTTATGGGAAAACAAAAAAACATTACGCTTTAAAAAGCTTGATTATAGCAGAGCTTGGAAAATAATTGAGACATGACAAGATGTTACCCAATATATCATTTTAAATAACTTAACTAGATAAACTTGATTTTGTAGCATGTCTGTAGGGACTTGGAAACCCAACCTCTGATGCTTCAGACAGAGCATTATGCCCTTATCTTGCATTCAGAGGCGGCTTGGAAGCCAGTGCTAAGTACTGCAATTGATCATTTCTGTATGTTTAACAATTTACTTCATTTTTTTAATCTTTGGTTACATTTCCCACTAGAAAACATATTCAAGGTAAATTAGTAAGGCAACTTTTATGTCACTGGATAAAACTTGAAGGAGTTTTTCATAGTGATCCCCAAATCCCCCTCCTTGTGTCCACTGCTGGCTTTTCTCCACTGCTCTTGTCTGCGTGTTGTGACAACATGAGTGATGTCACATCTGTAGTGAATACTGCCACTACACCCAATTACTGCGCTCAGTTGCTAATTCTGGCTGCGATCAATGATTGGCTTCAGCTGTGATGCGAGCTGTCCACGTGACATCACCGCTACAGCAATAACACTGAGACAGAAGCCGTTCTTCCTCCAGTATTTAATCTATTTTTCCCTTATCCGTTTTTCCCTGCAGTGATATCTGTTTTGTTCACTAGGTTCATTTATACAACATTAGCTCCCCCTAGTGGCGGAACCTTTTGGTTATCAGCATCAGCTTTCTATTTTTATACCTGTTTGTCCTCCCCTCTGCAATGCATTATGGGTAAATAAGCCTCCATTTTTCTTCATGCTTGCATACAGGGACACAGTCTCCATTTTATTCTCCTTGTGATGGCATTGCTGGTAAGAAATGTATGTTGTCTGCAGCAATTAGTTGCTCTAAATGTTACTATAGTCTAGTCAGTTTCATTTTAGATTAGGCTAAGCCTTACCAGATGCTGTATGCATATTGTATAACTACTTTGTGATATGTATTTTTCTGCTGTATCCTACAGTGCTGTGCAAATTAATTGGGACAAAGCATTTTTTTTAAGTAAAATCGTAAGTTGGTTACCAGTCAGTGATTCAAACCAGTTTTAACTGCTTTGAACAGGTGTGAGTGTACAACCTTGAGTAACAAAATGTGGTTTGACTGGTGTTAGTCAGAAAATAACAGCTAGCTGCCCCCTCAGCTTCAGTTGAGAGCTTGTTTCTGTGAGGAGTGGTTTAGTGTACTTTTTCTCTCAGTGTGATACGTGCCTATAAAAATGGATGTTACTCCACAGAAGAGGTTTAGAATTATTACTCTTAATGAACATACAAGTCTGACTGTAAGAGAAATCGCTTCCACCGTTGGTATTGGAAAATCTACCGTTTCAGGGAATAATTCGCACACACAATGAAACTGGATCGTTTTCTGCAAAACAAAAAGGGAAATGTGGAAGAAAAAGGAAAACGACACCAAGACTGATAAACACTTATCAGAAATAGTAAAATCAATGCAAGAAAAAATTGCTTTGTCCCAATTAATTTGCACAGCACTGTATATGCACTGATTATATGTATGCCAATTATCCCCAGTTTCAATGAATCATACTACTAGGTACAATAAAGTACACAGACTACAGCAACAGTCTTCTTATTGGACTCAGTATAGTGGTTTAGCTGCCTGTCTAGCTTCATATGCCCACAGCCCATGTAGCGAGGACAGAACAGAAGCAGCTGCAGTGAGACAGCACTAACCCGAGTAGGGTAAGCACTGTCTGATTTTATTTTTTTAAATTGTTCTATCAATTAAGGACCACTTTTTTTGAAAGTTTAAAACCCCTTTAATAATAAAAATCAGTTCTGATGTGGTCCTACACTTGAATGACCCATAATGGGATTTACCAGGGATTCTGGCTCAGTTGGAGACATTTTCAGGGTTTAAATTAAATAGATCTAAATATAAACTACTCTTCCTTAAAAACAGAAAAGGGTACGGAGAAAATAGAACAGTAAAATCAGAAATATATGGCATCTCTGTAGCCAAAAAATCAATAAAATATTTGGGAATACGCATAGCTAGGACTGTGGGGCTTATTTATGTTTGACTTATGATCCAATTATAGCAAATATAGAGAAGGAACTTAAGCAATGGGAGGGTCTACCGTTGTCGCTGTTGGGGGGGTGCCGCCTGGTCAAGATGATCAGCTTCCCAAAGCTACTATACCCCCTCCAGACTATTCCTCTACTGTCAAAGCACAGGGATATTATGAAATTGAACAAATTATTCTGCCAGTTCTGCCAGAGATAAAGGGGGCTGGGGCTTCCAGATGTAAGGGGCTACAACCTAGATTGTCTGATGAGACATACCTTAGACTGTGTCAAGGGGAGAGCAGATACTTAGATCATGTCCTGGAGACTGAATTGTGCAGCCCATGGAACCGGTCTCTGTGCTCCATGCTTCCAAGTCAAATGTCCTGCTCTTAATTAAGAATGCGGTGATTTTCAGGGACACAATGGCTTCCTGGAAGACTGTGCGCAAAAAGCTGGGCCTTTCCTGGAAGACCTCAAAATACTTGGACCCTTGGTCACACCCAGACTTCCCAATAGGCAAGGATAATGGATGATTAAAATCATGGAAGGATGGGGAGATTAAGACTGTAGGAGACCTGTTACACATGTCTGAGTCACGCTGGTTTAAGGGACAGGAAAACATACACTGTATGCAGAATTATTAGGCAAATGAGTATTTTGATCACGATACTTTTTATACATGTTGTCCTACTCCAAGTTGTATAGGCTTGAGAGCCAACTACCAATTAAGTAAATCAGGTGATGTGCATCTCTGTAATGAGGAGGGGTGTGGTGTCAACACCCTATATAAGGTGTGCCTAATTATTAGGCAAATGCCTTTCCTTAGGCAAAATGGGTCAGAAGAGAGATTTGACAGGCACTGAAAAGTCCAAAATTATGACATGTCTTGCAGAGGGATGCAGCAGTCTTGAAATTGCCAAACTTTTGAAGCGTGATCACCGAACAATCAAGTGTTTCATGGCAAATAGCTAACAGGGTTGCAAGAAGCGTGTTGGGCAAAACAATGCGCAAAATAACTGCCCGTGAATTGAGGAAAATCAAGCGTGAAGCTGCCAAGATGCCATTTGCCACCAGTTTTGCCATATTTCAAGCTACAACGTTACTGGAGTATCAAAAAGCAAAGGTGTGCTATACTCAGGGACATGGTCAAGGTAAGGAAGGCTGAAAAACGACCACCTTTGAACAAGAAACATAAGATAAAATGTCAAGACTGGGCCAAGAGATATCTTAAGACTGATTTTTCAAAGGTTTTATGAACTGATGAAATAAGAGTGACGCTTCAGAGGCCAGCAAGGGTGGAGGTGGGGTAATGGTATGGGCTGGTATCATCAAAGATGAACTTGTGGGACCTTTTCGGGTTGAGGATGGAGTGAAGCTTCAAGCAGTGGTACAGGAAGAAGTTGTATCGTTCAAGAAAAACATGATTTTCATGCAAGACAATGCTCCATCACATGCATCCAACTACTCCACAGTATGGCCTGGCCAGTAAAGGTCTAAAAGAAGAAAAAATAATGACATGGCCCCCTTGTTCACCTGATCTGAACCCCAAAGAGAACCTGTGGTCCCTCCTAAAATGTGAGATCTACAGGGAGGGAAAATAGTACACCTCTTGGAACAGTGTCTGGGAGGCTGCTGCACAGCAATGTTGATCGTAAACAGATCAAGCAACTGACAGATTCTATGGATGGAAGGCTGTTGAGTGTCATCATAAAGAAAGGTGGCATATATTGGTCACTAATTCTTTTTTGTTTTGTTTTTGCATGTCAGAAATGTTTTTTCTAAGTTTGTGCAGTTATATTAGTTTTCCTGGTGAAAATAAACAAGTGAGATGGGAATATATTTGTTTTTTTATTAAATTGCCTAATAATTCTGTACAGTAATAGTTACCTGCACAAACAGATATCCTCCTAAGATAGCCAAGTCTAAAATAAATCCACTCCAACTTCCAAAAATATTAAGCTTTGCTATTTATGAGTCTTTTGGGTTGATTGAGAACATAGTGTTCATCAAAAATAAAAATAATCATCTAAAATACAACTTATCTAATAATTCTGCACACAGTGTACACAAGCTTGACCTGCCGAGGAAGCACATACTCCAGTATAACCAGTTGAAGCATTATGTAATGGACAAATGTTTGATGTAGGAGCTTAGTGGGTCTTTAACACTTGGGATGAGCTGGTGTTGAGGACATAGAGTCTACAAGTATCTCCTCCATATACTCTCTTTTAAGGGAACACCTGCTCCCCTTGGGTTCTGGGCTACTATTCTGCAGTCTGGGAGCACTAGCTCCGAATTCGAAGGTGGAAGTAAAAATCCTGTTGGTCTGGAAAGCAGTGCGTGGTAATATCATCAATGAAAAATGGAGGAACACATTCTATCGAACACTTCATAGGCTATATTAGGCTTTAATTTACCTACAGGAGCCCTGAATCGAACAGATTGATTGCAACATTGCCCTATATGTGCCAAGAAAGGAACAGATATGTTCCACGGTCTGTGGATTTTGAGGGCATTCAGGGGTTTTGGGGGAAAATCTGGAATACCACAAAAGATTTGACTGGGTATAGTTAGTTATAGATCCCGTAATATGGCTATTCCATTTCTTGAGAGATGTAAGGATAAGGAGGTCTGAGCTAAAGCTACTGCATGTAATAGCAATAGTAGCAAAATGGACCATCTACGCACTGGCTGTCCACCTCGATACTATCGCTTCGAGAGGTGATTGGGGATATCATTAACGCAATGATTTGTGAACAGATTGAGGCTGAGAGCAATGTAGACAAGCATACACAAAAGTTTTTTGATGAATGGAGACGTTTTATAACAACGTACAGTAGCTGTCGGATGCAGAAATTAGAACAGCGGTCCTACCATTTATCGGGTCAGAATGGTACCTTCTAGTAGACTTACTGGGTTCCTTGGGGAGGCTGAAGGTTCAATTGTAGTGTTGCTCAGTGTTTAATTTGAGCCTAAAGCTTTAAGCATTAAACCTACAATACCTCTGAATATGGTTCAAGATATCGTACATTCCAGTTGAACCAGCACAGGGAGGGGGTTGGCGGTTATTGTTTATCTGTTTGTTTATTGTGAAACGGTTGGAAAAATATGTATCGACTACTTTAGCTGATCTGCAAACTTTATTTGTATATTTATTTATAAATGCCAATAAAAATGATTTTAAAAAAAATATCAGTTCTGAGTTATGAACACTAATTGGTGTAGGATGTTAAAGCTAATTTAGTTTCCAAATATCAAATAAGTGGGCCACCAAACCAAGTAACGAATGCAATGAAAGAGTGGACTCTATAGTAGACATCTCAGCAGACGAAGATGATGTTGCTGAATAAAAGTCACTGTACAAAGGCCAAGGCATATTACAACCATACATTGATTGTATAGTGGTATATACCAGTTTAGAAGACTGCACTGAATTATAGTATAGATACAGTGGGGAAAATGAGTATTCGATACACTGCCGATTTTGCAAGTTTTCCCACCTACAAAGACTGAAGAGAGGTCTGTAATTTTTTTTGTAGGTACACTTCAACTGTGAGCAATAGCATCTAAAGAAAAAATCCAGAAAATCACATTGCATGAATTTTACATAATTAATTTGCATTTTATTGCTTGAAATAAGTGTTTGATACAATTGAAAAACAGAACTTACTATTTGGTACAGTGTTCTGACCCCTTCTAATGACTGCAAATCCCAAGCACTCTAATTACCAGGAGAAACACTCCAGTTTTCTTCCAGAATCTTGTATTAAGTTCAATGTAACTGCAGGTAAAAAGGAATAATCTGGACAGGGGTTGCAGACATGCGTCTTCAGCAATGGCTTCTCTAAACTAAACTGGGGAAGAAGGGATGAGCATCTTGCACAGAGACCAGCTAAGGGAGGACATGGAGACAATCTTGATGCACAGTCTAATCTACCTGGTAACAGTACAAGAATTTTCTGATTGGAGGTAAAAATACACAATGCATTACATAGAGACAACAGGTTGTTCTAATTCATTGAAAACAATACTCCCAGTGTGAAATCATCCGATTTCACAAGTCTTTGTACGACATACGAGTTGACCTTGTGCCTCGATGTCATGAACCTGTAATGAGAAGTGAGAGAAGAGCACAAAATGCAAACAATAATGCAGTATTCAAGTCCAGACTTGCAGAGAAACATAGTCCTTGAATGCAAAATGGAAAAAATAGAAAAATGAGTCCAAGTTCAACAAAACCCATCTTGCGGAAGGATTGGGGAAGCCGTAAACGTGTCAACTCTCCCACAACCCAACAGTCCAACAGTAGAGTTTAGTCTGAAGGAAAAGTTCAAAGGTCAATTGGACACCGACGGTTCTGTGTCCGGATACGGCAGGGATAGGAGGAGGTGCGTTCCCCTCCGTGGCAGAGTCCAGCAACAAGTCTAGTTCATGTAAATCCTGATCGAAAGAGCTACCAGGTGATGCACCTGGACTGAGCATCAGCCTGCACAACATCTGACCAGGTTGGAGAGTGTCCAGGGTGATGGGACCTCAGCTTCAGCGCTGGCACCTGGGACATACAGCTTGTGCTGCAGGTTGGCCTGAGTCTTATTCTCCACTCAGCTAGTTGGATGTTAGTAGAGAGAAGATGCCACTGTTCGAGTGTTGCTCTCTTGGCTCCAACTGTTAGTGCTGCAGCTGAGTTCCAGCCTTGGTACGGTGCATGCAGGTTTCGAGTCAATCTTGGCCCTGTCCAGGGTGAAATTGCATTGTAAGTTTTGCTAGTTCAGTGAGGCTGCTGCGGCTGTGGCCTTCGTAGATGAGTTGTAGTAAACGTAGGTTTGTCTCCTAATGACAGCTGAAAGAGTCCTTGCAGGACTTGGAGTTGCTGTATGGCCTTCAGAGACTTCTTCCCGGTCTCCCAACTGTGTTGCTCTGAGATGGTGACATAGTGTCCTATTGATGCCCTCAATAGCAAGCTGTCTCAGCAATACCCTGTTTTGAACTGCGATGGGTGTCTTGAACCCAAGAGGACCGTGGATGCTGTTTTCAAGAGGGAGACTCCTCGTATTGTAGTAAGTACATTACAGGGTGAAGTTGAAAGGTGAACGTGCCTTGCTCAACATCCGGTGGTGTGCTGAGGTTGCGTTGCATGGGAAGAACACTAGGACCTTTGGTAACAGGTCGGCAGTTGAGGGAGTGGCTCTTACTTTGAGCATTGAAGTCTAGCACGGCATCGGCTTGACCAGGTTTGTGATGAAGATAGGCGTCACAGGTTGGGAAATTAGCAGTTGTTTGCTGCAAACCCCTTGGCAACTCAGTCTTTGCAGGAAGAGAGCGTGAGGGAGCTACCCAGTTGTTGTAGTTGTCTTCAGTGGGTTTGATGCTCGTGACCCTGATCACCTTGTCTTCTTCTGTAAGTGGTGAGTCATTGACCTGGTTTGCAGGGTAGAGTGCTGTTGTCTCGAGGTTGTCGTCTTTAAGACGAAGCAGGTTTGTATTGTCAGGTGGTTCTCTTTTACCCAGTAGTGATGTGGGTATGGCAGGAGAGTCACGTTGTGGTCGTCTGACGTGATGATGGTTTTATAAGAAGTAAGGTTGCTTAGCTTCTTTGTCTGGTCACTATAGATGCCACCGATGATGACCCAGTCTAGCTCGAGGCACTGAGTGTACAGTTCATCAAATTGACCAGAGATTTGTAGATGCATCTTATGCAGTCATATGATGTCTCTGCCAAGGAGAACTAATATATTTGCCTGCCATGTTGTCCAAGCCCGGTATCTCGTTGGCTATGTCTTTGAGGTGAGGAAACTGAAGAGCCGCTTCTGGTGTTGGGATTTCTTCCCTGTTGAAGGGTATTTGGTTGCACTCTACGAGTGTGGGAAGTGGTATCTCCTTGGAGCTGAAGAGAGAAGTTATTATGAGGCCACTGGACTTTCTTCCAGTGGCTTCTGTCACACCGTTTCAGGTGCCCAAGGTGTAGGGATAGGTGTTTCCCTTCAAGCCCAGGAAGTCGAGAGAGTTTTGACCTGGCCAAGAATTTGTTGCTCTGGTCGTCCAGGCTGACGTACAACTTGAATGCCTTTTCTGGATGACCTTCGGGATACACCCTTGCCAGGCAAATCTTCACGCAGGACATGTCGTGAAGACCTTCTCCACAGACCATGGTGCAGGATGAAGAAACCGCAAGATGGTTTGTTGCTTTGTCTGTACTCTCCCTGCCATTGCTTTGGTGGGAGAAGGCGTGAGACGTTGAGTCAGGTTGTGATGGATGGAGCGCTTTTATATGGTCATCGCTGTCGCACTCCACAAACTTGATCGCAATGACATAGTCCTTAGCAAGGTGTTAAGTAGAGGCACAGCACCTGAAGCATACTCCAAACTTCTTCAAGTGTGCCTTTCACTCTTGAAGTGGTTTCTTCCTGAAGCCGATGCACTTCTTCAGGGATGCGGTGATTTGTGACTAGGACACTGGGGGTATGTATTTTCTACCTTCTCACTTTCATTGGCCTTGTCTGGCACTGACGTCACTGTAGGCAGAACTTCAGACCCTTTGTTGACTCCGGACCACTGCGGTTTCTGTCTGGTGACGATGTCAATGAAGGCAGAATCTCGATCTTTTTTGTAGACACCAGACTGCTGCGTTTTTTGTCGTGAGAGCTTGAACTCTCTGACTTAGGAAATGCGCAGAGCTGCTGGGTTCTTCATAGCAGAAGCTGGGTTGTTTTTGCACTCTGCAATCTCCTTGATGAAGTGATAGAAGAAAGAGAATGGAGGGAAGGAGACTTGGTAGTGTCTCTTGTAGTTTGACCTTCTTGTGGTCCATTTTTCTTGGACATTGTAAGGCAACTTTGCAACAATGGGTTTCACCCCATGTATCCGCCTTGGCCAGCTTGAGCTCGGAAAGCAGGTCCCTGAGTTCCTGGTTTTTTGAAGCTTACTTGCCGAATATCTCAGGAAAGTCATATAGTTGTTTAAACAATGCGTCTTCAATTGCTTCAGGACTGTCAAAACCTTTCTGTAATCTGTCCCATGCAGTTGCAAGACCAGTTGTTGGGACGCTGATGTAAACAGATCTCAGTCTCTTGATTCTCTCTGTAGACTGTGGACCTAGCCACCTGATTAGCAGGTCCAGCTCTTCAGCAGCGGTAATGCCGAGGTCACCGTTGCAGTTTTCGGGCTGGTCGTCAAACCTTGTGAGACTGGTGTTGATGAGTTCTCAGCATATCATGTACCTCGCAAAGTCGGCTCTGTTCTTTCTGACCTTGGAGGCACATTCGCTGACTGAGCAACGCTGATTGCGTAGTTCATAGCTTCTTGTTTCAGGATCATGGGAAGGTACGGAGTGGCGTAGGAGTTCAGACCAGCAACTGTTTTGGTGTGAACAGTCTCTGTTGCATGCGGGGCCGGAACTACACAGTTGTCAGAATTGTAGTGCATTGCAGGCATGTTGAGTTGCATGTGGACATTGGCATACAGAGGTTGCTGAGGTGCAGGATCTGGCTGTGCATTGCAGTGTGGAGGTGGTTCAGATTTGAAAGTCTGAGGTGCGTTGGACTGACCTGTGAGGCTGGAAGTTGCAGGCGGATCGGCGTCTTGATGCTCTGGAGAAGTGTTAATGCTGACAGGAATGTTGGTGTCAATTGGCGGTTCATTGGCGTGGCTCAGCACATAGTCTCTTGTACACTTAAGGTGGTCTTCCGTGTCGAGTTCATACACACTGATGCTGCCTCCTTGGCTCCCAACTAGAGCTTGTTTGAAGACCTTTAGCCTTGCCATGGCTGCTGAGTGTTCACATTCCCTCTGCAGGACTTCGACTTCCGCCTTTTTACATGAAGTCTCTGCTTCCATCTCCGCTTCCTCTGCTTCGATGTCTGTCGTCTTGCGATGTCTGCCTTCGCAGATTCGATGACTGCACTAGTTTCTATCTCTGCTTTCCTTTGAGCAAAGACAGCTTGTACTTTTATGGTTTCTGCTTTCGGCACGCGCTCTTATGAACTGCTCACTGATGGTTGAGTGCCTTGATGAGCTCGATTTAGTTGAACGTTTTGAGCTCTTAGCAGACCTGGATCTGTGCTATGCCGCTTCTGATATTTGCGCAGCTTTAGCTTCTATTTTGTTCACGATGTCACGCATGGTGCAGTCTCGTTCGGCATTGAGCTGTTGGAAGTCCTGGAGTTCCTTTAGAGACTGTGGTGAATTTAATTTCAGCAGGGTATAGCGCCAACATATTCCGCAGCACTTCACAATACAGAGGTTCATGTTTAAACAATCATAAGAAACAGTTATCAGAAAGTACAATACAATACAAAAACAATACAATACATAGCATAATACAATACAATAATTAGAGCAAAATAATGATAGCCCTGCTCATAAGAGCTTACAGTCTAACAATGAGATCGGGGTGACACAAAGTACAAATGCTTATTTACAATGATGGTATAGTCAACTTGAGGAGATGGGGAACAGATAGGAGCAGTATAAGTGGCCACCAACCATTATTTGTAATGCATTTGAGACTGGTGGAGTGAATAGGCTATGTCTAGATGACGTTGACTTGGGATCATAATAGGCCGCCCTAAAAGATGTGTTTTTAGGGATCGCCTGAAACTATGTAAGTTGTGGATACACCTAATTTCTTGGGGTAAAGCATTCCAGAGAATTGGTGCAACTCGGGAGAAGTCTTGGAGCAGGAGTTGGAGGTACGGATTAATGCAGAAGTGAGTCAAAAGTCACTTCCAGAGCAAAGAGACGGGTTGTGTGATAGACAGAGATGAGGGAGGAGAGTAAGGGAGGTGCTGCACTGTGAAGAGCTTTGTGGGTGAGAACAAGCAGTTTGAATTTGATCCTATAGTGTATAGGCAGCCAGTTCAATGACTGGCATAGAGCAGAAGCGTCCAAGTAACGGATAGCTGGATAGGTGATCCTGGCTGCTGCATTAAGGATGGACTGGAGAGGGGAGAGTCTAGTGCGGGGAAGGCCAATTAATAGAGAATTACAATAGTCAAGGTGGAAGTGAATCAGGGCCACAGTGAGGGTTTTTTGTGGTTTCCAAGGTGAGAAAGGGAAGAATTCTAGAGATGTTCTTCAGGTGCAAGCGGCAAGAACGGGCAAGAGATTGTATATATGGGGTGAAAGAAAGATCAGAATCAATCATAACATCCAGATAGCAAGCCTGCTGCTAGGCGTTATCATGGTGCCGCACAATGAGAGAGAGATGTCATATTTAGGGAGGTTAGTGGAGGGTGGGAGCAGAAGAAATTCAGCTTTGGAAAAGTTGAGTTTCAGGTAGAGAGCGGACATGATATTGGACACTGCAGTTACACAGTCATTTGTGTTCTTTATTAGAGCGGGAGTAAGGTCAGGGGAAGAAGTGTATAGTTGTGTGTCTTCAGCATAAAGATGGTACTGAAAGCCAAATCTACAGATGGTCTGTCCAATTAGGGCCATGTAGTGAGAGAAGAGACAGGTCCAAGGACTAAACCCTGCGGAACCCCGATAGTGAGAGGAAGAGGGGAGGAAGTGGAGCCAGCAAATGATACACTGAAAGAGCGGTCAGAAAGATGGGAAGAGAACCAGGAGAGAGCCGTGTCCTTGATGCCGATGGAGTGCAGCATGGAGAGTAGGAGATGGTGGTCAACAGTGTCAAATGCTGCAGAGAGATCAAGAAGGATAAGCAGAGAGTGGTCATCATTATGTTTTGCTGTCAGAAGGTCGTTGGTCACTTTGGTGAGAGCAGTTTATGTAGAATGTAGGGGGTGGAAACCAGACTGTAGTGTGTCTAGAAGAGAGTAAGTGGAGAGGTAATGAGTGAGGGGGAGTTGACCAGGTGCTCCAGGAGTTTAGAAATAGAAGGGGAGATTGGAGACTGGTCTGTAGTTGTTTGGGCAGGATGGGTCAAGAGAAGTTTTCTTTAATAATGTAGTAATGCTCGCGTGTTTGAAGGAGGAGGGGCAAATGCCAGAAGAGAGGGAGAGATTGAAGATTTTGGTTAGGTGAGTGGTGACCACCGGGGAGAGAGACTGGAGTAGGTGAGAGGGGATGGGGTCAGCAGTGCATGTGGTAGGACGAGAAGAAGAGAGAAGACTGGAGACTTCTTCTTCTGTGATTGGGTTGAAAGGGGAAAGTGAACCAGAGGAAATGTGGGAGGGTTCCCTGAGGAAGGAGCTCGGTATGTGGCTCTGAAACGCGTAGGCAATAAACCAGTTATCACCGTACCCAGACATCCCTGTCTTTGGTGTTTTAACATCTCTTTGGCAGCAGCGCGGACTTTAAGGTAATTTGTCCGGAAGATTTGTCTTGAAAACCGCAGTAACCTGTGGAATACAGTCCCAGCAGCAGCTGCATTTTCTGAGCGATCAAGCTGGTTGTGTGCTACACAACCATACCAGGTGAGCAATTCTGAGATTTTTAATTTGAACATGTCTAAAAAGATAAGACCCTATTGCGCATTCTCAACCCTTTAGATATATAACTCCACCACCATGTCTGTTCCCAGGTCTCGGGGAATGAGAGAAATGTAAGCTTCCATAAGAAATAGTGGCAGGGGATACTGTGTCTGAATCCTGGATCCAGGTATCTGTGAGAGGCAGGAGGTTAAGAGAGTTAGTGAAAAAGTAGTTGTGGATGAAGGGGAGCTGGCTGCATACAGACCGTGGATTTCAGAGCGCACAATTAAGAGTGAGATGAAGGTGTGCAGGTAATGTTGATAAGGTTAGCATGGTTTCTATATGTGGTGGGAGAGGGGTTGAAGTTGGTGGAGGGTGGACCAGGATTTGGAGAGATATCACCTGACAGGAGCAGAAGTAAAAAGAGAAAAGACAGAGTATGGGAGCTCAATAAAGTTGAGGGAAGGAGAAAGGGGCTTATGTGGATGAGGGGTGATGGACGGGGGATGGGGCGGTGAAGGTGAATGGCAAAGGCACATAGAACAATACAAATTGAAGTAAATGGTAAAAAAGAAAATTGCAAATGTATTTGCAAGTCCGTTAAAATGCAGCTTAGTTTATAGATGATCCATTCTCAGGATTTATATTCTGTATACTGTTCTTAGTGACAAGTTATTCTCTTCATTGAGCAATTTCTGTCTGCAGGGTCATGCAGACTGCTGTACAGTTATGCTGTGGCTTATTATCAGCCCTTTTTGGATAATCCTTTCTCTGAATTGCATGCAGTATTCCACCCCTGGTAACAGGTTTCCTTTTCACTGTTCTGACCCCTTCTGATGACAGCAAATCTGAAGAGCTCTAATTACCAGTCCCTTAGATAATTGTATGCTAGTACTTACACCATCAGGGGCAAACAGACAGCTTTGAACTTGGTTAGAACGATGACTTGTAGTAAGACAGGAGAAATGCTGCAGTTTTCTTCCAGAATCTTGTATTAAGTTCAACGTAACAGCAGGTGAAAAGGATTATCTGAACAGGGGTTGCAGACATGCGTCTTCAGCAATGGTTTCTCTAAACTAAACAGGGGAAGAAGGGAGGAGTATCTTGCCAACCTCCGCAAATAGGCAGGGACAGATGGATGAGAATAGGGAGACATAGGAGCACAAAATCAATATTTTTACTATCCCTTCTCTAAATCTGTCCGCTGAGAATCTAATAACGTGAGGAATAAACCCCAATTATATATAGTTCTCTCCCCCCTAAAACTTTCACTACAACCCCCCTCAATCCCCTCACCCACGGTCCAGGGATAAGAGATATCCCCCAGAGAAAAAGAAAAATATAAGACCCCACATGCCTAATACATGTCATAACTCCATTTTAGAAGTAACCAGTCTGTAGCTCATAGGGACCTTGGGTATGATCATTCCCCTAAAGGGTTAACCTTAATCATGCCTATTAACATCATGACATAATCGATCTGTGAGAGAAATTTTTTAAAAAATGCCATAACGACATAATTTTGTTCTAATGTGCAAAGAAGTGTTGTAACTGACTTGAAGCCACCATTTGTAGACTGTTTTGGATAAATAGGAGATGTCTGTATCCTTATAGAATCTCCAAAAATGCGGAAGGCAGTGTTTCCGTTTGAGTACCTGCCCCCTATAATGACCTCACTCCAAAGGGGAGTAACGAATCAGCCCTAGGTTACTCCCACCACCGAAAGGGAGCTAGGAGGGAGGCGTGGAACGCATGAGTGCGTTCCACATGATCGCCGGACCGGATGTGACGTCGCGGGATGACGCGAACGTCACTTCCGGGGGCGGAGCACACCATGTGACCGGAAAAACACGGTCATAAAGAGCGGCAGAGCGGCCGCGGCGGTGTGCTCCAACGTACAGGCCACTGGACTATGCTGGGTAAGTACCCAGGGGGCAATAGCACCCGGGGGCTGTGACCATACATGTAGCTATCGGTGCTATGCACCTTGCGCCATACACAATGAAACTAACATCTGATGTCCCATTTACAGGGACACATACCATCATAAGGGGGGACCTATGAATAGGACCCCACAGAGAACCAAGCCACATATCCCCTGATGAGGACACTAGATCTGAAACGCGTCGGGAGTGGAGCATGGTGGTAATATAAGAAACGACACTGAGAGTCCAGTACCAGGCAGTCACTAGCAGAAGGACCTCCTGGAGAAGAGAGACTCGGAGAGCTCCCTGATTTGGGGGAAGAGAGCCGGTGAGATCCTTCCTTTATAAGGGAGGGGGCTTATTACTTCCCATATACAGGGGTACATATGCCAGCCTAATCAAGGGGATATATGTGAAACGACCTTGAAACATCTGTAGGCTGACGTATACTAGGTTGAGGTGGATTGTAACTGAGGGTAACATAATCCATGCAGTTAAAACACCATAACCTATCTACAAACTCCTAGGATAAATAGAGGGGTTTTTTTTAATTTGTGATATGACACTTGAGCACGTGTGTATTTGTGTAGACAATCTAGTCTTTTTAAGTACGTTTATTATTAAATGTTAAGTTTTAACCTCTTAACACTTTTGGCTGTAAAAAAATATCTTGTATAAAGGCCAGCTGAGGGAGGGACATAGGGACAATCTTCATGCAGAGTCTAATCTACCTGGTAACAGTAAGATAATTTTCTGATTGGAGGAAATAAAACACAATGCATTACATAGAGATATAACAGGTTGCTTCCATTCGTGGGACACAACATACAGAAACCTTTGTTCACAATTACAAAGGTCAGCCGTTTCCTGTAGTTCTTGACCAAGTTTGCACATATTGCAGCACTGCTCCATACTGTTCTTCAGATCTTTTAGGTTTCAGGGCTGTCCCAGGGAAACATTGAGGTTTATAGCAATGAGGTTGAGTAGGATCCAGGAACCAGTCGCCCTAATCAGGCATACGAATCCACCCACTGCTGTGGTCAGGGTTGAGCCCGGCATTGCACTGCTCGTAGTATCAGAAAATTATAATAAGACAAAAAATGAACGGCACTCACCGACACTTCGGGTGTTTATTCCATATTCACGGGTTACAAGGTGCAGGGAGGGAGGGGGTGCAAGGTCGAACCGTTTTGCGCATTTGCGCTTCCATGGGTCCTGTGCACAACAGTTGCTGCCTTCTCACCAAGCTGCTTGCATATTGTCATGTAGCTGATGCCAGCTTTGTGCAGGTCTACAGTTTTGCCCCTGGTGTCCTAAGACAGCTCTTTGGTCTTGGCCTTGGTGGATAGGTTGGAGTGTGATTGAGTGTGTGGACAGGTGTCTTTTATACAGGTAAAAAGTTCAAACAGGTGCCACCCGGATTCACAACATGACTGTGGACTGTGCCCTGATGTTTGCCACTACTATAAAGGTAAAGGAAACGAGCCTGCGTGTCAGTCAGTTATTCAGCACCCTGAATCCTGCACTCCAACGGCCTAACAACGCCATAGACTTTTACGGTTGCCCCGGGGAACTGCTCTACCTGTGGAGAGCGATACCACCTTTGCTGCATGCCAATCATCCCCAGGGTCGTGCACCGCAGCGCCGGCCCAATAGCCACAGGTGGTGTCACGACACCTATCCCCTAAATCCTATCTCCCAAAGAGTTCCCTTTTTCGAAAGCCGGGCCCCAGGGTCACAAAAGCCCGGTCTCCACCGCTGTGACTCTCCTGGACACACTCCAAAGCTCGATTCCGAGCATCCCACGGCCCTGGGGTGAGACATACTCACGATGTGTAAACACAGCGTTTTGGACGTAGCATCTTGCCACTGCGTCCAAAATGTTGCATTGTACAGTAGCAGCATAGTGGATGGGATTTGTAGAAACCCCATCCTCACTATGCTTCACCCAATCGCAGCGTTTTGACAGCTGCGGTGCAGGTTTCTGGCATTCTGCTACTCTGCAGCATGTTAATTTCATGATGCGGTGTCAGAAGCAGCCACCATCGGGTGACTGCAGGGAGGACTATGTAGGGGAATCCGCCTGACACCCCAGCTCACCCAGACAGCATTAATGGGCCTGGCTGCGATCTGCATAAAAATGAATAAATGTGCAATAAAAATATGAAAATTATGTATAAAATACATGAGGTATAGGTCCATATTTTAACCAAAATATTCAAGCAGAAACCCAATAGAAGAATACAGTAGACTTATAACTAGTGACTCACAGTTGATGTATTTTCTAATTAGTAGCTATTTATTCACACCTTTTTTTCTTTCCAGCCAAAACCTCCATAACAGTCTCAGCCATTTTTTTTACATACACAGTAATAAAGCACTGTATGTAGAAGGCAAAAGGGAACGCATGACCACACAAGGAAAATCCATCATGGCAGGATGTTAATAGATTCTCTCAAAAGGTCAACATCTACCATGAAGGAACATATTTGATAGGTCACAATGTTTGGGTAATTCCTAATTGCCAAATTTCCAAAACTGTGGGAAAAACATTCTCCAGGTTAATTCTCCACTTCTAGGAGCCTAAACTGTTGACCCTAAACTGCTGACTTATGACAGGAACGATTGTTTAATTCATACTGCGCTATCAAGGTTTCATCACTTCATCTGACCAGGCAGGGTTTTTCCAATGCTCATCTCTTACAAATTTGTCTTTTTAGTTTTTTTTAGTCTATAATAAAAGAAAAGTGTCCCATGGTCAAAAAAGGAGTGTTGGGAAACAATGGAACCTGAGCTGATTGTTTGCAGTTATAACCCGTGATAACAAATGGTGAATTACACATTTGGATACATTAGTTGTGCACCAGTGTTATGTTCAACAAGATATTGTTGGACTGTGCACCCCCTTGTCATCAGAACAGCTCTTCAACTTTGCCTCTGTCCCTTTTTGTTGATAATTTATGTTTGTCTTTGCTGGATATTTTTCCTCTATACTACACTCCCAGCATGCCCTGACGGCAAAGGATGAAGCTCAGGCAGCCATTGTATAGGCGGATGTGGGTGCACTACAACTCCCAGCATGCCCCTGACAGGCTGAGGATGAGGGATCAAGCTCATTGTATAGGCAGATACTGGTGCACTACAACTCCCAGCATGCCCTTGACAGGCTGAGGATGAAGCTCAGGCAGACATTGTATAGGTAGATACTGGTGCACTACAACTCCCAGCATGCCCTGACAGGCTGAGGATAAGGGATGAAGGTCAGGCAGCTATTGTAAAGGCAGATGTGGGTGCACTACAACCCTTAGCATGCCCTGACAGGATAAGGATGAAGCTCAGGCAGCCATTGTATAGGTAGATACTGGTGCACTACAACTCCCAGCATGCCCTGACAGGTTGAGGATGAGGGATTAAGCTCATTGTATAGGCAGATACTGGTGCACTACAACTTCCAGCATGCCCTTGACAGCCTAAGGATGAAGCTCAGGCATCCATTGTATAGGTAGATACAGGTGCACTATAACTCCCAGCATGCCCTGACAGGCTGAGGACGAGGGATCAAGCTCATTGTATAGGCAGATACTGGTGCACTACAACTCCCAGCATGCCCTTGACAGGCTAAGGATGAAGCTCAGACAGCCATTGTATAGGCAGATTCTGGTGCACTACAACTCCCAGCATGCTCTGAAAGGCTGAGGATGACAGATCAAGTTCAGGGACCCATTGTATAGGCTGATGTGGGTGCACCACAACTCCCAGCATGCCCTGACAGGCTGAGGATGAAGGATGAAGCTCAGGGAGCCATTGTATAGGCTGATGTGGGTGCACTACAACTCCAGCATGCCCTGACAGGATAAGGATGAAGCTCAGACAGCCATTGTATAGGTCGATACTGGTGCACTTGTAGCGACCGGTGGTAAGGCCGCGGATGTGTGTGTATGATCTTTCTCAACAGAATCCCCATACTCAGGTTTAACCGATAATAACGTTTCTTTACTGGCAAACATGTTTATATCACAGCCAACCGAACTATATGCGCACTTGTATATATTAGAGTCTCTGGATCTTCACTTCTTCCGGGTACGCAGCAAGAAAAGAAAAAACACAACAATGAAGGTATCTTTCCCTAACTTTCCCTAAAATCACGTACCAGTCTATCACAGAAGAAGATGTCGCTCCCACGTCGCAGGCCTGGGGATCTCACGAGGACGGGTCCCGGTGCAGCGCTGAAGGGGGAAACTCCTTAGTCTTCTTCTTTGGTCTCCTTCCGCAGGTATCGGAATTTTTCTTTTAATGTCTCTCCTAGTCTCAGGGCACACCGAGCAGCAGAAGGGGAGATCACGGCAGTACAAATGGCTCCCTTATGTCGGTCACGGCCCCTGCACATGCACTCCGGGTGCTCGGCGGGCAAGGTTTTGCAGAGCGGCCAGAGTCACAGCACCAAAGTCCAGTGGCCCAGGATCAGTCACAAGGGCTTCTGCGGGGTGATTTTTCCGGCAAGGTGCAGCAAAGTAGCCCTCTTTCAACAGACATCCACAGGCAGATCTTCCCTTGCTCAGCTCTGAATCTGCACTGACTTCCTGCTGCTCTCTCTTCCTGAGTAAACACATTTGCTGAAAAGGGAATTTCCCACTTCCCTGCGTTTGTTTCAGCACTTGTCCACAAGGGGCAGTAGCGGACTGTGCAGAGTTCATTTCCATATCCATTTCTATGATACAATCTGAATTGCTCACCTCACTACACACTACAACTTCCAGCATGCCATGACAGGCTGAGAATGAGGGATGAAGTTCAGGCAGCCATTGTATAGGTAGATGTGGGTGCACCACAACTCCCAGCATGCACTGACAGGATAAGGATGAAGGATGAAACTCAGGCAGCCATTGTATAGGCAGATGTGGGTGCACTACAACTCCCAACATGCCCTGACAGGCTGAGGATGAAGGATGAAGCTCAGGCAGCCATTGTATAGGCAGATACTGGTGCACTACAACTTCCAGCATGCCCTGACAGGATAAGGATGAAGCTCAGGCAGCCATTGTATAGGTAGATACTGGTGCACTACAATTTCCAGCATGCCCTGACAGGCTGAGGATGAGGGAGGAAGTTCAGGCAGCCATTGTATCGGCAGATGTGAGTGTACTACAACTCCCAGCATGCCCTGACAGGCTGAGGATGAAGGATAAAGCTCAGGCAGCCATTGTATAGGTAGATGTGGGTGCACTACAACTCCCAGCATGCTCTGACAGGATAAGGATGAAGGATGAAGCTCAGGCAGCCATTGTATAGGTAGATACCGGTGCACTACAACTCCCAGCATGCCCTGACAAGCTGAGCATGAAGGCGGTAGCTCAGGCAGCCATTGTATAGGCAGATGTGGGTGCACCACAACTCCCAGCACACTGAGAATTCTGCACCAGTTCTCATAGGCGTCACTGTGACCTCCCTGTCATTAAAGCCACCTGTAACAGTCGGTGTTATAGCTGGAGAGACAAATGAAATATAAAGTAAAAATGTTCTATATAATCAATCACCTTATCAATCTGTCAAAATTTAGACCCATTATATGCAAAACAAAATAGTCATTGTAATTCCGCACCGGCCTATTTCAGGTCCTGCACCTCTCCTCAAAAATGCTATAAAAGAAATCAAAACGTATCTGCAATAAAATAGTATTAATAATCCCTCACACGGCTCCGTCCACACACAAATACAAGAAAGCTACAGGGCTCAGGAAATGGGAATGAAAAGCAAATATATTATTTACTAGATGGAAGCACAGACTCACACAGACACATTAACTCACACAGACACACACAGACTAACAGACACACAGACTCACACACACACACATAGACTCACAGACTCACACACACACACAGACACACAGAGACTCACAGACACACACACAGACTCTCACACACACAGACTAACAGACACACACACACACACACACAGACTCACAGACACACACTCACAGACACACTCACAGACTCACAGACACACACACACATAGACTCACACAGACACAGACTCACACAGACTCACATAGACTTACACAGACACACACAGACTCACAGACACACACACAGACTCACAGACACACACACAGATTCACACAGACTCACACAGACACACACAGACTCACAGACACACACAGACTCACAGACACACACAGACTCACAGACACACACACACAGACTCACACAGACACACACAGACTCACAGACACAGACAGACTCACAGACACACACAGATTATATAATCATCTAATTCTGTCTGTCTGTAATGGAAATCCTGCGTCGCTGATTGGTCGCACCAGCTGCCCGCGACCAATCAGTAACAGGCGCAGTCCGGACGCGAATTGGCACGGGATTTGAACCCAGCTTCGCATTGCATGACTCTTAAATCTTCATAAATAAACCACATACATATTCTAGAATACCCGATGCATTATAATCGGGACACCATCTAGTTGTATAATATTGGTCTGAATACTAACCCATAAAATAGCAGATAGCTCTTGTTCTATACTATATGTGAGTGAGCTCCTACTATGATTGATGACCCAAGGAACACTGCCTGTATTGATCCTCTGCCCTGCACATACTGACATTACAGGAGCTGACATGTTTGTGTGTAGAGGTTACGGGTGCACTCTAATAATCCCCTCCTGTAGATAACACCATAGCTTATATTGGTGTAATATCCCGGTACCTGCTCTACTGCTGCTGAGTGACACAGTTGTTGTGTGGCAGTAGATTTGTTCAAGTGTGACGGAATTACTTTGGGCACTGTGAGTTAGGAAAACTGTCATATAGGTTGTGATGTGATGTCCGTACAGTGAGGACTGAGGAATGTACAATCTACATTGTACTCTGCTGCCATCTAATGGTCAATGTGTGTATGACAGTTAAATAATTCTTATAACTACTGTGGGAGGAGCCTCTACCTCAGGCCTCACACACATAGGAATAGTGGGACGAGCCTCTACCTCAAGCCTCTCACACATAGCAATGGAGGAGGAGCCTCTACCTCAGGCCTCTCACATATAGCAATGGTGAGAGAAGCCTCTACCTCAGGCCTCTCCCACATTGCAATGGTGGGAGGAGCCAGGCCTCTCACACATAGCAATGGTGGGAGGAGCCTTTACCTCAGTCCTCTCACACATAGCAATGGATGGAGGAGACTCTACCTCAGGCCTCTCACACATAGAAATGATGGGAGGAGCCTCTACCTCAGGCCTCTCACATAGCAATGGTGGGAGGAGCCTCTACCTCAGGCCTTTCACACTTCTTGGAACTGGTTCAAACAAGTTTAGTCAGTGTAGTCATGAGACAGGGAGGAAGCACTACTGCTCCCAGCATCTCTATCGCAGTCCATGCTGAGGGACATCATTCTCTACATTTAATTTCCTCCACAAAGGAGTGACTCATTTTATAGGAGGAGTGATAAGGCTGAATAGGTGTCTCCTCCATGTTGGTTTATGTTGGCCTCCAGCCAGAATCAGGGCAATGTGACTTCCACATAACAAACTGTGTCTGCCCGATCCCCCGCAATAGGGAATGATAGCGCCAAAATCATGACTAGCTCCATACCCCATCACCACAGGGAGCCGAGCCGTAAAGGTCCCTCCATCAGTGGAGTATTACCTGGAATGCGCACAGTATTACCTTCCATACAAAGTAAAGAGACCTGTATTCCAGCCACCTGAGAGGCCTAAATGTGTTTGTTTCATGAGGAGAAAACTCCGTACTTCTTACACAAAATATCAAGTGTGTCCTGTACGGTGTACCACAGACACTTTGCCTCTCACAGATTGTATCCTATTATTCCCTGAAGTAAGGTGTTATGTTATCAAATTCACCCAGGTGTCTGGCTGCCTATAATTGTATGAACGTCAGCCTAGTTTGAGGACCGGGGGGGGGGGGTGCTGGCCAGCCACAGCCCTTACCTCATCCCGGACCTCCAGCGTCATGTGCTATCGCCGCGCCGGCCGACTCCCGACTCCCGCGGCCGTTTCTGTAGGGGCGGCCCGAAATGTGGACTATACCACCAGCCAGGGGGCACCTGCCCCCTGCCACCTGGGCCAGCCGCCCCTGAACATCACAGGCGCTACAACACCAGCACCATCGCCACTACAGGAGCACCCCCAGGAGGTCAACACCTGCCTCCAGACATCACCACTACAGGAGCGCCCTCAGGGGTCATATACATCACCTGCAGCCAGAAATCACCACTACAAGAGCCCCTGGGATCCTACACCCTCTCTATAAGCTCAACCTCCTGCTTTGACCATTGTTGTGGACACGAGGGAAGTGTTTAGGGGTCCAGCAACCCACTTCAGCTACTATGACATTACCATCTGCTGCCAGTGGAACTATACATCCCAGCTGGCCCTTCTGCAAGATCAGGTGCCTCTCCCGTGGCTCACCACAATGAGTAAGTGTATTATCCATGAAATAACAAATACAATACCTATGTGCAATACGCACATCTGAATGATGTCTTAGACCAGGGGTGGGGAACCTCAGACCCACGGGATGCATGCAGCCCTTAATGACCTATTCTGCGGCAGACAAATTCCTCTGGCCAACAGTGTTTGGGCTGACGGCCACGTTTTGCCAACTGCCTGTCATTGAAATTCAGCTCCCCAGTGATCTCTATGCCCCAGCCTCAGTCTCCCCAGCCTCTCCTGTGATGTCTATTGTCCGAGTAAACGTGGACTTGCAAAATGATCAATATCACCTAACATCACAGCTGCACCAAAGGGAAGCCGCCCCAACCACCGCAGTAGGGTGAGTTGATTGTTTAGCCAAATATAGAAGGGTAATTTTCAAGTTGATAATTTTGTGCTGCCCCTGAAGGATGGTAAAAATTTCCAAATGGCCCTTAACAGAAAAAGGTTCCTCACCCCTGGCTTAGACTCTTGGATACAACCTGCACCCATTGTAACCTATAGTGCTTTTTACACGTCTGTTTCTACATGGACTGCATCCATGAAAAACACTAAGGGTACCGTTACATGTCGCAATATCGTTCCAATATCGCATGCAACTTCACAGGAGCGCTGACATTTTTGGCACTTGTCCAAGGTCGCATAGGAGATGTTACACGTATCAATCACACCTGCAACCTCCGACATCCCGGAAATCGGCTGCCAATTTGCCCAGGCGATGTTGCAGAACGCAGTTGCGGTGTCACACAGCACAACCACATAAGCAATGTGGGCGTACTTTTGACCCAGCTTGGCACGTAGGCGTACATCAGTTAGCTTAACCGGCCCCAGAACCCTCCGAATGGATGGCGAAAGAGCATTACCATTGGTCAGCCATCTCAGCCAATATGGTGGCGATATGGATGCAATTGCCCATTCTACCATCTCCAAACTGATGTCATATGTGATGTGTAGGAGCTCCAGCAACACACTGCGGCGTCGCCAAACTGGCAGACAGGAATGCCTAGACGTACTCCTCAATAGTAAAGGAGGTGTTTAAAAATGATTCGCCTTGTATATATGCATTTTCACCAAGTTCACGAGATGCAGAAGTCAATGAATGTAGTGGTGTATGCACACATAATCAAAGATGGCTCCTTTACCAGGGCCATCCAATCGGCATACAATACTAGCCACTAATCGCCGTAGATGGGGTGCAGAAAACACAACCCACAGGCACGCCTACGGCCTTGGTTGCGCAACCTGTGAAATCGCAAACAAGATCGTAGTTGCGTCGTCACACAGCATGATCATGCCAGATCACATATGCAACATTGCACGGTTGAAGAGCATGCACAATCTCCTTGCGATGTCGTTCCTGCGATTTATTGCAGTCGCATTGCCCTGTTACACGACACAACGCACGAGCGATATCAACTGCAACTGACCACACCACGTTACTTTTGGTAGATGTTGCATGCAATGTTGCAACGTGTAACGGTACCCTTAGAGACATCTCTTTTTCCTGCAGCACAGATGACAAGGGCCAGTACAAGTCTATGGGTTTGTAAAGAACATGTGTAGCACATGGATGGCATCCGTGTGCTGTACATATTTAACATTGCAAATTATGGTAGA
This sequence comes from Allobates femoralis, assembly GCA_033576535.1. Lineage (NCBI taxonomy): Eukaryota > Metazoa > Chordata > Amphibia > Anura > Aromobatidae > Allobates > Allobates femoralis. Next base: position 171,412,974 of record JARQOC010000004.1, read on the forward strand.
AGCCTTGTAATTAATACATTGATAGATCCGTTTAAACACAAAGGTGTGAATGAGACTTAACATTGTGTGTAAGGCTAGGGTCAGATTCACGTTTTTAGCGGCGCCCCAGGGGTCGCACTGAAAACGCAGACTTTGTCAGCAATAATGCGGTGCTATCGCCATGTTAGCACCGCATTACATATGGAGATCCCGCCCCTAATGCGGCTCCAATGCCGGAATCTGATGGAAATCTCACGTTATTTTCTAACGAAATCAAAGACGTGCTCTGAAGCGTATTTGCTCACGTTCGGAAACAACGCGAGATTTCCATCAGTTGCCGGCGTTGAAGCCGCGTTAGGGGTGGGATCTCCATAAGTAACTATTGGCAGCGGTAAGGAGGTGCTAACATGGCATTGGCACAGTGTTATTGCTGACAAGTTCTAAGTTTTTAGCTCGACCCCGGGGCGCCACTAAAAACGTGAATCTGACCCTAGCCTGAGGCTGGGGTTCCACATAAGCCCTCAGTCAGTTTTTGGCTTCAGTTTTGTCATTTTTTTGTTCTAAGTCCAAAAACTGACAGAAAAACGCATTGGGTGTAATAAACACCCTGTGCGTTTTTCTCTGGAGCTCAAAACATTGCCCTGTCCGTTTTTGAGCCAAAAATTGCAGTAAACAGCGTTTTTGGCATCAGTTAAAAAACGCATGCGTTTTCATGCGTTTTTTAACATGGGGCCCTATGGGAAACGCATGCGCAAACGCATGCAAACGCATGCACTTGCGTTTGCGCATGCGTTCGCGCATGCGTTTTTTTAATGAAAATTCCAAAAACGTACAGGAGTGCAGGAGACACAAAAAGCACCCTATAAAAAACGGATTGGTGATGAAAATGACTTCCAAAAACGGATTTCTATGTGTAACCCCAGCCTAAGGGTTTGTGCCCATGGTCAGGAGATGCTGCGTTCTAGACATGGTATCATTCCTCTTGCGGAGACCCTAGTGTGTTTACTGGAGAAAGCAGCATTTGTGCCCCGGTCAAGATTCTGGCCGCAGTGTAATTTCCCACTGAAAACTCTAGAATGTCTACAATCCTGCTACTCTGGAAGCCACATTGCATGTCAGTGTAAAGAAGAAGCACAGTGGGCATGAGATTTCTATAAATCTATCTACTCTGCTTGTACAATTCAAAACGGTACTACTCTGGATCATAGGCACTCACCCTCATAAGGAGGAGTGGAATGTGGTAACTGATGGAGTGGAATGATGTTGGCCACGCCAAGGGTGCACCAAGGCCACTCATTTATATAAGTAATACTATAAGCTTGTATATCACCAGCAGTATCATTTCTCCAGGGTCCCCTATGATTGTATAATGTCAGTGTTGGGCTGACAGAGTTGTCCTGTATCAGTGTGTCCCGAGTGTAGTGATGTGCAGGTGACTGAGCCTTCTTCTCTGTGTATGGAGTGTGAGCGCACAGCCCCTGATCAGCCTCACCAGCTGCTGCAGCCAAGAAAGGCAGAGCCTGGACGAGGAGCAGCCGCAGCTCCTGCCTGATGGCTCTGGGCGGGTTCACTCACACTAAAGCTTTTTATCTCGTTTATTGTCCCTAACGGCCACTTGGTTGTATAAATTCTAAATATCCTCAGTCCTGACAGCACAAGGATCATCATGGCATGTGCAGCCTGCTGAAGCCACAGCTCTGCCAGTGCGTCCTGGGGCACCCTCTGCCTGCGTAATCTACTCTGGAGCAGGGTATATAGGAGCTGGAGAGAGACCTGCTGCTGGGTACATAGCATTTCTACTGTGTCTGCTCTTAGCTTGCAGCTTCCTCCTAATGTGAGAAGACCTCTTATTTATTCTTTTGGACAGGACCCTGTGGAGAGCAGAGCTCTGAGCCTGGACTAGTGAGGATCTGGAGAAGCCCTGAGCTGCACCAGGATGAGGCTGGGGACTCTGCTGGGATTTACACTGCTGTTCTCCTTCAGTGCCAGTCAAGGTGCTGCTGACAAAGATGGTACATCAGATACAGTGAAGGAAGCCAGAGCCAACAGAGCCAAGAGAAGAGGTGGAGGAGCAGGAGTGGGGCATGATGTCCTCAAAGGGTAATTATCACCATTCATGTCACCCTGTAATGTGTCAGGAACCCTATTACCAGATCTGACTACTGTCCCTGTCCTCTGCACACCTTCCATGTGGAAGAATTCATGTCATTACATGGTAAACTGACATACATTTGATTTTATGTATAGCTTGTTCATAAGTAACATTCTATCTATCTATCTATCTATCTATCTATCTATCTATCTATCTATCTATCTATCTATCTATTATCTATATATCTATTTATTATCTATCTATCTATCTATCTATCTATCTATCTATCTATCTATCTATCTATCTATCTACGGTATCTATGTGTCTATCTATCTATCTATCTATCTATCTATCTATCTATCTATCTATTTATCTATCTACGGTATCTATGTGTCTATCTATCTATCTCTCTCTCTCTCTCTCTCTCTATCTATCTAGCTATCTATCTATCTATCTATCTATCTATCTATCTATCTATCTATCATCTCTCCTTGTAATTTGTAAGTATATACATCTTGTTTATTGTATAATAAGTATGACCGAATAATATTTTTAATATGTCTATGCACGTGAAATTATTATTTTTTTCAATAATTTATATTATTTATTTTGTGACTATCTCTATTAAAGTGAAAAAGCTAACTTTATACATACTCAATACTCAGCATAATGCCACTTGGCCCAGTTCTATTAAGGTGCCAGCACCACTTATCTGTCCCAGCTCTGTGTAGTCTACTGTCACTATCCAGAGATACTTAAGAATCTTTATACAGATACAAATGTTAGGGGCTTTCTGAATAATATCACTAGGGTGGGTTCTATGTAACACAATCACTGGGATTTCGAGGTTATGTCTTGGCAATTACACAAGAATGGGGAGTGGACCTTTACATCATGACTGGAGATTGACGTCACTGATAGCTCTTGTTCTTACTCACATGGGCTTATATGGTACACAGATATTGTAAGGGATGGGATAGGCTTATGGTCATATTGTTGGTTTTTTTTCTGTCTGTTTATTCACATCTGAAGGAATCTTGAACTTTTTATGCAGATAAATTTGTTTATTAATTGTCTTCTATAATTCAAAACATGGCGTGGCCCAAGCAAAGTCTACATGTAGGTGTGTCTTATATATACTATATATATATATGTGTGTGTATATATATATATATATGTGTGTGTATATATATATATGTGTGTGTATATATATATATATAATACTTAAATTGGTGGACATGAAAACTTATTGATATATATGACAGGTGTATATGATGTGTGCAAACACTTCCAGTAATGATCATTTCTTTGATAATTTACAGTGTAAAGGTGTTGAATGAATTAGGGTTCAGTGACACATGTGATGCTGTATTGTTAACCTGATTCCATGGGGTCATTTGTCTGTTTCGGTGAAATTACTATGGGATCACTGACGGAGATTACGTTAAAGAATTGTTCTGACAATCTGTATAAAAATGACAGGATATGGAGAGCTCATGCCAAAGTATGTCAGCTATGTGCAGATATTTGTTTCTAAACAGATACTAAAAGTGAATTATTTTAGAGTGCACATATTTCCAAATTCTCCTGTTTAGAACATGGCTGATGTATATGGACACACTTTATCATTTGCAGTTGGCGTCTCTCTGACATATATTGCATCACATTAAACTGGAGGTTACCTAAACACTTGGAGTATGTAAGCGAAGCGCATTCCAGGAAGAGAAAGCAGTCAAGTAAATCCATGCAAGAAGTCATATTCTTGCAGTGTCACAGTTTTGTAATCAGGAACTGCTGTGTGTATGTGTACGTATATGAGAATATAGTCGTACAATAGGATTTAGGCACAAAGATAGATGGATAGATAGTTAAATAGATAGATTGATTTATGGATACTATAGATAGGTAGGCGGATAGATACCATAGATAGATAGATAAGACAGACAGACAGACAGTCCATAAAATATAATCCCAGTGAAGTGGGTTAAGAAAAAGTAAATTCGATGACTGCTCTTTTTTTCACTGGATTAGATATACAGTATATACATTATAATGAAATGTTGCTTCAATTAGAATTTTGGTTTAGTATTTAATGTACCTAATTATTGTTGGAGGAGTGTTGCAGGTCTTAAAGGGAGTCTGTCACCCCCAAAATGTATTTTTAATCATTCTACACTGATATAGGAGACTTAGCCCATAAAATAAATCCTACTAGCATGGTACCTGTTATTAGTACATTACCTAAGAATATAACTCATTTGTTAATGAGAAGGCTTCAGTGCACTCTTGGTGTGGCTAATAGCACTGTTATGCCCCCTCATTATGCTTGTTGGAAGTTCCCCTGCTTCTGGCTGACAGTGCTCGCTTTCAAGAGAGTTCTCTTCATAGAGTTAGCCATCGTGTGTTCGTGTCTGCACTGACCCTGCTTCTACCCAGCCATGCCCATGGTGACCGGGTGCTTCCTCCTCCCTTGCCGCTTTCTGCTGAGGCAGCTTGCTATCCTAATACATCTGTCTGGCAGTGTAGTGAATGTTCATGTGCACACCTACCAGCTGATTTTAGGCAGTGCTCCCTCTGGGATCACTGACAATTAGAAGGAGACGCCCAACATGTAACATAAGGGGTGTAATGGTGCACTCAGCTCTTGGCTACACTCGGGGTGCACTAAAGCCCTCTCATTTGCATACAAATTAAACATAATTTTCCTAGGCACTGTACAAGTAAAGTCTACCATATCTCATTTGTTTAAAATGCATTTTGGTGTTAACAGGCTGCCTATAACTACTGAAATTCACATGACACTTAGTATGCACTGTAACCAAATGGCTAATACATAAGTGCTACAGCAGTTCACAGGTTATACAAATAGTATGGCCACTTCTGGTGAAGCTACTACCAATATACAGATATTACAGCATCAACACTGATATCTTTTTTAGGCCTCATATATAGACATCTGTGCAAATCCATCCAGTCTTTAACAGCAGTGCGCGGACTGGTCACAGGTCTCCTGACCGGCGCATGACAACTTCATGTATTTATATGAGGCTGTGATACTTTGGTGAGAAGACTCACGACCCCGTCTGTGCATTGTGGTCCAAGATTGGACTGATAGGTACGGACGTATGAATGAGCCCTTGAAGAGTTTCAATCTTGTTAGTGTGCAGTTTATATTAAACACAGCCACTGATGGAGGAACATATGATCAGATGGGTGCATCGTCCTCCGCTGATTAAATAACTGCATATTTGAAATCAATTCGATCAGGTTGATGGACAGCTCTGGTCACATATTCCTCTATTAACTGCCATTTTTGAGAGCTAGCACGCTATTTGGCCTGTGGGGAAGTCTGCACTTACCTGCAAGTGACGTTTCACAAATGGAATCCTTAATATGGATTTAGTCATGGCTGAAAGTGTTTTCACCCTTGAAATTGTTCAAGAAAATTAAATATTTGTCCCCAAAAATTTTTGCAGTTACACATTTTGTGTCGTTCCAATACACATAGTGTGTATTGGAACGACAAAAAAATAAAATTGAATAGGCGTGGTCAATATGAATATCACACCTAAAACTAGATAAACGGGAGAAGTTGACAATGTTTGTATTGTTTCTATGTGTGTCGCACTAAGCATAGAGAATAGTAAGAGGAGAAGAGAACTGTCTCAGGACTTGAGAACCGAAATTGTTGAAAAATATCAACAATCTCAAGGTTACAAGTCCATCTCCAGACATCTTTATGTTCCTTTGACCACAGTGCACAACATAATCAAGAAGTTTACAAGCCATGTTAAGGTAGCTACTCTCCCTGGACAGAGACAAATTGATGAAAGTTGTTTTTTTTTTTATATATAATTCTCTATTTAAGAGTTATAACATACACAAACATCAGTGAACTTGAAAATCAAATTGGCTGTGTAGGAGAGCAAGCAATTAAAAGTATTAAGGTCATACAATAAAAATTGCATTTTCTGATAACATATGAGTATGTATAAAGTCAACTGGAAAGTGGTCAGCAAAGCAAAATCATAGTGCAACTGCAATGGCAAAACAAAAAGAAGAACAAATTCTAACGCGGGCATTCTAACAGTGCAGATCACATGTAATATTGTTTAATGCTTGCACTGTAAGCAAAAGAAAAGAGTAGAAAATGAAGTAAATGGGTACAGAATGAAAGAGAGGTCAGCGGCCCGAGTCCCAGTCCTCAGCACCAGCCAGAAATAGCCCGTGTCTAGTTGTTTTCTGGAAATCCATCCAGTCTGACCAGGTGCTCAGAATTTCATGTGAGTGTTTTGTATAGAGGCAGTCAAATCCTCCATATACATCAACTCATTAACTTTACGAACCCACTGCGAGAGTCGTGGAGGAAAGGTTTTGCGCCAGAGCTTGGGGATGTAATGATAAAGAATTTTAGCAGCAAGTTTTTATAAATCGGGATAGTAGTTGCAGTGAGGTGTAGCAAAGTCAAAGCCGGAATGAGGGGTTCTACATGATTAGTAACCTGATTTGTTATGTCCTCAACCCCGTGCCACAAAGGCCTGAGCCAATCTCCTTCGTACACCTCCAACAGGTAATGTCAGCGTCGGGATACATAGCATGCAGTTTTTCTGGAACTCTATACCATCCGGATAGAGGCTTGTATCCCGCGTCCTGGTGTTTGGAGCTTATGGAGGTGCTATGAGCAAGGAGGCAGATACGAGATATCTGCATTTTGGAGAATTTGACCTTTAATTCGGACTCCCATTTTGGTATGAAATTAGTTCCCTGTAAGTTGTTAAAAAGACTTTATAAAGTGTACAGATAACGAGTCTGGAGGGACTTAGTCAGTAATGAGTCATCGCTGTTGCTGGTGTCCTCCCCGCTTCCAGCCTTCTGTGTGCCACCTCCTGCCGTCAGCGATGACACATACAGGAGGCTGAACAAGAGAGTGCTGGAGGTGGTACACAGAAGGCTGGAGGCGGGGAGGAGGGCAGACACATAAAGGAGGCTGAACAAGAGGTGGCACAGAAAGGGCTGGAGGTGGAGAGGACACCAGGGAGCAGCGATGACTCATTTCTGAGTAAGTCCCTCCGGACTCCTTATCTATACAGTTTATAAAGTCTTTTTAACATCTTACAGGTGGGCTAGAGACATGGGGGACCCCTTCCCAGGATGCAGCAGACACGCTGCATTAGGTTAGCATCGCACCAGCAGGGTGACGGGTCCTCTTTAAAATTGGTAGGTATAGTTGCTTTAGAAAGCTTCTATTTTAGGGTTATCTATGAAGAAAAAGAACCAGTGCAGATGTTATTACAATAAAGCTTTTTTTTTGCTCACCTTTCCGGTGTCTTTACTGGGTTGTATATAAAAAATCTCCTTGGGTATGCAGCTTAGCCTCTCCAGGCGGATCAGGTCTTCAGACTGAGGGATTCTGATTAATCAGTGTGCAGATTAAAAGTTACCCGACTGGTAAGGCAGCGCATCCTTGGGAGACTAGGTGATTGTTATCATAGGTTTGTTTATTTAAAAATCAATAAAATTGCAGTACAACGCATTTCAACTTGTGTTGAAACGCGTTGTACTGCAATTTTATAGATGTTTAAATAAACAAAACTTTGATAACGATCACCTAGTCTCCCAAGGATGCGCTGCCTTACCAGTCGGGTAACTTTTAATGTGCACCTCTTTAAAATTGGGGAGATGCACAGGACGGTAGTCCTGTAGGGGAAGCGTGGAAAACTATGCAACGGCTTTCTCATGCACCCAGCAAACCGTTATTAATACATCAACAGTGGGCTACAACAGGGCGAGAGAAACTTAAAATATAGAAATGCACAGGGGGGTAATATACATGGTAAACAGGAGCAAGTGTACATGTCTAGGGTGATTTCCCGTTATCAGACAGTGCAGGGAAAGAGAACAATGCCGGGTCAGAATGGTCCACAGAGTGTCCCGCAGGGCTCATCCTCACTCTGCTCAACGCTTCAAGCCAAGTGAGGGACTGGTCAAAAACCAAGATCTGAGGGACAGTACGGTGAAAGTCAGGTAAGACTGAACCTGCGGTCCTTGCGTTTGTTGTACTACTCTCCAGATTCTGGGCGCTTCCTATCCGGGAGTCGTGAGGGACGTCTTCTCCTGTTACTCTGCGGTTGTTGTTGTGGAATATCTATCAGTAGCCAGTTCGGGACAAGAACAGGAGTAGTGTCCAAGAAAAGGAAGAGTTCTGGTAACTCCTCAGGTCTTTTGAGAAAGAATTGAGTATCCCCCTTCTTTAAAATGAGGTGGAAGGGGTGTCTCCAACTATAGGTAGCACCCAATTATCTGATGCGTTGTAGTAGCGAGAAGAACAGGCGTCTCATGGCCAGGGTACAGGCAGAAACATCAGGAAAGAATCGAACCTTCACATCTTCCAAAAAGAATTTGACGATAGCCTCCCCATATGTATAATAATGTAATCTGCACAGAATGTCTCGGGGGCCAGAGGCCTGGGAAGTCACTTGGCGGGACACCCTGTGCACACTATTAATCATGATTGTGGTATCCAGGAGTTTTTACAACACCATTTTAAAGATTTCAGAAACCTTACGAAGCAGGGCACTTGCAGGGATGTTTTCAGGGACACTTCTCAGGCGTATGTTGTTGAGCCTACCACGGTTTTCTTGGTCATCCAATAATAGCGCCACCTGCTGCATATGAGTTTGAGTCTCTGAGAGGTTTTTCTCCAGCATGACCACTCTAGAAGCAAGGGAGGCCTTGGTGTTTTCCTGTGTGGATGTGCAGGTGTCTAATAGATCTAAGTCATCATGAAGCATGGTGAAGGCGCGTTCCTAGGAGGCTTCAAATCTAGCCACCATGGAGTCCAAATCCTGTTTCGTGGGTAGAGCCCTTATTAAATCAAACAGATTCTGAGTACAGTCTGGTAATGGAGATGCAGATCCATAATGCAAAGTGTTAATGTTGCCAGGGGCTCCCCCCTTCGGGGCCAGGATTATAGTCACTGTAGGTTCCACTTGTGGGCTTTGGGATGGTGAGGGGCACATCTCAGTGTGAAGTTTTTGCTGTGCTGCAGGAGTCTGCCCTCCCTCTCCACATGTGCTATGGATCTGGCCAGCTCCCCCCATGTCGCTTGGGCCCTTGGCGCCCGCACTCCTGCATATGGGGAGGCACTGATGGCTCTGTGCTCCTCACTGCCTGCTCTCCTCCTCACCTTCTCGCCTGCCATACTCTAGGCTGCCGGCGCCATTGCTGGAGGAGCCGTGGCTCATGCCTCTCTCCTCCCGCCTTGGAAAAGATGCTCCAGGGCCGCTCCCTGTCTTTCGGACAGTCCCGGTGGGTCACACAATGACGCTTTCCTGCCCCTGGGCATGTTTCCCTGTGAAGGATCCACTGTGTGCCCATTAAATCTGGCTGGGTGCGGAGGAGCTCTCTGATAAAGTACCCTCACACCGCCATAGCTAGGCCATGCCCCCTTGAGTGATGAAAGATTTTAACACAGAATAATCAAGACAGTGGATAAGCATCCCCTATCAAGTTTCAAAGAAATTAAAGTTCTCCTGTAGGCTCAGGGTGCATCAGTGTCAGATATTGTTTTTTTTTAGGTAGTGCTAATTTTTCTGGTCTTTGCAAGGGAGCATGGTTTATAGGATTTCTTGATGTAGTGTATCTAGGTTGCTCTGCATATTTATATATTATATTTTTTTTTAAAGGAAAGGAATACTGTACTCAGTACTCATGGAAGCAAAGGGAATACAAAAAGAACAAAACTGGACACTTTTGACTGGTGACAGGTCCTTGTTAAAATATAAATAAAGTCCTCATTTCTATATGTCAGTCATAAACATTCTGGTGACAGGTTTCATGGACCCTTATTGTAGTATACAATTTTGGGATGAGGCATGAATTCCTAGAATTACTCCACATAAATATGGGAAAAACCTCTTTCAGATGTTACTATGGTCAGCAATAAAACCTCACCCATTAGTGCAGCACGATTTAGGGGTCTAAACCTACTAAATGAGGCTAACCACACTGGTTATATGGCCTTGTTTATGTACCATGGTACAGTGATAAAATATAATTGTGCAGCTTTAGTTATATAATTATATGTTTTATACCTAGTGTTGGGTAGGCATCTCCTTATTATGTTTTTACCATACTGTCTCTCATACAGTTTTTTTAGTGCTCATATGGTTTGAATATTCTTGGTAACCATGAAGTCTTTTTCTCATTTTTGTTGGGGTGGGGGGTTCTTTGGCGATCTGCTGTTAGTATACTCGCAGCAGATTACCTTCAATATGAAATGGACTTACTAAAGGGGTTGTCTGGCCTTGGGGTGACTGCAAAATACGAACCAGTTAAGAAGAAAGCAAATCTAGCCAGGCTATTTTGCATCGAGAAGAGTCTGATTCTATGACACACATGGGCTGTGCTGTGCAGAAGAGAGTGTGCACAATATTTATACAGGATCCGTCACTTTGATTACTGTTCTCTTTTAATAGTTGCTTTCTCCTCGTTGAATGGTTCTGTTGGCTTTGTAGATAATTAGGCTCCATTACATAAATGTGACATTTGTATGCAAATTGAGATTGGAAGTCTTCATTTGATCTGGAAGTTGTCTGTCTCAGTCCCCAGTACGTTAGCATGCTACAGTGCTAGTGATGAGACTCTGGGAGTACTTGTAAGTAATGTTTATGTTGGCGGCAATCTTTATCCAGTGCTTAGAATGTGAGCAGCGATTCAGTGTGAACTTTCCGTTAACCCTGTTTAATGACGGAATCAGCTGTAACAGTATAGGTGAAGGGAGATGCTTTCTTTTTTCAAGTAGAAGGGATAACCCCATCGTCCTATGGACTGTAGGAGACTGTCACAGTTTACAGCTAAACAAGCTGGTAATAATCTGTAATGTGTAACAGTTGTGAGGTACAGTAAAGTTTTATGTGTTGTATGCGTCAGGCCTGTGATATTTTCATTTTTTACATGCTGAGAAATGAAGTCATTGACAGTCTCGGTGGACTTTCTGATCCAAACTGTCTGAGGCCCCTCTCATATGTCAGTCTTTGCAGTACATGTGGCATCCATTGTTTTCACAGATGCCACCCATATCCATTATAATCTATGGTCATCTTTACATGTCCATGTTTTCACACAGACCGTGTGTCTGTGTGAATCATATATGTTTATATGGGAAAAACGCGGACATACCGGCAGCACAGATTATTCAGACCCATATAAGTCAACGGGTCCATGAAAAACGTACAGCACATGGATGAAATCCAGGTGACATGTTCCAGAATTAAATACATAAAAAAAATTACTTAACATTTAACATGAAGTGTTAAAAATGTTCAAAGATGAGAGATAGAATTAGACAAAAAACTTGTAACACATAAAGTCAACTTACCCCAGGGGTATGTGCATATGACATTTTTCAGGTGGATTCCACCTAGTACCTGCCTGAAAAAGCTCCACAAACCATGACATTGCCATGTTTCGCTGTAGGTGTTTGGTACCTTTCTAACTGGGCGGTATATGTAATGCTGCCATCACTACCAGATTGAACTTGGATTTATCCAACCACAACACCTTTGACCAATCTGTCTCTTTCCATTGTTCTTTGGAAAACTCAAGTTGGACCTTCCGCTTGTTTGCAGAGATGAAAGGCTTCTTGAGTGGAGCTCATGCATTCCACCCTACTGCTCTTAGACGTTGCACCACAATTTGGCGATTTACTTTGAGCCAATATTCTTCTTGACACTGTTCTCTGCAAACAGATGAATTCTATGGTTACCTCTTTTTGGCTTTTCCCTGAATCCACTCTCAGTATAATAAGCTTCTTGACATTTGGTGATAAACTTGGCTTTGTCTTTGTCATATTTTAAGCAAAATACACACACACAAAAAAAAATAATATTTTTTTAGACAAAATTAGAATACTCATGATAAAATATGCAAACTATGCAAAACATTTGGCCCAGCAAATGTGGAAAACTAACACATAAAGGAATAAAACAATGTGAAACACAATTTTCATATTTAGGCCCCCTTCACATCACGTTTTTTGCACATCCGTGGTGATCCTTGACTTTCAAGGATTACACGGACTGGCACGGATCTGTGTCAACAGATGCCATTGATGCCCACGCATTTGTGTTTTCCACGGATCCGTCATCAGTTAGCAAAGATAGCGCTGTACCTTGCCTCTGAGCATGTGCAGTACAGCAAATCAGATCCGTGTTATGGATCCGATTTTTTGTCGGCTCCGTTTTGATCCGTCACCATAGAGCTCCATGTTATTTGAAACGGACAGCAACTAATCTGTTTCTGTCTGATTTTTTTCAAGCCAGGACAAAATCGGAGCAGGCTCTGATTTTGGGGGCAGGAAAAAAGCTGACACAAACAGATCCATCAATAAATTGACACAATCAGATGCCAATAAGGACCAATCTGTGCACATCTGTGCCCATAGGGATACATGGAGGCTAAATCAAATCCATGGCTATCCGTGTTACAACGGATAGACACGGATCCACAAAAAACTTGATGTGAAAGGGGCCTTAGAGCTGACAACCACTTTCCTCCGGTTTATTAAAATCACCAGGAAAACGGCATCAAACAACCAGACAGAAGTATTAAAGGTGGCTTTACACGTCCCAATATAGTTTAGATATCGCATACAATTTCACGGGAGCGCGCACGTTTTTGGCATTTGTCCAAGATCGCATAGGAGATGTTACACAGGGGGATATCGGCAGGCAACGCAACTACGATATCATACGCCCCTCTTGCACACTGCGTCTGAACAACTCAGGGAATGACCAATTAACATTGGAGTGAATAGGGGAAGTTGCGCTCCAAATCATAGTTGCGCTGTCACACAGCATGATCATGCCACATCGTCAAGCCGATATTGCACGGTTGAAGAGCATGCACAATTCAAAAACGATATCGTAGTTACATCGTTTTTGAGTTGCGTTGCCTTTTTACATGACACAACGCACCAACGATAACAACTGCAACACCCCTACCACGTGACTTTTTATCGTAGTTGCGTTGCGATATCGTGACGTGTAAAGCAGCCTTTAGGACCTGTTCACATGTATGAGTGCTATCTAATTTTTTATGGAGAGTACTTGTACTTGTGATTGTCTATGGGACTGCTTAAGTCTGAATTTTTGTGGACTGGAGTGGTCCTTGCAAAATCGAGGACATACATCCAATATTGATCTGAGTGTCGGATCAAATTCAGTAATCGGTCTGAAAAAAATCGTACAGCATTTGGATGCTATCTGTGTGCTGTTTGTTTTTTTTATTGATGGATAGAAGAAGGTGGAGAAACTTTTTTTCTCATCAGTGAAAAAAAGCTGATGAAAGTCTGATGACATTCTCATGAAAATCATTGATAAAGCTCAACGCTATATTTCTCGCACATCAAAAAAACCTGACATCTGTATGAGGCCGATCCACATGTACGTGCATTTTAACGGACAGTAGACATATGCAACATGCATTTCATCCTTGTGCCATTCATTACATCATGAACCCATTAATTAACTTTGTTTTTTTATGAACAATAATTTACAAAACATAACAGACATTTAGGGTCATACGGACTATGGACATATCTGCCGGAAAAAACGTATAGAACATATATGCGAAAATCAGATGTATTCATGTGTTCCATTTTTTTTACTGTTCAATAAGCAGAAGCTTGGATTTTTATAACTTTTTTCCATACTTTCAAAAACGCGTGTCACACACGTGAAAGATGGTCTGTGAGTAAGGTACCACCCTGTAAGTATCTCCTAAGTCCCAGATTACGCCTTTTCCAGTGTCTCTGTACACCAGTCTATGACCTCTCCAGCTTTCCTTTGGGCCATCTGACCACTCCTTCCCCAGTTTTGCTGTCTCTATCATCTGTTTTCAATAAGATAAACATTTCAGCAACAAACCTCAAAATAAGAGAGTGCAGACAAAGCTTTCAGCCCTTTATTACACAATGTCATATTATTCTGCCTGCCTAAAATGGAATTAGATAAAAGAACATTGTCCAATTAAATTTTTTTTTTTGCATGCATGGTTTGCTTTAAAGTAATAAGCAGCGGTATATTCACCTTTCTGAACCTTCATGGATCCAGAACAGGCCGCTCTAGAGGTCTGTGTCAGCTCCAGAAAGGTTGTTTGCTCTGTTCATGAGTCGCAGGGCTGCTGCAGCCACTCATTTGTTGCATTGGTCAGATGGCTAGAGGAGCGGGTCATTGGATGTGATTTACTGAACTCTTCTAGTCACCTGACCATTGCAACCAATCACAAGCTGCAGCAGCCCTGTGAATCCTGAACAGACCAGACACCATTTTTGGAGATGCTGCAGATCCTGAATGGCAGAGTGCCATGGACCCATGGGAATGCCAGAAAGAGAGTATGTCGCCATTTAATATTTTAAAACAGATCTTTTGAAAAAGTATTTCTATAGTCTGTTTATTAATGCTAATTAAGGCCTTGACTAGTTGATGGGGCGTTTGTTTCCTGACTAGTTGGCCCACTTAGCATGTTATCACGCCCCTGTGGGTGTGAGAACATGTTTTACACCCCACAGCGTCATGTTCATTGCTATACAAAGCTATGTTTGTGCATGTTGTACTTGTTGATAATTTTTGCACCAAGTTCATCAAAATGGTGCGCGTGGTTTATGATTTTGGTGCAAACTAAAAAAATATGAGCTTTTGCCCTGTCACTGGTTTAAAATGCAGCAGTATGCCGTGTGAAAGTTCGCTCACATCAGCGTAAAAATATACAGAGTGCAATCACACACACCAATGTTAAACAATAAGGCAGTGCAATGTTGTTCCTCAGCTAGTTTTGGGCTGAGGTAAAAATTGCATCATGCTACGTATGGACGTGTAAAATGGTTTAGATTCACCAATGCAATTTTATCAGTGCAAGAGTAAGGCTATGTTCACACATAGATCTTTTTTTTGCTCTTTTTGTAGCGTTTTGCACCTGCGCAATAAAGCCCCGTAAAACAAATGCCCCTGTGTGACACCTGTGACAGCCCTTTTGAGTTTTGCAGTGTATTAATATACACTGTGAAACCCAAATTAAAGTAAGCTAAATGTCTTAAAAATAATAAAAATAGAATACTTACCCTCCGCTGGGTGATCGGGGAGTCGGGAGCCGACACGTCCGAAGGTATCGACCTTCCAGGACCTGTCTAGATCACTGATTGGTCGCTCGCGGTCATGTGATATGCGCGTCGTAGCACGTCACATATCACATGACCGTGAGTGGCTAATCAGCGATCACAGGCCCTGGAAGGACAGTGCCTGTGGAGGATCTCTCAGCTCCCGGTACACCTGGCGGAGAGGTAAGTATTCAATTTTTATTATTTTTGACACATTTAGCTTTAATTTAGGTTTCACAATGTATATTAATGCACTGCGAAATCCAAAGAGGCTGTCACAGATGTTACACAGGGGAGGAGGAGCAGGATTCTTCCTCCCCTGTGTAACATCAGTGCCGGCGTATTCCCACTGGAATTGCGCGTTGTCTCAACGGTGATGCGTAATTCCAGCGGGGATAGTGCACCCCTATGGGAGAAAGCGCGGGCGCAGGTGTATAAAGGATTGACATGGTCATTCTTTTTATGCCCGCGCTTTCTCCCATAAAAGCGCTGCATATATTTGTCTTCTGTATGTTAGTGTCTGAACGGCAAAAGTGAATTTCACATTCACTTTGCCGGCAGATGCAGACACACATTGCACATTTTTGAAACAGCACGCAAAAATGTGTAATGTGTGAACTAAGACTAAAAAAAGACGTCACACGGACCATCCTTATGTTGTTTACTTTTTATTGATACATTATTATTCTGTAGCATAGAACACTGTTAATGATCCTGTAAATGAATGTAAAATAATAGTTCCTGAGAAATAACCACACTACAAAAGAATGGCATACACATGACATACGGATGAGAAAAAACCCGCACACTTAGAAAGCACTTGCAAAACATATGGAATAGCAAACGAATTTCACTTGGCCAACTTTTCTGGTATAAAAATCAGACCGACTATTTATATGTAGATGTGAGTGAACCGTTAAGGCAGGTGTGTAAAAGATACACCAGGATGTTACTGTAGTGGAGTTGCACAACATTTAGCATGTCTTTAAAAATTGCATTTGAAGAATCAGTCCAAACATCTAGAATCGCTAAACTGTGCCCATAAAGTGCAAAACTAAAAATAGGCGAGCACTTATAAAATTGACAACCTAACAGGTGTAAATAGAATGATGAATTGGGTACAAAAAAGGCACAAAACAAGACCAAAAAGAGGCACAAAGGCAATGATCTAAGGTTCAGCTATTCACAGATGCCGGATAGTGACTAAAAACGCTCATCAGCATCGCTGGAACTTGCAGAGCGCAGTGGTGAGCCAGCGATGCTGATGAGTGTTGTAGTCAGTATACAACAACTGTGAATAGCTGTACTTTATGCTATTCACAGTTGCCAGATCTGTAGTTGTGGATTGTGAATTATATTGTAGGTCAGTGGGAAAATTTTTGATAATAAATTGTTGAACGAGGGAGAGTCAAGGGGAATCTTGATTCACATAAACTAATTTTTCCAGTGTGTGTTTTTTTAACTTTACATTTATTGGTTAGTAACGGGGGTGTCTTATAGACCATTCTCCATTACTTACCCCTGCGCTTGATACCAGCTGACATCAACCACAAAAAATATTACCCTGATTGACACCGCACCAAAGCAATTGGGAAGATCCAGGACGAAGCGCCAGAATTGGTGCAACTAATGGATGACTCTATTCTGGGATGGCTGCGGACTGATATTCTGTAGCCTGGGCGGCCCAATACCTGTGGGCCTTCCCATGTTTTGCTTATTTTTACAGCCCCCCAGCCAGTCCTGAACCCAAACTGTAACATGGAGTTCTCAGGGAAGTTGGCTGCGGGCTGGTAAATTTAGGCTGGGAAGGGCCAAAAATCCATTGGCCTTCCCAGCCTCATATTACCAGTCCCCAGCTGTCTGCTTTACCTTGGCTGGTTATCAAAAATAAGGTGGACCTCCACACAGCTTTGAAATTATTTATTACATTAAACAAGGCTACAAACACGTTTTAGTGCCACATGAAAGGCACTAAAAGGAGCCAGTGTACAATCCAGCCAATATGCCTGCTCTAATCTAAGATCTCCTTCTTACAATAACTCTCCTGAGCTGCAGTGTGCCAAGCATCACACCTCCAGGTCTCATACAAGACCTGATGACGTGATGCATCTGGCCAACAGATAATGCCAGCAGCCAACATGTCTACGGCATTATTGTGATTCACAGACCATCCCCGCATGTATATTGACTGAAGTACAG
Organism: Allobates femoralis; assembly: GCA_033576535.1. Classification (NCBI taxonomy): domain Eukaryota; kingdom Metazoa; phylum Chordata; class Amphibia; order Anura; family Aromobatidae; genus Allobates; species Allobates femoralis. The sequence goes on from JARQOC010000004.1 coordinate 171,430,400, forward strand.
CCATGAAACATATGATGTGATGCCTCGAGCTTTCACTCGAATACCCGCGATACTCGGCCAGGTAACAAGCGTGCCCGAGGGCTCAATCGAGTAACGAGCAGTGGCGAGCATGCACACTCATATCTATGGTTGACATGTTTCCCCTTTAGTTAGTGTCTTGTGCAATCATTTCTACTAGCTTGTACACTGAGAGTGACTGTCCCATTCTGGTATCTTTCAAAGCTGTACAGTTAATTATGTTTCCAAGAAAGAACGTCTCTTTATTGTGTGCAGTACATTTGTCCAAAATCTATAATGATTTACAGCTGAAATGTCCTGCTTTTATAGAAACAAGTGACTCGGATGTACAGTTTTATACTTCTCCATTGTTAGATTGTCCTCAGATAACCTATTTCTGGGAGTTTTCTTATATTTGTAACATAGGGCGACTGCTTATAGAGCTGCCACTTGGGGATGTTGTGCATTTGACACCCTTGGCACTCAGGACTGTCAAGCCTATTCTCTAGACGAGCGTAAAAAAATAAAGGACTTTTTCAAAAGCTTTGGCTTCGAATCCAACAGCTGGATTATCTCACAATGGAGAGATGTTTGGGCCGTCTTGTAATATAATGTAGAGATACACCCAGGACAAACTAAATAATCACATCTGATTAATGGTTTCTATCCAGATTATGCTAGGCTCTGTAATTCATACTAGAATGACACAAGAAAAATATTCAGTTTTATTTTGTACTTGTAAAAACAGATACCCAAAGTTGAACAGATCAAAGTTCTCTCTATGGAAATATTCCAATTTGCATAATGAAAACCTCATCACTATGTGATTGCCGTGTGCACGACATTTTCATTGCTGTATTTAAGGAATAAGATGATAAGCTACAGTGATGTCTTCTTCCTGCCATTATATCACTTTGTCATCTGTATTCTTGTACATTTAGATATTACAAAAAGCCATATCAATAATTGTATGGGAATATGCTTTACAATACAATCTACTGTATTGTCAGGGTCATAATTATAGTAGGTGCATTGGTTGTTCTGGAGTCTTGGGTGGTCCAAAAGGTGGTATGAGAAGATATACTATAACAGACCTTGAAGACGTTGTATTGGGGCCCAGATTCTTTAAGATATGCCATTGCAAATAATACAATGTATGTACCAATTAGACACTTATAAGAGATCAGGCATTTGGGCTCGGACACACTCATCAGAGTTTGACTGAGGAGACTCTGAAAGGGCTGGAGCAGTGACCCTGAACGGCTTCTCCCTATCTGGATGGGGCTGTCAGCTGCTTGTGTTTCTGTGCAGCTCCAGACTCCCCATCCAGAGAGGGAGAGGCCGTTCAGGGTCACTGCTCCAGCCCTTTCAGAGTCTCCTCAGTCAAACTCTGATGTATCTAGGAAAGTGTGTCCAAGCCGTTTCAGTCTTTTTCACTTCATTACTTTCATATCAGTATTTTGCAAATCTGGCGGATATTTTTTGCAAAAATAAAGAGATCTGGCAGCATTGCGATATGACCAATGCGTTTGGAATGAAGCTCCCGACATGCGCTGTGACTTGCGGTTTCACCCCGATCTTGCAAATACGGCACTTCAGGCTACGGACAAAAACTGCCGCTAACTGCCTTTTTAAAACAAGCCTTAAGTGCTGGATTTGCCAGATCGGGGTGAATCCGCAAGTCAAACCACATTTCTGGAACTCCATTACAAATGCATTGGTCAGGATGCCATGTTGCCAAATCTGGTTTTTTTTTTTCAAAAAAGGCAGAATTCTGCCGGTTTTGAAAAAAGGCTGATGTGGAAATATCCTAAGGTGCAAATTATTTTCTGCCCAAATGAAAAAACACTCCTTTATACGGTAAGTGAAATATTATTCAGATGAACACCTGTACTTAAAAATAATCTAAAGCCCCCATATATCCTTGATTGCCTTCATTAGTTCAATAGCCAACTTTTTGAAACACAGGAGCACTCACTCTGTGTTTTCTATTAGAGAGCTGCTCCCTGACATCTCATCTCAGGGAGTTCAAAAGGATTGGCATTATGAAATCAGGCATGCGGTATCCTTAAAGGGGTAATCCAATCTCCAATATCTTATCTCAATATACAAAGTGGGCCATCTATATGGATACACCTAAATAAAATGGGAATGGTTGGTAATATCAACTTCCTGTTTGTGGCACATTAGTATATGGGAGGAAGAAAACTTTTCCAGATGGGTGGTGACCATAGTGGCCATTTTAAAGTCAGCCATTTTGCATCCAACTTTATTTTTTTCAATGGAAAGAGGGTCATGTGACACATCAAACATATTGGGAATTTTATGAGAAAAACAATTGTGTTCTTGGTTTTAGCATAACTTTATTCTTTCATGAGTTATTTACAAGTTTATGACCACTTATGAAATGCATTAAAGTGCTGCCCATTGTGTTGGATTGTCAATGCAACCCTCTTCTCCCACTCTTGACACACTGATAGCAACACTGCAGAAGAAATGCTAGCACAGGCTTCCAGTATCTGTTGTTTCAGATGCTGCACATCTCGTATCTTCACAGCATAGACAATTGCCCGGGTGGGACATTTATATGGATACACCTAAATAAAATGGGAATGAATGGTGATATCAACTTGAAATAACTCATGAAAGAATAAAGTTACATTCAAATCAAGCACACCATTGTTTTTCTTATGAAATTCTCAATATGTTTGATGTGTCACATGACCCTCTTCCCGTTAAAAAAAAAAAGTTGTATCCCAAATGGCTGGCTTCAAAATGGCCACCATGGTCGCCACCCATCTGGAAAAGATTTCCTCCTTCCATATAATAACAAAACTGGAAGTTCATATCACCAAACATTCCCATTTTATTTAGGTGTATCCATATAAATGGCCCAACCTGTAAAGTAGATGTAATAATAATATTAGCAAATACCTCTAATTAGAAATGTAGTATAGTTCTTCTGATTAGCTGTGTTGCTTTCCTCATGTGAAGGGTATTGTAGCTTAGGTATCCATGGTTATGACCACAAGTAACCAGCTAACTGTCACTATATGGTGGTCGAAACCACAGATACCTTTGCTGCTGCAATGTCCTACACACCAGGTAAGTGACATAGCTAATCAGGAGAACCATATTACATTTCTAATTGGAGATGTTTATTAATATTATTATGGTTACACTTACCACATACTGGAATAGGATCTTGGAGATTGGAATACGCCTTTAAGGATACAGCATGTCATTGTACTGCCGATCCTTTTGAACTCCCTCGATGAGATGTCAGGCAGTGGCTTTGGAGTTGTGAATACCCCTTTAAGATTACGGTATGTGTCTACAGCTCAGACTATTGATATGAAGAGATTAGTAGCACTCGCTGTGGACTGTTTGATAATAATATCATACACAAGCTTCTCCAGCTTTTTTGTTTTTAAAAATCACATATGCATCAATTAGTTTTTTGTAACCAGTAGAAAAAAACCTCTATTTTTACTAGCTTCCAGAAATGTCTGGGCAGTTGGCAAACCTGCCATGTGCGGAAACTGTATTCCACCCAGCAGACCATGGTAATCCAAAGCACCCACTCCAATCAAAATAAAACTTTTATTTACTCAGCACGTGTAAATGTGACAAATAACATCCAGTGTGTCGCAGCCATAGAGGCTTTGATGGCTGAAATGTCACTGCCTGTCACTTGTACACTTGCTAGAGAAGTAAATGTTTGATTTTAAATCCTATTGAAATTGCACTTGGATGTTTTAATTTGAAATATAATTTCCCTATTGTATGTCTATTGAAAAGTGTAATCGTATATGTCACAAGATTTTCAATCAAACTGCACACATTAAAGGGAAGCTGTCACCTCGATTAAGCCTCCCAGGCTATCACTATCTGTCCCTGCATCTTCCTATTACTACTCTAGCTATCCCTCTCTGTGCTAAATGTGCCCTGTGACTGTGTAATAAAAGCTTTTTATCACTTAATCATTACTATGTTAATGATCCGGGGGGCTACCATTGCTAGCCCCCCTGGGCATCCTCTCTGTGTCCCGTGGCTGCCTCCTGTGTAGTTTATCACGCCCCGTTGATATTGACATCCAAATGCGCACCCCCCAGCCTGGCTCGCTTTGTTCTGCAGAATGCTGGGTATGGCCCCGAATGCGTCATTTCCGGTACCCCGCAGCCGGACTTCAGGCTGCGCAGTACGCATGCTCTATAGAGCACATTACGTCGTGTAATGAGCTCCACAGAGCATGCGCAATGCGCAGCTCTGTGTATAAGCTGCGGAGTACCGGAAATGACGCGTTCAGCGTCATACCCAGCATTCTGCAGAGCGGAGTGAGCCAGGCTAGGGGGGCGTGCATTTGGATGTCAATATCACGCCCATTGGGGCATGATAAACTACACAGGAGGCGGCCACGGGACACAGAGAGGATTCCCACGGGGGCTAGCAACGGTAGCCCCCCGATCATTAATATAGTAATGAGTAAGTGATAAAAAGCTTTTATTACACAGTCACAGGGCACATTTAGCGCTGAAAGGGATAGTTAGAGTAGTAATGGGAAGATGCAGGGACTGGTAGTGATAGCCAGGGGGCTTTATGGAGGTGACAGGTTCCCTTTAATATTAAGATTGCTTAGGCTGGTTTCACACTGGCGTTTTTTTTTTCCATCCGTGTGAATCAGGTTTAAACTGGATGTACCTGCATTCAGTTTCAGCCTCATTGACTTTCAATGGGCTGGATTAACTCTTGGGTGCATCCAGTTTTGAACTTTTTTCCTTGTTCCGGGTGGTCATGGTTTTTTGCCTGAGACCAAAAACACAACATGGTGCATTTTTGGTCTCCGTGTCAAATACCGTGCCCATCTGCATCTGGGACAATATAAGATGAATTAAAATAGAGCTCCATGTAACCCAGAGCCAGTGGACTCCGGATACCGTTGGATTCGGACGCCGGATCCTGGTTTTGAAACAGTGCATGCCCAGAACGCAGTCCTAAATGACACACCCCCTAAGGAGTGTCATTTGTCCCCTGATCCATTCGAAACGGGTACACAAAAACTTTATGCTCCTGGACCAGTATTATCACTGAACCGTGAGACAGACCAGGGATAATACGGGTGCAGGGGCATTAATTTTTACAATTCAAGGGGGGCCTGGGGGAATCCAGGGGGATGCAGGTAAAACCTGTATCCCCCTGGATTGCAAAAGACACCAGTGTGAAACCAGACTTAGACTTGATGCGGCTGGTGTACATACTTTGAAAGTTCTTGTTTGCGTGACTGTATAATTCAGATATTATGTTGAGTATTTTAATATCAGTTATGGGATTAGAGAGTCATTCTGATATGAGGTTTTAAAGTAGGTACCCCAATTTCATCATAACATCAATTTATAAAAAACAACTATGGCCAGACAAAATACAGGTCACTAGATGTGTGCCCGATGCAATTGCATCGGAAAGGTGGTGACATCACGATGGGGGCTATCTCTCCCCCCTGTGCGGTCTTTCCTTGTCTGCTGTGTCTCCCCCCTGTGCTCTCTCCTAATGTATGTAAATAAATGTATTTTTACTTAAAAATGTGTTTGTGTTTTTTTTTTAATAATAAAGTGTTTAATTTCCTAGTAAAAAATGTGTAGGGCTTCCCTGTACTTTCTATTGCCAGGTTACCAAGCAGCTACTGGCTGCCAACTGCCGCTGCCTTGTGTTACTTTTGCTGGCAATGAAAAGTACAGGAGAGCCCTATTTATTTTTAGTTTTTTAAATAAATAGCTTTAAAAAAATTGGCATGGGTTTTGCTGTATTTTCTATTGCCAACCAAGGTAAACCAGGCTGTTGGTGTCTGAAATTCTCAGCATGTTATGGCCCAAGTGTTCTGGGCCCCCCACGGTGAAAATTGCAGCCAGCAGCTGACCCAGAATTGGCGCCTTCATGAGAGATGCCAAAACTGGTGGTTACCCTGCTCTTCCCACCGCCACGTGGTGGTGGCAAACTGGGTAACAGAGGAGTAGGTGTCAGCTTTTTTTTTGGCAACTTACTTCAAGCCCTAATACTAATCAGTGTGACAGACAACTATTAGCAATACTTTCATTAAAGAGACAAAAAAAACAACAACACCGAGATAAATCCTTTATTACATAGAAAACAGACAGGGACACCTTGTTATTCACTTTATTAGCTCCCACCACGTTCCCCTCTGACATTATCCTGGAATTACTGTAATCTTGCAGTGCGACAATGTGATAAGTCAGGACGCTGCCATCTTTGTATACCCGAGTTTCCAGAGATGGTGGTTGCATGAGTAAGTGCGTGTGTGTTTTATACTCTGTGTATATGTGTGTGGGTATGTTTGTGTGTGTGTGGGAAAATTATACTGTGTGTATGTGTGTGTATATCTATGTATGTGTGTATGTATGTGCGAGGACATTATACCATGTGTGTATGTGTGTGTATGTTTGATATGTGTATGTGTGTATGTGTATCTGTGTGTGGGCGTAGCCACTCGCACCCACTGATGCACATAGGAGGCAGCAAAATTCCGCGGCTTACGGCCTGTGATGGATGAGATAAGATGTGGCGCCCACTGTAGTGGCCAGAGTGTGCCTGCACCCCATCTCCTGCTGCACGAGATGCAAAGCCTTGGAGTTTCCTGCTGGCTGTGGGCGGAAATGGGTGGGGCGGGCTGTGATTTCCGGTGGGTCGGCGTCTGCAGCGGGACTTTGCTGGTCATGTTCCTGGTGCAGTGGCGGGTGTCATCAGGAGCGGGATGCTGCGGTAGCGCTAACGGTATTGTGCAAGAAACTAATACTGTTAGCGGGTGCCAAATTTCCATATCCATCACATGGGTCTGGAAATATGGCTACCGCACTAGAAGGGGTATGTGCGTGATAGGAGGTACATTAGGATGGAAACTATATAGAAGGAAAGAGGGCACCACCAACAAGGAACTCCAAATTAGGAGGCAAATATGGACTGGAGACCCAGTCTTCACCCGGGGTGCCAGTGGGAGACCAAGAACACAGTCTAGAAACAAAGTTCAGAAAAAACACTGCACTCACCGGGACTTCAAAAAGCGGTGTCCTTTATTGCAGGGTTTGCATCACAAAGTGCAGGGAGGGGGGTACCGAGGTGAGTGCCGTGTTTTTTCTGAACTTTGTTTCTAGACATCAGGATGAAAGTCGGCGATAGGACGAGACAGCAGAATTATGGAAGTAGATATTAAAAGAAATATCATCCTCATGAACAAAAAGTTTACAGACCAACAGGAGGAAAAATACAGTGTAACTCCATATGCCACATCAAATAGAAAGACAGGTAGGAATCACCCAAATAAATAAATGTATAGTGATAGTTAGGACAAAATGAAAGTGGAAATAGATAGCAGACCGGTATTCATGTTCCACCTTGTTGGAATGGCGCCAAGACCCGACGCACGTTTCGGCGCACAGCCTTCGTTATCACGTTTGAGAGATGATCTAACAAATGCACAATTAACTAATACTCATATTTTCTTGTGGGAATTTCCACAAAATATTACAGCAGACAATTTAACTTGATAAAACAAAAACGTGAAGGTCAGTACATGAAGACATTACAGTTTTTGACTGGAATTCATTTCGGTCTTAATTTAGGCTACTTTTTTTAAGGTAAAGAATTATTCATTTTTTGGTCTCACCACAAAGAAGCTTCAACTTCTTTTCTAAAAAAATATAGAGCTGTTGGAAACAGGCAAAAAGTCACAAACTGTTTGCTGACTATGGCCACCACTCACCAAAGCAATTTCGCCAAAATTCTGGCATAAATGGCTTTTAAAACTGGCAAATTTATGCTTAATGCAAAGTTGATGGAGCTGGGGCGAAGAAGGGAGTTTAATCTCATAACAAGTTGTGGTGTTCCATATGCCAGAATTCTTACTCCAGTCTCACGGAGGTGCATGCTTCTTAATTAATCAGGAGCAGCTGAAAGTGGCAGGTACCTAACCACAATTCTTACTTTAGGCCAAACTGGAGTGAGATTTCTGGCATAAGGTACACTTGGTGAATCAAGAGCATCTGTCTCCAACGTACCTCCTCATCGGAACCGGTGTGGACATCGCCGGATCTTGATGGATTGGGGCTAAGAGTTCTGGTGCAAGTTGATCTATGAATCAGGCCGTTAGACTGCAGCTGCAATTTATGTAAATGTATTGGAAGAAAAACATTTGGAGTTCAACAGCCTTCTTTTATCTGCTTCCTGTAAGCAATCCTTAGATGCTAGTTTTTCATAGTCCTATGCATAGTGCCAACTGAAAAAACCTGCCTATTAGATGAAAGCTTTTTTATTTTCAAGAAGTTAGTAATGCCAGCCATAATCTGATTCCTGATGCTTCTTAGATATTATTTACATGTACACACTTCTCTTTATCAATGACATTTTCTCTTCAAGTGAGAAATCAACATTGTTTCTACATGTAAAAATAAATGATAAAACTTGCAGTTTTCATATTGATCACTAAAAGTCGACACAGATGATTCACAGAGGGTTAAAATGATTATTCTTGATACATTTTATTTACTATTGGCCCATGTCAATAAAAATAAATAGTACTGGTTTGCACCCTTGGTGGTGGCTCAGGCCTCCCTTTGTAACATTCATGTGACTCCATTCCAAAATAATCCCATGACACAGTCATTATATTCACAAATTCTGTGACTGTAATCATGCTGTGCAAGATTTATTAATATTATCAGCCCCATAATTGTCTGTATTTTGAGGACTACACTGACTATAGATGTTCAAAGCAACAGTGGACTCACACAGAAAAGTGCCCCTGTGCAAGAACAATATTTGGGCCCCTTGGAGTCCAAGAGCTCATCAAAATGCACAATTCGGCATGGTTTGGAGGTAACAATGGGCCCCCTTACCACTTGGGCCCCTGTGCGACTGCATAGGTTGCATCAATTATATGTTTGCCCCTGGCTCAAAGATATAATCCTACCTACCCAAGACACACATGTGGCAGGTTAGACCCAGTTTGTAGCCCCCATGTTCTATATCAGCATGTGATATTGTCATTACAGCCAGGAGACATTTTAAAGTATATAATTTAGGTGAGATCAATGAATTCCGTATCGTCTTAAAGTGACATTAATGTCTGTACTGTAAGTGCTTATTGATCAGTGGCATTATTGATACCTTTCGTAGTGAAATATGTCTCCCTTTGCAATGATCTGAATTGTATGTCTTATACGTTTGCCCATGAAATACATCTGCAAAGTAAATGTACAGAAAATAAATAATAAGTGAGTGGCGTCTTAGTGCCTCCATCCATTTCTGAGCGCTCTTCTTTTTTTTATCAAACCTATGCATGATTGGGTGATAGTTTTGTTTATAACCAGTTCATTATTTTCTCGAGTAATAAAAAAGAACAGGTCTGCAACCATAGCTGGTAATCTCTGTGGATGTAATTACTGTGCTAGAGAAACCATTCTATGGTGAAGCTGATGATTATGAACAGAGTAATGGTGGGTTTACACGCTTCAATTTCGTTGCGATATCGCAACTCAATGGCACGGGAGCGCGCAATTTTGCACGTTCCTCCCGCATCGCATTGAATGTTTAGACGCTGCGATATCGGAATACAACGTCCGTGCGATGTCTACGCCCCCCAACCCAGGATCGCACACTTAACATGGGAGTCAATGGGTGACGTTTCAAATCGCATCGTAGTTGTGCGTTTACACAGCACGATCTGACTTCAATCTTCCTTCAATATCGGGGCATTGAATAGCACGCTCATTCAATCCCCGATATCGCATTGACATCGTTCCTGCATCGTATTGGACGTTCACACCATACAACGCAGGCACGATGTCGGGTCCAACGATTGAACCACGTGACTTTTGATTGAAATCGTACTACGATATCGCAACGTGTAAACCCGCCATCAGAGTAGATGAAGAGCTATGAATGATTCATTGGTTAAAAGGGATCTTTACTAATACATCCTTAAAATGTATATACACCAAGTGAAATAACTATTGACCTTGTCACCAATTTTCTAAATAAATATATTTCTAAGGGTGCTATTGTGATAAAATTATCACCAGATGTCGGTAACAACCCATCTGATACACAGAATAAAAAAAATCAAACTATACTGAAGATGTCCATAAATTATGTGTAATACAAAAAATGGAAAGTATTGAACACATGCAGAAAGAGATGTGCAAAAATACATGGAAAGTCATGACACCAGCAGAAATCAATTAGTAATTAGAAAACAAACCTGTCACTTAATGAAAAATGACATCAGCTGGTTCAACTGATGGCCTGTATAAAGGTGTCTGATTACCAAGAATATACTCCGAGTTATGTCTGCTCAACCACCCAGTGTTAGGTGCTCCGAAAAAATAAGTAATGTCAATATAGAGTGTTCTGGCACACTGTAGAGAGAGTGTATCAAAAATATATGGAGTCTCAATAAGTTCACAAAATTTATTATTGCCTTTTGTATGCAAAAAATAAGAGAATAGTTTTATATTCGACCGCACAGCTTGCCCAGCACTTCACATTGCTCCATACAGAATTTTGTGAACAAGGCTATAAAAGCCGAAACGTCAAATATAAAACTATTCTCTGTTTTTTTTGTATACAAAGGTAATAAAAAATTTTGTGAACTTATTGAGACTCCATATATTTTTGATACACTCTCTCTACAGTGTGCCAGAATACTCTATATTGTCATTACCAAGAAGCCATCAAGAAACATCTCTTGATGGGTAAAACCAGTGAGCTGTCTCAAGACCTTTCTAACCCTATTGTTACAAAACCTACTGATTGCATTGGTTACAGAAGTTCTAAGCTACTGAAGGCTCCAGTGAGCACTGTTGGGGCCATAATCCATAGTTATCAGAGGAGTTGTTAAAGAGCCAAGAACCACCACAAAAAGACCTGGAATCAGCAGGTACAATTGTTGTAAGAAAAGAATATGCATTGCACTAAACTTCCATGGCTGGCATGTATTCTTCCCTGCCAAGAGTCCATTTGTGAACAAAAGGTTTGTACAACAACATTTAGACAAGCCTGTGAAATACTGGGAGAATATAGTCTGGTCACATGAGACCAAAATTAAACTGTTTAGATGCCATAAAATATAAACATGTTTGGCATCCAAAAGAGCAGTACATATCACTCCAAAGTAGCATAGAAATAATGGAGCTTGGAGGTGAGAACATCATGGTGTGGGCCTGTTTTTCAGCATACCGCACTGGCAAATGTTTAGTGAGTCAGTGATGGATGGAACAGAGCAATGTACTGAGACTTGACAAAAATCTGCTGCCATCTACCAGGATGATGAAGATGACATAAGGGTGGACATTTCAGCAAGACAATGATCCCAAACACACGGCCAAGGAACCTCTCAATTGTTTATAGAGAAAGACAATAAAGCTGGTAGAATGGCCCAGCCAATCACCTGACCTGAATCTAATAAAAAAATGAATGGAAATGATATAAAGATCAGAGTTCATAGAAGGAGCCGACAAAATCTTCAGGATTTGAAGAGTGTTTGTGTGGAAGAATAGTCCAAAATTACACCTGAGCAATGCATACTATTAGTTGCTCTAAACAGAAGGTGTGTTGCAGATGTCATCACCAACAAAGGATTTTGTGCAAAATATTAAATACATTTCAGTAAGCGTGTTCAATACTTTTTCCCTCTGTCATTTCTCATTATCATACATCTTTAACTTTATGGACATCTATGGCTTGATTTCTTTGCCTATGAGAATTGGATGGTTTGTTACTGACATCTGGTGTGAAATTAATGACAATGGCACCTTTAGAAATATATTTATTTAGAAAATTGATGATGTTCAATACATATTTCGCCCACTGCATATTCAGCTGGTAACAGCTGATCAGTGGGGGCGGGGGTCCTAGACACACAACTATCTGATATCGATGATTTATCCTAAGGCCACGAATATCATATTAGTGGACAAAGTAGTAATCCAATAGAAGATGACTTGCAGCCTCCAGATGTGGTTACTAAACAGTATAGTGTGTCTACACCTTGTACTTTTCACATGTGTCTGCCGCCTCAGCTGGTAACATCTCATCAGTGAGATTGCCGGATGTCAGATGCCCAGTGATCTTATATTGATCATCAATATCATAGTAATGGATAATTCCTTTAAAGTGTAAAGCAGTGAAATTTTAGAGTATTTCATTTAACTTTTCAGAATTATGCCTGTTACATTAAATATACAGAGAAATAGCATCTTTGGCCATTATATGAGCTGTATACTGTATTTATCTTCCTTTGAACACTCTAAGCTTAATAATTATTTTGCCCTGATGTAGTGGGTAGAGTTTAGCTGCTATAAAGTCTTTCTTACCTAAAGAGGAGATTTTGCTCCCATATCTCTGTATAGCACCTCCTCAGACGCTGCAGCATCGTTAAGGACATTATTTAGCAGTACTAAGCATTGCAGTTTTGAATCAGCACTGGGGTGAGATAAAACACTTACTAGAAGCTGTAACATCTCTGCCACCGCCTCTTCCCCTCTCACTTTAAGGCTACGTTCACACACTGTGTATTTCCTGCGCTTTTGGGGCGCACGTATTTTGCCGTGCTTTGCGGCCGCGATATTTAGCGCAGGTCAAAAAAAAAACGTGGTGCATTCACACACTGCATTTTTTTACAGCCGCATTTCTCCCCCAAAATAGCAGGAATGAAGTGTGACATGTGTGACATGCCTTTTGGGTTTCGCAGTGTATTAATATACACTTCGAAACCTACCGTATATACTCGTGTATAAGCCGACCCGTGTATAAGCCGACCCCCCTACTTTTGCCCCCAAAACCTGGGAAAATCTATTGACTCGTGTATAAGCCGAGGGTGGACCCTAGCACAAGTATACAGCCCCCAGCAGTGTGGTATACACCAGTCCCAGAGGTAGATACAGCAGCCCCAGTGGTAGTATACACGCAGCCCCAGTAGTATATACAGCCCCAGTGGTAGTATATACAGCCCCAGTGGTAGTATACAGGGCCCCAGAGGTATATAGCAGCCCCAGTGGTAGTATACAGGGCCCCAGAGGTATATAGCAGCCCCAGCGGTAGTATACAGGGCCCCAGAGGTATATAGCAGCCCCAGTGGTAGTATACAGGGCCCCAGAGGTATATAGCAGCCCCAGTGGTAGTATACAGGGCCCCAGAGGTATATAGCAGCCCCAGTGGTAGTATACAGTGCCCCAGAGGTATATAGCAGCCCCAGCGGTAGTATACAGGCAGCCCCAGTAATGCAGGCCCCCCCCAGCGTCTCTCCGGTCACCTGTAAAGCAAGCTATACTTATCAGTGTCCCGCTCGCACCCGCCGCTGCCGACATCCGCGATCCTCCATCTTCATGCGACTCCTCTTCCTGTTTCCTGTGCGCGTCGCCGGGAATGACGTCATTGCCGGCGACGCGCACAGAAACAGGAAGAGGAGTCGCATGAAGATGGAGGATCGTGGATGTCGGCAGCGGCGGGTGCGAGCGGGACACTGATAAGTATAGCTTGCTTTACAGGTGACCGGAGAGACCCTGGGGGGGCCCTGCATTACTGGGGATGCGGGGGCTGCTGTATACCGATGTATACATCGGTATGTACCGATGTATACATCGGTATACAGCACTGACTCGCGTATAAGCCGAGGGGGGTACTTTTCAGCCCAATTTTTGGGCTGAAAAACTCGGCTTATACGCGAGTATATACGGTAAATAAAAGTTATCAAAAGGTATTAAAAAAAAATAGAATACTTACCCATCCGCTGGCTGTTCCAGGTTACTGGGACCCGAGGCATCCACGTCTGATCTGCTGCCAGGACCTTCCAGATCTGTGATCATGCGATCATGTGATATGCACGTCACATGTCAGCTGATCGCTACCGGCCAATCACATCTTGAAGGTCCTGGCAGCTGATCAGACATGGATTTCTCGGCTCCCAAAACAGCCAGCGGATGGGTAAGTATTCTATTTTTTTTTTTTTTCATACCTTTTGATAACTTTTAATTAGGTTTCGCAATGTATATTAATACACTGCGAAAGCAAAAAGGTCTGTCACACATGTCACATGGGGGAGGAACACAGGATTCTTCCTCCCCCGTGTGACATCACTTTCCCTAGCACCCGCCATTATATGCGCTGGAATTGCGAATTGTCTGATCGGCGATGCATAATTCCAGTAGTTACAATGGGGCCTGTGGGAGAAAGCAGGCGCAAAAAAAAAGAATTGACATGCTGATTCTTTTTGTGCATGCACTTTCTAACATAAAAGCGCAGTGTAAATTTACGTAGCCTCTGCACGGCAAAAGGGAATTTCCATTCACTTTGCCAGAAAACGCAGACTCAGATGCGCTTTTGTGGGAAAAGCGTGCGCAAAAAGGTGCGAAAAATATGCTCAGTGTGAACGTAGCCTTTTGGGCAGCATGTAATGTGATCTCTCAGTGACCTAAAATCCCATTCAGTATCTCCAGATAGAGTCCAGCAGTACTTCACAGTGAATTATGCATTCAGGAGATAGAGGGGAGGGGAAGAAGAAGCTGATAAATGAAGAAAGAATCATTTTTTTCTTCAAAAAGATATGTTACAGTTTCTTATATCCACTTTTATTATTGACTTATGCAAAGTTTGTTGAAACAAGACGGACAACTTAAGCCTTTTTCTTAGTTCTCTGAGTGCTTTAGTGTTCCTAGGATTTGGGTTGGAATATTTCCTAAGTTCTTGGAAACTTGTATTCCGCTTTGCAAGCCTTGCCCAGTGATAAATGGCGGCCTATCAAGTCCTAGTGATTTATACTCTTTGATAAGACTGTGATTTTGTGCTCATATTTGGAAAATCCAGTTTAGTCACACTCTCTCCCTGTTTCTCCAATGGTTGGGTGTTTAATGGGTTATTCCTCTCTTTTAAAATGATGACATATTGATTAGTTTCTTTATTTCTGGTTATATTCAGAGACCATTCAACTTAAAAAGGTTTCCCCAGAAAGTGGACATCAGTCTGTGTGTTTAGTTAGGTGATATGGATGTCCATCCATCCACTCAGGGCCCCTCTTCTATGGACCAGAGGGGAAAGCCACTAAGTAAGAGTGAATATTGTCCTTTTATTACAAAGTTAATCACTCATTTAAATGACTAGCATGTAAGACTCCATGCTTCTTCATGGAGCGTTTCAAGAGAAATGTATGACCGCACAAAACTTGGCCATAACAAATTTGTATGTCTGGATATTTTTGTCAATTGAATATCATAAGTCATATCTAGGGGCACAGCATACTCTTCTTGATGTGTCATGTGCATGTGAAATCCGGGTGTATGGAGCAGGATCAGTAGCTGAGCCTGCGCCATACCCATCAGTTGCCTGCAGTTTTACTCAGCTAGCAACTCCCACCAACGACGAAGATCATGGCTGTTTAATCATTTAAATGCTGCTGTTAATCTCAGACAGCGGCATTTGAATTATACAATTGCACCAGTACCTATCAGCTGCATTGTGGGGCAGGCAAAAAACAAGCCCTCACACAGGTTCATTGAAAAAAAAAAATATTTGTGGATTTCAGAAAATGAAGACACAATTTTTTTTCTTACTTCTGAATTTTCTAAACCACTAAAATGTGAACAGATCCATATAAGTTTGGTATTGCTATATTAGGTCCTTTTTTTACGCAATATGAATTCCATAAAACCAACTCCCCTCTCCCACCAAAAAAGTAGCAGAATTGTGTTTTTATCACTGTTTCACCCCACTTAGAATGTTGTTCCTGTTTGTTAATACATTATTTTATTAAATGATGACGATATCATTCAAAACTGCAACTTGTCGTAAACATCCCAAACAAAACAAGCGCATAAACTACCATCGGTCAGTGTGCTGTCTTTGTGCATATAAAACGTTCATATGTATGTACCCTTAATGTGTTTTCAATGGGGAGAGGGAGAAAGCCATGTTTGATGCTTGGCAGGTTTTGTACAGAGCAGTCATTGCGGCTGTTTTGCAATGTACTGGTTATTTACAGTAGGTTAGCAATACTCGTTCAGAGGCCATACAGTGTCCAAACAGTGTTATTGAAGGACTCTGTTGGGTTTGCCGTCAGAATCCTATTTTTTAGGGATTCTGACAGATACTCTGATGTAGTACCTAGTTTAGAGCACTGTATATGTGTGAACATTGGCTTATACAGTATATATTTTATATAGTGTCACTTTTCGTCAAAAGTTGGTTGTCTTATTTACCGTAGTTAAAAAAAAGCAATGGAAGCTCAATGACAGGAAAGGGAAAGAGCTTTCAAAGAGACTGCAATACATACGATGCGCCCTAGGGCGGTGGGGTACTTAGAACCGGGCTTTAATACTCCTTGAGAGTCACAGGGGTTGAGACCAGGCTCTGTGACCCTGGGTATCAAATAAAAGTTCGGGGATTTTGGTTTCGTGGATGGTTGTCGTGATGCCACCTGTGATGTTCGGCTTTTGATGGCCGATGCTGCGGTGACCTCTGGGGATGATGGAGACGCACACTCCACGGGTGGAGCGGTTCCCCAGGGCAACCGGTATGGTGTGCGGCAGTACCAGGCCGCAGGGTTCTTCTGGTGGAGGGAGGCGGATGGGCCCTACTGGGGCAGATTCTCTGTGGCCTTTTTGGCTTCTCAATCGGCGGCTCCGCAGGTGGGGAAATAAACAGTCTCACACATAGCTTCTGAGTTCTATACCCGGTTTGCTTAGAGTTCACTTTAGCAGTGCTGCTGGGTACTGTTCCTTGCCAACTCTCAGTCCAGATAGTCCTCAAAGAACCAGGATAGCTCGTCCAAGACACTTCTTTATGTTCCTTTCTCTCACTGGTTGCTCTCTCAGTGCTAACTGTCCACCTCTCTCCTGTTCGCGCCTCCGCACACAGAGCCCCAATCCGGCAGCCACAGGTTCTATCGGGCGACCGGTACCAAGTCCCCTGACCCTAGTACAGCTACCTTCTCGGCGGACGTGTCGGGTGTCAGCCACAGCTCCTCTAGATCTTGTGGCTTCCGGTTCTGTGGTTGAAGTATGAAGTCTCCTCGGCACCTTCAGGGCCGGTCCCCTGGTTCCCAACCAGCCCTCCTGTTCGACTCTGGTCAAACTTGGATTCGGGCGCACCAGTGGTTCTCTCTGCTCCTGCCCATGCCCCCTAGGGCTCCCTCTGCCTCGCTTGCTGTCTGTTGTTCTGCGACCCAGGATGAGCTCCTCGCTGCTCAAGTCCTCCAGGTCCTCACTCTCTGTTGGTCCTCACTCCTTCCTTCTCCACTCTCTCTTCAACTACTCACTACTCACTAACTTCCCACCCCACACTTTCCTTCCCTTCGTCCCCTGACTGAGCCGTCCCTGGGACATGGTTTGTTGAGTGCTTGGTAGGTGTCTCAGACTTACCATCCCGTTTCCCTGAGAACAGGGATACCACACCCGTGGAATGGGTGCAGTACCCCTTGTGGTGACCAAACCACAGGGGTGCCACACATAGACATGTAAAAAATTCTGCAGTGATGTTCTAGAGCAGGGATCCCCATCCTATAACTCAGGAGCCAATTTAGCTCACAGGTCAGTGATGTATGACTCATAACTATCTGCCAGCTTCAAAAATTTGTGCCAGGTCTTGCAAAGAGCTGTGAAGAGCAGGTCTCCAGATGATGAGTATTGTGTCTAGCCCTATACAGAAGGGCAGATCTGAATGGGGTTAAGGTAGGAACCCCTGGATCATAGTATACTCCCTCAGTGTGATATCTGTGAAAAAGCTTTAGCTGTTGTTATACCAGTAGTGGGGTCTCTAGGTGTCACTTCTGTGAGGGGGGAGGTGGATATGGCTTCCAGTCCTCACTCAGAGCTCATTATGGCTCATGACGCTCTCAAGCTGTTCATGGTTCAAGACGCTCGCTCAAGCTGTTTATGATTTGAGACACACTCTCAGAGCTGATTATGGCTCGTGATGCTCTCTCAAAACTGATTATGGATCATGGCGCTATCTCAGAGCTGATTATGGCTCATGATGCTCTCTCAGAGCTGATTATGGACCATGATGCTCAATCAGAGCTGATTATGAATCATGATGCTTTCTCAGAGCTGATTATGGCTCATGATGCTCTCTCAGAGCTGATTATGTCTCATGATGCTCTCTCAGAGCTGATTATGGCTTATGATGCTTTCTCAGAGCTGATTATGGCTTGTGACACTTTCTAAGAGCTGGATCTGGCTCGCAATGTCAGGAAGGTTGGAGACCTCTGTGCTAGTGATTATCCCGAAAATTGTGCTTTTATTTCCTCTTCCTTTTTCAGCTTTGGGAAATAAATTGTGTGTTCTGCTTCATCTAATGAGTTAAAGGTCCCTGAAATGACCGTTTGTCTGTAATTTCTTAATGGACCTTCTTGTGCCTGGTGAGAGTCCAACTCATTAAGTTATATTTGAGTGAGAGCATCCTGGTCTCATTAAAATACTGCTGAGCTGGACAGAATTGGGCCATGGTGACCGTTAATACCTCATCAAGATTTTTTCTTTCTAAACTCAGAGGCATTTCATCCATTCCACTTGTCTTTCACCAACCAAATAATGTGTCAGTTACATAAACCTCAGAAAGCTGATACTTGCTGCAGCGATATGATATTTTTTTCTTGTATGAGTAATGATATTAGATTAAATAGAACTCTAAGTCCTTTTTCCTATGACATAAAGAGATGAACATCTGTTTCTATACTTCACACTTTAATACAGTTTAAACACGTTGATCTAATATGTTACTTTTCTATTTAAGACCCAATGTTTGCGGATCCAGATACAATGCCTACTGTTGTCCAGGGTGGAAGACGTTACCGGGAGGAAACCAGTGCATCGTCCGTAAGTTTCAATCTTTTTCTAATTCTTTATCTTCAAACACTAATTTCTAGACACTTAGAGGTATAAAATACAAATATTATTATTATTATTTATTTATATAGCGCCATTGGTTCCATGGCGCTTTACATAAGGAGTGGGGGTAACAAGGACAGGTACAGTACATATGAGCAGTCAATGCTTGCTGATACACGACGGGAGAGGTTCCTGTCCACGAGGGCTCACAGTCTACCTCGGAGATTGCGGATCATTTAATAGTCATTATACTACTAGCTTATCTTATTCACACTATACAGCACCATTGTTTTCTCTCATTTCAAATCCCTATTTGTTTTATTCATTTTGTTCTCTTTCTCCACATGCTTCATTCTTTCTGTTATGTTACACAATATTCTATGTGATATCTAAGTAATCATTCGCATAAGTCATAACATATTGTAATCTGGTATTCAATGGAAAAAAGGTCAGAAGTTTGATTACATTAATGCAAAACATTAATTTAGACTGCATATAGGTAAACTTGATTTTCTGCATCTGATATTTGCTGTATTTCCCATTCATGTTTGAACTTTGAATGATGAATAGACGACCTGCAGTGTATACAGTCATGGCTGAAAATGTTGGCACCCTTGATATTGTTCCAAGCAATGAAAAATTCCTCCATGAAAATGATTGCAATTAGGCTACTTTCACATTACGATTTCTCTAAATCTGATGCTGTCCGATATAAATCGGACAGCATCGGATCCAAACTGATCTCTGCAATCGGATGCCAAATAGGCATCTGAATCCTACTTTTTGCAGATCAGTTTGGCTGTCACGTAGCTCCCCCTCCTCTCCTCCTGTCATCTTGCTGCCTCCCTGCGGCCCCCCTGTTTGCCCTAGTGTCCCCCTACTCTCTCCCTACTGTCCCCTGCTGTGCCCTCTCATGTGCCCCCCTCCTGTGCCCTCTCATGTGCCCTCTCATGTGCCCTCTCCTGTGCCCTCTCATGTCCCCCCTCATGTGCCCTCTCATGTCCCCCCCTCCTGTCCGCTCCTCATGTGCCCCCTCCTGTCCGCCCCTCCTGTGCCCTCTCATGTGCCTCCTCTCCTGTGCCCTCTCATGTCCCCCCTCATGTCCCCCCTCATGTGCCCTCTCATGTCCCCCCCTCCTGTCCGCTCCTCATGTGCCCCCTCCTGTCCCCCCCAACATAACAAATGTTTATTCTCACCTTCCAGCGCTCCCTCGGCGTCTCCAGCTGCAGCCGATCGGGTGTACAGGACCTGTGATGACGTCAAAAGCGTCAGCGGTTACCGCGGTAACCGGTCATGTGACCCGATCAGCTGATCGCGTTCTGACATCATCACAGGTCCTGTTACCGAGCGGCTGCAGCTGGAGACGCCGAGGGAGCGCTGGCAGGTGAGAATAACGATTTTTTATTTTTAAACACTTGATTTAACTTATATTTAACTTCTGCAAAGTATGTATATACATTGCAGAAGTTAAATTAGGCGGCACACAATAGTTTTAGTGTATTGAGCATGTACTGAGCATGCTCAGTACACTAACATCGGGTCCGAGGAGACATCAAATGTTTCCTCGGACCCTTCTCCATAGGGCCCCATGTTATAGGGATCAGATCAGATCGGATGTGCACTAAATGCCATCCGATTTGGTCCGATCCAAGTCTGTCAGATTTTATTTTCGGTGCAAAAATCGGTGCAGGCTCCGATTTTTGCACCGATAAAAACATCGGACAGACTCGGATCGGACCAAATCGGATGGCATTTAGTGCACATCCGATTCGGTCCGATGCCCATAGGGCTGGATGGGGCCAAATTCGGATCCGATGCTGTCCGATTTTCATCGGACAGCATCGGATTTAGACAAATCGTAGTGTGAAACCAGCCTTACAGAGGTTTTATTACACACATGTTTATTTCCTTTGTGTGCATTGGAACAACACAAAAAAATAGAAGGAAAAAGGCAAATTGGACATAATTTTATGCAAAACCCTAAAAATGAGCTGGTCAAAATTGTTGGCAAAAATATGATGCTTCTTTAAACTCACTTGTGGCAAGTAATAGGGGTGGGCAATGTGAAAATGACATCATAAACTAAGTAATAGGGCAGAAATATGCTCAATAATCTTTATTTATATAGCGCCAACATATTCTGAAGCTCTTCACAATTCAGAGGTTCATATTTAAACAATCATAAGAAACAGTTATCAGAAAATACAATACAAAAAACAATACAATACAAAATACAATAAAAAGCATAATACAATAATTAGAGCAAAATAATTACAGTCCTGCTCATAAGAGCTTACAATTTAACAATGAGGTGGGGGTGACACAAAGTACAGGTGCTTATTCACAATGATGGTATAATTAACTTGAGGAGATGGGGAACAGATAGGAGCAGCATAAAGACCCCGTCACACATAACAAGATCATTATCGAGATTGTTGTAACGTAGCAGGTTTTGTGACGTAACAGCGATCTCACTAACGATCTCGCTACGTGTGAAACTTAGCAGCTATCAGGCCCTTGCTGTGAGATCACTAATCGTTACAAAGTGCTCTGGGTCATTTTTAGGTCGTTCGTCTCCTGCTGGTCAGCACGATCAGCGATCACACAGGCTGGTAACTATGATAAACACCGGGTATCTAGGCAGCGCGTGCTGCCTAGATACCCGCTGTTTATCATAGTTACCAGCGATGTAAAGGTGGATCCCTGGTCCCATGTGAGATCTGCCTGTTTGACAGCTCCCCAGCGACCAGATAACAATGCACCAACGATCCCTACAGAATCGTTATCGTTGTTGGGATCGCTGGTGCGTCATTGTGTGTGACGGGAGCTTAAGTGGCCACCAACCATTATTTGTGATCCACTTGAGACTGGTGGAGCAGATAGGCTATGTATAAATGTCTTTGACTAGGGATCATGATAAGCCGCCCTAAAAAGATGTGTTTTTAGGGATCACCTCAAACTATGTAGGTTGTGGATACACCTAATTTCTTGGGGTAGAGCATTCCAGAGAATTGGTGCAGCTCAGGAGAAGTCTTGGAGCCGGGAGTGGGAGGTTCGGATTAATGTAGAAGTGAACCTAAAGTCACTTCCAGAGCAAAGAGAATGGTTGGGGTGATAGACAGAGATGAGTGAGGGAATGTAGGGAGGTGCTGCATAGTGAAGAGCTTTGTGGGTGAGAACAAGCAGTTTGAATTGGATCCTATAGTAATGTATAGGCAGCCAGTGCAATGACTGGCATAGAGCAGAAGAGTCCAAGTAACGGTTAGCTAGATAGGTTATCGTGGCTGCTGCATTAAGGATGGATTGGAGAGGGGAGAGTCTAGTAAGGGGGAGGCCAATTAAAAGAGGATTACAATAGTCATGACAGGAGTGAATCAGGGCCACAGTGAGGGTTTTTTTGGTTTCCAAGGTGAGAAAGGGGCAAATTCTAGAGATGTTCTTCAGGTACAAGCGGCAAGAGCGGGCGAGAGATTGTATATATGGGGTGAAGGAAAAATCAGAGTCAAACATAACACCCAGACAGACAGCCTGCTGACTAGACGTTATTGTGAGAGATGTCATATTTAGGGAGGTTAGTACAGGGCAGGAGCAGAAGAAGTTCAGTTTTGGAAAGGTTGAGTTTCAAATACAGAGCGGACATGATATTCGAAACTGCGGTTAGACAGTCATTGGTGTTCTTTATTAGAGCGGGAGTAAGGTCAGGGAAAGAAGTGTATAGTTGTGTATCATCTGCATAACTATGGTACTGAAAGTCAAATCTGCTGATGGTCTGTCCAGTTGGGGCCATGTAGAGTGACAAGAGAAGAGGTCCAAGGACTGAACCCTGAGGGACCCCAACAGTGAGAGGAAGAGGGGAGGAAGTGGAGCCAGCAAATGATACACTGAAAGAACGGTCAGAAATATAGCAAGAGAACCAGGAGAGAGCTGTGTCCTTGATGCCGATGGAGTGCAACATAGAGAGTGGGAGATGGTGGTCAACAGTGTCAAAGGCAGCAGAGAGATCAAGAAGAATAAGCAGAGAGTGGTCACCATTACGTTTTGCTGTCAGAAGGTCATTGGTCACTTTGGTGAGAGCAGTTTTTGTGGAATGTAGGGGGCAGAAGCCAGACTGTAATGGGCCTAGAAGAGAGTGAGTGGAAAGTTAATGGGTGAGGCGGAAGTAGACCAAGGACTCCAGGAGTCTAGAGATCAAGGTGAGATTGGAGACTTGTCTGTAGTTGTTTGTGCAGGATGGGTCGAGAGATGTTTTCTTTAATAATGGAGTAATGATAAGAGTGTTTGAAGGAGGAGGGGAAGATGCCAGAAGAGAGGGAAAGATTGAAGATTTTGGTTAGGTGAGTGATGACCGTAGAGAGAGACTGGAGTAGGTGTGAGGGGATGGGGTCAGCAGTGTATGTGGTGGGACGAGAGGAAGAGAGCAGCCTGGCGACTTCTTCTTCTGTGACTGGGTCGAATATGGAGAGTGAGCTGGAATGTGGGGAGAGGTAGGGATAACAGCGATTTAAGGTTGGGATTTGATTTCCTGATGGATGTATTCTATTTTCTCTGTGAAGAAGCCAGATCATCAGCACACAGGTCAGTGGTAGGGGCCTGCAGTTTAGGACTGAGGAGAGAGTGAAAGGTGTCAAAGAGTTTTTTTTGGATTGTTGGATAGTGAGGAGATCAGGGTGGTTAAATAGGTTTGTTTGGCAAGGTGAAGGGCCGAGTTGTAAATTCTCAGCATAAATTTATAGTGAATGAAGTTTTCTGGTGTGCGGGTTTTACTCCATAGATGTTCAGCACTCCTAGAGCATCGCTGGAGGAAACGAGTTTGTGATGTGAGCAAGGACTGTTTAACTCTGTGTTTGGAGGTTCTGAGGGTGAGGGTGAAGGAGCCTCTGAGAGAGTCATTTAAGTGATTTACTGCCAGATTGGGACAGGAGAATGAGGAGATTGGGGACAGTGATGAGTGTAGAGAGTCTGTGAATGTATGAGGGTTAATGACCTGTAGATTTCTGAATGTATCATAGGTCGGACTGTGCTGGGGTGGATGAGGATTTGTGAGTGTGAAGGAGAGAATGTTGTGGTCAGAGAGGGGAAGAGGTATTATCTAAGGAGGAGGTTGAACACAGCGGAACAAAGATCAGGTCAAGGGTGTTACCATCCTTGTGTGTCTCTGAGGTTGAGAGCTGTGAGAGGCCAAGAGATGTGGTGATAGATATTAGCTGGGATGCAGATGGGGAGATGGGGCTGTTTATGAGGATGTTGAAGTCTCCCAAAATAAGGATTGGTCATTCTGAGGACATGAAATGCAGCAGCCACACGGAGAAATGGTTGAAGAACTGGGAGGGTGACCCTGGGGGGCGGTATAGCACTGCTACTCTGAGGGGGAGGGGGTGGAAGAGCCTAGTGGTGTGGACCTCAAAAGAAGGGAATGAGAGTGATGGAGCTGGAGGGATGACCTGGAAAGTACATTGTGGTGACAGGAGTAAGCCAACTCCACCACCATGTCTGTTCCCAGGTCTTGGGCAATGAGAGAAATGTAAGCCGCCATAAGAAATAGCGGCAGGGGACACTGTGTCTGAATCCTGGATCCAGATTTCTGTGAGAGCCAGGAGGTTAGGAGAATTAGTGGGAAAGTAGTTGTGGATGAAGGGAAGCATGTTGCATACAGACCGTGAATTCCAGAGATTACAATTAAAGGAGGGAGATGAAGGTCTGCAAGTAATGTTGATGAGGTAAGCAGGGTTTCTATGTGTGGTGGGAGAGGGGTTGAAGTTGGTGGAGGGTGGACTAGGATTTGGAGAGATATCACTTGACGAGAGCAGCAGTAAAAAGGCAAATAGTTTTTGTAATTGTGACTTTGTTTTGAGGCAACACCCTGGAATATGGTGGTCTGGTACATTGAAGAGAGAATGGGAGCTCAATAAAGTAGGGAGAAGGAGAGAGGGGCTTATGTGGATGACGGGTGATGGAGGGGGGATGGGGCGGTAAAGTTGATTGGCAAAGGCACATAAGAAGATAGACATTGAAATAAAGAATATGGTTTAAAAACAAAGTTAAAAAATTAAAACAAAATGTAAGAGCGTGGGTTACCTGACTACTGCCCTGACCAACTGCCATGAAGTAACTGCAAGCCACTTTACATTCAATGCCACTTTGCATGAGATGTCGCACGTGCAGACCCCTCACACGTGTACCCCTTAAGACTAAACTACATTTATAGGGCACACTAAAGAATCAGGTGAGGGGGATTGTGGGAAGTCACATGGCTTCAGGTAATTAGCAGCTACACCTCACAGCAGGGGTAAATAGATGATGAAAGGTCACAATCTTTGCATTGTGTGTCTGTGTGTACCTCACTAAGCTTGGAGAATAGAAAGAGGAGAAAAGAACTTGAGAACCCAAATTGCTGAAAAATATTGACTATCAAAAGGTAACTAATCAATCTCTAGAGATCTTGATGTTCCTTTGCCCACGGTGTGCAACATAATCAAGAAGTTTTCAACTCATGGCACTGTAGCTAATCTCCCTGGATGTGGACAGCAGAAAAAAACTGAAGAATTGTTGCAATGCAGGATGGTGGATATGCAGCCCCAATCAAGTTCCAAAGAAATCCAAGCTATTTTGCAGGTTTAAGGTACATCAGTGTCAGCACAAGCTATCAATTGACATTTGAATGAAATGAAACGCTATGGCAGGAGACCCAGGATGACCCTACTGCTGACACAGAAACATGAAAAATTCTAGACTGCAGTTTGCCAAAATGTACGAGAGTAGAGAGTAAGCCAAAATCCTTCTGAGAAAGTGTGTGTGAAAGATGAGACCAAGATAGAGCTTTTTGGTAAAGCAGATAATTCTACTGTTTACGAAAACAGAAGGAGGCCTGCAAAGAAAAGAACACAGTAAAATATGATGGAGGTTCAAAGATGTTTTAGGGTTTATTTTGCTGCCTCTGGGACTGGATGCATTAACTGTGTGCAAAGCATCATAAAATCTGAATATTAACAAAGGATTTTGGGTTGCAATGTAGTGCCCAGTGTCAGAATGCTGGATTTGCATCCTAGGTCATGGGTCACCAGCAGGACAATAACCCCAAGCATAGTTCAAAAAGCACCTAGGAATGGATGGAAACATAGTGCTGGAGAGTTCTGAAGTGGCCAGCAATGAGTCCAAATCTAAATACCATTGAACACCTCTCTCGAGATCTTAAAATTGCTGTTGAGAAAAGGCATCCTTCAAATATGAGAGACCTGGAGCAGTTTGCAAAAGAAGAGTGGTCCGAAATTCCAGTTGAGAGGTGCTATAAGATTGTTAATGGTTATAAGAAGCGATTCATTGCAGTTATTTATTCCAAAGAGTGTGTGACCATTTTGAGTGTACCAACAATTTTGTCCAAGCCATTCTTGTTTTTTTTTGTGAAATTATGTCCATTTTACCTTTTTTCTGTGTTTATTTTTTGTGTTGTTCCAATTCACAAAGAAAATAAACATTTGTATAAAAAACGTGTACTTGCAATAAATTTCTGGAAGGATTACTTAATTTTCTGGAACAATTTCAAAGGTGTCAGCACTTTCAACCACAACTGTATAAAGAGTTATGGATGAAATTAATCCCAATAATGCATACTGTAATCTGTTAAAAGGGTTTTCTGGGATCATGAGTAATTTAATGAGCACACTGTCAGGATTCGTCCCAGTTTCACATGACCACAAGTATGCAATTATGTTCTTCTGAGAGAAGCAGATGATCTAGTTGCTTCATGACTGCAAGTATGAAATTGACATGACTGCCCACTCTCACTGAAGACATTCCACACTATCATGATTCAGCAATCTGCAGTCATTAATAGTCTGTGCAAAAATTTCTTCTTAGTCTGGTAAGCCCCTTTAATATTTTTTAGAAATTATAACTTCAATCCAGTGACCCTTGCATCATGGTTGGTTCCCCTGTCTGTTGAGCTATGGTCTTTAGATGTCTAGCTAGCAGTAATGATGATGGTTACTATTACCTTTGTTTTTTCCTTTCTGGTCTTTATCCTCTTTAGGTGTTTTTCATTGTCTTGTTTTGGTTTGTCCTATGACAGTCTGGATAGTGATATATATATGTTCTCCCTTCACTGCATTTTCTTGCTGGCTATATTTCCATGTGAACTTGTTTGTGGGATCTCCAGCTCTTTATATTTGGGATTTACCTTGAAAGAAAACACCAATTGAGTGTATGCTGTTGTCTGTTTTTCTTCCCAGTTCCTTTATTCCTTCACCTTCTTTGCACCTGTTTTAGTTTCGATCACACAGGATTTTTCTTGTAACTGCACTTCTTCATCTTCCCTTGCAAACATTGCTTTGCATTCTACCCTTTGGTCCCTCACGAGGCACATAAAAAACCCTTCATTGGGCATTTAGGGAGCCAGGTCTGAAGTAGTGTTGTTGGAGCAGTTGGGTGAGGCTGCACATTCTTCTTTTCTGTTTCCCATTAATGTGAGTTTTATATGTTCATAAGAATAACCTCAGTTCTACTAGAAAGGCTGTAATTGGTGCTCATGCTGTCCTAGACATTTTTAAGTGGTCATGTCTTTACTACTGTAGTAAATCAGCCTATAGGTCTGTGCACACAACAACGTTTTTAGCCGGTCTGCTCTGTAAGGCTGTGGTCACAGTTGCCATGCGTTTTTTTTAGTGATTGTACAAAACTCATGCTTTTTTTCATGTCAGCATGAGTTTTTTAAGGTGTGTGATGGCTCCCTGCGTTTTTGGCTGCGTTTTTGAATCTGCACCTAAAAATAGTGCTTGTAGTATTTTTTTGTGCGTTTTGAAAAACGCATGCGTTTTTATAACATGGGTTCCTATGGGAAACGAATGCAAAAACGCATGTACAATTAGTACCTTTTAGTGCCATTCAAAAACGCATGCGCTTCCCATAGGAGCCCATGTTAAAAAAAACGCATGCGTTTCCGGAAACGCATGCGTTTTTTTAACATGGGCTCCTATGAGAAACGCATGCGTTTTTGAATGGCACTAATTGTACATGCGTTTTTGCATGCGTTTTCCATAAGGCCCCTTATTAAAAAACGCATGCGTTTTTGGATATGCTCCAAAAACGCATGGGACAGTCACACATGCTTTTTGGCTATTAGGGCATGCATTTTTTAACATGGGGGCCTATGGGTGCGTTTTTTTACATGCGTTTTTGAAAACGCAGGTCTCCAAAAACGCATGTGAAAAATGGTACTGTGACCCCAGCCTAAGGCTCCTGAAAGAGCATTAATTAAATGCTAAAAAGAATGATCATCATGCATTGCAATGTAAAAACAAATTGCTGTTCATATGTTCATTCTCTTGAGCTTCTTTTAACTGATTTAGGTTTTGAAAGACATAAAGTGGTTAAAAAAGTGACCTGACCATTTTTCAAGTCAGCTTCTTTTTGGAAGCCACTCACTAGTTTAGTTAATACAAGTTAAATAAAAAAGTGATGGCCAAAAAGACAACTAAAAAGAAACAAAAAAGTTGTTTCAGGACAAAAGATACTGTATTGTTCTGAAGCATGTTCCACCTGAAAAAGTTGCCAGAGTCGCACACATCTAAAAGATGTCGGGTGCATATACCTTTTAATAGTGGTTAAGTAACCCATACACTTTAGATTAAAGTTTCCAGAACTCACCAATACCAGCAGGTTTGGCTTACAGTATAATATGTTCGAGTGCATTTGGCTGATGATTCTTGGGAGAGATAAGTATCCAGCATGTCCGTTTTAAGACTGCAAATTCTTTTGTACTCTAAAGATACCGTCACACGCTTTAACGTTGAAATGATGTCGGCAACGATCTCGGGTGCACGCGGTCGTTGCCGACATCATTGATGAGATGACACACGTATAGATATCGTGGACAACTCAGCAACGATATTGTGAGCAGGGATCGTTTGCAAACCCCTGCTCACTGCTGTGATTGGGCGAAGTCGGCCGTGACATCGCTATTGCGGTGTCACACCGAACGATGCTGCAGGTTGTTTAAGTTGAAGTTGACAGGTTTTCCTGCATGCAGGAAAATCTGTCAACTCCGACTTGAACAACTATCGTTGTTGAATCATGCGTTTACACGCAACGACTCACTAACTGTAGTTTCAACATCGTTCAAAACGTCACTTTTGAACGATGTTGAGAACGAAGTTGAGCCGTGTAATGGTACCTTTAGATTTAAGCCACTGTTAGACTGTTAAGAGCTTTCTAACAGCAGCTCTCTAGTAGAGAATACAGAAAAGCTTTGCAGTGTTAGCGCTGCTGTATATCTGTACATAGCTTAAGAGTGCCCACACCCTTTCGATCGTAGTTAAGGCATTAGTATAAAGTTGACTGAAGTCATCAATGTCAACAGGTTTCTCTGACAGTCTAATGTGTATGGGTGCCTCTGACTGAGGATTGTCAGGGAAATAAGGATCCGTTGTTGGACTGCTGATCTTTTGTTCTCCATGGGATAAGCCACTATGAGAAAGGTCAAACAGCAGGTCAAGCAGCAGCTTTCTCATGGAGAACACAGGAAAGCTCAACAGATTGAGTGCTCCTATATATGGGAGAGTCGAGTAAGTTAGCAGTCGGCCAAATGATTGGACAGTTGTCTGTTGTATATATAAGGGCATTAGTCACTTTTTTGGTTGACATATATGGCCTTATTCAGACAGATGTATTTTTAGTCCAGCACATTGACCCTATAATGTTCTATTATCAAGTCTAATACATTCAGGGTTGCCACTAGGAATTTCGGGGACCCTGACTGCCAAAATTTTGGGGCTCCCCTGAGACTCCGCCCAGCCTCCACCTGGCTCCACCTCCACCCATGCTCTGCCTCCACCCATACTCTGCTTCCACCCATGCTCTGCCTCCACCCAAATATACATTATAGTGAAAAATTGGAACAGCATCAAAAATCACCTCAATTTATGTGCAAAGCTTTCCCAACCAGCAATCCAGATGGTTCCTTACAACAGAGTAAAAAAAGGAAAAACAGCACAAAAAAAATAGAAAAAAGTGGACTTTATTGCCCAATGCGTGGCCACGCCATATAATATAATGCATCCCCCATAACCTTCCTTATAGTATAATGTACTCACATAGTCCTCTATATAGTATAATGCACCCCCATAGTCCTTCATATAGTATATTGTACCCCCATAGTCTTCCTATATTATGTTGCATATTACATAGCTTTCTACCAGTGTACTCAGTGATTAAAAAAAAAATGTAAATACCTCTCTTCTCGCTGCTCCGGTCTCCTCAGCATCTGCTGAGTTGCAGATGGCAGACAGCGATGGCCAGGACTCTGGAGAAGAATGCTGCTAGCAGAGGCAGCTGGGACTATAGGAGCGGCATTTGCGGAGGGCAACCACTGGTACACACACTTTGTACACACGTGGCTCCGCTCTGTACACCTTGTACATATGCGGCTCCACTCTGTACACCTCGTTCACTCGGCTCCATTCTGTACACCTCGTACACATGCGGCTCCGCTCCGTACACCTCGTACGCACTCGGCTCCACTCCATTCACCCCGTACACTCTCGGCTCCGCTCCATACACCCTGTACACTCTCGGCTCTGCTCCATACACCCTGTACACTCTCGGCTCCACTTCGTACACCTCGTACACACGCAGCCCCGCTCCTCACACCTCGTACTCTCTCGACTCCACTTCGTACACATAGTACACACATGGCTCCGCTTCATTCTCCTCGTACACACTCGGCTCCACTCCATACACCTCATACATACACAGCTCCGCTTCGTACACCCCGTACACTCTCGGCTCTGCTTCGTACACCTAGGACACTCTCAGCTCCGCTCTGTACATCTCATACACACTTGGCTCCACTCCATGCACCTCGCACACACACGGCTCTGCTTCATACACCTTATACACACTCGGCTCCACTCCATACACCCCATACACTCTCGGCTCCATTTCGTACACCTAGTACACTCTCGGCTCCACTCTGTACACCTCGTGCACACTCGGCTGTACATCGTACACCTCGTACACACTTGGCTTCGCTTCGTACACCTCGTACACACGCGGCTCCACTCTGTACACCTCGTACACTCTCGGCTCCGCTCCGTACACCTCGTACACACTCAGCTCTGCTCCATACACTTCGTACACATGTGGCTCTGCTCCGTACGCCCTGTACACACGCGGCTACACTCTGGACGCCCGTACACACGCGCTTTTAGATGTGCCGTCCGGACCAAGAGCTGTGGAACTGCCAGCAGGGACGATGCCCCCTCGCTTCTTCCGGGTACAATCACGTGACCAGGCCAACTTGAAATACATCACTGCAGGTCCTTCAGTGTTGCTCCTTGTTGCCAGGTTACGCAAGGTCCTTTGGCCCTGGAAGTGTAATCCCAGAGCTGCTCCTGCCGCTACTCCCTCAGCAAGGGAAGGGGATATATAGAAAGATATTGTATCGGTCTAGTAGAAGCGCTAGGGAATGAAGCATTGGTGTCAAAAACGTCTTAATTATTAGCAAACCTTTATTGCCCTTTTCAGATCCACAACATGTTTCAACAGGGATATGAAGACAGATATCCCCGTCGAAATGCATTGTGGAGCTGTAAAGGGCAATAAAGTTTTTGACACCATTGCTTCATTCTCTAGCGCTTCTACTAGACCACTACAATATCTTTCTACATTACACAGTATATAGCAGGGACACATATATAAAATTATCTTAGCACAGGAAATGTGGTATGATCAGACCATGTCCTTGTACGGTCAGACACATCCATTACACAGTACATATGGTAGTATAGACACATATAAGGCTAGGGTCACACTTGGGAGCCTACATCCAGTAACTGGATGCATTACTGGATCCAGTTTTTCCCCTTGTCTGTTTGGAGGCATTTTTACCGGATCAGGTACCTGATCAGGTACCTGATGGTACTTATATGTACCATCAGGTACTGGATCAGGTTCCCATAGGGTCCCATGTTAAAAAACTGATCAGGTTTTGCTAAACATAGTAACATAGTAACATAGTGTTTAAGGTTGAAGGAAGACTTTAAGTCCATCTAGTTCAACCCATAGCCTAACATGTTGATCCAGAGGAAGGCAAAAAAAACCCATGTGGCAACACTAAGCTCCACATTGGGGGAAAAAAATTCCTTCCTGACTCCAGATACGGCAATCAGACTAATTCCCTGGATCAACGCCCTATCAAAGGATCTAGTATGTATAACTGGTAATATTATAGTTTTCAAGAAAAGCATCCAGGCCCTTCTTAAATGTTAGTAGTGACTCACTCATTACAACATCATGTGGCAGAGAGTTCCATAGTCTCACTGCTCTTACAGTAAAGAATCCATGTCTGTGATTATGATTAAACCTTCTTTCCTCCTGCCCCCTTGTCCCAGTCTCAGGCCTAAGAATAAAGAGATCATTAGAAAGGTCTCTGTACTGTCCCCTCATATATTTATACATTATTATAAGGTCACCCCTAAGCCTTCGTTTTTCCAAGCTAAATAACCCCAAGTTTAATAACCTGTCTTGGTATTGCAGACCCCTTAGTCCTCTAATGACTTTTGTCGCTCTTCTCTGGATCCGCTCTAGTTCAGCTATGTCTTTCTTATACACCGGAGACCAGAATTGTACACAGTATTCTAAGGGTGGTCGCACTAGTGACTTGTATAGAGGTAAAATTATGTTCTCCTCATGAGCATCTATGCCTCTTTTAATGCATCCCATTATTTTATTTGCCTTTGCAGCAGCTGCCTGACACTGGCCACTAAATGTGAGTTTGTCATCTACCCATACACCCAGGTCTTTTTCAGTGACAGTTTTGCCCAGTGTTTTACAATTAAGCACATAATTATACCTTTTGTTTCCTCTGCCCAAGTGCATGACTTTACATTTATCCCCATTAAAGCGCATTTGCCATTTAGCAGCCCAAGCTTCTAGTTTACATAAATCCTCCTGTAATATAAAATTGTCCTCCTCTGTATTGATTACCCTGCAGAGTTTAGTGTCATCTGCAAATATTGAGATTCTACTCTGTATGCCCCCTACAAGGTCATTAATAAATATATTAAATAGAAGCGG
This sequence comes from Allobates femoralis, assembly GCA_033576535.1. NCBI lineage: Eukaryota > Metazoa > Chordata > Amphibia > Anura > Aromobatidae > Allobates > Allobates femoralis. Next base: position 171,463,348 of record JARQOC010000004.1, read on the forward strand.
GCCCAACACTGACCCCTGTGGTACCCCACTGTTAACTGTGACCCATTCTGAGTGTGTTCCATTAATAACCACCCTTTGTTTCCTATCACTAAGCCAGTTCTTAACCCACTTACACATATTTTCTCCTATCCCCATTGCCTCATTTTATGTATCAACCTTTTGTGTGGCACCGTATCAAAAGCTTTTGAAAAGTCCATATACACCACATCCACTGCATTTCTTTGGTCCAGTCCAGAACTTACTTCTTCATAGAAGCTTATCAGATTAGTTTGACAGGAACGGTCCCTCGTGAAACCATGTTGATAATGGGTCATGAGGTTATTTTTCTTCAGATACTCCAGTATAGCATCTCTTAGAAAACCCTCTAGGATTTTACCCACAGTAGAGGTTAAGCTTACTGGCCTATAATTTCCAAGTTCAGTTTTTGTCCCCTTTTTGAATATTGGCACCACATTTGCTATACACCAGTCCTGTGGTACAGACCCTGTTATTATGGAATCTTTAAATATTAAAAATAATGGTCTATCTATGACAGTACTTAATTCCTGCAGCACTCTGGGGTGTATCCCATCCGGGCCCGGGGATATGTCAATTTTAGTGATTTTTAGACGATGCCGTACTTCCTCTTGGGTTAAGCAGGTGACATTTAATTGAGACTTTTTGTTATCACTGATCATATTGTCTGTCATGGGATTTTCTTGTGTAAATACTGTTGAAAAAAAGTCATTTAGCATATTGGCTTTTTCCTCATCCTCATCCACCATTTCACCCAGACTATTTTTAAAGGGGCCAACACCATCATTTTTTAGTTTCTTACTATTTATGTAGTTAAAAAATATTTTGGGATTCTTTTTACTTTCTCTGGCAATGAGTCTCTCTGTCTCAATCTTTGCTGCCTTGATTTGCTTTTTACAAATGTTATTTAATTTTCTGTATTTATTTAATGCTTTATCACTACCTACTTGCTTTAATTCCCTAAATGCTTTCTTTTTGTCACATATTGCACTTTATTTAGCCATAGTGGTTTCCTCCTATTTCTAGCATGCTTATTCCCATAGGGTATATATTGTGCACAGGTCCTATTCAGGATGCTAATAAACATCTCCCATTTGTGTTGTGTACTTTTATGTCTCAGGACATCGTCCCAGTTTATTGCACTAAGATCATCTCTCAACCGTTGGAAATTTGCCTTCCTGAAGTTCAGTGTCCTTGTAGCCCCTCTACTACACGTCTTAGTAAAGGATACTTGAAAGCTTATTAAGTTATGATCACTATTACCCAAGTGACCTCCAACCCGTATATTTGATATGCGGTCCGGCCTGTTAGTTAATATTAGGTCCAGCAGTGCCCCCCTTCTTGTTGGGTCCTGAACCAGTTGTGAAAGGTAATTGTCTCTCATAGTTTTCAAAAACGTATTACCTTTGCTGGAACTGCAGGTTTCTGATCCCCAATGTATTTCAGGGTAGTTGAAGTCCCCCACAATAATGACTTCTCCCTGAGTCGCTGCTTCATCTATTTGCTTTATGAGGATATTCTCCTCCACTTCCATCATTGTTGGGGACTTATAACAAACCCCTATCAGTAATTTATTATTTTTTCCCCCTCCCCTTATCTCCACCCACAGAGACTCTACATTTCCATTAGATTCACCTATATTATCACACAGGATGGGTTTTAAGGATGATTTTACGTATAAACATACACCTCCTCCTCGCCTATTTGTACGGTCATTTCTGAACAGACAATAGCCCTGTAAATTAACAGCCCAGTCATGGCTCTCATCCAGCCAAGTCTCCGAAATCCCCACCATGTCATAATTATTTTCCAAAAAATCAATTCTAATTCCTCCATTTTGTTGGTGAGGCTTCTGGCATTAGTGTACATGCACTTTATGCATCTCTCTTTACCTCTATTCCTTCCTACTAGATTGACTGTTCTAACCCCACCCCCCATGCCACCCCCAATTTTATTACTTGTGCCCAGGTTACTGTTTACACTATCTTCCCCTCCTATACAATGAATACCCTCCTCCCCAATCCCTAGTTTAAACACTCCTCCAACCTTTTAGCCATTTTCTCCCCCAGCACAGCTGCACCCTCCCCATTGAGGTGCAGCCCGTCCCTAGCATAGAACCTGTAGCCAACAGAGAAGTCGGCCCAGTTCTCCAGGAACCCAAACCCCTCCTTCCTACACCAATTCCTGAGCCACTTATTTATCTCCCTAATCTCCCTTTGCCTCTCTGGTGTGGCACGTGGTACAGGCAGTATTTCAGAGAATACTACCTTGGAGGTCCTTGCCTTAAGCTTGCAGCCTAATTCCCTGAAATCATTTTTAAGGACCTTCCACCTACCTCTAACTTTGTCATTTGTGCCAATGTGCACCATGACCGCTGGGTCCTCACCAGCCCCTCCCAGTAATCTGTCAACCCGATCAGCGATGTGCCGGACTCGAGCGCCAGGTAGGCAGCACACTGTTCGACGATCCCTGTCTTTGTGACAGATTGCCCTATCTATTCCCCTAATAATTGAGTCCCCCACTACCAGCACCTGTCTGGCCTGCCCTTCTCTCCTGTTTTCCCCCTTACTGGAGCAGCCACTCCTCTGGCTTTCAGAGGTCATGCCCTGCTGCAGCAGTGCTGAACCTGAACTCACACCCCCCTCATCTGCCAACATAGCAAATTTATTTGGGTGTGCCAGATCAGGGCTAGCCTCCCTGGCACCCTTCCCTTTACCCCGCCTTCTAACTGTCACCCAGCTCGCTACCTCACGGTCCTGCAGCTCCATACTACCATCCTCCCCCACATCTATCCCATTGAGCAGCTGTTCAGTGAGCAGCAGACTCCTTTCCATATTGTCTATGGATCTCAGCGTTGTCAGTCGTTCATTTAGATCCAGTATCTGGGCTTCCAAATGCACAACGTACTCACATCTCACACAGCAGTATGCACCCACGACCGGCTGGTCAAGGAATGCATACATGTGGTAAGATGTACACTGGATGGCATTGCCAATCATGGAGCTCATTTCCTAATGGGGATTGCACCAGACAGAAATGATAAGTAAAAAGAAATCCAAAGTATTAACAAAATACAACCAGCAATTCAGTAAGTCCTCCCCTCCAAACTCCCTTAATCCAAAGTCACTGAATCACAAGTCACACACTTACTTCTGTCGCACTTGCGCTCTGTCACACTCAGCTCGCCACACTCGCTAGAAAATCAGATTTAAAGTTTTTTTTTCCCCTTAGCAGAAAATCAGCCTACAGCTCAGTGTACTTCCAAAGGACTGGAAGCCCCAACCAGCTGCTTCTTATAAACCCTTAATTATGCACCCCCACCCTTAATTAACGCCTTGTAAGTATAGCTACACCACAGGTTTTAAGTGCAAAGTAGTTAACCCTTTAACTTACAGGTAGTAAAATAAGAGACTATAAACTTGTAGAGAGAAAAGAAAGTTAAGAAAGCCCAATAAAATTAAAAAGTAAAAAAAAAAAAAAAAAAAGGCCAAAAAATGTTGCAACTCTATTAAAACCTGACTTCTCAAAAACTGGATCCAGTAGACAGATTACACTTTGGCAAACAATTGTTATCATTGGAGTCTATGGGTCAGGTACCTGATCAGGTTTTCAGGATGAAGAACTGGATCCAGTAACTGGATTGCAATTGCAAGTGTGACCCTACCCTAAGATTATCTCAGCACAGGAACATTTTTTAACACATCCAATTGTGGAACTTATTATTTTTTCAAAATCTACTGATGAAAATGAAATTTAAAATTAACTTTGTGGGAAAACCCCTTTAACACAGGATAATGTATTTGATCATGTCCATTTTAAAATAGTGGTGTACAAATATTGATACCACACAGATATAAAATACGACAAACGGATGGCACACAGATGACAATATGGATTAAATGTTCTGAGCTTTCTGGATGAAGATCAAATGATTATTCATATGCTCATCAGAACAAGGCTTTAAAGCTGTGATTTATTCTGTCATAGGATTATACCTGACCCATCTGCTTCTTCTAAACTGCTTCAAATAAAGAGGCCTTCTGTTACTGTCCTCAGATGTTAACGTCGTGCTCCCATGTCACTACCCACCTATCCTGTTAAGAGAAACCTGTCAAGTGAAAAAATGCTATTAAAGGGGTTGTCCGGGCTTATTTTTTATTTCATATTTATATCTAGGCTGCAAAATGTTGACAATCTGCAATATACATGTTGTCAACATTTTGCAGGGTTTCCTAGATATAACACATTTACTGATGGCAGAGAGTGTCCAGGGGGTGTGATTGTGCATACTGGTCGTTTACACCTACTCTAGCACAATCACACCCCCTCCCCTATACCTAGTATGGCCAGCCACCCCCAGGCCATACATGCCCGCCCCTTGCCCACTAAACACTATGTAATGAAACCACCCCCAGGGCTCCTACAGGCCGCCCCAGCCCCTAAATCACCACCCACCCTCTGCAAAACAGCGGTCCCCAGTGCACTGATACAAGGTGCCGAAACCGCTGCTGTGAAAGCGATTCCGGCACACTGTGTCAGTGCAGCAGGGGACCCGCTGCATATGTGTGCTGCTCACCCGACATTGTCCTGTGCAGCCGTCCCGGTCCGCCCTGGTCCCGGTCATCTGCAGGCGGGCTCTCCACACTGCAGCCGGGCTCCACACTGCAGCCGTATCTGTGCTGTGTGTGTGGAGCGGTGCCCGGCGCCTGATCTCCCCAGACCTCCAGTACCATAGAGCTGGTGGAGCGGTTTAGAGAGGACCGCTCCACAGCCTCTGCTCTATTGTACTGGAGGTCTGGGGAGATCAGGCGCCGGGCACCGCTCCACACACACAGCACAGATACGGTGTGGAGCTCGGCTGCAGTGTGGAGAGCCCGCCTGCAGATGACCGGGACCAGGGCGGACCGGGACCAGGGCGGACCGGGACCAGGGCGGACCGGGACCAAGGCGGACCGGGACGGCTGCACAGGACAATGTCGGGTGAGCAGCACACATATGCAGCGGGTCCCCTGCTGCACTGACACAGTGTGCCGGAATCGCTTTCACAGCAGCGGTTTCGGCACCTTGTATCAGTGCACTGGGGACCGCTGTTTTGCAGAGGGTGGGTGGTGATTTAGGGGCTGGGGCGGCCTGTAGGAGCCCTGGGGGTGGTTTCATTACATAGTGTTTAGTGGGCAAGGGGCGGGCATGTATGGCCTGGGGGTGGCTGGCCATACTAGGTATAGGGGAGGGGGTGTGATTGTGCTAGAGTAGGTGTAAACGACCAGTATGCACAATCACACCCCCTGGACACTCTCTGCCATCAGTAAATGTGTTATATCTAGGAAACCCTGCAAAATGTTGACAACATGTATATTGCAGATTGTCAACATTTTGCAGCCTAGATATAAATATGAAATAAAAAATAAGCCCGGACAACCCCTTTAAGCTGCAGATATGGGGTCAATCTGCAAGTTAATAGTGTATGTAACCTGCCCAGCGCCTGCACTCCAAACGCCACTGCTGGGAAGAAATTAAGTTTAATCTTCCCAGCAGCGTTCAGTCATCATTGAGACTCTGGCAATGGGTTCAGTCACTTCTCTGTGTATGGAGACCCCCCCCCCCGCACTGACTGAGCAGAGTTCAAAGTGCAGGTCAGATTTGGAACTCTATTAACCAGCAGATTGACCCCATATCTGCAGGTTAATAAGTATTTTTAATATGACAGGTTCCCTTTAAGCTTATACCCCCCTAATATCTTAACATTTTCCATACTTTATCATTCCCAAACTCATTCCTGCTTATGTCCACCTGAACTAAGGAGCTTCCACATTATTAATAATAATAATAATTTTTATTTTTATAGCGCCAACATATTCCGCAGCGCTTCACATTCACAATACAAAGCTCACATTTAAACAATCATAAGAGACAATTAGAAAATACAATACAATGCCAAAAGCAATACAATACAAAGCATAACATAATACAATAATTGGAGCAAGAAATGGCACTTACTAATACAACAATAAAGCCAAAGGAGGCATAGTTACAATAAAGGGAACCTGTCAGATCTGCTGTGCACATATCTATAATCCATGCCAAACAGTCCCTTCATACAGTAGCACACATAAACAGATCTCAATAAAAATATTTCTTACATACATTTATGAGATACAAATTAGGGTTTTGACTAGTTGAGGAGTTGTTTGTTCCTTGACTAGTCAGCCCACTTCGCATGTTATCATGCCCCCGTTGACATGATAACACGCTTTACAAAAAATGGGGTCATCGAATTTGTGCAGCTTTGTATCAATGACCATTAAGCTTGTCTGAAGTCGGGTGTACGCTTAAAGCGAAAATGTCACCCCCCCTGGACATCAAAAGCTATAATAGCCACCTTCTGCAGCACTAAGGCTGCATTCAGGGAAGGTGGCTATAGGCTTTTGATTCCCTATATACTGTTAAATATTCACTTATATAACTGCTTACAGTTTAGAAGACCTAAGACCGGGAGGCGGGGTTTCGCGCTCCTCCGACCCGCCCCCTCTTGTCAATCAGCCTGGTCGCCTGCTGCTGCCTCCCCTCACAGTCTAGCATGAACGCGCGCCTCCGTTCTCCTCTATGGCGCCGCGCATGCTCTGTGCGCCGGGTGTCCAGGAAGTCGTTGGGCTGCGCGCACAGCGCATTTTCGGCGCCATAGAGGAGAACGGAGGCGCGCGTTCATGCTAGACTGTGAGGGGAGGCAGCAGCAGGCGACCAGGCTGATTGACAAGAGGGGGCGGGTCGGAGGAGCGCGAAACCCCGCCTCCCGGTCTTAGGTCTTCTAAACTGTAAGCAGTTATATAAGTGAATATTTAACAGTATATAGGGAATCAAAAGCCTATAGCCACCTTCCCTGAATGCAGCCTTAGTGCTGCAGAAGGTGGCTATTATAGCTTTTGATGTCCAGGGGGGGTGACAGGTTCGCTTTAAGGTACCGTCACACGGGGCGACGGGGCTGGGGATGTCGGCAGCGACTGGCGGGTGAGCGCACGTTTTTAGCGCCCCGCCAGCGTCGCCTCCCCCATTTACACGGGGCAACATCTCCAGCCCCGCGCCGGCAAGCTGTCAGATGGCATCGCCGCCGGGGTGTCTGAAAACCCCAGCGGCGATGCAGGACAATGGGAGCCTGTGGCTCCCATCGCCTGACAGGTCGCCGGCGGCCGGTTACATGGGGTGATGTGTGCACATCACCCCAGATCAGTTACCTGGTTTCAGAGCACTGCTCTGAAACCAGGCGACCTCCCGGCGGCGCCGATATCGCCCCTTTACATGAGGCGACGTAGGGACGATGTCGCCACCAATAGGCCACGCCCCTACATCGCCTGTGTAATCGGCGGCGATGTCGCCCCATGTGACGGGCCCTTTAGAGAGCCTCAGAAAATCTGACAGGTTATCTATAACTTATAGGGCCTGAGAAAGTTCCAGTGGTCAATCAGGGCTGATAAGCAACTCCATATAGCACACAATTGGAAAAAAAAAACCAGTAGAAGCATATGGCTAAAACATATTAGTTTATTAAAATGCACATACAAACGGACAAATTTCCAAATTGTAGTAAAAATGAAAAATTATACAGCACCCTGTCAATTAGGTGATACAATAACGTGAGGTGGGTTGAGAGCAAAATATATATTCACATGTGGTCCACAATTAACAAAGCCTTTGTATTGTACTCAAGGATCTTGGGGATCATGTAAGGTGTAATGTCTGAGACCTTAGGAAGAAGCAATGACATTAATGGTGGAAAAATACTTGTGCCTCTCCTTCAGGTCTGGCAGTTGGGTTTAGATGTACCTTGGCTGGGTAATTTTGTTTGATGTATGATGTATTAGGTCTAAGGGCCGCTTTACACACACCAACTTCTGTGACCAACTTCTGAACAGATCTCTGGTTGCAGTGAAATCATGGACACATTGTTAAATTTGTACACAGCCACAAAATGGAGCAATGTGTCCATGATTTCACTGCAACCAGAGATCTGTTCAGAAGTTGGTCACAGAAGTTGGTGTGTGTAAAGGGGCCCTCAGACGTTTCACCTTACATGACCACCAAGGTCCTTGAGTACTATACAGAGGCTTTTTTATGATGTTTTTCAGCGATGCATTGTTAATTGTGGACCACATTTAACACATAGTTTGCTCTCGATGGGTAGAGCCCTTTACCTTTTTGATTACCCATTTGTCAGGGTGTTGTGTCATTTTTCCTTTTCACTAATATTTGAACATTTTCCATTTCTATATGAATATCAATAAACTAGTATGTTTTAGCCATATGGTCATATTTTCTTTTTCATTTTTTCAACTGTATTCTTAATAAAGACAGTATTGGGCTCCCTTTTCCTGGAACTCAACTGCAAAAATAATTTTAGCCTAAGTGACATGCATTAAATTAAAAAAAAAATGTTCCTAAAGGTGGACAGCCCCATTGAAATAGATTTCTAATTGTTCCGAAACGGAAAGTAGCACTCTATAAACGTTCACACACCTGCTACAGTATCCGCCTCTTGTCACATTGCTCTCACTATAACATTGGACTTTCCTGAATGTAATGTGAGTATTAGAACATAAAAGGCAATCGTTACTAATGACAACAAATCATTGTTCAGGATCTCTTCTATTACACCGTGTCATCATTTTTCAGCACATATCCTGCACAGATGTTCCAGCTCTTCATAAATATTGGAACCCTACACGGGAAGCAGACGTACTGCTTCAGCATATTTATGTTACATGCAGGTTACACCCTCTAAAAATGTTCACTAAATGTCATTCAAACAGTCCTGTGGATTTTCATTAGAAAAATCCAATATCTTTTTTTATTTTAACTATATATGTTTTTTAGTTCACCTCACTGATATAGCCAAGCTAAAAGGGAATCTGTTTTTGCTATGATCTGTCAGCAGCATGTGGCAGGCACAGACCTTGCTTCCATCGATGTTATCAGTTAGATTACTGGATGCAGCAGTTGTGATTAAATCACAGTTTGCTCTTTTGCAGTTCTAGCAGAGCTCAGATGATGATCCCTGTATAACCCGCTCACATCACAGTCTTTTGTGTACATTGTATAGTGACAGAGGCCTGCTAATCAGTGGTGGGGGAATGGTTGGACTAGGAGGCCCAAGGCCAGTAGTCCGGTAGTGATAATGTCCTGTTGATAAAACCCTGATTGTATTGCAACCTAGTAAGATATATATCCCTGTAATCAGGCTCTCTACTGCTACCTCACAATGCTCTCAGATTACAAGAACTTGATGAAAGATTCCTTTTAATATTTCTTTTTCCAGTAAGCCCATTTTTACAAATATTCCTATGGCTGGTGTAAAATAAAGTTTGGCCTTCGGCAGAAGTAGTCCCCAAATGCTTAAAAAGTATTCAACACAGTAACAACATTACCAAATTTAGTCAACTCAGAAGGTGGAGAAGTGCAGCTTTCATCTTCTGTGTTTCCAGGGGCATTGCAAGAATCCTAAAATATATGTAGCACAGGCCCCAAAGTTTATGTCCCCTGCCGGTAAAGTATCTTTGATCTACTCCACTTTTTTGGTCTGTTACAAGCACCATGATGTCATGCAATGCTGCACATAGAACTCTAGTGTGGAATGCAAGAACAATTTTTCCCCGAATGAGCACTGCTGGCTGGGGCTTCCCTCATAACAGAACGAGGACTTGTACACTTTTTCTTTTACTTTGTATCCTGAAGACAGTAGACTGAAGATATTTCCCTGATGCTGAACATCCAACACGAGCAATTAGGAGCACATACAGAAGTTGAGGTTAATGCACATGGTTTAACATACAGTATACTGCTGTTTACATTATGTAATATAGAACATGATCCTCCCAGACATTCAAGCTCTGTTTGTGCACAGTTTTTACTCTGACATATTGTATCAAAGTGTTTTATTTAAAAGAGCACTCCAGTAATTTTTATTATTTCTCCCTTTGTTGACAATAATGTATATGTATACTGTAATGAGTGCACTAACATACTTACCACCGTCTTCTGCTGTTTTCAGCTAGACTCCACTCCACTACAGCATGATGTGACTGCATTCATGATCTGCCGAATTACACTGTATCTGCTGTGTGGAACAGATGTCACTTTGTACATTTTCTTAATGCAATTCCATGAGACTCAAAATGAGGCTGAGTCTCATAGACTTGCATTGAAAAAGTAGCCCTCGCTCCATACAGCAGACACTGTCTGATCTGCAAAGTTACAAATGCTGCCACATGATGAACTGGTGTACCACTAAAAATCTTAAAAACCGCGACCATTGAGTATGTTACTGCGACCATTACGGTACGCATACTCACCAAAGTTAAAAATAATAATCACCATAGCGCTTCTTTAAACAGCTGACTTGTAAAGTTTTGTGTGATATTTACCTTCTTATATAACATCAATTTATCTCAGATATTTTATATTAAACATTTTAATGTTTTTACAGCCATTTGCCGACATTCCTGTGGTGATGGATTCTGTTCACGGCCCAACATGTGCACATGTCCAACGGTCAAACAGCACCATCATGCGGCTCTAAATCAAGTGAGTTGTGCATTGTATTTGATTACAATTTTTTTTTATGCAAATTGGCATTTACCGTATATACTCGTGTATAAGCCGACCCGTGTATAAGCTGACCCCCCTACTTTTGCCCCCAAAAATTGGGAAAACCTATTGACTCGCGTATAAGCCGAGGGTGGACAATGCAGCAGCTACCGGTACTGAAAAATTTTAAAAATGAAAATAGATACGAATAAAATGTTGAACCTGTATTTTAAATAGAAACAGTAAACTACCAATGCTGCAGACCACCGTCCTGTTATAAAGCCCCCTGTCACTGGTATATAGCCCACCATCCCTGTATATAGCAGCCATCACTGGTATATAGTGGCGATAACTAGTATTCAGTTGCCGCCATATCACTGATATACAGTCCCCAGCAGTGGTATACAGGCCCCTCATCAGTGGTATACAGGCCCCTCATCAGTGATATACAGTCCCCAGCAGTGGTATACAAGCCCCTCATCAGTGGTATAGAGGCCCCTCATCAGTGGTATACAGCCCCCAGGACGGGTATACAGGCCCAGCAGTGGTATACAGACCGAGCAGTGGTATACAGACCCAGCAGTGGTATACAGACCCAGCAGTGGTATACAGGCCCCTCGGCAGTGCTATACAGCCCCAGCAGTGGTATACAGCCCCAGCAGTGGTATACAGACCCAGCAATGGTATACAGACCCAGCAGTGGTATACAGACCCAGCAGTGGTATACAGGCCGCTCGGCAGTGCTATACAGCCCCAGCAGTGGTATACAGTCCCGGCAGTGGTATACAGACCCAGCAGTGGTATACAGGCCCCTCAGCAGTGCTATACAGCCCCAGCAGTGGTATACAGGCCCAGCAGTGGTATACAGCTCCCCTGCTGTCTCACTGCCCCCATGTATACAGAGGCCCCCCATGTATACAGAGGCCCCCCCATGTATAAAGAGGCCCCCCATGTATACAGAGGCGCCCCCCCCCCATGTATACAGAGGCCCCCCCATGTATAAAGAGGCCCCCCCATGTATACAGAGGCGCCCCCCCATGTATACAGAGGCCCCCCCAGCAGTGATCCATCTCACCCCTTGGTCTCCAGGCACCCGGGTCCTCCAGCTCAGTCATAGAGGAAAATTGCCTATTAGTCAGTGTTTTGTAGTTTTATCTAGAATAAATAACAAGAATGCTAAATCTCTATTAAGAGCAAAAATAAATGGCCAAATTCAATGTAGCACATTCAAAGTTTAAAAAGAAATAATAATAATTATTTAAAGTAATTTGAACTGGTCATTTTTAGGCTCTTGAGTATATTTCCACATTCTGCAAAGTGGTTAAAGTGGCTAATAATCATTGAATTGAAAAATGACACACTAGAGTCAACATAGTCTGATAATTGGCCTCATACTCATTTTATTTTGGACAATCTCCAAGATGCGTGATGAAAATAAATAAAATGTAATTTATGATTTAAGTTTAATACACCTTTAAATAGTTTGAAACCAAATGTGTTCATTTCTCCTCTTGATATAAAGACTCAGTGGAAATATTACAGACAACATAAGAACAAATGTAGGAAATGTCATATTAAGGGTACATGCGAGCTTGTTTTCCGTTACAGAAGTGTGTCTTTCTTCCAGCTTGGAAAAAGTGTTGTGAAACCATGTCTTCAGCGTCTGTTCACTCGTCTAATCTAAACTTCACTTCAAAGTATTTCAATGAGTTTGGTGGAAATGGAATTAAAAGTTGGCAAGAGCTGCATTAATTGAAATCATTTTCTTCAGTTGATTTCCTACCCTACTTTTTGAATGATCTAATTTCCTATACAAGTTGTAAAGCAAAATATTTCCTTCAGTGAAAGAACGCTATCTAAGACAACACATTTTTTTTTATTTAGTTAACCTTTCTTGATGAGTTTTAAAACACTATGTGCACTGCCCAAAAAAATGAAGGGGACATCATAGTAGAACTAATTTAATAGTCAATCAAACTTTAAATCCCTGCTGTTCTGTTCGGGTCTGCTATACACTTATAATGTTCCGGTCATTTGTGACCAGACCTATTAAAGTCTTGATTTTTAGCCAATTTCAGTGTTTTATTTACATATCTGTTACATTATTATACTGTATGTGAACAAGCAGGGCCGGCTCCAGGTTTTTGTGGGCCCCGGGCGAAACACTCTCAGTGGGCCCCTTTAACACATGCCACGATTCATAAATATAATATAGAAGCTGCAGGCTGTGTATATCTAATATAGAGTCTCCTGGGTGGGCTGTATATATAATATAATGGCTGTTTAGGGTTGTATATATAATATGGAGACTGCCGGGCTGTATATATAATATAGAGGCTGCAGGCTGTATATATTATTTGGAGGCTGTGCTGGGCTATATATACTATTTGGATGCTGTGCTGGGCTCTATATATAATATGGAAGCTGTGCTGGACTATATATATTATTTAGAGGCTGTGCCGGGCTGTATATATTATTTGGAAGCTGTGGCAGCCCAGAAACAGTCTCCAAATAATATATCCAGCACATCACAGCCTCCAAAAAATATATATAGTTCAGCACAGCTTCCATATTATATATACAGCCCAGCACAGCTTCCAAATATTATATATAGCCCAGCACAGCCTCCAAATAGTATATATAGGCCAGCACAGCTTCCATATTATATATACAGCACAACAGCAGTCTCCATATACCTCAGCAGCAGCCTCCGTATACCCCAGCACAGCCTCCATATACAGCCAGCACAACCCCTTATACATGCCAGCACAGCCTCTATATATCCAAGCCTCTATTACAGTCAGCACAGCCTCTATATATAACAGCTCAGTCACAGCCTCTATATACAGTCAGCACAGCCTCTATATACGTCAGCACAGCCTCTATATAGTCAGCACAGCCTCTATATACAGTCAGCACAGCTCTATATACAGTCAGCACAGCCTCTATATACAGTCAGCACAGCCTCTATATACAGTCAGCACAGCCTCTATATACAGTTAGCACAGCCTCTATATACAGTCAGCACAGCCTCTATATACAGTCAGCACAGCCTCTATATACAGTTAGCACAGCCTCTATATACAGTCAGCACAGCCTCTATATACAGTCAGCACAGCCTCTATATACAGTTAGCACAGCCTCTATATACAGTCAGCACAGCCTCTATATACAGTCAGCACAGCCTCTATATTACAGTCAGCACAGCCTCTATATACAGTCAGCACAGCCTCTATATACAGTCAGCACAGCCTCTATATACGTCAGCACAGCCTCTATATAAGTCAGCACAGCCTCTATATACAGTCAGCACAGCCTCTATATACAGATCAGCACAGCCTCTATATACAGTCAGCACAGCCTCTATATACAGTTAGCACAGCCTCTATATACAGTCATCACAGCCTCTATATACAGTCAACACAGGCTCTATATACAGTACAGCTCTATATACAGTCAGACAGCCTCTATATACAGTCAGCACTAACTCTATATAGTCAGCACAGCCTCCATAGTACATATAATCCCCCACACAGTAAAAAAAACAAACAAACTGATCATACTCACCTTCTATCTACTCCCTCAAGGCTGTGTCCTCCTTAGATGCTTCCTCGCTACATCCTTATAGCAGCAGGCTCCCCAGACTGTGCAGCTTCTTCCTCCTTCCTGCACTACTGTGATGAGGTGCAGGGTGATGACTCATCACTCTGCTACAGTAGGCAAAGGAGGAAGCTCCACTGCTCCCTGGAGCCAGCACATGGCTAATCTGCATCGCATGCAAATTAGCCATGTGCACTGGCAGCGCAGTGGTGCACTCAGCTCCTTGCTTAGTCTGCCTGATGTGCCCCTTGTTCACAGGGCTGTCTGTCCCTAATGGGCCCCTGGCTGTTGAGGATGCCTGTCCCTGATGGCTAGTGGGCCCCCCCAGCTTTTCAGGGCCCCGGCACTTGCCCGGGTATGCTGGGTGCTGACGCCGGCCCTGTGAACAAGGTTGTTCATAAACAGATGAAAAATTAAATCAAAAACTTCAAATTCGGTAATTTTTCACCAAACAGAACAGCAGGGTTAAACATGAATAAATCAATATGATCCTATTTAAATTCTCTTCAAATTTTCAGGAATTTACTGAAGCTGAGAAATGTAAAAAAATTGTATTTTAATTGAGTGAATTGCCTAAAAATGGACCACCAATCTTTTACACGTTGATAAAGACTACATAAGCCAGATAAGGCTGGACAGGCTTTCCCATAATGCTTTGCAGCTGTCGTATTGTTTGACGTAGCCCAGTCAATCAGGGAAGAATATCATAGTCTATATAAAGCAGAAGCAGAGAATGCAGCAGCCATTTTGCGTTGAATCTGGATATTAAGAGGATGTCACCACTCATACCTTGGCCATAGAGATATCAAGGGAAAGCTATAAAACAGTGAACATGTTGTGTTATAGAACTGGAGTGAAGAAGATTAGTGGATAGTGTTTGTATAAAATATAATAAGGCTGGGGTCACATTTGGGCTGGGACCCACATTTCCAGGCAGTGCTAAAATCGTAGTAATTTCTGCCGTTGTGGACAGTGTTAACAGCAAGCGCTGCCTGGCAAGGGGGCCCCATAGAAACCCGTAGTTTACCTTAGTTGCAGCCGCACATAGAGCTCCAGGAAGTGTGCTTTAGCTGAGCGCACAGGAAACGCTTCCTGCAGTGTTTTCTTGTGTGCTGCTGAAAAGTGCCGTAATATGTTATTATGTGTAATAATGTGGGAGTCACAAGCAACAGCAGCACCGTCAACGCTGGCACCAGCCATCCGGACAGTAGGGCTACCAAACGCAGGTCACAATTTTTCTCTACTGCTTTAAGCATCATATTAGTGGGGAGGGAGATGAGGATGTTATGCACTTGTCTAATTCAACAGGATAATGTTACCTCTAACGGTGACACCATCAGTTTGAGTAAGCAATTTGCACAGAAAAACCTGCAGCATGTCAATTATTGGTGAATTTTTTGCAGTGTTTTTTACTCATTGACCTCAGTGTAATCAGAAAAAATGTCTGCACCAAATCTACAGTGAGTGCACATATCCATAATAGTAGATGCGTACACACGCCACCTGAATACAGCTTCCAGTTACAGGTTCTTGCTTTTGGAATGTGACTCCACCTACATTTTCTGGTCCCATCCTATTTTGTAAAGGAACGTGGCCATGTTTTTTATAAAAGATCTGTTTTTATTATTTTGCGTTTAGTGCCCATTCCTATAAATACAATGCACATGCACACGATGGTGTTCGCTCTAGCCCCTTCACAGCCTGGCATTTCCTTAAATTACATATCAGCTCTGTTGAAGGAGGAGCATCATTACCATTAAAAAAATGGATAAACAAAAGTGTAAAAAATTAAAAACTAAAAGCAATAAAAGGTTAAGGCTTTTGCAATTGTTTGGCTGCTCACATTTAATGATAATAGGTGCCACAACAACACTGCTGGCTGTTACTGCAGATTCATCTCTATGCCTGTATGCACATACATACCACTTTATTTAGGGTTAAGAATTTTTTTTTTTAAATGTGTCACTTTTAAAAGAAAATATTCCCCGTCCCACTCGAAAAAGGTAAAAAAGTTAAAAAAGTAAACACATTTATATGTTTTTCTTTTTGCCTACCTATTGGAAAATTCCATTTTGGAAACAGTACCCCACCAAACTATATTGTAGTCTGTTGCAGCATTTTTTGGCAATGCGCCTACCTCTTGCCATTAGTTTCTACATGGCTCTTTATGCCTAAGAGAAAGTTATGTGACCAACATTTGTAAACATTAACATAAAGCAACATTTGTAAATTAATTATTACAGTAAATTGAGATATTTTATTGTGGCGGTCTGTTTTGTCACACTTGTTAAATGCGTAGCTGCTGTTTAAATTTTCATTTCATAATGTTGAGCAAATGATTTGAATAAACTTTCAAATATACTTCATAAAAAAAATTCTGATTGAAAACCATTCATAAACTTTCCACAAGGTGTCCCCACTAGACTATGTGTGAAGCAGACATATGTTCATTTGCAGTCAGATCAGTCTTCACACTGAATACGGGCATGTAACTATATAAGGAGGGTGTGTTGCTTACATAACGTCCACACTGCTGACTGCAGCTGACATGGTGACAATGTATTAGATTACTTCAGACTACAGCACAGTGCTAAGCAATATCAGATTGTCAAGATCACTGCAAACTCCTCTTTCCTTGGCACAAGCTTATGATCTGTCATCTGACTCTACACAGCTCAGTCACGATCCCAGTTAACCCGTTCTCTGCTGTCACATCACACTGCTCCCTATCAGCTGCTGGACGTGCCTACACAGCCCTAAAATGCAGTTTTTAAAAGAGCACAAGAAAAATTGAGAAAGTAAGTCATGTGGCATAAAAAAGCATTATCATAGCTGCTATGTGACCCATCATTAACGGCTAGTGCAGTATTGTGTTTTTTTTTTGTTTTTTTTTTAATGAAATTACATTTACACTTTAAATTGGAGACTTATACATGTGCATTGATGTTACTGGCACGCTGTTGTTGAATTAACCTTTTTACATGCAGTATAAGAGTCAGCTTACCCTTTTGGAGACATGGCTGCAAGAAGATTGGCAGTGAAAACCAGAGCTTGATACATAGAAGGAGAAAAATGCAGTGTCCAAATTCTATAAAAAAGAGGTATCTTTATTCCATATCAATTGAAAAGCATCACAGCAAAAATAGAAAGAAAGCATCAAGGATAAAAACTAGAATACCTGTATCCAAGTGGTAAAACAAACATGCTTCGTACCTCAGTGAAAATGGACTACAGTCAGAAACATGTTTGTGATGCCACCTGGATACGTGTATTCAAGTTTTCATCCTTGATGTTTTCTTTCTATTTCGGATGTGATGCTTCTTAATTCAGATGGAATCTGAATTACCTGTTTCTTATCGAAGTTGGACGCTGCATTTTTCTACTTCTGGGTCATTCCATGTCAAGTGAACCAATGATTATTACCTCTATATTTTTAATTCTTTTGAGATTTTGTTATTTGATAATAGCATGTCAGACAATGCAAAATGTGAAGAGAAAAATTTTTAAAAAAATTTTTTTTTTTTTTAAATGATTTTCAAAGTTCGGAAAAAGTGCGAATTTCGCTGTTGCCTGTCTTTACGTTTCTCCTCATAACTCAGGCTAGGAATAAGATAGAGAGACAAAATAAACACCAATCTACTCAGAACTATACAGGCTTTCATCAGATATGTCACAAGAGGATCTCTGTTAATATTTTACCCATGTGATCGCAAGCGCAAAACTTTAAAACGTATTTCCGAAAAATCGGCGCGCTTTAAATATTTCAAAAACTGCCCATGTGTCTGCTTTGCTCTTAGCCACATCTGTACCAAATTTCAAGTTGGGATCGCAATGGGATCATATTTTAACATATTTTACTATTAATAGCGTCAATGGGTCATTCCATATCAAGTGATCTAAATATGAATATTTTTTTTTTACCTGACGTCTTTAGATTTTTTTTATTTTTTTTCCTTTATGAAGTACTACTTTAGTTAATTACAAATTAAAAGTTTGGAATTTTTTTCTTCATGAGTTAATTTTTTACAGATTTTTAAAGTTTAAAAAAAGGGTGAATTTTGGCCTGGTATAACTTTACATTTTTTTTATCTCGGGCTAGAAATAAGATAGAGAAACAAAATAAACACCATTCTACTCAGAACTGTCCAGGCTTTAACCAGATATGTCACAAGAGTATATTTGTTAATTTTAATTTTTTACCCATGCGAATGCAAACGCAACATTTTGAAACGCATTTCCGAAAAAACGTTTTAATAAAAATTTTCCAAAACTGCCCATGTGTCTTTTATGCTCTTAGCCACATCTGTACCAAATTTCAAGTTGGGATCGTGATGGGATCATATTTTAAAATATTTAACTATGGTTAATCTCATTTTTATTAAATTTTGAAAAAACATATGAAAGACATACATTCAATCTTTTAACAAAATCTTGAGACATATAAAATATACAAAAAGAGAATTCACAAAGTTATTAGTAACTTTAAGATAAGCTGCAAATTTACTTTTACGCTTATCTCTGGTGCAATATATACTACAATCTAAATATAATTCCAAACACTCAAGTATACAACCTTTCTCAGGGTTTTGAGACGTTCTGATGTCAAGGGGACAAGCAGCCCCAGCAGAATGATTTTTATCACTTGGCCCCTTCTAACAGGTTGACCACGTAAGTGGGTCATTACCCGTTGAGGCCTAGTTGGAATAGTCTATCGACTGGTGTACCGGAAAGGAAGGCCGAAATATTAATGATCTACTCACAGCTCAGAGTTTCCGATACCTGTCTAATGTTCACTAGAATTCTGAAGGTATAGGTGTAGAAAGGAAATACCTAGACTGAATGTATCAGATGGGAAGAAAAGAGAGATAGAAAAGAAGAGAGAGAGAAGAGAAACAAAAACCATTAGAAAAAGTTATACTGGGAAAGAAAAGCCACGTAAGAAAAAAAGAAAAAAAAGGAGGGGGGGGGGACGGGTGAGGTATGGGAAGGAGAAAGGGTACTCATCCCACTGGCTCCCCATCAGCCAGAGGTCGAGCCATATTATCTGTGCTGGAAAAGATACTCCTAAATTCTGCAGAGTCGTGAAAAAGAATCCATTCAACCCAAATCCCTAAGAATTTGTTCCGAGATCCCGACGCATCAGCTGCGAGCTCCTCCATTCTATATATCTCCATCAATTCTTTGAACCAATCAAGTAGAGATGGAGCCCGGCTTGATTTCCAGAACCTCGGGATCACAGCACGAGCAGCCGAGATGCAAAAGTGGAGAATATCCCTCTTCTGTAGCCCAATAGGACCTGGAAAAATGGATAACATTGCCGATTCTGGGCAGCATTCGGCTTGTTTACCTGTTATCCGGGCGTATGCATTGAAAACCTCAGACCAGAACCGCCGGATTTCCCCACAACTCCACCAAATGTGTATCATTGTACCCTTCTCTTCCCCACAGCGCCAGCAGGTATCAGGGGTTCCAGGGAACATGTTCCGGAGTGTCGTCAGGCACAAGTACCATCTAGTGAGCAGCTTATAGCTTCTTTCTTGTGCAGAACAAGCGCTAGCTAGTGAGTGAGTAAATATAAAGCATTTCTGCCAATTAGCTTCTGAAATGCTACACCCCAATTCCCTCTCCCAAGCACGTTGGAAGTAAAGGGTGCCCTGCTCTCTCATGGACCCTAAGGCCTGGTATAGAACTGATATTTTGCGCCTCGGTGGAGCCTCCAGTTGGAATAACCTCTCCAATACGTTGGGTGTCAATCTTACCCTGCAAGAGTGGTCAGCTGAATATAAGTATGCTCTGTATTGGAGAAATTCGAATCACTTAAGAGGTCTCGTAGGTTCTTTGAGTTGTAGCTCTGCCATCGGGGGCAAACCACCACTGGACAGAGTCTGTCCTACTCGGGTGTCATCCACAATCCGCCAACATAAAAATCTCTGCCTGTCAAATCTGGGTGGGAAAGATGGGTTGGAAAAAAGGGGAGTCAAAGGGCTAAGTCTGTCGTTTAAGCGGAGGGTTTTCGTCACTAGGTGCCATACCTTCAAGGTGTTTCTGGTCATGTCTGTCAAAGGTACTAGGTCTGTGGAGTCTTTAGGGGAAATCCAAAGCAGGTGTTTCAGCGGAATCCCCAAACCCTCTTGCTCCACCCCTACCCATTTCTTGGAGGACGCATGATAATGCCAATCTAGAGCTCTAACAAGAGAGGAAGCCACAAAGTACGCTCGTATGTTGGGTAGTCCAACCCCTCCTCTGGTCTTGGGCAAGGATAGGATATTCATTCGCAATCTGGACCTCTTGCCCCCCCAGACAAATCTAAGGATCATAGATTGCATTTTGGAGAGGAAGCCTCTATCCAATAGAACAGGAACTGTCTGAAAAGTATATAAGAGTCGGGCAAGACATCCATCTTGACTACGTTTATTCTCCCGAACCAGGATAGCTTTAATTGTCTATAGGAGGTAAATGCCGATTCCGCGTTAGTCAAAAGGGGTTGATAATTTAAATTGAATATTTGTTTAAGATCTTTTGGTATAAGGACTCCCAAGTACTTAATGGCTTCTACTTTCCATTTAAATGGGAACTGTTTAGATAGATGAGAAACCAATTCTCCAGGCAAAGAAATATTGAGTGCCTCGGTTTTGGAGCAATTCACTTTAAAGTTGCTCAATTGTCCGAACCGTTCAAACTCCATTAAGACCGAAGGGATGGAGACCAGGGGCTGGGAGATGTAAAGTAGCAGGTCATCTGCAAATAAGGCTAATTTGTGATGACTCTGTCCCAGCTTGACCCCATGGACGCATTCATTGGACCTAAGTGCAAAATATTTAACTATTATAGTGTCAATTCAAAAATCACCAAGAACACAATCAGTCATTTTTTCACAATTGCCCGTCAATAGTTTGAATTTGATATAAAGAAACATAGTCTTGTAACATCTCAAATGAAAGCTGTTACCGTTCTGAGTAAAATGATGCCTCTCCCACTTCATTATCTTATTTCTAGCCTGAGATAAAAAAATGTAAAGTCATACCAGACCAAAATTCACCCTTTTTTTAAACTTTAAAAATCTGTAAAAAATTAACTCATGAAGAAAAAAATTCTAAACTATTAATTTGTAATTAACTAAAGTAGTACTTCATAAAGGAAAAAAAAAAAAAAAAATCTAAAGACGTCAGGTAAAAAAAAATATTCATATTTAGATCACTTGATATGGAATGACCCATTGACGCTATTACTAGTAAAATATGTTAAAATATGATCCCATTGCGATCCCAACTTGAAATTTGGTACAGATGTGGCTAAGAGCAAAGCAGACACATGGGCAGTTTTTGAAATATTTAAAGCGCGCCGATTTTTCGGAAATGCGTTTTAAAGGTTTGCGCTTGCGATCACATGGGTAAAATATTAACAAAGATCCTCTTGTGACATATCTGATGAAAGCCTGGACAGTTCTGAGTAGATTGGTGTTTATTTTGTTTCTCTATCTTATTTCTAGCCCGAGATATGATAGAAAATGTAAAGCCATACCAGGCCAAAATTTGCACTTTTTAAAACTTTAAAAATCTGTAAAAAATTAACTGATAAAAAAAAAAATTCAAACTTTTTTTTTGTAATTAGATAAAGTTGTTCTTCATATAGAAAAAAAATTAAAAAAATCTGAGGACGTCAGGGAAAAAAAATATTCATTTTTGAATCACTTGACATGGAATGACCCTTCTATGAATTATCCTTTTTGTCCATCACATAAACCCTGTCGGTGCCTAGCATTTCTTCTTGATGTCATATTTTTCCAGAGTTGGCTAAGTTTGTCAACAAAGTTTAGAAACTAATCAAATATTATCCTTTTGCTCAAAATGTATGGGAAATCCAAACATGACACAGTTAACAGATGTAGTACAGCAATAAAAAATTGTAATATCACGTATATGAATGCACTGCTCGTGGCATTCATCCCAACAGTAGTAGCAACAGACACACTTGCAGAATGATGTAGCCTTTGACAGCGACACCATCAACACTTAATGTTCTACATAGCTGAATATTCAGGGGGTATGACCTTTTTCATGCTTGAGGAAGTCTTCACACCCCTGAAATGTCCATATGTGTTGTTCCATGTCAAATCCACCTTGTACGGCGTCTTATTTGCTTGATGAAGAGATCACGGATCAAAACTATCACACATCTCCTTGCGTGCCGCATAATAACTCTCTACTGTGATGTCTTGTTGCAGCGACTGCAGTGCCATGCAGGCCACTTATCTCCTGGCTGTCTACTGGGTATCATATTTCAAGACTGTACTACTGCTATCAAGGCTGTCATTGCTGGTCCTGAATTGCCACACATCTCCTTGACTGCCCAGTAATTAGTTGCTGCATTGTCACTGATATGTTAATAGAAGTCATCACAAAATAACACCCAGCAATATCATATGCTGCTGCATTTTCACACACTTTTAATGTTGGGTAATCTTCTTTACCATTGTGGGGAAAACATAGTTAATTGCTTTTATTAAATATGGCTATCATTAGAAGATTTATTCGGCAAAGGTATAAAAATTTACATAATTTATAGGATCTACCTACCGTATATACTCGTGTATAAGCCGACCCGTGTATAAGCCGACCCCCCTACTTTTGCCCCCAAAAACTGGGAAAACTTATTGACTCGCGTATAAGCCGAGGGTGGACTCCAGCACAGGTATACAACCCCCAGCAGTGAGGTATACAGCAGCCTCCCCAGTGGTAGTATACAGCAGCAGCCCCAGTGGTAGTATACAGCAGCCCCAGAGGTATATACAGCCCCAGAGGTATATGCAGCTCCAGAGGTATATGCAGCCCCATATGCAGCCCCAGAGGTATATGCAGCCCCAGAGGTAAATGCAGCCCCATATGCAGCCCCAGAGGTATATGCAGCCCCATATGCAGCCCCAGAGGTATATGCAGCCCCAGAGGTATATGCAGCCCCAGAGGTATATGCAGCCCCATAGGTATATGCAGCCCCAGAGGTATATGCAGCCCCATATGCAGCCCCATATGCAGCCCCAGATGCAGCCCCAGAGGTATATACAGCAGCAGCAGCCCCAGTGGTATATACATCAGCAGCCCCAGTGGTAGTATACAGCAGCCCCAGAGGTATATGCAGCCCCAGAGGCATATGCAGCCCCATAGGTATATGCAACCCCAGAGGTATATGCAGCCCCAGAGGTATATGCAGCCCCAGAGGTATATGCAGCCCCAGATGCAGCCCCAGAGGTATATACAGCAGCAGCAGCCCCAGTGGTATATACATCAGCAGCCCCAGTGGTAGTATACAGCAGCCCCAGAGGTATATGCAGCCCCAGAGGTATATGCAGCCCCATATGCAGCCCCAGAGGTATATGCAGCCCCAGAGGTATATGCAGCCCCAGAGGTATATGCAGCCCCATATACAGCCCCATATACAGCCCCATATGCAGCCCCAGATGCAGCCCCAGAGGTATATACAGCCCCAGAGGTATATGCAGCCCCAGAGGTATATGCAGCCCCATATACAGCCCCATATACAGCCCCATATGCAGCCCCAGATGCAGCCCCAGAGGTATATACAGCAGCAGCAGCCCCAGGGCTGTATACAGCCGCAGCCCCAGGGCTGTATACAGCAGCAGCCCCAGGGCTGTATACAGCCGCAGCCCCAGGGCTGTATACAGCCGCAGCCCCAGGGCTGTATACAGCCGCAGCCCCAGGGCTGTATACAGCCGCAGCCCCAGGGCTGTATACAGCCGCAGCCCTGGAGGTATACAGGCCCCCCCATCAAGTTCCAGGGCCCCCCCACCTTGCGCGCAGCCTGTAAAGGAAAATCATACTTGCCAGAGTCCAGTCGCGCCGTCCGCAGCTGCCGACATGACGATCCCGGGCTCCATTCAGCGTCTTCCGGCTTCCGACTTCCTGTGCGCGCGGGCAATGACGTCATTGCCCGCGACTACAGGAAATGCGGAAGACGCTGAATGGAGCCCGGGATCGTCATGTCGGCAGCTGCGGACGGCGCGACTGGACTCTGGCAAGTATGATTTTCCTTTACAGGCTGCGCGCAAGGTGGGGGGGGCCCTGGAACTTGATGGGGGGCCTGTATACCTCCGGGGCTGCTGCGGTATTTTTTTATTTTTTTTTATATACTCGCATATAAGCCGAGGGGGGACTTTTCAGCCCAAATTTTGGGCTGAAAAACTCGGCTTATACGCGAGTATATACGGTACTTTAGTTCTATCCTTAGGACACATCAATAGATGGTGACTGCAGACATTAAATCATAACCGATCAGCTAAATGTAAGTAAGTCAGAGGTCCTTTAAAGGGAATCAGTCACATGTAAAAAAAACTATCAACCTGAAGATATGGGGTTATTCTGCAGATTAACAGCATTTGATACTTGCTTGCACATTGAACCCTGCAGCTGGGAGGAAATGAGCTCACAGGGGTGGCACCGGCATGGGTTCATGTTTTAGACAATTCATCAAATTTGTCTTTGACCAAATATTACACTACAGTCTTTTGCCGGAGTAACATTTCAATGTGGAGCATGTTTTCAACTCTTTTTTTAAGGATTCACAGAAATATTTGACCACGAGGCTACAAGGTCTAAGGAGAGGGGAAAATGAGAAAACAGGCGCAGATCTAAGTGCAGATTTTTGATTCAACTTATCTTTGTGGGCTATACTGCTCACCTTTGATGTAGCTTGTAATGTGGTGTATCGACCTATTAGGTCAGGATGAGATGCCTTGTCTCCCCAGTATGCAGCTATAGTCCGGATGCAGCGGATCTCTCTGCCAAGAGACCGTGTAATGGGATTCAGTAGAATAAATATATTGATTTGTTCAGCGCTTCCAAGTAACAAGCACCAAAGCTAAGATATTATTAATCTTCAGCAATTTATTCAATTCAAGGTCCTTTAAAGGGAATCAGTCACATGTAAAAAACTATTAACCTGAAGATATGAAGTTATTCAGCAGGTTAACAGCATTTGAAACTTGCTTGCACATTAAAGGGAACCAACCACCTAAAAATCCCTATCTAACCTATAAATATCTGTCCCTGGAGCCTAAAATGACTATTCCGACTTCACTCCCTGACTGACTAAATCTACCTAACTAGATGCACAATAAATCACTTTTTATACTTACCAAATCCTTGACTGATGGACGTTCCTCCAGGGTCTTTGACCGATAGGCAGGTCTCCTTGCTGCGCCGCACCCACCTCGCTGCTGTCCATCTTCTTTCCAGGATTCAAATTTCCCACCCATCGTGTCCTCGCAATGAGCGGGTCACGTGCTGCAGGCCCGCGTCACTTTCGCCCGCCGCGTCGCTGGGTCTATGATGCGCCCAGGCCGGCTTCAGCATGCCATCTGCGCATACTCTGAAGCTGACCTGGGTGTACCAGTGACGTGGCGCACGGAAGTGACGCGGGGCCTGCAGCACGTGACCCGCTCATTGCGAGGACGCGATGGGCGGGTAATTTGAATCCTGGAAAGAAGATGGACAGCAGCGAGGAGACCCACCTATCGGTCAAAGACCCTGGAGGAACGCCCATCAGTCAAGGATTTGGTAAGTATAAAAAGTGATTTATTGTGCATCTAGTTAGGTAGATTTAGTCAGTCAGGGATGGTTAGAATAGTCATTTTAGGCTCCAGGGACAGATATTTATAGGTTAGATAGGGATTTTTAGGTGGTTAGTTCCCTTTAAACCCCGCATCTGGGAGGAAATGAGCTCACAGGGGTGGCACCGACATGGGTTCATGTTTTAGACAATTCATCAAATGTGTCTTTGACCAAATATTACACTACAGTCTTTTGCCGGAGTAACATTTCAATGTGGAGCACGTTTTCAACTTTTTTTTTAAGGATTTACAACTTTTTGTACTAAAACGTCTCAGAAAAATGTCGGCAAGACTTCATCTCCCAAACTATTTATATGGTTGTGCTTTTTCAATGACAAGTCCAGCAATACATTTACATGGCCAGTCTGTTCCCCCATTACTGAAAAAATAGGCATTTGAATTGTTATGCAAATGAGGGTGCAGATCTTAAGCTTCTGTCACTCCAGCTCTTTTCACTTCCTCCTGTTTGACTTCTATGCCTTAAGTCACACGAAAGAAAGTGCTTTGGTACAATGTCACCAGCTACAGCCTGCAGTTCTAACATTTACACCACTTTTCTAGTATGAAATTTGATGAATTTATCAGACACACTTGGCCATATCCCGGTTTGCCTCTGCTCCTCTTACTTAGTCAATCTGGCATTGATTGACAAAAAAACAGCAAATGTTGTGAACTGTTTTACAATATTTTAATTTGTGGTATTTAAAGGTGTTTTATGCCAGATTTCTGGTGACTTCTTGATGAATTGGCTATAACACTAACATTAAACTTCCAACAGTTCTCTTTTAAGTCTTCAGCCTGAAAGCAATAAAATGATCATTGTTTTTGATGATTTTCAGATTACACAATTTTTTGCAGTATTTTCATTTGTCTGTAATTACTATCCTTTATATGATCAACTTTTCACAAGTTCCCAGTCAAGATCCTTCACGTTTGCCAAATAAGGCTAAAAAAACATACACATTAGTCATGTTCTAGACCGAAGTCATAACATGCATAGACAATTTTTATTTTACTGTCTTGAAAATTTACTGCATGTTGATTTCAGCTAGTAAATCTATATACTATGTTCTCATCCACTTTCAAGTTGTAAACCACCACCATGAAACTGAATCTTAGATTTAGTAATCCTATTTATGGTTTAAAGTATTCTACAAAAGGTCCAGAGCCCATCCCTTGATTGAGTTAGTCATGTATGTGCTCTTACTAATGAAAACCTCTACTTTTTACCTGAGATCTAGATTCCCAACCAGTGGTACATGTACCCTGGGGGATAGTGCCATTATTTACAATCTAGATGTTAATCATTCTATTTTAATGTGCTAATTACATCTCTAATTGGGGTATGCTTTCAGGACCATGTATCTCAATTTTTAGTTGCATTATGAAAACAGAGTTAATCAATTTGGGCTCAGACTAGTATGTTCGTCAATAGACACAAACACAGTGGAAAAAAAGCTGTTCATATGGATTTATTATGACATGACATATTTTAACCCTAATACATGTTAAGTTGATATGATATAATATGACATTTATTCATTTATATAGCACTATTAATTTCATAACACTTTACATACATTTGCAACACTGTTCCCATTAGGGCTCACAATCTAAACATCCTATCAGTATGGCTTTCAATTGTGGGTGGAAACTGGAGTACCCCTAGGAAACCCACACAAACACAGGGAGAACATACAAACTCCTTGCACATGTTGTCCTTGGTGGGAATTGAAACCAGGACCCCAGCACTGCAGGGCTGCAGTGCTAACCACTGAGCTACTGTGCTGCACAAAGTTCCTATCTGTATTCGGGTATTGAGTTTGACTAATCCGTGTTAGGGTTAGTTGCATAATTGATGAAAATGAAAAAAGAGGGTCCTCATTACTGGCAATCTTGAGTCTTGCTTTTCTCAATGTTCTATTAAGAAAACTTGATGAGAAGCTAGTTAGTACATGACTGCAATTATTCAAATCACAATACTTGTAGTCCCATGTCAGCCTCTCGAGCTGGCAACAGAAACGAATCTGGACAGTGTGCACAGTGTCAGGATTTGGCAATCTGCAGTCATAGAGTCACTGCGGAAATTTTATTGAGCACCTAAAACCCCTTCAACAATAGTTCTATTGTGCATAGCAGAAATACCATCAGTATGACAACTTTACCACACAATTGGGCCAATTTGTAAAACCTGTCTGGAAGAAAAAAAATGGTCTTTATTGCCAAAAGCTACCAATAAGAACACATCATTTCTTTTACCCAAGCAGTGTAAGAAATGAAAGCTGAGCTCTGATTAGTTGCTACAGGTGTACAAATACAGTTTATTTTAGACATTTTTGTTATCTGATGCCATTGACTGTTTCTTCAACATAGAAGAACTTTGTAACTCATCACACCAAGTTTTTCGTTGCGTGTAGCTAGGATATCTGTGGCTATAGAGAGTGCTGGTTCCACGCTGGTGCACGGCAGCAGAGAATACCAAAGAGCGGAAGGGGGGAGGAGCAGTGCTGCCTTCTGGTGAATAAAAGCCAAGTTTGTTAATTAACCATAAAAGTGCAAGCGTAAGATAAAGGGGCCACATGGGGTTAAAACTGACACATTTCAGGCAGGTAATCGCCATTAATCATAGCATATGTAAAACATACAAAAAACGCTGCAATTATAACAAAGTGATGTCAAACCAATCGTACATGAAGACAAATCACAATGCCCAAGATTGGGAACAAATCAACAATGATGTAACATTAATGCTGGGAGAAACAAAGGAAGAAATATATATAATATTTATGACAATGAAATTAAATATAGTTACAGTACTTAATTAAATAAACGTACATAAGATCATTCTTGTAATTCATGCATGATGGAAATTTAGTATCCAAAGTGAGAATCCAAATGTTTTTTCTTGGAACTATGTGTTTTCTTCAATTTTAACAATCCCAAGTTTGGATAATTTGATATGGTACGGTCAATATGTTGATGACCTACTTATTGTCTGGTCACACATTGACCATACCTTCTTTTCTTTCATATTTGAATTCTAACAACTATCACTTATGATTTGTATGCAACCTTCTGGCCTTGTCTGTATCTTTCCTGGATATTATGCTGTGCATTGACCCTCACCACAATAAAGTACACACATCTCTATATAGAAATTGTTTCTGGTAACTCCGCCCTGCTGGCGTCCAGCTATTATCATCCCCATCACACAATCCAAGCCATCCCCTATGGGGAATTAATTTGAGCCAAATGTAGATGTTCTTCTCATGTATCATTCTCATGTATTGTTCAGTAGTGAAGGCAATACAATACAAAAACGTTTGCAGGAAAATTTGCAGCTATGAATTCATTGTACACATCTGGTCCTTGCTGCATCCAATCCCTCCTGCATCTCATCTCTCCTATGTGCCTTGCATTTCATCTGGACTGACATATACCTCTGCACTGCATTTACTCTTGCATATGTCGGTTATGGTGTGAATTCATTATACACCTCTGGTCCCTGCTGCATCTAATTCCTCCTGTATCACATCTCTCCTATGTGCCTTGTGTTTTGTCTGGACTGGCATATAGCTCTGCACTGCATTTACTCCTTGCATATGTCTGTTATGGTATGTCATATTACTCCATCCAATATTTTCCCATCTGCTTTCTAACTTACAAATATCCATATTCTTTCATCCTGCTTGTGACTCTCCCTCCTACTGATTTGCCCCCAAATGTTTATATTACCAGCAATCTGTTAATTCTCCCCTGTTGAGTTGTGTCCTGTCTCCCTCCTCTAACCCTTCCCTCCTACTTACCTGGTTCATTCTCTGCACACCCTAAGAGTTATAAATTACTTGGGGCAGGCCTGAGCGCAATTTCTCAAAGTGGGATTTCAATAAGTGGGCTGCAGAAATATTCCAGAAATAAAGCAGAAGAAACCAGACGGTACCAGCTATACCCATTTGCTGACTGTCTCTAATACTTTGCTTTCTCACTAACACTTTAACCATGCTTAGTTATGCCCTAACAGTAATTGCTCCACAAATTCTTATCCTCTTTCACTACCCCCAAACTCCATCACTCCCAACACAGATATTTATCTCACCATCCCTCTTACCTTCCCACCTGAGCTCTTCTGCTGACCTGCTTCTTAATCTCACACCTCTCCTGCAGAAACACAAAACAAACGGGCCACTCACATTCTTCCATTTGCTTGCTCTCTCCTTGCTTCTCCTATCAGCTGGCAACGTATCTCCCAATCCTGGACCTCTACAGCCAACATTCCCCACTATGTCTCCCTCCTATCACCCCAGATCTGCAAGAAACAGCCGCAATCTTTTAAATATAAAACCTATTCCCTCTCCACCGCCCATTTTTTCTGGAGCACTCTGGAAAGCCCGTTCCATCTGTAATAAACTCCACTTAATTCACGACCTCTTTACCTCTTGCACACTATCCTTCCTGGGCCTCACAGAAACATGGCTGACACCCCTCTGACACAGCCTCCTCTGCTGCACTGTGTTACGGCGGCCTTCACTTCAACCACACACCTTGCACTGGCAACAAACATGGTGGAGGAGCGGGTCTGTTCCTTTATAGCAACTTCACCTTCAACTCAATTCTTCCTCCTCCCTCCATTATCCTCTCATCTTTTGAAGCGCACTCTATCCGTATCTACTCTCCTTCCAACCTCCAAGTGGCCGTCATTTATCAACCCCCGGGCCCGACCACTGCCTTCATAGACCAATTCCCCATTTGGCTTCTATACTTTCTCTCTGCTGACATTCCCACCATCATAATGGGTGACTTCAATATCCCCATTGACACCCACCAGTCAGCAGCCTCCAAACTCCTGTCACTTGTCTCATCATTTGGCCTCAGTCAATGATCCTCCACAACTACCCACACAGACGGACAGACATTAGACCTCATCTACACCTGCCTCTGCTTCCTAACTAAACCCACAACCTCCCCTCTCCCCCTCTCTGACCACCATCTACGACTTTCTCATCCTTGCCCTCCTCATCTGCCACCCATTCAACCAACTCGCACACCCTCACAGAAACTTCACACATCCTGACGCTCAGACACTCTACAACACCATTTTACCATTATCATCCATATACTCACTTCATGACACAGATAATATCACAGCTTTCTACAACTCTATACTCACATCAGCTATTGATTCAGTTGACCCTCTTGTTCATGGCACAACACAAAAAAGTCAACAGACAAACCTGGAAAACAGACACCACTAAAAAGCTGTGGTGGGCATCTAGGATGCTGAGCGGCGCTGGAAGAAAACACACAAGAGGACTACACAGCATTCAAACAAGCACTTCTCAAATTCAAGTCAGCACTCACCACCACTAAACAGAATTACTTCATTACCCTCATATCATCTTTGTCTCACAACCCCAGGCAGTTATTCAACACATTTAACTCCCTCCACCGCCCCCCACTGCCCCCTCCTACTTCTTGTATCTCTGAAGAAGACTTTGCAACACACTTCACCAGCAACATCGATCAGATCAGACAAGTCTTTGCTGCCCAACCATCACAACCCCATGTATACCAGACCACTCCCCTCACTACCCCTCCTCCCCTCCATCACTGAAGGAGAACTTGCACACCTCCTCTCCAAATCGCACCTCACCACTTGTGCACTGCACCCCATCCCACTTCCCCCCCAACTTCACCACCACATTTTTCCTAGCCGTAACCCACCTCTTCAACCTATCACCTATCATCTTCTGGTACCTTTCCTTCCACTTTCAAACACTCAACAATTACACCTATCTAAAAGAAGCCATCCCTCGACCCCACCTCTACATCCAGCTATCGGCCCATATCTCTGCTCCAGTTCACCTCCAAACTTCTCGAAAAGCATGTCCACACTGTACTCTCATCCCACCTCTCATCTAACTCTCTCTTTGACAACCTTCAATCTGGCTTCCGTCCCCATCACTCCGCTGAAACTGTCCTGACCAAAATTACAAATGACTTACTCATGGCCAAAGCTAACAGAGATTTCTCCATCCTCCTCCTTCTAGACCTGTCCTCTGCATCGACATAGTCAACCACTGTCTCCTATTACAGATCCTCTCTTCCATTGGCATCACTGACATTGCCCTTTTCTGGAACTCCTCCTACCTTTCCAACTGCACATTTAGCATCTCCCACCCCAACCCGACCTCCTCACCCCATCCCTCTCTGTTGGGGTCCCTCAAGGCTCTGTTCTGGGGCCCTTCCTTTTTTCAATCTATACCCCTGCTCTAGGACAACTCATAAAGTCCCATGGCTTCCAGTATCACCTGTACACTGATGACATTCAGATCTATCTCTCTGGTCCAGATGTCACCTCTCTGCTGTATAAAATCCCGGAGTGTCTATCAGCCATATCCTCCTTCTTCTCCTCTCGCTTCCTAAAACTCAATGTAGACAAAGCCAAACTCATCATTTTTCCTCCATCTCAGATACCTTCCTTTCCAGATCTATCACAATTAATGACATCACACTTTGCCTTGTACCTGAAGCCTGCTGCCTCGAAGTAACCCTTGACTCTGCCTTGTCCTTCAAACTGCCCATCCAAGACCTTGCCACCTCCTGCCTCCTCCAACTCAAAAATATTTCCAGAATCCATCCCTTCCTCAACCCTCAATCTACTAAACTACTAGTACATGCCCTCATCATCTCCCGTCTCGACTACTGCAACCTCCTCTGTGGCCTCCCTGCTAACACTCTTGCACCTCTCCAATCTGTCCTTAACTCTGTTGCCCGACTAATCCACCCCTTTCCTCGCTATTCCACCACTTCTCCCATCTGCAAATCCCTCCACAGCCTCTCAATTCACCAGCGTATCCACTTCAAACTACTAACATTGACTTACAAAGCCGTCCACAATCTGTCCCCCCCATATATTTCTGAACTAATCTCCTGATATCATCCAACTCATAATCTTTGATCCTCCCAAGACCTCCTTTCTTCCACACTTGTACGTTCCTCATCTAACCGCCTGCAAGACTTCGCTCGAGCATCCCCCTTTCTCTGGAATTCTGCACCCCAAAACATCTGACTGTCCCTTACACTTGGAACCTTCAAGCGGAACCTGAAAACCCATCTCTTCAGAACAACCTCCAATGACAACGGTGTCACCTCACCACCACTGGACACGGTGCTCCACCACCACTGGACCTGGCACTCCACCACCATTGGACCCGGCGCTCCACCACCTCCAGAGCAGACCCAACCTACCGTGTCTCTCCCCATTGCCCTGTAGAATGTAAGCCCACAAAGGCAGGGTCCTCTCTCCCCTCTGTATCAGTCTGTCACTGATAGCTTGTTCGTTGTATTTTTAATTTGTTTGTATGTAACCCTTTCTCATGTACAGCACCACAGTAGTGCTCTATAAATAAATAATAAGAGAAGAACAATCTCATTCAAACAGCAAAAAATAAAGTAAAGATGAAGACCAGGAAAGAGATATTGTATGATAGTGAACCTAAATTTCCAACTTCTGATAATCCTTTTCCTGTTAGGTTCTCAACTCCCTATAGCTTACAGTTTAACAAAATAAAGAGTATTGTACTCAAATATCTGCTGATAATCAATCAAGACTCTGACCTCAAAAGTAATCTTTAGCCCTGATTGTCCACATGTATGATTAGTATGACATCACGTTGTTATAAAAGCAGCATTTCTTGCATGTTTTTAGTAGGGGGATTTGACACCTGAAACAAGTCAATTTTAACCCTTTGTATCCCCCATTACCTTTCGCTTGAGCTTTTATGGATTAATCAATAAACTTGGCTCTTATTCACCAGATGGCAGGGCTGTTCCTCCCTTTCTTCCTCTCTTCAGTTGTCTGTTTCTTCAGCTTGCAGCACTGTTGCTCCCACGCATGGTAACCAAAACAAGTAGACTTAAAGGGTGACTTTACTTTTACCAAGGTTTGCATAAATCAATAGTATAGGTAAGTATAAAAAACATTGTAATATATTTAGTCATATAAATCAGCCTTTTCCCCCTTCCTCCTCCTATGCCCTGAACTTGAAATTCACTCTGAAAAAAATGCTGAAATCTATCCTGCTAAGAATACTATTCTTATATATTTTATATTTTTTATCTACCAGATTTGGGATTAGGGCACAAGGAAAATAGCCCTGGAATAAGTACTAAGCACTCTGACCCTTCCCTGCTCTAGGCCCAATATACTGTACTCATGTACTACTATCAGTTATTAGCAGTCATTTCCCTCTTGGCTTTTCAAATTATTATACTCAATTATTCATATTTATAGGTAGAATTTCATGTTTCTGGCAGTGAACAGGTCTGAAGTGGACACAGCCTATCAGACTAACCAAACTGTTATTACCACAAAAGTACAACAATGAATTCCCTGACAAACCATGAGAATGTGTAGAATGTCTGGTTCAAACACTCTAGACATGTTTATAGATATGGAAGGTAAAGCGTAGTTATTCGGAATGCTTACATTAGTGAAGTTATGCTTTGAGTATTGTCAAGACATGACCATTAAACATTGTATATAGTTTTTATACCTTTAGTTGCTACTATATTTCTCTTTTTTGGGAATTTGATGGCACTACAACTTTTAACTCTCTATGGTAATAATAGCAATTAAAATGGTGCCCGGTTTTCAAACACGTGCCGCTTTGCTCATTGTTCAGAGACTTGGTCAGAGACTTGGCGCACGGTTTGAATGCCTCTTCGCTCATTGGTTCACGAGGCTGGCGGTGACCAATGAGAGACGCGGCGCACGGCTTGGCGTGTGGTTTAAATACCGCTTACATCATTAGTTGCTGCGGCTGTGATATTGGTGCGGAATTTGAACTGCCAGTCATAGTGTGACGCAGTTCACTCCTGTTTACAATGCTGTCGGTCAGTGTGGCGCAGTTTACTCCTGTCTACAAGGCTGTCAGTCAGTGTGACGGACTTCTCTTCTGTTTACAAGGCTGTCAGTCACTGTGACGCACGTCACACCTGGCTTCAAGGCTGTTGGTCAGTGTGACGAACTTCACTCCTGTCTACAAGGCTGTCAGTCAGTGTCATGAACTTTACTTCTGTCTACAAGACTGTGGGTCAGTGTGAAGCAGTTCAATCCTGTCTACAAGTTTGTCAGTCAGTGTGACACAGTTCACTCCTGTCAACAAGGCTGTCAGTCAGTGTGACGAACATCACTCCTGTCTACAATGCTGTCAGACAGTGTGACGAACTTCACTCCTGTCTATAAGGCTGTCAGTCAGTGTCACGAACTTTACTCATAAACATGCATAGAGAGATGATATTATTATTATTATTAAGAATTTATATAGCTCCATTAGGTTACATGGCACTTTACAAGTGAGAGGGTAAACAAAGACAAGTGTCTGTCTCTCTCCCCCTGCGTTGTCTTCTTTTCTCAAGTGCAATCTCCTTTGAGCGGTCTTCCCCCTGTGCGCTCTCTATCTCCCCCTATGCACTGTTTTCTCCCCTCATCTGCTCTCTAGTTTGTGCTGTCTCCCTGTGTGCTCTGCTCCCTATATGTAGTCTCTCTCCATGTGCTGTATTCTCCCCACTAACCTGTCTTCTTTGAGCTGCCCCCTTGTGCTTTCTTGTCCCACTGTGTGCTCTCCGCCCCCTCCTGTGCGCTCTTCTGCCCCCTGTCTGCACTCCCGTTTTGCCCCACTGTATGCTCTCTGCCCCTCTCCTGTGGTCTCTTTCTGCTCCCACTCAGTGCTCTCTTTCTGCCCCACTGTGTGCTTTCTCTGGCCTCCTTCACTCTGCCCCCCTTGTGCTCTCTTTCTGCCCCACTGTGTGCTTTCTCTGGCCTCCTTCACTCTGCCCCCCTTGTGCTCTCTTTCTGCCCCTTGTCTCTGCCCCATGCTCTCTTTCTGCTCCCTGTTTCTGCCCCCATACTCTCTTTTCTGCCCCCAATGATCTTTTTCTGCCCCTTGTCTCTGCTTCCCGTGCTGTCTTTTTTGTCCTCGAATGGTACCTTTCTGCCCCTTTTCTGCCCCCGAGTGGTATTTTTCTGCCCCTTGTCTCTGCCCTCTGTGCTTTCTTTCTGCTCCCTGTCTCTGTCCCCGTGCTCTCTTTTGTGCCCCAGTGGTCTCTTTCTGTCCTTGTCTCTGCCCTGTGCTTTCTTTCCTGGCCCCCAGTGCTCTCTTTCTGCCCCTTGTCTCTGCCCCCTGTGCTCTGTTTTCTGCCCCCAGTGATCACTTTCTGCCCCTTGTCTCTGCCCCCTGTGCTCTGTTTTCTGCCCCCAGTGATCACTTTCTGCCCCTTGTCTCTTCCCCGTGCTTTCTTTTCTGCCCCCCAGTGCTTTCTTTCTGCCCCTTGTCTCTGCCCCGTCTTCTCTTTTCTGCCTAAAGCCGGCTTCACACCACAGCTTTTACTTGTCAGGTTTGGTCTGGTGTGAACCAGACCAAACCTAATCAGGTTTTGCCCCCATGTATCCCTATGGTGCCGAATAGCTGCTATTTGGTCTCCGGTTTTATGCTTTTCTGACTGAATCCAGTTATGTTAGTTTTTTGCCCGGACACAAAATCAGAGTCTGCATCATTTTTTGTGTCCAGTGCAAAAAACGAACAAAACCAGATCCGGAGCGATCTGGCGCCCATATCATGGGAGTCTATGGGTGCTGGATCGCCCCGGATCCGGCAAAAAAAAAACACGGATCGTTTCCCAGATGCTTTTACTGAAGAGTGGCGGCTCTGCAATGCATCTGTGCTCATTCAGCACTATGGACAGAGCAGCATTGCAGAGCCGGCGCTGAAGTTCAGCACCATGGAGAGCTCCACGTCTGAAATTTCAGCACTGGACAGCTGCAGGAACGAGCAGAAATGAATCCTGATTGGAGGACATATTTGCCCTCAGTTTCTGCTCGTCCGGGGCTGTCAGGTTCTGTCCGGTGCATTCTGCAAAACAGCGGACAGAACCTGACAGCTCCAAACCTGCCTAAGGGAAATTCTCTTAAAGCCTCCTGTGACTTTCTGGCTGTGTACAAGATTCTGCATCTAATAAAACTGAAATTAACTCTTTACAGGCAGTTAACTTGTTATTTTGCAGAATTAGCATATACATCCCCTTTTTGCTGATATAGTAAGGACCAAAACTATTTGGACAGTGACTGAATATTTGCTGCTATTTTCGATTTTAAAATAAAATGACTGAGATGCAATTGAAGTGGGTTTAATTAAAGGGGTTGAACAATAATATTCTGTGAAATGTTTAGTAAGTGCAACTGTTTTTCTACAAAGCCTCCAGACAAACTTACTTTACCATAAATAAAATGTTCATTTTTAACACTTTATAGACAATCCTTTGCAGGCAAAAGACTTTTATATGGAAAGAGAATTGTGGAGAACCAGACAATGGATGTTTTTGGTGATGAGCGAGTGGCGTAATATTTGTAATTGATATACTCGCAACTCGTAGTTTTTAATACTTGCATATTTGTCCAAATAGCGAGTCCAATGTTAGTCAATTAGTGATAGGCTCTGCCAACACATCCGGCTATAAGGGGGGTAAGGTGGGCTTTTTTGTGTTTCTACTGCATAAAACACCTTGCTGTGCCCCCCAGAGAGACACTAACATTCAATCTGCCCTCACTGAGGTGCCAGCTCACTTTGTGTACTGAAGGGAGCTGTCAATATGTGTCAGATCAAGAACGATGGACACATCACTCATGAGCAGCTGAGCTACCGTACTATCCGTGTGAGTAACGAATAGTAACGATTACACTCGCTCATCACTAATGTGTTTGTATTCACTGTAAATGAGCAATTCAGCTTTTGCTTATTATCAGTAAAATAAAAATCTTAAGAGCGATGTCCATTCAGTGAATCCAACACAGGCAGATGTTTCATTCTTCTGGGTCTCATGAGGAGTATTATGGATTTTGGTTCTGGAATGGAAGTGGTCTTTACAGCAGGATCCAACCCCATACAGAGAAAAGCTCAAAAGGTCAGCTGTTTATGACATGGCCTGGCAATCCTTTCCTAATTTATTACGGCATATTGTGAACATCCAACATTATTCAGCGAAGTTAGGACAGAAAATTGGAGTGGTTATATTGTGTAGGTGCAGTTCTCCAACAACTAAGAGTATTCATTATAAATATGAAAGAGGATAAGTTAGATTATAAGAAAAATACAGAAAAATGAAGGAAAAGGAGTACTTTTATTGTCTTCTAATATTTATCGAGAGGTTAATGCATATGTTTTATTAATTGTAATGTGTTTTATTAGTCAATATATATAACTTGTTTATTGAAAAACAAATCATAACAATAGTGTAAAATTTGCGTCATCCAACAAGTTAGGCCAGCTTCACACTGCGGCGTGATCCGGTCCGGGGCTGTCCAGGATGACCCAGACAGCCGCGGACCGGATCAGCACACAGGACTGGAGGGCTAATATGCCCTTTGGTCCGGTGTGCAGCGCACGCAGCTGCAGACGCTGACAGCTCAGGACCGCGGCGCCCGCGGTCCTGACTTATCAGCAGCGGGAACTGCGTGCGCTGCACACCGGACCAAAGGGCATATTAGCCCCCCAGTCCTGTGTGCTGTTCCGGTCCGCGGCTGTCTGGGTCATCCCGGACAGCCCCGGACCAGATCACGCCGCAGTGTGAACCTGGCCTTACAAAATACGATAATCTCATACTTGTTTTCAGCACAACTGAATTAAAATTGCGAAATTTGTCACTACTGATGAGCAAACACTACCACATTCAGGTGTTCAGTACTTAAAATAAAAAGTTTGATGCTTGGATTTGTGAGACTTGAGTACCCAAGTATAATAGAGGTCAATGGAGAATTTAAGCACTTTTTCAGAAGATCTTCCAGAAAAATGTTTGCATTTCCGATTTTGCTTCAGTTATACTCGGGTACTCAAATCGCCCCCTTTCGAGCATTCAGCTGCTCATTTTGAGTGGCGAACACCTGAGCATGATAGTGCTCCCTCATCACTGCTCAAGACCAAGTCTGAAATTCCTAATCACCCTGAATGCTATAAAATCCAGCAGCTACCAGGTCCTATTGATGCTACATAAAATATATATTGATGTAAATAGTGTGGCATTCTTGTACATTTTTGGGTATATTTTGTTGTCACATTTAGGCCTCATTTATATATCTTTTTTTTCAATTTTTTTCCTTTGTTTTCACTTATTATCGTCTATATGGCTGTTCACTTGAATGGTTTGTTTTTGCAAACTGTGTGGCCATAAAATAAATTATGGTGATATGCAGGGGCGTAACTACAATAGGTGCAGGGGTTGCGATCGCACCCGGGCCCTGCAGCCTAGGGGGGCCCCAAAACTCCCTTTGGCCCAAAGAAAAAGACTAATGTTATTAAAGATTTGCAATAATTGGGGGCCCGTTGAAGCTTTCGCATCGGGGCCCCTGGGCCTGGTGATATGTCTAATTTTGATCTGAACTATTGATCTAAAAAATACCCATGCAAGTCTAGGGGTCCTTGAAAATTACGGACATCAAATGAATTTCATCCAAGTGCAATTTGTGTGTTGTTCTCTTTTAAAGTAAACCTCTGATTTGATTTATTTTGCCCAAACCATGGTCAGCATAAATTAGATCCTGGCTGAACAATTGCATGTCTTTCTCCGAATTGCTGGGGCATTTTGGATAAAATTAACTTTAAATATTCAGCCGGGGACCTTAGCCAGAAACTAAATGAATCCAGAGCCGCCCCACGGCCAACTCTTACCAGCACTGCTGGACGTGATTGACAGATTTCTCCCTCAAGTGTAAAAAGAGAGAGCGCTATCAATCCACTAACAAAGGATAACAGCCAACCAGGAGTTTTGCGGTCTTGTTTCTAGCTGAGATCTCCAACTGGATAATAATGTTTAATTTCTCTGAAACACAGGAGCGTCTCAGTAAGAATATTCCTAGGGTTTGTTTTATGCTGCCCATAGTGTGGGCAGCATGAACCAGATAACATTTCCCTTTAAAGAGAACCTGTAACTACAGTAGATACATATTGAATGAACCATGGGCAGAATGAATCAGAACCTGCCTGTTCAACGAATGTTTTACTCTGAAACACTATGGCACTTTAGGGAATACATAGTTTAAAAAGCTGGCTGAACTGTAGTGAGAGAACTGACTAGTTTGCACGGTCCTGGTTGGCTTCTTCATGTTCCACTCCAGTTGATTAACAGGTATCTCCCTATGTACACACAGGGGAGAGACCTGCCAGTCAATTGGAGCAGGGTGGAGAGAAGCCATTTCTAGCCAGGTCTTTCCCTATAGTCCATGACAGGTTATCTCTGAAATGGTGGAGCCTTTCAGACTTGAGCATACCTTGCTCCAATAGTGCAACCAGTCTCTGATTAGATGTTTAAGGGGCAGAATGAATTTGGTGACAGATTCACTTTAACATTGCAATGGGTAGAAGAAGCTTTGCAGTTTAATTGCATTTGTAAAAATCACAATGAAACACTGATGGTAAAAACGGATACATTGACCAAAAACTAATGAAAATATGGTCCAAATCACGCATGAAAAATGTCTCCATTTACATGTGAATGAGGCCTTACATCCTTTAGTTGAATAGCTTTGTGTTTGAGGATGGCTTGTACACTATATACAATATTTAGCTAATTACCTTTCGAAGTTGGAAAATATGACAAACATTTTCATTTGAACCTTCGCCCTGTTTTCTAATGATTTATCTTCCATTTAAAAAAAAAAAAAAAATGAAATCAATGAAAATATTCATAATAGCTACCATAGAATTAACAAATATCTTCAATATCCAGTGATGCCAGTTTTATGTCTGATTTTAGATGAATATTACGTTGCCTAGAAAAGAATTAACAACCAAAGAATCATATTCTTACACTCAACACATACAACCTCATACACAGCGCCGATACAGGCTTCCATGCCTGAAATGTATTAAGTAACACCTTATGCATACCCAGGATAGAACTAAATATTGTAGATTTTATTATGCACATGATCAAGTTATTCAAGAAAAGGTTTTGAGTTATCTTTTATTGAACATCACAAATTTCATGTGTACTAAAGTTTGGATATTATTATATCTTGGATATCTGTCATTTTGGTGGTGATATGATCTAGTTTTTATACACCAGTACTTTTGTGTGCTGTAACATTTCCACACTTCTATTTTCAGTTCAGCAGTGTAACATCCGATGTATGAATGGTGGCTCCTGCGGTGATGACCACTGTATTTGTCAGAAGGGTTATACGGGAACACATTGTGGCCAGCGTAAGTACCGGTATTTGTTTTTTTTAATACCCTATTATTTAATCACAACATTTGAATATCCCACAACTGCAAAATTCATGGTGGTTTTTCTATCTTTCTTACCATTTGATATGGATTTTAATGTATTATCAGTAAAGAAGTGATTTTATGTTAGTGTTACACGGGCCAAGGTGTTCTGTTGTGACCGGAAACACTAGTGAGATGGTTCCTCTGGGTGTGTGATGTTATTCCTTTCAGATTTTTCCCACTCGTGCCGCTTACCCTCAGATGATACAGAAATCCCAGATGTAAAGCAATAGCAAGGAAGGATTTAACCATTTATAAAAATAAAGTTTACTAGTGAAACTGGTGAAACATTTGTACAGTAAGCAGCAGGAAGAACACTTGTTATTCTAATATTATATTTTATAGTCATAT
This sequence comes from Allobates femoralis, assembly GCA_033576535.1. NCBI lineage: Eukaryota > Metazoa > Chordata > Amphibia > Anura > Aromobatidae > Allobates > Allobates femoralis. Next base: position 171,504,832 of record JARQOC010000004.1, read on the forward strand.
CAATCACATGTATAAAATATAGAAAAAAAAAACTTCGGCACACAAAAATGATTAGGAAAAAAATTAAGTCGGTAGTAGTTTTTTTGGTTGTATTTATTGTCTTTGTGAAATAATAAAGCAAAAACTGTTCAGTAGTTGTATGGCGTGCTCTTCATATGAACATGCTATACAGCTACTCCACCAGAAATTGGGACATACTTCTTTATGTCATTATGTACTGGCCCTATATGAAGGCTAATTAACACTGAGGTGTTTATTCCTGGACACATTTCAACTAAATACTAGCAGGGGTTAGTTAGACTAGCATGAACCACAATTAGGCTAGGGTCAGACCTGCATCCTGGGCCTGCTGGATCCGTTCAAAACTTAGAATCCGGCAATGCGCCGCCTGCCTATGGATTATTATGGCAAACCGATGCTTACCTGCACCCGCCGGCTCCACAGCGAATCCCCAAATATGTGCTATTGCAGAACGCACAGGAAATGCGATCTGAAGCGTTTTCCTGTGCGCTCTGTAATAGCGCATATCCGGGACTCGTAACTGGAGCTGGCGGTTGTGCGATCATTCAGGTTGCCATAGGGATACTATACACAGCCGGCGCATAGCGTTACATGCCGGTAACGCTATGCGCTCAGCCTGAAAATGTCTAAGTTTTAAGCGCATCCGGCAGGCTGAGGGCTGACGCTAGTCAAACCCTAGCTTTACCTATACCAGCATCTACCCATACAAGCTAAATTAGCTTTACTGTATAAGTACTACCTATATTACCCCAGGTGGGTCAATACCAGTCCCTAATCCCATTATGGTCTAGGCCTGAACTGGTTTACACAGTCCTTGGGATACCTACTTGGATCCTCAACTGGCTTAATTGCCTATCATTTCATTTACATTATTCCCAAATAGGGATTGTTTTCTTGGTTGTATATCACCCGTTACCAGTCACATTTATCACTACTTCACACAGAATCTAATAAATACAGTACCTTTGACAAAAGCTGAATTACCGTATATACTCGTATATAAGCCGACCCGTGTATAAGTTGACCCCCCTACTTTTGCCCCCAAAATCTGGGAAAACCTATTGACTCGTGTATAAGCCGAGGGTGGACCCCAGCACAGGTATACAGCCCCCAGCAGTGTCGTATACAGGCCCCCCCAGTGGTATACAGGCCTCCCCATTGGTAGTATACAGCCCCCAGCAGTGTGGTATACAGCAGCCTCCCCAGTGGTATATACAGCCCCAGCAGTGTTACAGCAGCCTCCCCAATGGTATATACAGAAGCACCCCAGTGGTATATACAGCAGACCCCAGAGGTATATACAGCAGCCCCAGTGGTAGTATACAGCAGCCCCAGTGGTAGTATACAGCAGCCCCAGAGGTGTATACAGCGGCCCCAGTGGTAGTATACAGCACCCAGTGGTAGTATACAGCAGCCCCAGTGGTAGTATACAGCAGCCCCAGAGGTATATACAGCAGCCCCAGTGGTAGTATACAGCAGCCCCAGAGGTATATACATCAGCCCCAGTGTAGTATACATCAGCCCCAGTGGTAGTATACAGCAGCCCCAGTGGTAGTATACAGCAGCCCCAGAGGTATATACAGCAGCCCCAGTAGTAGTATACAGCAGCCCCAGAGGTATACAGCAGCAGCCCACCCGCCACCCCCATCAGTATACAGGTGCCCCCCCATCAGTATCCAGGGCCTCCCCCCTTGCTCCGCAAACCTGTAAAGTAAGATCATTATCCTTATCACTGTCCTGTCGCCGCAGTCCCCGCCGCTGCCATCGTGCTCCTCGGCTTCATCCAGCGTCTTCCGCTTCCTCCTCTGGCGCACAGACAATGACGTCATTGCCTGCGCCGTTCAGAGAGGAAGCCGGAAGAAGCCGGATGAAGCCGGAGGAGCGCGATGGCAGCGGCGGGGATGGCGGCGACAGGACAGTGATAAGTATAATGATCTTACTTTACAGGCTTGCGGAGCAAGGGGGGGGCCCTGGATACTGATGGGGGGGCGTCTGTATACTGATGGGGGTTGCGGGCGGGCGGCCTGCCGTATGACTCGCGTATAAGCCGAGGGGGGGACTTTTCAGCCCAATTTTTGGCTGAAAAACTCGCCTTATACGCAAGTATATACGGTAGCTGAAATGTCAGATTTGCTTTTACTGGACTGTTTTTGCTTTGTTATTGCACAAGGCAATATACAGCCAAAAAAACTATTACCACCAACTTAATTTTTTCCTCCTAATTATATTTGTGTGCCAACGTTTTTTGCTATATTTTATACTACTAAATTTTACTTCTGAGTACCATTAGGCATCAGTGTAGCCAGGCTTGTATATAATATCTATCACATGTGCAACACCATTTGTTAGCGATAACATTTCAGCAGGATGGCATGTCTGATTTGAAAAATCAATTTTTCTCTATCTGTTTTTCACTAAATACAACCCATTTCCATCTGGTACCCATGTTTCAGCCTGACAAGTCCAGTATTTCCAGTTTCATCCTACACGTTGACTTTTCAGCTCCACCTTGCCTGTGCAGTCTCAGGATTACCCATAACATACAGCTATATCTCATTCACTACAGCTGAGCTCTCCTTCCTTGTCAGTTCCATTTCACAGGGATCAAGATGATCAGGCCATAAAGATCCACATTGTCACTGTTCAGGATGCAGTCTCTTTACTCCTCCTCTGACTCACTCACCAGTAAATAACTCTCTTTTTGTTCCTTTAAATCTCCAATCTGCAAGGCAGGCTCACTGTTAACTCTCCTGTGGCCTGTATCAACAGTTTTACTTTCACTTTCCCAACACAAGTGAACAGAGGGACATTAATCACACACATGAATGTGGCATCGATATAGTTATATTTTTTGGCTGTTCCCTATCTGTATATAGCTTAATAGGAAGTTTATTGGTAAATCCATTAAATATTTTTATTGTCTTAGATCTATAATGATATGTGGAATGAAGCAGTCACAGACTGGGACACTGTAGTCCTGTATTAATGCCCCTTGGTACGACACATAAGACACTTAGGAAATAAACTCCAAAGTTCATGAAGCGCCTTTTGCTTTAAAAACATGGCGGGTTCACCTGAGTGTAAGGGTAAAGTCACACTAGCGTGTGAGCAGCAAGAGTTTATTGTGAGCAAATCTTAGATTGCGCTCGTGCCTATGTTAGACAGTCAGGCAGCTCAGAGCTGCAAATTGTTCCTCAGCCCTATACAGGCCGAAGAAGAATCGCAGCATGCTGTAATTGTCTGGAAGTCTTGGATCCCTCACACCCATATAAGTCTATGGGTGGAAACAAAACATCGCACTGCACTGGCATACATGCGAGTGCAGCACAACAAATGCCAATATCGGCACTGGAGGAGAGGGCGAGATTAATCTCTCCCTCCTCTCTGCACCTGTGATCTGATTACAGAATCAGATCACATTAGATGACACTCGGCTCATGTTCACGCCTGAGCTGAAGGCCATTGGCAGATCGCATCTGATTCTCTCACATCGGACAACATACGCTAGTGTGTCTTTACCCTAAAATACATTTTGTGCAACAGCCCCAAGGCTATGTTCCCACCTTGAATACTTGGTGCATCTTTTTTTTTTATGTTGCAAATTTTCTGCAACATTTCTCTGCCAATTAGGTACATTAGTTTTCTTGTGGTTTTTTTAACGTGGATTTTAATTGCATTTTTTTCAGCTGCAGTTTTAGTCATTTTTTGTATGTCATATTTTAAATAAAGCTGATATGTTTTGGAAACTCCCTTCCTGTTACTTAACTGTAGTGATAACGTCATGTATGGATTACATGAGTTTTCAGTGTGTTTCCACTGCGGAAATACACTAAAAACACATATGCTTAATTACCTGCAAATTTTCCTCATGTCACTAAAGTATGTGTACAAAATCTGCCAAAAAATTGCATATACAGTACAGACCAAAAGTTTGGACACACCTTCTCATTCAAAGAGTTTTCTTTGTTTTCATGACTATGAAAACAGTAGATTCACACTGAAGGCATCAAAACTATCAATTAACACATGTGGAATTATATGCTTAACAAAAAGGGGGAAACAACTGAAAATATGTCTTAAGGCCGCTTCACACGCTAGGATATCGTTAACGATATTGTTGAAACATCACAGATTTGTGATCGTTCAAACGGTATCGTTAGTGCGTCGTTGCGTTTAAACGAACGATGTAGGAAGTAAAAATCGTTAGTACAGTCATCAAAAATTTGTGATCCGGACCTCAAATCTATCGTTCGTTGTCCAATTAACGTCCTGGGAAGAAGCAACATCGTTCAATGTGACACCTTTTTTAAAGATGTCGTTCATATTTCTCCTATTCCTATCGCTTTGTAAAATCATTCAAACGATCTCCAAATAGCTGGAGCGTTGCTAAATTTAAGATCGTTAACGATATCCTTGCGTGTGACAAATAACGATGTCGGAAGGATCGCGGTCACGTGACCTAGCTAACGATCTCGTTCACCTATATCCTAGCGTGTGAAGCGGCCTTTAGGCTGCTTTCACACTGCAGTTTTTTCCTGATCAGGATTCATTAGGTTTTATGTGCCAAAACCCGAAGTGTCTCCAAAACCCAGAACAAGTGTCAATCTTTCAATTATAGTTTTTCTCTGCAAGTTTCACTCCTGGTTTTGGCACACAAAACCTAATGAATCCTGATCAGGAAAAAAACTACAGTATGAAAGCAGATTTATATCTAGGTTCTTCAAAGTAGCTACCTGTTGCTTTGATTACTGCTTTGCACACACTTGGCATTCTCTTGATGAGCTTAAAGAGGAAGTCACCGGAAATGATTTTCACTTCACAGGTGTGCCCTATCAGGTTCAACAAGTGGGATTTCTTGCCTTATAAATGGGGTTGGGACCATCAGTTGTGTTGTGCAGACGTCTGGTGGATACACAGCTGATAGTCCTACTGAATAGACTGTTAGAAATTGTATTATGGCAACAAAAAAGCAGCTAAGTAAAGAAAAACGAGTGGCCATCATTACTTTAAAAAATGAAGGTCAGTCAGTGTGGAAAAATTGGGCAAACTTTGAAAGTGTCCCCAAGGGCAGTTGCAAAAACCATCAAGCGCTACAAAGAAACTGGCTCACATGAGGACCGCCCCTGGAAAGGAAGACAAAGAGTCACCTCTGCTCGGAGGATAAGTTCAACCGAAGCACCAGCCTCAGAAATCGCAGGTGAACAGCAGCTCAGATTAGAGACCAGGTCAATGCCACACAGAGTTCAAGCAGCAGACACATCTCTACAACAACTGTTAAGAGGAGACTTTGTGCAGCAGGCCTTCATGGTAAAATAGCTGCTAGGAAACCACTGCTAAGGACAGGCAACAAGCAGAAGAGACTTGTTTGGGCTAAAGAACACAAGGAATGGACATTAGGCCAGTGGAAATCTGTGCTTTGGTCTGATGAATCCAAATTTGAGATCTTTGGTTCCAACCACCATGTCTTTGTGCGACGCAGAAAAGGTGAACGGATGGACTCTACATGCCTGGTTCCCACCGTGAAGCATGAAGGAGGAGGGTGATGGTGTGAGGGTGCTTTGCTGGTGACACTTTTGGGGATTTAAAATTGAAGGCATACTGAATCAGCATGGCTACCACAGCATCTTGCAGCGGCATGCTATTCCATCCTGTTTGCGTTTAGTTGGACCATCATTTTTTTTCAACAGGACAATGACCCCAAACAAACCTCCAGGCAGTGTAAGGGCTATTTGATCAAGAAGGAGAGTGATGGGGTGCTACGCCAGATGACCTGACCTCCACAGTCACCAGACCTGAACCCAATCGAGATGGTTTTGGAGAGCTGGACCGCAGAGTGAAGGCAAAAGGGCCAACAAGTGCTAAGTGTGGAGACACGAGGGTCAATGGGTGCTCTCGTCCGCTGGCCCAGCCATCTTTAGCAAGGCAACGTGGACCAGGGCTCATCCAGAAACTGAACGCCCGAGCTCCTTAACCAACGGTGGAACACTACTCAGACAACACAGGGTGAGGGAATCACAATATTAAGCCTTTATTGGATCCCCAAACAGTTAACAGCATATAACACATAACCAGCAAAACACACAATGTAACTGGCAACAGAGTCTCACCCTTCCACTGGCTCACCAGAGATTAGACTATAGCACAGCAAAGTCTATAGCCACGTAACTGGATCATCCCAACTTGGGTTGCTTCCTTATGCAGTCTTCGTTACCCCAGCCGAATCCGATAATTTGATGCTGAAGTCCTTGTGGTCTTATAATCCAGGTTCTGATTCCCTTGGTCGGCACTGAAATGCCTAGGCCTGGGCTTATGGCCGGCCAATCGGATCCGAAGATCCTAGATTAGCTGCCTGTATCCAATCTCATGCACCTCTAGCTGGGATAAAATCCCTAGACTGAGGGCACTAGACAGGTCTCCTTATATACCTGAACCCTCATTGCAGGATATAGGGGATTTCACGATTGGTGGAATAAGACTGTTCTCTCATTGGCTTGCTTTCAAGCTGCCTGGATAATGTTCATTTAAATGATTATTGACAGAGAAGGGTCATGGAGGATTTAGTATAGACATTTAGACATTTCTTATAACATCCTGACCACAAACAATGGTGGCTGAAGTAATTTACATAGTATCAGCAATACCCATACAAAGGAATTTTAGAGGATTAAGTCCTCTGAGCCTCCTAAGACAACGAGTTGAGATGATTACATTACACATGGTCAACATCACCAGTCATCTATAAGAATCTAGGAACAATGAGTTGGCCATCACAAGTAGATAATTACATTACCCACTTTAAACACTGCCAGTCATCTACGAGACTTGTATTTACAATGAGTGAGCCATCACATGGTAAATAATTACATTACCCACTTTAAATACTAGCTGGCTCCGAGAAATCTTGTGTAACCCATGAGTGGCATATTACAAGTTTGCAAACCAAAATACAATATTGTCTGGATAAATAAGAATCATCATAGGTTATACATGAAAGGGGTCCATTTTGTCACACTAAGCATCTCTGGGAACTCCTTCAAGACTGTTGGAAGACCATTTCCGGTGACTACCTCTTGAAACTCATCAAGAGAAGGCCAAGAATGTGCAAAGCAGTAATCAAAGCAAAAGGTGGCTACTTTGAAGAACGTAGAACATAAGACATATTTTCAGTTGTTTCAAACTTTTTTGTTAAGATATATTATTCCACATGTGTTAACTCATAGTTTTGATGCCTTCAGTGTGAATATACAATTTTCATAGTCATGAAAATAAAGAAAACTCTTTGAATGAGAAGGTGTGTCCAAACTTTTGGTTTGTACTGTATATACATAGCAAAAGTAATTGACTGCAGGTTAGTTTACGCTATGTAAAAAAGAAAAAAACACAGCCGTGCACTGCAAAAATTACTCAGGGTCAGACATGCATCAAATACTCATCGTGGGAACTTAGCCTTAGTGTGGGCTCCAGGGATGTCTAAACACATTCATTAGGGAAGGAAATGGAAATATGTGTGAAGCTACTGGAGATCTAAACAATGAAGTATTAGAGCACAAATGATATTTCGTATATATATTGAGATATAATTAGATTGTAAAGAAATATTGAATCTCTTTGGAAATATCAGCAGTTGTGCATGTTTGAGAAAGAGAGTGAAAGAGGTGACAGTGTTTTGAATCCACAAGACCAAATTTTATGAATTGTAAAAGTTATCCTGCACAGTTCCAATTACTTTTATGTTTTTAAATGTATTCTTTATGGATATAATTTACCGTTGTAATTTACAGCTGTCTGTGAACATGGATGTCTAAATGGAGGTCGATGTGTGGCTCCAAATCGATGCGCCTGCACTTATGGCTTCACAGGACCCCAGTGTGAAAGAGGTAAGCGATGTTATCAATCACAAGTAGGTAGTCACAATGCTGGCACTAGACTAAAGGCCGAGTTACACGCTGCGATGTCCTAGCGATCCACCCAACGATCGCTGGAACATCGCTAACTGATCGCTAGTGAGCTGTCACACAGACAGACCTCCAGCGATCAGCCAGTCTGTGCCCAACACCCAACGGTCGTTAGGATCATTCAGGGTGCCGGGCACAAAATGGGGATCTTGGTCGTTGCCCCTGTCACACACGCCGATGCATGCAAGACAGCAGCAGACCAACCATAAAAAAATGGTCCTGGCCATTCATCAACGATCAACAAACTTATCAATGTGTTGTACTGCACACGCAACAATGTCGTCTCGACGTCGCTGCAATCATTAACGATATTGTAGTGTGTAACTAATTCATTCATAGAAGTTTACTTTTTTAGGTCAAATGTATGAACGCCATAACACAACATGTTAACTGCACTTAGATTTACCATTGAGATCTAAGTTATGGCATAAAGTAAATTTTATATTTATTATGGTTACTTTTTTTAGGCTATACCCAGATGGATTATTTGAAGCAGAAACCACTTCAGGAATCCTTCCTATTTTGGGAGTTTTTGGAGAAATTATTTTTTTCCTGAAGCGTTTTAAAGTGTTTTTGAAAAATGTTGTGAAAATATTTTTCCTTGAGGTGTCTGGAGAGGCTTTTATTTCAAGATTGGCTTGAAAGAGGGACATGAATTTTATTTCAACAGGCTTTTCCAAACATCTTCAGGAAAAAAGCTTAAAAAATATGTTATATGAACAGCAAAGTAGATTTCCTATAGAAATAAATAGAAGGAGTTTTCCAAACATTTTGTAAGTATTTTTAGGAGAATTTGGAAAGGATCCATTGAAGAAAACCTTCCCAAATAAACTGTCGGCACATAGCCTTAGGGTGAGTTCACATTAAGTCATTTTGCTGAAATTTTTCCTAGAAAAGATCACAATGTCTAACATACCTAGAAAATAAATTTGCCCCACTTGTCGGCACTCCTTTTTTTTTAAGATTAAAGTCGATGCCGGTAATTGAAAATGCCAATGACTTCCTTTCCAACCTGGAAGCATTAGCTTTTGTCTTGTCCTTTTACGTTCTTAGAGTAATTCTTGAGAAATAAATATTACATCATTTGAAATTGTTTTAATGTATTTCCTTGTTTTATAAAATTGAAGATGTTGCAGAAAATGTTTTTATATTGTAAGTTAATAGAAAAAGTATTTAAATAAGCATAAATGCCTTGTTTTTCTTTCGGTTGTAAAAGTAGCTCATTAAAAGTGTATTTTGTTTCTATTTCACCCTATAATCCTTCCTGGTGCTTACAGAATCAGTATCAGAAATCTGATCTGCTTTGCTGCATCTATTGTGACGCTTGGTGTTGCATTTTGGGTGAACCTCTCGTATATGTTCCCGTTCCATGCCCTATGTTCAATGCAGTCTATAAGCTTTTCTGGAGTTTTCCTGTAAGGGGAACATGTCACATTGAGCAGAGAGCGTTAGCTGCAGGCGGCATATGTCACAGCGGCACAAGCTGTGTAGATTGATATATCGGTTTGAGGAAAAAGATTCAGTATAATTTATTGTGTTGTCATTTTAATTCTTGTTTATTCCTAGTATTCCAATGGGTGAGCAAATTTGCTGTAACTTGAATTTGGCAGATTTGCTTGAATTAGGCTGGGTAATTTGATTTGCTATTTAGCTGGGTTTGTTAAAGGCAATCACAACATTTTTTGTTTCAGACATATCTGATTTTGTTTTTGCGAAGTTCAAGTCAAATTCAATTAGAATCATCATAGTGCACAGTCTTGCTCAGTGATTGACGCTTATCTCTGTATACATACTTGTCAAGGAAGGCTCTCTAATCATGATAAGGTGCCCAGTGAACTCCTAAAAGAGGTTGTCTACTACTTTAAAGGCCCAGTTACACGCTTCAAGGTCGTTTAGATATCACCAACGATCTCATGGGCAGTCGTTTGGACATCTTTTTGACATCGTTGGTGAGATGTCACACGTCTAGATATCGTCGACGACGCACCAACGATGTGGAGAGCAGCTATCATTCGCAAAACCCAGTGAACGATACTTGTTCACTGTGGTGAATAGGAGAAGTCGTTAACAACATCATTATCGCGGTGTCACACACAACGATGCAGCAGGTTGGCTGATCGAGGATCATTTGATTTGAGAACACGTTTTCAAATCTGCGATCAGCGATCCAACGATTTATCGTAGTGGTATCGCAGTGTTACACAAAATGACATCCTAACGATGTCGTTTGAATGACTCCAAACCCATGATGTTTGAGCGATATCGTTTAGAATATCTTACCGTGTAACTGGGCCTTGACATTGATGAACAATCATTGATAAACATTACCTGGTCGTGGCCAATATTCCGTCAAAGATGTTGCGGAATTGTGCAATTCCAGCTGCCGATGACATCGGGAATAGCTGATTAGCGGGGATGTCACACCCCCACCGTTTAGACATTGATGACATATCCTAAGCATAGCCCATCAATGTTAAAGTAGTGGACACCCTCTTTCATGAATAAACTACATGTCATTATAATTTTTTACCACAAAACTAAAAATATCAGTTTCCTCAGTTCTTCCATATTTAAAAGTTGCCACTCATACATTGGACTGCAGGTTCAATATGACAGGTTTTCTTTAGAAGCTTAGGGAAGAGAGGTGTACCACAGTCCGCGCTGCCAAGTTCACTCACATCAAAGAAAACGAGTAGACGATGTCCAGTTCAATCCTTATTTATTCTCCTTATCCTCCTACGCGTTTCAGTGCCCTCCTGGCACCTTCATCAGGTTTTCTTTAGGGATTTTTTTCGAATAACACTAATATCATCCTATACCAACTTGCAAATAAACCAATTAAGGGTATACAGGGCCTGTGGACCATAAAAGTGACAGATAACAGATGGTTAATTCATTGAAAAAAATTATTTTTTAACCTTTTAATCAGGCAAACTAAATGTGGAACTGTCATAATAATATACTGATAATAATATACATAACGGGTTTAGAACAATTTGTGTTGATGTTTTCATTTCTAAAATCAATGTCGTGTCAGTTTATATGCATCAGCTTTCCAAGAGCTTTACTTTCCACTAATTTCTTCACTTTTGTTTCTTTTTTCACATATTATATATAGCTATCCTCTTTTCTGCTCCTTTTGTTCTTCTCTCTGCTTATTGGTGCCTGCTGCAAAACATTGTTGTTTTCAAGAATTGAACTGAAGACCTTCTGTAATATCTGAGGTACCACCTTCTTGCTATTGCTTTGCTGTACAGTAGACATAGGGTACAATTTAAAAGGTTATTCAATACTAACGCTAAAAGTTATTGCTTATGGATTAGGGATAATGTTACATGTGGAGAATGACCCTTTAAAGTGTAACGGTTTTATTTCATAAATATTAGTAAACATGAAAATAAGCAAGATTGTAATATATCAAACAGATTTGCTTCTTTTTCTCTCAAAATTGATCAATCATTATCAAATTGTCAATTCTGAGCAAGTCTGTATCCAGGGAAGACTTTCCCATTACTGAGATAGGAGATGGCAGATGTTACTGATGAGAATCTATGATGGAGGGAGGAGCTGGAGACAGAGAGAGGCACTAGAGGCAGAAAGAGGAGCTAGAGGCATAGGGAGGAGATGTAGCAATAGGAAGGAGATAGAGGCAGAAAGAGGAACTTGTTGTGGCATAGAGAGGAGTTGGAGGCATAGAGAGTAGATGGAGGCATAAGCAGGAGCTAGAGCAGAGAGAAGAGCTAAAGACATAGGGAGGAGCTAGAGGAAGAGGGAGGAGATAGAGATAGAAAGAGGAGCTATAGGCAGAGGAAGGAGCAAGAGGCAGAAAGAAGAGCTATAGGCAGAGGGAGGAACTAGAGACAGGGCGCCACCTCCTCCCTTTTCCATCTACGTATAACCTCATCAATAACCTCTATCTCAGTAGTTGGAAAGTCTCACGGAAATACAGATTTTACCACAGAATTGAGAATTTTGATGATGGCTGATAAATTCTGGCAGAGAAATAAGCAAATTGCCCTGATAGGATCTATTACAACGTTGCTTATTTTCATGTTTACTATTGATTTATGAAATAAAAATTAAAATGAGAGTTACACTTTAAGTTGACAGTGCCCTTTACTCAACTCTTGCATGGAAGTTTGATCTTTTCTTTCTCTGCGTTTCTTTTAAATCTCCATGGTAATAGGCAAAATTTAAGGTCTTATATTGCATAATAATTATTAACAATAGGACATATTAGTAATTGTTTTAAATTGCGGAAAGTTCTGCATCTGCCGACATCTCAGATTCACTTTGACCGATTTTGCATTATCACACACTAATGTTTATACAGTCTCCAGTTAACTCTAAAAGTAAAAAAAAAATATCATTTGTTCTGACATCTGTGGGATGTAATACATGTCAAATAATAAGTAATTTTGGATTACTGATCACGGAAATGTGTTGTATCACAGATTAAATGAACATACTGTAATTACTTTCCTAGAAATCCATGCTGCAGCCCTGGGGGATAGGTGGCTACCTTTCCTTCTTAGCCAGATCATCTGGATATCCAGGTAGTTACATAAGTTTATGTAGTAACCACACTGGACATCCAAGAATCCACGGGATCTAGAAGCATCTTGCTTCCTCACTTCCCTGATGAGTTTTGTACAATAATATTAGTAGTTTGACTCCTTTGCTATTGTGGGATGTTTTCAAAGCTTCCTATTGAAAATGATTGTAACCCCTAACCTTTCAGTAAGCCCTCTCTCAGCAGAAGTCATATACAAAGCATAATTTCTTGGATTTAACACATCGTACAGCTTATAAATGTAATCTTTTTATTGTGTGGGAGCAACCTGGTCAAGTAGTTTCTTATTTTGCTCCAGATTTATGACCTGCATACATGAAATTCATGTGTCTGATATACCAATGAATCTTCAGCTGGGGAAGATTTGTTTTTCCTTTAGGAATGGATACACACCAGGCAAATTGCCAAATCTATGTAGAGATTTATGATAATAGAGTATAGTAAGCCCTATGTTTCTTCCCATGTGCAGTAAAGTATGCCATTCCATGAAAGCCTAAATTCCAATTCATAGAGTAAAAAAGTAGCCTAAAAATCATTGATTGCACAGGAACCTGAAAGTGGTTGTTAGCCATTATCACAGGGACTAAATCGAGATTAGAATGAATTTATACAATTTCCATTAACACATGAAAAATTACAAGCAATAGATGGCACATCATTGAGGATTTCACGAGGATACCCCACTCTTGAGAAATATAATCTGTTGAGCAAGTAAAACAGCCCTTCCTTTGTGAACCTATCAATGACAAATGTACATTCTTTTTATAGAATCCAATATTAGAGTGGACCAATTTGTCACCCAAATTTTTGTTCCGCCGGTATGAGAATAAAGGGGCTCTGTAATTCAGTAATATTAAGTAGACAATTATGTAACACGCCTCAATGCTTATTAATAATCTGTGCAATATCACCACTCTGTTTACAGAATGTTTATACTAGAGGAATCCGGTAATTACGTTGTTTCTTTCACCAGTAATAGATCATTTCTATCGATTTTATCAACTCTATCCCTTTGTCTCTGCAATAATTGTTGTAGATATCCTCTGCATTTAAATTTCTTTTCCATTTTTTCAAAGGTGAAATTTAATTTTTTTGTATCATCCACTATTCTGTTAGCCATTAATAGCTATCCAAAAGGGATACCTTAAATCATTTTTGAGGTTTGCTACTTAAGAAGTGTAAAATGATGTTTCTATCCATAGATTTTGTAAATAGCTTAGTTCTCAAATGCTCACGACCACTTTGGAGTCCAAAGTGACTCAGTCTGCCTCAATAAAGAGAGTAGAAAAAGAGGACAAAGTGCCGGTGATCCGCGCTGCTGAGAAGTAAAACCAGGAACCGGGAAGTCTGGTATAACGATGCTTTTTATTCCGACGTGTTTCAGAGCAGCCTCTGCTCCTTCTTCAGGGATTCATTTTTTCCCTGTTGTATGAGTACAATACAAAGTCTCATAGACAAAAAGATTTCTAATATATCTGGTTCTGTTTGGAACTGAGTCAAACTTTTAATGTTATTTTACTAAGGGCATAAACCTAAGTAAGAATTAAGCCAAAAATAGTTTGTCCTTGATTTAGTTTACAATATACCTAATAACTTTTCCCTGTTGTATGGGTACAATACAAAGATTCATAGACAAAAAGATTTCTAATATCCTGGTTCCCAGTTTTACTTCTCAGCAGTGTCGAGCACTTCGTCCTGTTTTTCCTGTTGTTTGCCACGTTGCGCGTGGAAGTATGGATCCAGCAGCAGCTGTACGAGCGTTCACACTGGTTGTGGGTATACACAAACATACCAGGTGAGCAAATTTCATTGGGCGTTTCGCCCCTCTCTGCTAAAGAGATAAGGCTCTATGCGAATTTTGTCTCATATTTCTCAATAGAGAGATTTAAGATAGGAAAACCGGGCACTGATCTTTTCAGAGGCTTCTAAGAGGGGCCCACACAATGGCGTCCAGGAGTTCGGGGTTGCTCAGCACAATCGAAGGCAACAATATTGGAACAAAGAATGTGGCACTCATCCAGACCTGGGTTGCAGTGCGCTTTTTATTCAGTCATATATGCGGGTACAAGCAAGGGAGGGGGTGCAAGGGACTAGGGTCACCGTTTCACACAAACTTGTGCTTCTATGGGTCCAAGTTACCTTTCTCAATAGAGAGAGTGACTCCAATAGGGATTTTGACTCAGTTGCATATTTGTGGGATTTACGTAGAAACCCTAATGTAAGTGCTCAGCTTAGAACACAAGAATGCAATCCCAACCTTATACTGGAAGCGATCAAAAGATGTTAAATACCCCAAAATGTTTCAAATATTGATAGGCAGACTCAACTGTAAAGTTCGGGGTCTGTACCACACACCTGGTGTTCAGATACGGACTTAGCTGAGAAGTCTGAATTACTGTTCTGTCAAAATGATGATTAAAGCAGGAGTACTATACTTACCAGTCTCCTGCTGTAGTCACGCTTGCTTCAGGGTCCGCTCATCAACGTCTTGTTTATTTACTGCACTTTGACTTCAGCAAATCACAGATGCCCACGCTCTCTGACAGCATCTGTGATTGGCTGTTGTTCCCTCACCTATTGTACCAATGTCTGTGATTAGTTTCCATATACATTAATGTATTTGCAATGAACCTGCCATCACAGGTGCATAAACTTAAATAAATAATTGAAAAAGAAATTTGCGTAGGGATTACCGGTATTTTTTATTTTCAGCGCAGATAAAGCAGACAGCTAAGGGCTGCCACCCCCAACTGCCTGATTTTACCTAGGTTGGCAGTCAAAAATACAGTGAAACCCATTATTTTTGTGTTAGTTATTTAAATAAATAATAAAAAAAATGTGTCGGCTCCACTCTATTTTTAATTGCCAGCCAAGGTAAAGCCAGGCAGCTTAGGGAGGCACCTGTAGCTGTCTGCTATATCTGCACTGAGAATCAAATATACAAGGGACCGCTATGAAAATTTTATTAAATTATATATTACAGAATCGCAGCCCACAGCCACTTCAGAAATTGGCACATTCGTTAGAAGCGCCAATTCCTGGTACTTTACCCACATCTTCCCAAGGCCCTAGTGCAGTGGCAGTCATTGTAATATAAGGGGTCAATGACAACTCAGTATTGACAGCTGTCATTAAGTCCCAGATTGGTAATGTTCAGGCTTCTATGAGACACGCACATTACCAATCCTGTAAGTAAATAGTTAAAAACACAGACACAGAGAACAATCCTTTATTTAAAATGAAAAAGAGAAAAATCATTTATTATTATCACTTTATTATTATTAATCCTTTATTTATTCTCCAACGATTATCCACAGCACGAAGTTCAGCAAAGCATACACAGCTCTGCTACATTGCAGTGAGCGGAGAATTTACGGTGTCCACACACTACAAGCATCTCTTTCACACTGACAGCACCAATGAGCCACGGCTACATGAGCGGTCATGTCAGAGCTGAGTCATCTGTTTAAACAGCTAGTGCAGTCAAGTAGTGAGAGAGAGTGCTTGCGGTGTGCGGACACTGTAATGTCTCAGCTCACCACAATGTAGTAGAACTGAGCGTGCATCACTGGATATCATGCTTTGGATTACCATCGGAGGTATGTTTGGGTTTATAAATGCTGAAAGAAGGTTGTCTGTGTGTTTTATTTAAAGTAAGTATTTTTCTTTGTGTCTGTGTTTTTAAATTATTTACTCACAGGATGGTAATGTGCGTCTCTCTTGCAAGCCTGAAATGACCAATCTAGGCTCAATGACAGCTGTTATACTCTGCGGACTGCTATTCTGTAGCCTGGGCCAATAAATATGGCCTCACCGCGCTGAGAATACTGTCCCCTAGCTGCCTGGTTTACCTTGGCTGGCAATCAAAAATAGGGAGGAGCCCACACACTTTTTAAATTATTTAAGTAATTAAAAAAAATGGCCCACTGTATTTTTGATTACCAGTCAAGGTAAAACCAGACAGCTGGAGGTGGCAGGCAGTAGCTGGATGTGTTATGTGTGCTGAGAATCAAAAATACAGGGACCGCTTACTTCATTAAAGTAAATGGTTTACTTTGTCCAGGAATTTATACCAAACACACAATAAATATGGTGCAAATCATAAAAGATAGGTTTCTTTGGCGGAAATAGCGTAATAAATCTCTCTTCTCCGTTAAGGGACAATTTTGCTGCAATTTTTATCTGAAATTAGATGTTATTTTGAGAAACATACTTCTAACTTCTAGTTTTTAGTTAAAGTGTCATAAAAATGGAGTAATGATAGTTTCTAGAAATAAACTATTTCAGAACCATTCTTGTTAGAAAAAAGTATTTTTCAGTATAGTTTGAACCCAACAGTAGCATAAAGAACAAAGAATGGGTGACTCTCCGTGCTGCTGTCGTAGAAAGATCAGAATTATTTGTCATTTCTTCATATTATCCAGATTTTTGATCTTTCTACGGCAGTGTGGAGAATCACCCTTTCTTCATCCTACTATTACGTTATATTATGTCCACTTGGGTCTGGTGCATCCATTTGATTCTACTTTCAGTGGTTGTAACTATAACAACCACCCAAGGTGAGTCTTTCCCAGCTATTTCCTGGTTATCCTATATTTGGGTAAGATCCTGTCTGTGTTTACTTGTCTTTCCAGCACAGTTTTATCTATGTATATTTTTTAAATGGTGGAAACAACTGGCTTAGTCATCCAGTAAAGCTTGCTGTTGACTCAGACATATACAAAGACTAAAACAGAAGTGGAACTCTTGAGGTATACTATAGACTCTTTGTCGAATATCAGTTACGATTAAGATTATGTAAGTCAAAACGCAACTCTTGTCTCTGCATGCCCTGACAATATAAAAATGAAGCAAAAGTTTATTCATTCTTAATGAGAATCAGGATTTTTTTTCTACATTATCAATATACTATGTCTCTGTATGGCATTTCTATGAAGTTGAAGTGATTTGTGACCATGTCCTACTTTTTTATGATAGATCATGGTAGTCTAGTCTTACAAGTAGTGATAGAATATTGTGATGTTCTTTATGTGTCTAGTTATGAGGCTGAACTGTAATAACAGTTAGACATATAAGCATTTTGTTACTGAAGAATAACTCAACCTTGTTGCTATACGATATGCATATTTAGGGTTCCGTACTCTATAGGACTCAGAAGACTTCGTAAATTGTTTGGAGTGAAGATCAGTATGGCAAAACATCTGTCTTCACGTTGCTTCCTTCTAAATATTTGTGCTTTGTTGCTACAGCTGAGTAATGACATTCATATCCATGGAGCATATTTACTTTCTTGAAACAAATGGTTAGTGTCATTGTGGTGTCAATCAGATGATTTACATAGTGCTACAGTAGCTATGTGCGTACTCTCCAAACTTTTGGAAATATTACGCTGCATACTTTACTGCCACCCATCACAAGCATCTGTTCAGGAGTGACTTAATATGTAGTACATCATTGTTTGGAATCAGCACTGGGTTGGACACTGATATTTCTTGGACAGTAGTTCTAGGGACAGATGTGGTGTGCTGGCTGGACATTGTGCATGCATGCAGTCAGATTTTGCACAGTGTAAGCCACAAGCTATAGGCAGTAATTTAGATTTTTATAACAGATGATGTCCATTTGTTTTTTAAATCTAAAACACAAAGTTTATTTATAAGCAAGTATGCACATTGTAAGTCTGAGCAGAGTGTTGAGGGTCTCATGACTTGTGAGGTTTTTGTGAGCTCCAATGGACTCCAAAAATTGAAAAGTTGCTGAAATTGTGACCATCTCTAAAGGTACCGTCACATGCCGCAATCACGCTCATGTGAAGGGGTAAGGCGGAGTAGTGGGTCCCGCCCCATGAAGTCGTGCCCCTCCCTACAGCGGAACCAATCTTGCCTCATTCCATCGTCGCTTCACACGCCGCAAACTCAAGGGCAATGTGGGTGTACATGTTCACCGCGGCGAGGAGATAGGCGTGCCAAGTGGTTTACGCCGCGCCCCATACACCTCATTGGACAACACAACTGCGTTACGATTGATCAGCCTGCTCTGGGCGCTAACAAGGTAGACATCCGCGGAGTGGGAGCAGTAGAATGTACCCAGCAGCTGTCACCAAATTCACACACGTAGGGTGATTGTAGTGCCTGGCCCATGGCACCCATCTACGATGTGTAGCCCAACATCTGAGCTGTCATGTGTGGCACTATACTAACACACAGCGCAACTTAAAACACGCGGACAACATAGCTGTCGCTCTGCTATGAGCGCGCGTAATTGCACTGAGTTTGTAGATGGTTGTGTAGCTGAAGATGTGTGTGGTGCTGAACGGACAGCTCTTCAAATATGGCGCGGTGTCAACCTGCAGCCAATGGGAACACAGTAGCCCACACCAATCATCTCAGATGGGCGCGCGGACTACAGCACGCTGAAGCACGCCTACGGGAAATCATAGAAAGCGCTCTTTCCATCACTATCGCCGTGTCACACGCCAAAACACAAAAATATCACCTTGCCGATTGCGCCTAATTACTGAGCACTTTCAGGAATCAGGCTACGGACCGATGGGTGATTTATCGCCGTGAAATCGCCCAATTACACGCCGCAACCGTGAGGCAATTTCACGCAATTCAGGGCGACACATCACCTTTCAGATCTCCAGGCGAGATTGCGGCGTGTGACAGTACGTTTAGAATTGAGATGTTTCTTAAGCATATCAATCTCTAAATCGGTCCCTATATAATAGTGGAGCATTTAAAAAATAAAATATTTGTGAAACCATAACATTTTTCAGCATGATTTTTAGCTTCTTGTCCCAATGCCAGTCCAAAAGTTGTAGAATCCAAGATAAAAGGCTTGATTTTTATTTTAGAATAAATACATTTATTATTATTTGATAAAATAGACATTATTTTTGTTTAAAGAAAATAAAATGCTTTATAGCAATTAGATGCCAACCTTAGCTGCCAGAATGAGGTTTCTTAAAATATAATGGATTAGCAGCATAGAAAGGCTTGAATAAAATGTAACTTTTGTGAAATATATTTAAAATAGTGGGAATAGTCCCAAAGAGAAGAATACACAAGTAAGTAAACATCATCTTTATGTAAACTAATGACATTAGATATAAACAACCAATTAGAACAGTGATGGCTAACCTATGACACGCGTGTCAGAGGTGACAAACCGAGACATTCTTGCTGAGACGCAGCAAGCTGACAGCATCCGTGACACAGCACCCTTCACTATCAGAGATAAGATGGCCACCGTTCTTGCCTTGCTCTTAGCAGGAGTGTCAGCATCCGGAGGCGAGGCAAGTCTGCATGGACAGCGGCCATCTTACCTCCATTAGTGAAGGTAGTTAGGCAGTGAAGCCAGAGCTCCTATCCGCACTAAATTTATTGCTGACTTGCACTCAGACACTAGAATTGTCTCCCACATTTGCCTTGTCAATGGAAGACGGCTGGATCAAGGTCCATTCCAGTGACTACAGGGGGATAGGAGAGTCATCTCAGGCATGTGCTCCTTACACGCTGGTCATTATCTTAAAACAGCTACCAAAATGTAACCCCTCTGCCAATGCACCCACCACATTTACCGCTCGACAGTATTGGGGCTAACAGAACACATCATCAGAGAATGAATTAACCCTGCCAAGAGCTCACTGTGCTTCCGCTATACCCCAACACAGTTACTGCTCAGCAATTCTGGGGCATTGGAGCACCTCACCTGATACTCTAGTTAACCATTAATTGCCTGCAGGGCTAACAGGGTATCTCCAGTCACAGCCCCTTTATGGAGAACCCAAAAATTAAAAACACATGATTAAATAAAGGAATGTTAGTAGCAGTAGCCAACCCTTTCAAGAGATATGAACAGAGATATATGGCATTATCAATTGAAGATTTAGCAGATGAAATTCAGCCTCAAAAAAGTCCCATAGGTAAGGTAAAAAACAATTTGTTTTTGCTTTATTAATATATATAGTGCATACCATGTATTAAAAATATAACTTTTTGTTATTGGAGCTACAAATTTCACAAAATTATGGATTTTTCTAGAAGTGACAAACCAACGGAGTTATGCTCGTTTGTTTGTTTTTTTACAAATTTTGACACATCGAGCTCAAAAGGTTGGCCATCACTGAATTAGAATCTGGTTACTAAGAAATGAAGTGTCACATATTACCAGTATCAATAATAATTCTATAGATCTCACCCAAAACAGGCAGATGGTAGTTTGCAGATTACCATGGGCATTCGGTGATGCAGAAGGATGGAATGAAGCTCTGTCTAAATCTGTTGTGCTCCAAATGTTGACTCCCACCTTTACAAGGGCAGTACCCAAGTGTGGAACTGATCCTTGTAGCCCAAGCCCCTCTGCCCAACCCCGAAAGAAGGCTGTAGTGTCCCCCTTAAGGTTTTATATCAGGGGTGCACAATATTTTTTGGTCCAAAACCACATTGTCCGTAGATACAGAGACAGTGTCAAAATCATTTCCTGGGGCAGAGTCTCTGCCTGGTTCTGGCCATATACATACCATTGTTCTAGTGTGTATTAGTGGTCCATCCCCATTGAGGTGGAGACATTGATGACATTCTCTCCAAGCTTCTGTAATTGCGGCGTGTTCTCAGATTCAGAAGGCACCATGAACATCATATTGGGGGTGGGAAATGTCTCTCATATATTGCCCATTCATGAGTGGCTGAAGCAATTATAAGCCTGGCAGTGGCATTTCCCTGATTAGGCCACAAACATAAAGCTACTCCCATTGGGGGAGGTAAATTTCGCCCAATCCTGGTGTGGAGGGGGTTTGTTCTCAAAGCCAGAGGTGGTGCAGTCCCTACAGGGAAGTGAGAGTAAACACATTGCCATGGCAATGCAATCAAAAACTCTACTTTATGAAAATGCAGGATTAGTAGATAGTAATTTGGGATGGGACCATAATTGATATTTCAGAATAGTGATGGGCAAACTCCAACTGTAAATTTCGGAGTCCATATCGAACACCTAGTGTTCGGGCACATTTCTTGAACACAGACTTTCCTGGAAAGTCCATGTTACAGTTCGGGTTTGGGTTCATGGGTGATGGAGCTGTAAAAATAATGAAAATAGTTATTAATCAGCATTAAATTTACCGCATCCCACCACTCCGCTGCGTCTACTTCCAGTGCTGCTCATTATCTAGATATTCACTGCAGAGGGGACCAACAGCCAATCACATATGCTGTCACAGAAAATGGGTGTCTGCTCACAGAGATATGCAGCAAAGCTGAAGATGTACCTGTGGATTATGTCAGAGGGAAGGGTTTTTTTGTTAATTAAAAATGGGAAACAGGGTTGTGTTGTGTTTTATTTTGAAATGTTTTTTTTCGGTGCTGTGTTTTTTTACTGCTTGCACTATGAATTTCAAGCTTAGTGCCAACAGCCAATACAAAGCTGGCGTTAACCCCTTTATTACAAAGCGTGCCAATGCCACCAGGGCAACTGGAAAAGTTGGGGTACAGTGAAAGAAAATGGCATTTCTATGAATGTACCATTTTCTGAGGCAGCTGCAGGTTGCAATTCACAGCGGGGAGACCCCAAAAAGCATGTGCCATCCTGCACTGAGAAATCTAGCCCCTAGCTGTTTAGTTGTTCCTGTCTTGAAAATAAAAATACGGCATAGCCCACATCATTTTTTTAATTATTAATTAAAAAAAAGGGCTTCCCTATATTTTTGGTTTCCAGCCAGGTAAAAATAGGCATCTGGGGGTTGGGGGCAGCCTGTACCTGCCTGCTGTACCTAGCTGGCATACAAAAATACGGTGAAGTTCCCCTTCATTTTTAAAAAAATTATTTTAATGAATAATTTTTACTAAAAGGGTTCAAGTATATTGCGGTTTTGGTGCTTTTTTGGGCCAGGAGATGCAGATGAACACATTGAACACAATACATGCAGTTTTATGCCAAAATTGCATCAATAAAAGCATGAAATATGCAGCAAAAATGGCACCAAAAAAAGCATGAAATATGCGTTAAAAACAGTGTGGCGGTTTTGGTGCTCTTTTTGGCCAGGAGATGCAGATGAACTATTGAACCCAATGCAACAAAAAAGCATGAAATTTTTGATCCAACGTAAATAAAGGATCATAGATGGAAGATGGACACCGGTGATTTTTTCCTTTATTGAATTACCTGGATGGACGCCAACCATTGCACCAGTGTCAGAGCCAAGTGAGAATTAGTGAGTAGCCATTTCCCCTCCCCTACCCTTCATATTGACATGCAGTTTTGTGCCACAATTGCACCAAAAGAGCATGAAATCTGCGGCACAAACGGCATCGTGGTTTTGGTGCGCCGATTCTCTGTGACAGCATCTGTGATTGGCTGTTGGGTTCCTCTGCAGTGAATATCCATCCAGGCAGTTAATGAGTGGCCCCGGAAATACAAGCAGGCGGACGCTGGTAAATATAATGCTGTTTGAAGAGAACCTGTCACCCCCCTGGTGCTTTGCAAAGTGAATGGAATGTGTATGCTGCATTCAGGGAAGGTGTCTCCCACGTCTCGATCCCCTGTAACCCGAAAAAAAAAATCACTTTTCAAGGTTGTTAGTTAAGAGCTCTGGAGGGATTTATCTTATTTCGCAGTCTTCGCTGCTCACAGTGTCCTCCCTGGCTCCTGCCTCTCTGTTCCGCCTCCTGCCTGTGTGGGTTTCCCCTCCTTGCATGCGCCTCTGCATGTTAATTCACACAGGTGCTAAATTCACTTTGCAAAGCACCAGGGGGTGACAGGTTTTATTTAATATCTATCTTCTTTATTTTACAACCTCCTAGCCCCCATCCCATAACTTTACATTCCAAGTTTCGGGTTCGGAATAAAGTTTGAGCCACTTTTGACCCTAAACCCAAACTTTAAAAAAATTCAGGCGAGTTCATTGAACCCGAGAATCAGTGGGTTCGCCCATCACTAATCAAGAACCCATTTTAGAGGGAGATTATGCAAACAAGAGGATTAGAAGCATTTAAACAAGGTGTAGAATATGTAGAACCATGGCACATGGTAGGGAAATAAGAGGGGTTGATGGTGTGAGAAAATTGGGTGAAAGGGGCTTGGTGTAACTGAATGAAACAACAAAAATGTAATTGTTTATTGAGTCCACCAGGTGTAGTTGTTTATATGTGGAATATCCACCTTCTCGCCCTTTGTAATAATGCTCTATTGCTGTTGCCTCCTCTTATTTGTGGTTTAATAATGTCAATTCCAATAAACACAATGACTCTGGTGTTACCACTAAGTTTAAGATTGATTATTCTTGCAATATCTTAACCATTCGATATGTCCCCAACGTGTTCCACGACGCTCCTTCTAAATTCCCATGTTACTACTCTTTGGCACATATGCATTTAGATTTACAGTTGACGAAATCCTTAATAACAGGATTTGTTGGTAATATTGCCAGAGTTGGTTGTTATGATATAATTGGGAATGCCACACAGCCACTGAACCTGAAGCATCTCTTAAGTGTATCTGGTAGCCAGGTGCGATCTTCAGATGTTGGTGAGAAGTGGGTGTGTTCCACCCTGTCCCCAGTAGCGGTTCTTACTAAATGTAATTTGTGGTTCTTTTTATTGTTTTTAGTCTGCATCCACCTGTAATTTTCTGTGATTACTGTTGCTTGTGAGATCCTATTGTCAAATGTCAATATTAGCCTGATAAGGTACACCCTTCTCAACATCCAATCCGGATATCCCCTAGATCGAAACCTATGAAGTATCTTTCAAAACTGTTGTACAAAGTCATCTTAACTCAAACAATTTCATCTCAGAATCAGATATTGTCCCTTTGGTATCCCTCTCCTCTGTGGGGACAGATGGTAACTATCCCACAGAAGGAGGGAATTGGTGGAAGTGGGTTTCTGGAAGATTAAAGTTCTGATTAGACTATTTCCTTTTTTCAGTAGTAAAAAAAACACTAAAAACGCACTTTAAAAACAACCATAAAAATCACTAAAATACTTGTGTGTATCCTATATCTATTCATACTTATATAATAAAAACTATGTACCGTATTTTTCGCTTTTTAAGACGCACTTTTGTTCCCCAAATTTTGGGGAAAGTGGGGGGTGCGTCTTAAAAAGCGAACATACGGTGCAGGGGAGAGTGGGGGCAGCTCTAGAGTGTGTCCGGGGGCTGGGGCGGGCAGGCTGCGGGCTGTAGGAGGCAGCGGAGGTCACGTGACCCCGCTCATTAACTCATTTAATATTCACTGCACTGCCGCTGTCCATCACCTCGGTGCTGAAGCTGACACCGAGGTATGGACAGGGTGCAGGGCATATTAAATGTTCCTGCAGTCCCCCCATCTGGTACATGGCCCCCCTTGCTGCTGTGCAAAAATAACAAACATTTTTACTTACCTCTCCAGCGCTTGCCTCAGTCTTCAGTGCCTTTCTCCCTGACTGCAGAAATCTCCCTCCGAGGTCCCGAGAAGCCGGTCATGTGATCGGTCGCACACTGATGACTGCAGTGCGGTGATGTCATCAGTGTGCACCCGATCACATGACGGCTTCTCCGGGACCTCGGAGGGAGATTTCTGCAGTCAGGAGAAAGGCACTGAAGACTGAGGCAAGCGCTGGAGAGGTAAGTATAAAATGTTTGTTATTTTCTGAACAGCAGCAAGGGGGGCCATGTGCCAGCCCTGGGGGACAAGTGTGCCAGCCCTGGGGGACAAGTGTGCCAGTCCTGGGGACAATGTGTGCAGTCCTGGGGGACAAGTGTGCCAGTCCTGGGGACAAGTGTGCCAGCCCTGGGGGACAAGTGTGCCAGCCCTGGGAGGCATGTAACAGCTCTGGGGCGGAGGTGCCAGCCTGGGGGGCGTGTGCCTGCCCAGGGGGAGTTGTGCCAGCCCTGGGGGGCATGTGCCAGCTCTGGGGCGGAGGTGCCAGCCCTGGGGGGCATGTGCCAGCCCTGGGGACAAATGCCAGCCCTGAGGGACGTGTACCAGCCCTGGGGGCATGTGCCAGCCCTGGGGGGGATGTTTGAGAGCCCTGGGGGGAATGTGCCAGCCCGTGGGGGCATGTGCCATCCCTAGTGGATGTGTGAGAGCCCTGGGGGGCATGTGCCGGCCCTGGGGGACGTATGCCAGCTCTGGGGCGGAGGTGCCAGCCCTGGGGGGTATGTGCCAGCCCTGGGGGGTATGTGCCAGCCCTGGGGTGGCATGTGCCAGCCCTGGGGGGCATGTGCCTGCCCAGGGGGAAGCGTGCCTGCCCAGGGGGATGTGTGCCTGCCCAGGGGGATGTGTGCCTGCCCAGGGGGACATGTGCCAGCTCTGGGGCGGAGGTGCCAGCTCTGGGGCGGAGGTGCCAGCCCTGGGTGGCATGTGCCAGCTCTGGGGCAGAGGTGCCAGCCCTGGGGGGAATGTGCCAGCTCTGGGGTGGAGGTGCCAGCCCTTGGGGCATGTGCCAGCCCTGAGGGACGTGTACCAGCCCTGGGGGGCATGTGCCAGCCCTGGGGGATGTTTGAGAGCCCTGGGGGGAATGTGCCAGCCCTTGGGGGCATGTGCCATCCCTAGTGGATGTGTGAGAGCCCCGGGGGACGTATGTCAGCCCTGGGGGATGTGTGCCCACAGAAGGGGGAATTGGGTTGGGGGGTTTCCGGATAGGATTAAGAAGACGGGTATAGAGCTATTCCCTTTTTTCAGTAGAAACAAAACACTAAAACGACCATTTAAAAAAAATAAAATCACTAAAATATTGGGTGTGACTCTATATCAGGTCATCTTATTAAAGAAAAACTATGTACCTGTTTCCACACCAGTTTAGATTTAATCATTATAACTGCAGGAGATTTTATAACGGACAAAGAGGTTAGAGGGTATTTTTTCATTATATATGCAAACATTCATTTCATCTGTGGTATATTATTACACATTCTCTATGACGTCATTGAGTTCATTTGGATACAGGCTTTGCAGCATGTATATCCAATAGGACTCCTTACTGGTTTAATAGTTAATTTTGATTATT
The DNA here is from genome assembly GCA_033576535.1 of Allobates femoralis. Lineage (NCBI taxonomy): Eukaryota > Metazoa > Chordata > Amphibia > Anura > Aromobatidae > Allobates > Allobates femoralis. Next base: position 171,531,368 of record JARQOC010000004.1, read on the forward strand.
ATCCCCTTTCGGAATATGCTCCAATGGTGTGACTTTAATGCAGAAGCATTTTTTATGCTTCATCAAAGATGTCGGAAGAACTGTGTTTAATCTGCCCATTCTTTGCATTATACTGATGCTTATTTATCCGGGCGCTCAATTCCTTGGTTGTTCATCCCTCGTATTGAAGCCCACATCTATAGCTCACTACATCAATAACAAAATCTGTTCTACATGTAAGTTTTTGTTTTATTTTAATCATTTCTCCAGTAGTATTAGACTGAATATTCTTCGCTCCATGATCAATAATTTTACATTTACATTTTTTTGAAGAGTATCTGTAAACTCCTCTATCTATTTTCCCTCTGTTCATATTGGTATTATTTTTTATTTTTGTAACGTCTTTTACTTTACTTCGGCTACTGTAGTTTTCACTGTTGCCCCTCTCCCAAAAGTTATTCTCAGTTCACATAGGAATCATTTAACCAAAATCGCATCTTTCTTTAAAATATACCAGTATTGTTTTTAATATCTTCTTATCCATACATTCCCTTTATTGTGTGTAGTTATAAAATTAAACTTCCAAAAGTTTCTTACTTGTTCCCCATTTTATATTATTTTCATCCCCCTATTTTCATCTACATTACAACCTTCTCCCTTGTTATTTGTGAGACATCCTTCTTATTTTTAAACCAAGCTCTTTCTATAAGCTGCTTCAATTAGTTTCTCCGGATATTTCTTATTCCTGAACCTCTTCCTTAATATTGCTCATTGGGCTATGTAATCCTTTGTATCTGTGCAGTTTTTTTTTAATTCTTAGGAACTGACTAAATGGTACATTAGTCTTCAATTTTTTGTAATGCGCACTTCTATTATGTACCCATTTGTATCACAACTTTTGAAGTGCGTTTTTGTTGTATTTTGCTATTTTCATGATCCAATTCCAGATCTAGAAACTAGAAATTTTTTACCCTCTTTAATACAAAATGTAAAAGAAATACCCTAATTATTATTGTTCAAAGAATCTACTAAATTACAGGCCTCATCCGTGACCAAAACATTAACAAATCATCTATATATCTATGTAACAATAATATTTTATCTTTATATTCAGGTGCCTAAAGATGTAAAACTTGGGGCAACCTGAGTCCCCTCGCTGTACCGAAGCACTGCTAATACAGTCTCCCCTGAAATTCAAAGATATTATGTGTCAGTATAAATTTTAACCCTTCAAGCAGAAACAGTCAGATACCAGTGTTAAATAGTGATCTACTGATCTGATGCCAAGTGTATGATCAATATTCAAATATAATGAATTCACATCTATAATAAAACTGTAATCTTCTTCCCACTTTAGACCCCTACACTCCTCCATGAGTTGTGTACTGTAGAGTCTTTCAAATAGAAAGGTAGCGTGATCACAATTTCTTGGAGAAACAGGTCAATATAATGTGATAGGGAACTTGCTAGAGAATTTATTCCCGATATAATTGGGCAACCAGGGGGAGTTGAAAAGTTTTTATGCAGTATTCGTCAAAAACGTTTTCTCTTTTTTGTTGATTACATTACAATTAAAGGCTTTATAATAAGACAATGATATTCTTTATTAAAATTAGCTGAAGGATTAGTTTTTGATATTTCATAATATCAAGTGTCCTATAAGATGTCACCTTTAGTAAAAATGTATTACGCCCAGAGACTGTACTTGTCTTTTTCCCTTTTCCCCAATTCAGGGTTCTTCTAAAGTGTTCAGTACAAAGGATCCTTCACTAAAATGGAGGATTACAGGGACACAAGTTTCTAACAGACCTAATCCTTAAGTAAAAATGATTACTCTACAATCCCAAAAACTGGTTCTAAAGTATCAAATACACAGACAGGAGTATAACTCTCACCAGATATGCTTGACAAGAATGATGGGTTTCACAAGAGAGAAGCATACAGGGAGAACACATGTATGCTTGCATGGAATCCTGTCTTATACTGATTTAAGATGGCTGCACCATTCCCAGAGATGCAGAGGGCTGACCCACAATGCACTGGGTTCTTAAAGTAGAAGATGTTGAAATGTCAGGTAATACAGCCTGATCGTGCAAAACACATTAAACATCATAACAGATAATATGACACAGGTTATAACAATGTCAAACTAGAATTGTCACTATACCAAATTCTATGGTGCTACCCTTAATTGGGCTAAGGCCTTTATGAATCTTTGGCAACACATAGAAGTTACCTACAGTTGGATGTGCAGGAAGGAGAAAACTAAACTCATCCCTGCTAATAAGATTATTTATTTTTGCTTGTGTTAGCATAGATAAATTTCTGACAGTTCAGTATCATGTCAATAATGAAAGATCCTCAGTTGTGGGAGGCATTTTAGAACTCTTATTTTTCAAAATTGTAAAAGGCTCAATACCTTTCAGTTCTGAAAGGTACTCACCTAGATATGCCAGTTCCATAGCAAAAAGTAAATCTAGGGGATGTGTAGGTCAGTTATGCATGCTATTTATTTTGTTGTGTAAAATGTTTATGCCATCTAAGCTTTCAGTGGAGTAGGTGAAGATTTATTCAATAATTGATATGGGTACTATGTGACACTTAATTTCTTAGTACACATATTGTAATTGTTCTTTTTATATCTAGTAACTTTCTTTAATCTATTTTCTGATCATCATAATGGGAGACCCAGACAATGGGGTTTAGGGCGCTGCCCTCCGGAGGTCACACTAGGTACTACAAGTTTGTAGCACCGCCTCCTCCGCTTATAAACCCCCACCGTAGGAGACATCCTCAGTTTTAAACTTAGTGTGCTCGGAGGATCACGCTTTGCTTGCACTTCACTGCATTCTCACAGCTTACGTGATGGCGTATGAAGACAAGGTAAAATGGTCCCGCTCGGGATCCCCGACAGCCTCCCCGCTCACCCTCTGCGGAACACGCTGGTGGAGGTACCGGAGGGCTTTTAGCCTGGACACTTCAGTGTTCTCCCGGTACGCTGTCGCGCTCCTTCCTTTCCATCCCTCCATGGAGGCTCTGGTAAGGGGGAGCCTGGAGCCTTGCACAGCTCCGCTCCGTCCGAGGCCTCCCTAAATGGTGCTTACAGACCGGACGGAGCCAGCCCAGTCCGAGGCCTCCCTAAATGGTGCTTACACTCCGGACTGGTGCTGTACCCCCGTCCGAGGCCTCCCTAAAGGTGCTTACAGACCGGACCGGCACTGAGGCACCTGGTGTGTCTCCTGTGTGCCTGGGGGTAGTGTCTGTCACTGTGGTGTCATGACACTCAGACCGCGCGGTTACCCTCGGGTCCGCGGTTCTGGCGGTGACCCTGTGCTGGGGTCGCCCTGGCTGACCGCCCTGTGTGTCACAGGGGCTGAGGCTGTAGACTGCGAGTGTTTTTATGTTTACATGCAGTCTGAGAGTGTGTGCGGTGATATTCACACTCTTTTCCCGCGCTGCGGGCTCCGGCACCTCCATTGCTGAGGCAGTCTGGAGGAGGAGGAGGCAGCCCTTATGGTGACATCACCGCTGGGCGTGTTGTGTGTTCTTCCCGCGTGTTCCTGGCTCCGCCCACATCTTCACTGTCGGCGGCCATCTTCTCCCTCACTTCCCGGCTGGGATCTGGCTGCAGCGCGTGTCTGCACTTGCAAGGGAGACCGGAACTCGCGGAGGTCACACACACACACCGCTTCCTCCTACCGCTTTACTGCGGTCGGTAAGCCACCGGGATTCCCGGTTTGTTTGTGAACTTGGCTTATATTCCCCTCACTGTGGAGATGTCCTCAGTTGGGAAGCATGCTGCTAAGGCGGCAGTGGTCACCGGTACCTGCGCTACATGCAACGGGACACTGGTGGAGGGGTCCTGCAATAACTGCGGACGCCCAGAGGCCCGGTCGGCTACTACTGAGTCTGCAAATCCGGGATTATACCCTGAGGTTCAGGTGATCCCAGGGCCATGGGAAACGCAGAATAAGATCAATGAATCTCTGCTGTCCCAGATGTCCTCCATGTCGCAAACCCTGGAGGCACTGCATAGGAGACTGGAGAACCCAGCTACTCCTCCTAGTTACCCCCGGGTGTCTCTTACTTCTGCTGTAAGACCCCCTAAGCGAGCCCGTGAGGCTTCTCCTGAGCTCCAGACTCTTTCTGAGGAGGAGCGTTCCTCTGATGGTGAGGAAGATGAGGGGGTTCTACTCTTGGGTCTATGTCTGAATCTCCAGATGGGGTGGAGGATCTGGTGTCCTCCATCAATGAGACATTGCGTCTTGTCACTCCTCCTGAGGAGGTGACTGTACACCCCAAGGAGATATACCAATGGCTGCGGCCGGAGGCTAGACCAAGTGGCTCCTTCATGGACCACACTAATTTCGGAAGGGTGATTAAAGCTCCCAGGTTGCATCCTGGGCGGCGTTATGTCCGTAAAACTAAGGACAATCGCTTTCCCTTTCCCCAGGAGGCGCTCCAGGAATGGTCGCAGTCTCCCAAGGTGGATGCTTCCATGACTAGGATTGCTGCGCGCTCCTTGTTTTCTGCCTCTGATAGCTCCTCGTTGAAGGATGCTACTGATAGACAGGTCGAGCAACTCGCCAAGTCTTCCTATGAGGCTGTGGGGTCTTCGTTTGCCCCTAATTTTGCCGCGGTCTGGACCCTACAAGCGATTACTATCTGTTTGGATGGTATCACTGATCTAGCTAGGTCCAGTCCAGAGGTCCTGGCTCTCACTGAGAGAGCAAGGGCCTATGCGGACTATGCCAGAACGGCATCTTTGGAAACTGCCACTCGCTCTGCTGTGGCCTCGGCCAATGCAATTGCGATCCGCAGGCTATTGTGGCTGCGTCTCTGGGACTCAGATGCCACGTCTAAGAAGATTTTGCAAAATCTTCCGTTCGCTGGTGACAGGCTTTTTGGCACCGAACTGGACAAATTGATAAAGGATTCTGCTGAGTCTAAGATACCGCAGAATAAGCCTAAGCCACGGTACACCGTGAAAAGGAACCCTAAGCAGTGGTCCTTTCGCTCCGGTTCACAGTCATCAGCACCGTCCACTCGCTCAGATCGAGGGGGCAAGCCTGCTACTCAGTGGCGTTCCAAGAGTCGTCAGAAGAAGCCGGCGGGGGCAGCAGCTGCCACCCCCAAGCCCGCCTCGACATGACTCGCTATCTCATCCTGCCTCCCCACAGGTGGGGGGCCGCCTGTCCCGCTTTCAGGACAAGTGGCTTCTTCACATTCACGATCAGTGGGTTCGAGACGTAGTCTCAAGAGGTTACAGGATAGAGCTGACGTCACGACCAATACACCGATTCCATCGGTCGGTTCCATCCCCAGAAAAGGCTCAGGCTTTTCACCTGGTGTTGGAGGGGCTCCGCAGAGACGGAGTGGTGGTCCCGGTGCCCACGGAAGAGAGGTTCAGGGGTTTTTACTCCAACCTCTTTATTGTCCCAAAGAAGGACGGCTCTTTTCGCCCGGTGTTGGACCTCAAGTTGTTCAACCGTCACGTGTTGGTTCGGAAGTTCCGCATGGAATCCCTGCGCTCAGTGATCGCGGCTGTGTCACAGGGAGACTTCCTAGCGTCCATCGATATCAGGGACGCTTACCTTCACGTCCCCATTGCACCAGCTCATCAGTGCTGGTTGAGATTCGCAGTGGGGGAAGAGCACTTCCAATTTGTGGCACTGCCATTCGGGCTAGCCTCAGCACCACGGGTGTTCACAAAGGTGATGGCCTCCATGATGGCTCTCCTGCATGCGCAGGGACACGCCGTCATACCCTATTTGGACGACCTGTTGGTCAGGGCGCCATCGAAAGACCTTTGTCGGGTGAGCCTGGAGGTGACCATGAAGTCCCTGGAACGGTTCGGGTGGCTTATCAACATTCAAAAGTCGACCCTGGTTCCGACCCAGTCATTGACATATCTGGGCATGGACTTCCACACGGACTCGGCCCTGGTGTCCCTACCTCAAGCCAAGCAGCTTGCGATCCAATCAGGAGTGCAGAATGTCCTCCTGTCTCCACAGTCATCCCTACGGGTATTGATGAGACTGGTGGGTCGCATGGTAGCGGCGATAGAGGCGGTGCCGTTCGCACAGTTTCGCCTCCGTCCTCTCCAGCTGGAGATTCTTCGCAGATGGGACAAGAGGACGATTTCTTTGAATCGGCTGGTGACGCTGTCACAACCAACCAGGGATTCACTACAGTGGTGGCTACAGCCACATCATCTGTCACGGGGACGGTCCTTCCAAAAACCGTTATGGTTAGTGGTGACCACCGACGCCAGTCTGAAGGGCTGGGGTGCGGTGTTCTTGCACCACAGGGCTCAAGGCCTCTGGACTCAGTCGGAGTCGGCGTTGCAGATCAACGTGCTGGAGATCAAGGCGGTCTATCTGGCGCTCCTGGCGTTTCAGAACTTCCTGTCAGGACAACCCATTCGGGTACAGTCCGACAATGCGACGGCCGTCGCCTACATAAATCATCAGGGAGGGACCAGAAGTGCTCAGGCCCTCACCGAAGTCCACCGCATTCTAGCTTGGGTGGAGGAAAACGGCTGCCTGATCTCCGCAGTTCACATCCCAGGGGTCGAGAACTGGGAGGCCGACTATCTGAGCCGACAGGGGATGGACGCCGGAGAGTGGTCCCTTCATCCAGACGTCTTCCGGGACATCTGCGGCAGATGGGGCACTCCGGACGTGGATCTGATGGCCTCACGGCTGAATCATCAGGTGCCCCAATACGTGGCGAGATCATGGGATCCTCAGTCTCTGGGGCGGATGCCCTGATCCTGAGTTGGTCCAGCTTCCAGCTGCCATATGTGTTCCCGCCTCTAGCTCTGATTCCCAGGGTCCTGTGGAAGATCAGGATGGAATGCAGAGTAGCCATTCTAGTGGCTCCAGATTGGCCCAGGAGGTCCTGGTACCCGGACCTGTGGCAACTGTCAGGCGGACAACGGTGGGCTCTTCCAGAGCGCGCAGATCTTCTCGCGCAAGGCCCATTCTTCCACCTCAATTCCAGGGCCCTCAGATTGACTGCATGGCTCTTGAGGCCTGGCTGCTGACATCCAGAGGTTTCTCTCCTACAGTGGTTGCCACTATGAATCGGGCAAGGAAACCTGTTTCCAGGAAGATATACCACAGAACGTGGAAAATCTTTTTTACCTGGTGTGCATCTGGTGGTCGCTCACCGTGGCCGTTGTCTATTCCGACATTGTTGGCCTTCCTACAGTCGGGTTTGGAGTTGGGATTATCCCTTGGCTCTCTGAAAGGTCAAGTATCAGCACTTTCCGTGCTATTTGACAGGCGCTTGGCACTCCTCCCGAAGGTCCGCCAATTTCTGCAGGGGGTGTCTCGGGTGGTTCCGCCCTACAGGCGGCCCCTGGACCCTTGGGACCTCAACATGGTCCTAGCGGCATTGCAGAAACCGCCGTTCGAGCCACTGAGAGACATCTCTCTCTCTCGTCTGTCCCAGAAGGTGGTCTTTCTGGTGGCGATTACGTCTCTGAGAAGGGTCTCAGAATTGGCTGCACTTTCGTGCAAGTCACCCTTTCTGGTGGTTCACCAGGACAAGGTGGTGTTGCGCCCACGGCCTGAATTTTTGCCGAAGGTGGTTTCAACATTCCACTTGAACCAGGAGATTGTTCTCCCATCATTTTGCCCCGCTCCCGTTCATCAGGTTGAGCGCGACCTCCATACTCTGGATCTCGTGAGAGCTGTACGCATTTATGTGTCCAGGACCGCCTCCTTTAGGAGTTCGGATTCCTTATTTGTCCTCACGATGGGTCGCTGTAAGGGGTCCGCGGCTTCAAAGTCGACCTTGGCCAGATGGATCAAGGCTCCCATTCAGGAGGCTTACCGGTCTTCTGGTTTGCCTCTCCCGGTGGGTTTGAAGGCACACTCTACTAGAGCTGTAGGTGCCTCTTGGGCCTTGCGACATCGAGCTTCTGCTCTACAGGTGTGTCAAGCGGCCACTTGGTCCAGCCTGCACACTTTCTCTAAGCACTATATGGTGCATGCCCATGCCTCTGCGGATGCGAGTTTGGGCAGGCGGGTTCTCCAGGCGGCGGTTGCCCACCTTTAAAAGGGAACCATGTGTTATCCGTCTTGTTGAGGAACTCTTCCCGCCCTGGGGTATTGCTTTAGGACATCCCCATTGTCTGGGTCTCCCATTATGATGATCAGAAAAAAGAGAATTTTGTTTACGTACCGTAAATTCTTTTTTCTTGAATCATCAATGGGAGACCCAGCACCCACCCAGTTGTTCCGTTGCATGTTTGCATTTGATCTGTTCTCTGTTGAGACAGTATTTCCGGGTTGTTACACCGTCTGTGCACGGCATTCTTCCCGATGTTTCGGGTGTGGTTTATTTCTCCTCGCAGCTTATGGACTAAACTGAGGATGTCTCCTACGGTGGGGGTTTATAAGCGGAGGAGGCGGTGCTACAAACTTGTAGTACCTAGTGTGACCTCCGGAGGGCAGCGCCCTAAACCCCATTGTCTGGGTCTCCCATTGATGATTCAAGAAAAAAGAATTTACGGTACGTAAACAAAATTCTCTTTATATAGATGGTGTATACATGTGTGTTTTTCTCTCTGGGAACATCCCTGTTATTCTAGATATATTTATTAAAGGTTATATTTTATTGGAGTATCTCTGCTAATTCAAATTAAAATGCCTTCCTTAAATTGCCATGAAGGCTAAAATCGAAACCTAATCTTGAAGGGGATAACTCAGGAAATTGTAAATTATTAGTAGGATAACCTTTTTACATGTCCTTCATCTCTTGGCCAGAGAAGAGAACAGTTACAAACAGTGTTTGTCCCTCTGGATGACGTGGCCTATATTATGTAAACAATCCATTGAATGGGCACTGTGTAATTCCAATTTTTCCCTCTGTTAGCATTACATAGAAATGAAAGACTTTCACCATTTTTGCACTGATTATCGTTGATAACTGGTGGGCACTTGATAATCATTCTATTGAGAACCCTTTTAACTAATATGGATTGTCTAAAGAAATAAATCCTTTAAACTGCAAGCAAGCCAATCAGTATGATAATTTGATAGGATGCCTAATAGTACTGTGATCAAGGGTGTAGAATGAGGGCAAAACAAGACAGGTGAAAATTAAAAGTTTTCTTTGAGACAATATGCCAAGAATTAGAATTATCTCATGAATGTCATCTGTCCTTTAGCTTTGCCTTCCATCAACTCTGTCCTGTCCTTTTGATTGGAAAAAATAATTGCAAAGTATACTTGGTGCTAGCATTTTGATTTTTCTGGTGCCTTTGATTCTCAGTCTCCTCTCTATTTCTGAAAATTAGTTCTGGCCTCTGAGACTTTCCTTAGACATTGTGCTTTGGCAGTATGGAACACCCAAACCTGCTCTCACCTGATCAATCCAAGAGCAGGTAAGGAGCTATCAAAGCACATGGTGCATTGAATAGCCTAATCCACTGCTATATTTTCCCAGCAGTATTAAATCCTTCTGCACTCTGATTCCTTGCTTTTGCAGATGTGACGGCCAACTAAGACCAAACTATAGCTTCTGTAGTGAAGAAAGTAATTTCCTTAGTGCCCACTCAGTCCTAGCAGTGGGTATCTTCACTGGCCGCTCCTTACTGTCTGTCATCCAGTTCTTAGTGCTTATGTTTTACGACTTCAGCTTTACTGCTCTGAAAGTTGTTGAAAGGTTGAATTACTCCAACGGGGAAGTGCCATTTGGAGAGGCGTTAGTATCATGATGTTTATTCAACTTGTCATTAAGTAACTTGGATGTTTAAAAACTGAAACTAATTAAAAATTCCAGAGCACGTTACTATTTACATAAGGTATGAGTTAGTAACTTCGTTTCTGCAAACACTTTTTTTTCTTGTTTAACTTTTGAAAATGTTGAGATACAAGATCCAAACGTTTGTTGCCAAATCCTTATGGAGGTAAGACACTAACCAGTGGTGTATATCAAGTACCACTGCTGTACATAGGCCGGCTGGTCAGACATTGAAACAGTGACTTCTATTTTAAAAGGTGGAGTCACTTGGTAGCTTTCCAAAGAATTGAGTAATTTTTGACCTAATGTACAGCGCACATATTCTTTTGGTAAGAAATTTATGCTTCACAGGGTGTGCTAGAGTTCACATCTTTATTTTATATCTTCCATAAGATTGTAAAATGCTCAGCTGCTCTAATAAATGTTTAGCCCTACAAAGAGTAACTCATGCTTATCTGTGTCCGGAGACCAGAGAACCTTCAACCCCTAAATGTATTGTATAACTTGCCTTATATTCAGATCTTTAGAAGAAATTCTGTTTAGTGGTGAGTTCACATTCAAAAAGGTGAGGTTTGATATCAAAGCTTAAATTCTACATGATCCTGAGTCACCCTATATTACATTTATTGATTTGAAAATGCTGGATTGTATTTCACTTACATATTCTGTAAAATTGTATTGTATTATCTGTCCTAACTAAGGTATTTCCAGGATAGAACTTAACTTTTACTCAATTCTTTTTATTGTAGCATTTTTATATTGCTTATGTAGACATTGGCGTACCTGGAATGAATGGATAAGAATTATAAAAATGAAGAGAGTAAAACTAAGTTGTGTTTATAATTTATAAGTTAGCAATCTAATAACAAGCATTACATTTTTTTAGTATTATTCCATCAAAAAATATAAGCCATATTTTCAAGTGCATTCAGGACAACATGGAGTATGTCATGTTTTTGTAGAATAATTAATTTTTATTAAAAATTTACATAATTTAATTTAGATTAATTTACTGTAATTTCCCTACTAAACAAATACTGCGCAATAAGCTTATAGCTAGATAGTCTGTTAGCTACAGCAGAGTTTCCCAACTCCAGTCCTCAAGGCACACCAACAGGTCATGTTTTCAGGATTTCCTTATCATTAGACACATGATGGAATTATCCCCTGTGCAAGTGATTAAATTATCACCTATGCAATCCTAAGGAAATCCTGAAAACATGACCTGTTGGTGTGCCTTGAGGACTGGAGTTGGGAAACACTGAGCTACAGTGATGTCATCACTGTGCAGTGCTGATCACATAATCGGATGCCTGGGACCGATGCATGAAGAGATACTGCTGAGCTGGGAGTGATGGAGCCAGCGACAGAGGTTGAGTTAAAAAAAGCATTTGTTATTTTACTATGTGCGCGCCAGCAGGGGGGCATATACATATTTTGAAAGTACAGTAATGGAACAAATAGCCAGAAACCATTTCTATAAAAGATACGGTACATAAAAACTAGCTATTGAACCCATTCTATGCCCGGGTTGTGAGCATTTTCATTGCCACATTTTTAACCCCTTCATGACTTTGGAATTTTTCATTTATCATTTTCATTTTTGCTCCCCTGCTTCCAAGAGCTTTCATTTGCAATAATTTATTTTACCATATAGCGTACAGGGAAATTGCAAACAAATTCTAAGTGCAGTGAAATTGCAAAAAAGTGCAATTACACGTTTGTTTTTTGGGTATTGTAGTCGCCATGTTCACTATATGGTAAAACCGACAGGATGGAGTGATGCCTCACTTCGGTACGAGTTCGTAAACTCCTAACATGTATACCTTTATTGGTTCTAGGTGGTGAAAAAAAATTCAGAAGTTTGAAAAAAAACAAAAACTGACTTGCTGCACCATGTTCTGCGACCCGTAGCGTTCTCATTTTTTCGGGATCTGGGGCTGTTTGATGGCTTATTTTCAGCTGACGTTTCTAATTATACCATTTTTGAGTGGATCAGCTGTTTTTATTGCCTGTTATTGTATTATTTTATAGCAATGTTGCGGCGACCAAAAAAACATAATTTTGGTGTCTGGATCTTTTTTCCGTTACGGAGTTTACGGCTCTCTTTAACGGATTTAATATATTGATAGATCGGGCGATTCTGAACGCGGCGATACCAAACGTGTATTTTTTAAATTTTTTTATTACTTTTATTGTGATTGGGGGAAAAGGGGGGGTGATTTGAACTTTTATGTTTTGTTTTTTTTTACAGGTTTTTAAAAACTTTATTTTTTAGTTAATTCTTAGTTTTACACTGCCCCATAGAGAGGTACCCTGCTGCACAGTCCGATCACTTCTGGGAGATACAGATGAGCTGTAGCTCATCTGCATCTCTCAGAATCACGGACTAGTTGTGGTTGGCATCGCCTGCCAACCACAACCCGGAAGTGCTCAGTGACAGCATCCGGGGTCTAGCCAGGACCCCGGCCTGTCACGTGAGCGCCGGAGATCCCACGATACTATAACAGCGCGTTCCCATTGCGGCGCCTTTGGATCCTGCTGTCAGAGATTGACGGCGGGATCCAAAGGGTTAACAGCACCAATCGGTGCTGTTAGCTCGATATCTTAGCTGATGAGATCAGCTGAGATGTCGGGTGTTTGATGTGAGCTCCGCGCCGGAGCTCACATCAAACCACCCTTACCGGCCCATGACGTTGTACAACGTCATAGGTCGGGAAGGGGTTAATTTTACTGAAGCATTACCTGAAATAAAATGTATTTATTGTGCAAAACCTTCTCTGTAAAACACACTTTTTGTGTAAACTCTGTGGTCTTTCTTAAAATTGCCCTGTTGGTGTGGGAATTTGTGGGTCAGGTTTTCATGATCTATTCTTCCCCTTGCTACCCCTTTATTTAAAATTTGTGCCATGGACGCCATCATTATCTCTATCCCAGCACATGTGTACAGTGCTATGTTCACATTGCAGTTGAATCTTTCAATAAATCAGCGCCAGAGTCAGCGCATGCACGCAGTGTGATCTACGGTCCATTTTCTTGAATACACTTTCTGCAAATGTCACCAGTCACCAGTTTAAGAAGGCAAACTTCTTGCTGATACATTTTAACATTTCACTATACTTAATGCATTATTAGTTATAACATCGCTGATAGCAACCATGAGTGCAGCTTTCAGCATTGAAGCTGCTGAGGTAAAGTGAAAGCTGAGCTCGGATTGGATTCTGTAGACAACTAGACCCTTATCGAGCATAACCAATAATCTGTAATCAGGGGTGTAACTACAAAAGGTGCAGGGGTTGTAGTTGCACCAAATGTCCCTTTGGCTTATAGAAAAAGACTAATACTATGAAAGATTTGCAATAATTGGGGGCCTCGTTCGAGCTTTTGCATCGGGGCACATAAGCTTCAAGGTACTCCACTGTCTATAATATAATGCTGAAAGTATCCTTCTATCCAAAGCCGGGATGACTGGTGCATGGGCCGTGCTATATTCACGTTGTAGTTGAATTCTTCAATAAAATGAGAGTAACTGTGTGCACATACCTCAAACTCTGGTGTCATTTTTATTGAAGTTTGTTTCAGAAGATATTCATTGGACAGTGTCTTCAAGAAAATGGTGCCAGATATCGCGGTATGTGCACGTGTGGCACCCCTGCGGGGGATTGCCACAGGTTACACTGGTACAAGGAAGGATTGACACCTTGGTTTGTTCAGCACACAACACCTTCCACTCCAGACCTGAAGGGGGAGCTCTACTGGCTGCATTAAGTCAGTTCCCCTGGGAGATCCAGGCTGAGAGGAGGAGACAGTTGGTCCTAGGAGACAGTTGCTAGAGAGGAGTTCGTGTGAGGAGAGGAAGGAGAAGGAGGCTGAGCTGCTGGTCTCTGAAAAGAGAAATACCAGGACCAGAAGGGACAATTGTCGGCTGTTCACACCCCAGGGAAGGGGCCGGAGGCAAGGAGAAGAGGTAGGGAATAAGAAGAGGGACCAAAATATATTCCCCTTAGGAACAAACGGACACTGGAGTCCGATGCTGTGGGCTTACAGAGCCACAGTAAAAACCCAGCAGTTTCAGGTGGAGTTTAGCCCTGAAGGAAGATAGAGGAAATATTAGAAACTAACCAAACAGAGGACCAGGGGCCACAGGATAAACCGGGTTCCCGCAGAAGGGCCTGATTGTTAGTTTTAGACATCAGAGGATTGGAGAGTCCAAATTCAGGAGAGACTCATCCCTCAAGGCAGAGAATAGAAATAAAGGAGGCCTCATATCCTTCCAAGGAGTTGATCCTAAATTGTACCAGGGACCCGGTTAATACTCAAGACTGTACCTGTTATGTTACCTCAGTAAAAAGGTACCGGAACAACTAACCCTGTGTGTATGTGTGACTGTTTATCAGCTATAATCCACCATCATCCTCCTTCGCTGCCCTCCCTCACCATCTTCCCTTATTGCTGCCCTGAGGTAAAGCTCCACCTGTGGGGAGCTATACCACACTTTGCTGCCCCCTTCATCACCTCAGAGGCCGGCTGGCAGCGCTGGTACCACCTTACCAGACCCTACAGGTGGCGTCACGTTCCCCTGTAAATAATCCCTTCATCCCCCTTCAAATGATCCCCAGGGCACGGCACCGGGATACCGTCCACCTGTGACTCCCTACTCAGCAGACCCGGTGACCGAGTACCCCCCACAGCTCTGGCCTCATCATTTTCTGGCGTCACGAACAGGATCCGAACCAGCCTGGCATTTACCAGGTGAAGTGCGCCTTAAGACTTTATTTAATTGACTGTTTGTGCGGCCCGCCATTACATCGCCTCAGAAATTACAACTGCGTCACAGCAGGAGAAAGAGCGGGAAGATAAGCCCCGCCCCCTTCCACTCTGCCGGAGAGATTGAAGAAAGCGCAGCTCCCTGTTAGAGAGAGACCTGAGGTGCCCGCTCTATCTACAGAGCCGCCGACAGCTGGAGAAACCAGTTTTCATCTTACAGGTTGGCATCCATTAACTAGGGGGGCCTCACCATGAGTGACACGGATGATGTGCAGGTCCCTGACAGGGGAAATGGCGAGAACGCAGTACCTGAAGCAGCAGCCCAAATAATGCCTATAACCATGCCGTATGTACCGGGTGCCAAGTGGTTACCGACATATGAAGGTAAACCTGGTACGTTAGCAACATTTAAGCATAAGATGTGTGCAATGCTGGAAATGTATGCTATGACACAGAAGCAACAGGCTACCGTTGTGCTGGGACAATTAATAGGCGCAGCGGAGCTGGAGGCTGAGTCCTGGAGAGATGCTGACAGGGACTCTGCTGCCAAAGTGTTTGATAAGCTAAAATCGGTGTTTGAGAAGCGCACACAGTCTGAATTGAGGATGCTGTTTTATCAGTGTAAGCAGAGATCGCAGGATACCATCAGAGACTATGCCCTCCGTTTACAAAGAGCACTCCGGTCCTTGAAACAGATAGACCCGGCCAGTGTACTGGAAGAGGATAAAATGCTTGCTGAACAGTTTACAGAAGGATTAAGATCAGACTATCACCGCCAACAAGTGCATATGTGGGTATTGGATCACCCAACAGTGAGTTTTAGTGACTTAAAAGATCGTGCTATAACTGTGCTAAGAGATCCAGCACCTGCAGAACCTGCCAACCAATCATGGCAGACTAATGCTTCTTCCATAGACTTTAAACCTATTCCTGCAGAACCTGCAAAAGCAGAGAGTCAAGCTGTAGCAAATGATAACATACAAAACCAGGTGCTGCAGTTAACTAAAAACATGGACTACGTACTAAAGCTCTTGCAAAATATGCCTGGGGTACCACCACCAAGTAAAATTCAACTAGCTGATAGCCCTGAGGATGTCCCATGGATGCAAAGGAAAGCCCAGTCGCCCGCGGAGGGGACCAACGTACCATTCCAACGCAGAACCAGGTCGCCCGGGCAGGGGACCAACGTACCATTCCAACGCAGAACCAGGTCGCCCGCGCAGGGGACCAACGCACCATTCCAACGCAGACCCTGGGATTACACAGATTCTTCAGGACAACCCATCTGCCTGCGATGCAACAAACCAGGACACTTTGCAAGAAGATGCCCTTTAAACACGAGATTCCTGGGTCCGAGGGCCAAACCCCAGGAGTAGAGCAACTGGGCCCAAAAGACTGGTGTAAGCGGTACGTGGGAGGCCGTCCGTACCTCAACATTACACTAGAAGGAATTCCCATGTCGGCCCTATTGGACACCGGGTCGCAGGTTACTACGATCCCGCATATCCTTTATAAGCAGTATTGGTCTGATGATGATCTTGAACCCCCAAACCCCAATTTTTATATTATTGCAGCTAATGGCCAACCACAGAAACAGGTGGGGTACAGAGCAGCTACAATAAAGTTGGGGAGGGAGGAGTTGAAAGGTCAAGGGTTATTTGTAGTTGAAGATAATCCTAATGAAAAATGCCCTTACATGGTTATTGGTACAAATGTTATTGAAAACTGCTTTGGAGAAGTGTTGTTTTTACTCCGACAGATTACTCAAACTGCTGGTTATGGGCGGACAAGAGTCATCCAACAAGAGATCCGAGCCCTCATCCACAAGCAACAGGTAAATCTGTCTGGGGGAGAAATTGGCAGTGTGCGGGTAATAGACTCGGTTCCTATTGTAATACCACCAAATAGTGAAATGATGATATGGTGTCGAGCAGCGATAGGTTGTAGAGGACAGGAATACCAGGCAGTTGTAGAGCCGGTATTTTCAGAGCACAGACCTACACTACTGACAGCCAGAGGGGTGGTGGATGTACGCAAGGGACGAGTACCAATCCGTGTGTTAAATTGTGGGGCAGTGGAAGCAAAGTTACCTCGGTATGCTACCGTAGCAAAGCTGTATACTGTTTGTAACAACAACATACAGACAGTAGAACCTGTTTCCTCGCCTAGTCTGGTGGAGGATAGTAACTCTAAAGGACAGCTGGAGGAGTGGTGTCAGCAGTTGCATGTAGGAACTGATGCCACCCCTTCTCACCTGAAGCATGGAGTGTACCGGGTAGTGCAGGAGTTTGAGCAGATATTCAGCAAGCATCCATTAGATTTTGGGAGGATTAAAGGGGTACAGCATCACATACCCACAGGAAATCATCCACCAATCAAGTTGAGACACAGACCCATTCCACCAGGTCACTATCAACATGCCAAAGAAATGCTGAGGGACATGAAGGAGGCTGGGGTTATAAGAGATAGTAGTAGTCCCTGGGCAGCCCCTTTAGTCCTAGTCAGGAAAAAGGATGGCACAATGAGGATGTGTGTAGATTACAGAGAGGTCAATAAAATCACTCACAAAGATGCTTACCCATTACCCCGAATAGAGGAGTCTCTTGCTGCATTAAAGACTGCTAACTATTTCTCCACATTAGATCTCACTAGTGGGTACTGGCAGGTCTCCGTTGCAGAAGAAGACCGGGAGAAGACTGCATTCACAACGCCAATGGGACTATGTGAATTCAATAGTATGCCATTCGGGTTATGCAATGCACCAGGAACGTTTCAGAGAATCATGGAAAGTTGCCTGGGACATCGCAACTTCGAAACGGTGCTCTTATACCTGGACGATGTCATCGTGTTCTCTAGAACCTACGAAGAACACCTGAAACACCTGGCGGAGGTATTTGAGGCTTTAGCAAAGTACGGAATGAAACTCAAACCATCCAAATGTCACCTGTTGAAACCTAAAGTCCAATACCTGGGACACGTGGTCAGCGCAGATGGAGTAGCACCAGATCCGGAAAAGGTAACAGCAATCCAGGATTGGCAAAGACCAACGACCATCACCGAGGTACGTCAGTTCTTAGGTCTGGTTGGATACTATAGAAGATTCATTAAGGGCTACACAAAGATGGCTGCGCCCATACAAGATCTTCTGATAGGCCAATCTAAGAAGAGAAGATTTCCAGAGTCACCATTAGAATGGGGAGAGGAACAAGAAAATTCCTTCCAACAGATGAAGCAGGCTCTAACCGGTGAGGAAATTCTGGCTTACCCCGATTATAACCTACCATTTGTCCTTTATACCGACGCAAGCAATGTAGGCTTGGGAGCAGTCCTTCTCAGATGCAAGATGGTAAAGAACGAGTAATTGCCTACGCTAGCAGAAAACTTCGACCCACTGAGAGGAACCCAGAAAACTATAGTTCCTTTAAGTTGGAGTTCCTAGCCTTGGTCTGGGCGGTAACAGAAAGGTTCAAGCATTACCTCGCAGCTTCAAAGTTCACTGTCTTCACAGATAATAACCCGTTAACACATCTGGATACCGCAAGACTTGGAGCATTGGAGCAACGTTGGATGGCTCGACTGTCGAACTATGACTTTACTATCAAATATCGAGCAGGCCGCAATAACGCAAATGCAGATGCCCTTTCTAGAAATCCTCAAGTACATCCACAAGGAAGTGAAGAAGAAGATGACTTAGAGGAAATAGAACTCCCAGCTTTCCATAAAAGTAGAAAATGGCAAATCGCTGAAGATCGAGTCTACCAAAATCGTCAGACTGTTGAACTAAACCCGTTGCCTCACTATGGATGGAAAGAGACTCAAGACAGTGATCCAGCAGTAAGTCTTGTAAAGAAGTTAATAACTCAACCAGGTTCCAAACTTGAAAAGAATGTTCCACTAGAAGCTCAACATTTGTGGAAAGAAAGAAGCCGGTTATTCATCTATCAAGGTCAATTGTGCAGGCGGTATATTAACCCAAGAACACATGAAATGGTTTTGGCAAGTTGTGGTTCCAAAGAGAGATGTTCAAATGGTATTGCAAGCGTATCACAATGAATCGGGACACTTTGGATGGAGAAAATTAGAAATACTGTTACGTGAAAGATTCTATTGGATCAGCATGAGAGCCTCCATAGAGAGATGGTGTAAAAATTGTGGACCATGCTCATTAAGAAGAAAAGACCGTAACAGCCAGAAAGCACCCCTCAAACCTATCATCACCAAAGAACCATTAGAACTGGTAGCCATAGATCATGTCAAACTTACACCCAGCAAATCAGGGTACACTTATGCTCTTACCATGGTAGACCATTATTCCAGATTTCTTGTGGTAGCTCCAGTAAAAGATTTAACAGCTGAGACAGCAGCAAGAACATTTCAAGCTTATTTCTGCAGACCTCATGGCTATCCAGACCAGGTATTGACAGACCAAGGACCCGCCTTTGAAGCTGAAATATTTCAAGAGTTCTGTCGCCTTTACGGATGCAAGAAAATACGCACTACGTCTTACCATCCTCAAACAAATGGAATGTGCGAAAAGATGAATCACGTGTAATTGAAATGTTAAAAACTCTGCCCTTAGAAGAACGCAACCAGTGGCCAGAAAAGTTACCAGATCTAGTTGACATTTACAACAATTATCCCAGTAAATTCAACAAATTGCACCCCTGCATATCTCATGAGAGCAAGACCAGGAAAATTACCAGCAGACTTTGAGTTAGGCATAGTAGTTCCTGAAGCAGATACTACAGATAAAGATTGGGATAGTAGAAGGAAAGAACAATACCAGAAAATCCAAGAATGCGTTGAAAGAAGTCTGGAAAAGATCTAGAGGAAGACAAGAAATTAACTTTAACAAAAGTGCACAAGGAACGCCTTTAACACCAGGTGAATTGGTTTTGAGAAGAAAAAGAAGAATGCACAAACTAGATGATCAGTGGGAAAGAGAACCATACACTGTATTACCATCCAATTTTGATAACCAGAAAACCTGTTTAATCAGTAAGGATCATGGTGAAACTACAGCAACAGTGTCCAGAGATCATTTGAAAAAGTGCCCTCAACAGCTTCAACCAGAGGAAGATGTACCTTGTCCAAAGCTAGAAGAGCAAGAGAAGCCAAAGACAGTCCAGACAATCATTGGAGAGTTACCAGCAGATTGGCCTCAAATAGAAGGTACATATCTAATCCCAACTTTAACGTTTCCATCAGCAGTAGAAGTACCGAGAATACAAGAACCACCTGTTGTACCGGAACCAGAGATCCCTGCAATCGGTGAATCTGCCAGTCCACTAGAGAGACTACGCCAATACTACGGTATTACAACAACACGTAGATCTGATAGACTGAGAGAGAGAGCATACACTGCATTAGGTACAGACATTAGTAACACACCAGTGCTACGCAGGTCAACCCGTAGTAACTTTGGTCAGCCACCACTTAGATACAGAGAGTAGGTGATAAAATGTGGGAAAATGTGAAAATGTTTAAAATGTAAATATGTTCAGAATGAAAATATGTTATTAATGGTAGTGTATAGAAGGGTGGAGGAACTGGACTAGCCCCCATGCACATGAAGTTAGGAAAAGAAAGTGCCTGGGGGTGGTATAAGTGAAGCCAGGCCTCCTAAGCAGATACACCCGTATTGTATATAGTTATGCTTTTTATTTTAATTCTAAGAAACTAAATTTGTTGGACTCTTGAACTTTCCCTTTTTCTTATTTTTAAAATGGACCATAGCCACAGGACTGGTAGTGGCAAATCCCTGTTTCAACATCCCCTAAACAGCCTGCAGCGGATGGACTAGCGCTGTATGGACTGGTAACCTGTTTTTCTTATTTTTCCTTGGTTTTTGTAAATTTTTCATTTTTAAGACTCTGTTCAATAATCAAGTGTAAATAGTTATAACCTGTTATGTTTATGAAAAATGTTTCAGTCCCGGAGGACTGAGTTTAACTAGGGGGGAATGTGGCACCCCTGCGGGGGATTGCCACAGGTTACACTGGTACAAGGAAGGATTGACACCTTGGTTTGTTCAGCACACAACACCTTCCACTCCAGACCTGAAGGGGGAGCTCTACTGGCTGCATTAAGTCAGTTCCCCTGGGAGATCCAGGCTGAGAGGAGGAGACAGTTGGTCCTAGGAGACAGTTGCTAGAGAGGAGTTCGTGTGAGGAGAGGAAGGAGAAGGAGGCTGAGCTGCTGGTCTCTGAAAAGAGAAATACCAGGACCAGAAGGGACAATTGTCGGCTGTTCACACCCCAGGGAAGGGGCCGGAGGCAAGGAGAAGAGGTAGGGAATAAGAAGAGGGACCAAAATATATTCCCCTTAGGAACAAACGGACACTGGAGTCCGATGCTGTGGGCTTACAGAGCCACAGTAAAAACCCAGCAGTTTCAGGTGGAGTTTAGCCCTGAAGGAAGATAGAGGAAATATTAGAAACTAACCAAACAGAGGACCAGGGGCCACAGGATAAACCGGGTTCCCGCAGAAGGGCCTGATTGTTAGTTTTAGACATCAGAGGATTGGAGAGTCCAAATTCAGGAGAGACTCATCCCTCAAGGCAGAGAATAGAAATAAAGGAGGCCTCATATCCTTCCAAGGAGTTGATCCTAAATTGTACCAGGGACCCGGTTAATACTCAAGACTGTACCTGTTATGTTACCTCAGTAAAAAGGTACCGGAACAACTAACCCTGTGTGTATGTGTGACTGTTTATCAGCTATAATCCACCATCATCCTCCTTCGCTGCCCTCCCTCACCATCTTCCCTTATTGCTGCCCTGAGGTAAAGCTCCACCTGTGGGGAGCTATACCACACTTTGCTGCCCCCTTCATCACCTCAGAGGCCGGCTGGCAGCGCTGGTACCACCTTACCAGACCCTACAGGTGGCGTCACGTTCCCCTGTAAATAATCCCTTCATCCCCCTTCAAATGATCCCCAGGGCACGGCACCGGGATACCGTCCACCTGTGACTCCCTACTCAGCAGACCCGGTGACCGAGTACCCCCCACAGCTCTGGCCTCATCACACGCTCTGACTCTGGCACCATTTTATTGAAGGATCCAACTACAACATGAACATAGTACTGCACATGCACCAGTCATCCCGGCTTCTCACAGCACAACATTTTAAACAAAGGGGAGGAAAGCAGCCAGGGGAGGTATAGGTAAGCTTGCATCCTTCTGTCCGAATCCAGGTTGGCCAATGTGGGTGCAGTGCCATGTTCACATTGTTGTTGAATTTGTCAATAAATCACTGCTGGTACCAGCTCGTGCACATAACATGAACTCGTACACACACCAGCCATAAGGATAATGGCGGTCGCACCCCGGCCATAAGCATAATGGCATTGGCCATGGTGCAAAATTTAAAAAAAGAGTAGGAAAAGAGTCAGGGGAGGTATAGATAAAGAAGACCTGACTCTCAAAGTCCTGCACCAACAAGGCAACTAAAAGAAAGACCACAGAGTTTACACCAAAAAATGGGGTTTACAGAGACGTTTTTGCACAATGAATACATTTCGATTTCAGGTAATGCTGCAATAAAATTAAAAATGTGGCAATAAAAATGCTCAACACCTGGATGTAGAACGGGCTCAATAGCTAGTAAGGGTGTAAGATAGCTTGTTGGTAGGATAGCATGCCCGGCAACCGACTGCAGAGCAAGCGACCTTTGGAATTATCCAGGGGAGGAGCTAGTGCTTAGAGAGTGGGGCTACTGTTATCCAGGCTGCGGACAGATGCCATTCACCATTATACTATAGATACTATGTAACAGTGAAATAAAAGGTGACATCCAGACATGTAGGGTAAAGCCAAAAGTAATAAAAGTAATCTGTAAATACCGGTAGATAATAATGATAGAATATATAAATAATATTGTTCAGATGTTGTAGGATCATGACTATAGTTTATCTTTAGATACTTTATTACTGTCTGGAATATCTGAGATTCTTATAGACATAAAATATATTATAGTGAAAAATGACATTGGATATTTGAAAAGGCAATACATGGCTGATATAGCTATTCAAACCTTTTTGTAGCATCAGTACTATTGGTCCCAATTTTTAAAATAAGTGTATTGTTGATTCAGTCTGTAGCAGCTCCTACAGAAGGATACAGTGATCTATAGTTGCATCCAATGTATAGTCCATAGTGCTTTACATATGTCAGCTATACTGTCCCCATTGGGCCTCAAATCTAAACCAACTCAGGCCTCAAGGGCCGCCAGCAGTGCAGGTTTTCAGGATTTCCTTAGTATTGCATAGGTGTTAATGTGATCATCTGCACTGGTGATGATTCCAACTTCTGTGCAATATCAAGGAAATCCTGAAATCCTGCACTGCTGGCGGCCCTTGAGGCCTGGAGTTGGGGACCCCTGATCTAAACACCCTATTAGTATGTCTTTGGAGTGTGGGAGGAAACCCATGAAAACACAGGGAGAACATAAAAACTCCTTGCCGATGTTGTCCTTGGTTGGATTCAGACCCAGGACCACAGCACTGCAAAGCAACAATGCTAACCACTGAGCCACCGTGGCATTTGGTATGTGCTTATGTTGCAGATTTGGTTGCAGAATGTTTGCATTAATCTACATCTTCTAGCAGGAAAAATTCTGTTGCAAAAATGTGCGTTCTTGACATAATTTTGTGTTTGTTGGTGTTGTTTTCAGTGGCGTTTTTTGCCTTGCATTTTTTTGGTGCAGTCTTTGTGAAAAACGTAGGGAAAAATGCAGAAACAATTGAGATGTTGCTACTTTTTTTCTGCACCAAAATCTGCAAGGAAAGAAACCTGAACGTTGGCACCACACTTTAGGGTTCTCATTGACTTTACTGTCATGCGCTTTCACAAATCTGCAAGGAAAAACATATAAAAAAAATGCACAAAAACCACTCTGAGCACACAGCCTAATAGTAAGGTAATATGCTTGGTAGTACAATTATTTATCCAACAGGGAAAGGGAGCAAAATTCATACACATGTGGAAGACTGTATTTCTTCAAATTGGATTAAGAGGCGATACCGGTGGTGATTTTTAGTGTCCATATGACAAGTCTGGTCTATTAGGCTGTTTGCTTGGTTACAGTGTAAATGCCTTTAACTACCTGCTACAAGAAAAGGTGTAAATGAGTCTCATCCTCTAGTACTTCATCAATGCAGTATTATGACGTGCCCCTGGGTGCAGTAAATAGATTCTGCATGCATTATCCCAAGTGAAGGCTTGTAAAATAACATTCATGAAGGAAACACTTTGTAAGTGTGGTAATGCTGCCTCACTGTACTCTTATTGTAAGCCTGCTATGTGCCGCATGGACTGCCTGGACTAAAAAAAGAAAACAAATCTAAGTAAATAAAAACAGGGTCATGCTAAGTAAAGCTCCGCAATATAGTAGATGCACTGAATTCTGTACAGAATCCCCAGGCTGATCAGTCTACAGCTTTGACACTATACGCTGACATTTAACACAACACTATTGCAGTGTACATGGGGTGATCGTGATGCAGGAACATCATGGATGAAAAACACTGGCATTAAATAATCATGATTTTTGTTTCTATGAATGGTGCCCTTCATCAGTCTGCAGAAAGCAGCAGCTTGTATTTAGCAGTCTGATGCTGTCTATGTGCCAGATAAGCATTCAGATGCACATATAGTCTAACGACAGCCTGGACTCGAGCATTGTCAGAGGCATAGCTTACATTTCTGTCTGTGGGAACTGACAACAGAAAAATGTAGAAAAGTATTTATTTTCTTCCCTTTCAGTGTTCGGTGAAATCAGATTTTAATCTCTGAATTTTCTTTTGTAGAAGAGTTGAGATAGTAACAGTTTTTTAAGTATCACAGATACCTAACATTTTATCTTCTACAAAAAAAGAAGTGTGAAATGTGAAATATAAACCATCTTCTATGACCTTCTGTCAACTGTTTACCCATTTTACAGCATATAGGCATGTAGCCATATTTGGAATAGAGTCACACTTCTTCATCACCACAGCCCTAGTTTTGGACATGAAAAGCTTTTGATTTGTAGCAGTATTCCCTGTGTCACTCCTGCCTCTTTCCATCCATAAAAGTAGGATAGTTTTTGCCCTGTCAGGAAAAAAAATTGAGCTGTGATTTTTTTGAAGCTGTAGAAATATATGCAAGTTATTTTGACTGTAATGGCCACTTTACACGTCCCAACGTCGGTCCGATATTGGATACAACGCCGCGGGAGCGCGCATTTTCTGGTCAGAATTCCAAGATCGCATAGGAGATGTTACACATCGCAATATCGGCAGGCAACACAACTGCGATGTCTACGCCCCCCTTGTACGGCCGACCCAGGAACGACCACTTAACATGGGAGAGAATAGGGAACGTTGTACTTCTCATCGTTGTCGGGCTTTTACACATCCCGATCCGGCCACAACGTCCATCCAATATCGGGCGATTGGAGAGCACGCTCATTTGATCCTCGATATCATTTTGGCATAGTTCGTGCATCGTATTGGACATTTATACCATACAACGCACGAACGATATCGGGGCCAATGCACGAACCAAGTGACTTTTGGTCGGAGTTGGACGCCGATATCGGGACGTGTAAAGTGGCCACTGGACTAAGAACAGACAGAGCGCTTATGCTGTTTTTTATTGATCTGTTTTCGGTGCAGTTTTTGCACAAAAAACTAATCCCATTAAGGTACCTTTACACGCGGCAACTTTTCTAGGAATTTCACTGGCAACTTACTGGTTGCAGTGAAATCATAGAGACATTATTCCATTTGTACACAGCAGCAAGATAGAACAATGTGTCCATGATTTCACTGCAACCAGGAAGTTGCCAGTGAAATTCCTAGAAAAGTTGCCGCGTGTAAAGGTACCCTTATTGCAAAAACATCACAAATGCATAATTTGTTTGTGCTGCTTTTTTGCTCGATTTTCAGGGGACACAGACTGACAGACAGACACACAGACCGAGACACACACATACTTTCTTACCCTCTCCGTAATCCCACCGTTAGTCCCGGTGATGTCTTCTTTTCGAGTAGCGGCAGGACCTGTGAGATAGCCTGTACTGTGCTTTAGGACCTAGCACCATGTGACTGAGTCACATGTGTAGGTCCTAAAGTACTGTAGAAACTACTCACAGGTCCCTGCCACTGCCCGGATCACATCACTGAAAGTCACCGTGGGATCGTGGGGAGGGAAAGTAATTGGATGCTAGTGGTGCAGAAAGCACACCAGAAAAACACCTCACACCTTTTGCAGCACTAACGCACCAGTCAAAAAATGCAGCGTCTGAACAGCAAATTGACAATTACATTCACTTTGCTGGCAGACGTTTTGACTAATCCGTTTTTGGTGCCGTTTAAAAAAAAACAAAAAAAAAAAAACACAGTACTAAAAATGGATCAAAAATGTCTATTGTGAACATAGAAATCATTTTACAGTTCAAAGTGAATGTAGTTGATGTCTTCATATCATAATTATAGGCTGTAGAAATATATCACATATTCATAAAGATTATTATAGTTTCCAGATGTTCTGTAAAAAATATTGTCTGTCCGTGATTTTTTGATAAACAGTCCAGAAAAAAATAAAAAGTCAAGTTGGCAACCTTGCTTCCAATCATACACACAGACCATTCCCTGAGAAGAGGTGGACTATCTTGGCTCTGGGCTCCAAAGTAGCTACTATGCCGTTATCCCTGGTAACTTTTCACATTTTTGTAATAAATCACTCTAAAGCACACGGCAAGCTGAACATAGAACTTGTCAATTAAATAGGTAATCAAATTAAAGTAAATTTGTGGCCACTCTGTAGCTAAATATTTACAATGCATTGTGTGTCCTGACATTAACACAGTGATTTGAAAACGTATTCATTCCTCATAACTTTTTCACATTGTTTCACTTTGCATCCACTAACTTAGGCCCCCTTCATATCATGTTTTTTGTTGTCCGTGTTTATAAATTTGAAAACGGATAGCCATGGATCCGATTTGGCCTCCATGTATCCCTATGGGCACGGATGTGCACGGATTGGTCCTTAATGGCCATCCCTGTGTGCCAGTTTTATCAGGGATCCGATTGTGTCCGCTGTTTTCCGGTACCCAAAATCAAAGACTGCTCCGATTTTGGGCTGCCTTCAAAAAATCGGACAGAATCGAATCCGACACTTTCCGATTCAAATAACATGCGGGTCTATGGAGCTCGGATCCGGGAAACAACAGGATTGTTTCCCGGATCCGGTTTTAGTGTACTGAGCATGCCCAGACACCACTTGTCTATGCTTTACAGGCTCAGCTCCCCCAGCTCTTTCTGTTTCCAGATCCCTCAAAATCCCGGATCCGGACACAGAAATGGCATCCGGAGTTACAAATCGGGTCCTGTCCGCTCCTATCCATGTGGTCCTGCAAAAAACAGGATTCCCACGGCAGCAAGTGGGAGGTTCGGATTAATACAGGTGTTAGTCGAAGGTCATTTGTAGAACGTAGAGACATGGTAGTGTGATAGACAGAGATGAGGGAGGAGATTTCGGAAGGTGCTGCACTGTGAAGAGCTTTTTGGGTGAGAGCAAGCAATTTGAATTGGACTCTGTAGTGTATACGCAGCCAATGCAGTGACTGGCACAAAGCGGAGGTGCCTGAGTAATGATTAGCCAGATAGGTGATTCTGGCTGCTGCATTAAGGACTGGAGAGGGGAAAGTCTAGTGAGGCAAAGGGCAATTAATAGAGAATTGCAGTAATCAAGGCGGGAATGGATCAGGGCCACAGTGAGGGTTTTTGTTGTTTCCATGGTGAGAAAGGGGCGGACTCTAGACATGTTCTTCAGGTGCACGTGACAAAAGCGGGCGCGAGATTGCATGTAGGAGGTGAAGGAGAGATCGGTGTCAAACATAACACCCAGATAGTGGGCCTCCTGCCTAGGCGTTATCGTGGTGCCACACACCGAGAGGGAGATGTCAGATTTAGGCAGGTTAGTGGAAGGCGGAAGCAGAAGAAATTCAGTTTTGGAAAGGTTGAGTTTCGGATAGAGAGTGGACATGATATTAGAAACTGCAGTTAGACAGTCATTGGCAATCTTTAGTATCACGGGGGTAAGCTCAGGGGCTAAAGTGTATAATTGTGTGTCATCAGCATAAATATGGTACTGAAGCCAAATCTGCTGATGGTCCATCCAGTAGAGGCCGTGTAGAGAGAGAGAAGAGAAGAGGGCCAAGGACTGAACCCTGAGGGACCCCAATAGTGAGAGGAAGAGGAGAGAAAGTGTAGCCAGCAAATGATACACTGAAAGAGCGGTCAGAAAGATAGGATGAGAACTAGGAGAGAGCAGTGTCCTTTATGCTGATGGAGTTCAGCATAGAGAGTAGGAGATGGTGGTTGAATGTGTCAAAAGCTGCAGAGAGGTCAAGAAGAATAAGCAGAGAGTGGTCACAATTATGTTTTGCCATCAGAAGGTCATTGGTCACTTTGATGAGGACAGTTTCTGTAGAGCAGGGGTCTCAAACTCGGTTGGGTTGGTGGGCCGCACGTAGAAAAAAATTGATATCGGGGGGCCGCATTGCTTGTAGGACTAAAGGTACCGTTACACGTCGCAACACTGCATGCAATTTCACAGGCAATTTGCTGGTTGCAGTGAAATCATGGACACATTGTTCCATTTGTACACAGCAAGAAAATAGAACAATGTGTCCATGATTTCACTGCAACCAGTAAATTGCCAGTGACATTGCATGCAATGTTGCGACGTGTAACGGTACCCTAAGTGACATTTTAGCAATACCAGAATTTTTTGCTCAATCTAGTAAAGTACAAATTATGATCTACTTTTGGTAATGTCCCCACCCTGGTCTCCATCTTGTAGTAATGTCCCCATACTGGTCCCCATTGTATATTAATGTCCCCCAAACTGGTCCTCATCATGTAGTAATGTCCCCATCCTGATCACGTTCTTGTAGTAATGTCCCCATCCAGGTCCTCTTGTAGTAATGTCCCCACCCTGGTCTCCATCTTGTAGTAATGTCCCCATCCTGGTCCCCATCCTATATTAATGTCCCCCATCCTGGTCCTCCTCTTGTAGTAATGTCCCAATCTTTTAGTAATGTTCCCTCCCTTGTCATCTTGTAGTAATGTCCTGGTCTCTGTTCTTTTTGTTCTCTCGCTCACACACACACTCACATAGGGCTTGTCCACACACCTGCGCTCTCAGTATTTAGCGCTTCTGCGCTAAATACTTAGGCTTTGACAGAGAAGCAGAGGTGCGTGTACGCGGCCGCTTTCAGCAGACGCTGTCCCTGGTTACCCGATGTGTATCGTGGTAACCAGTTCATACAGCAGCCTGCATAGTGTGCGCTTATCCAGAGCGCACAGGGAAACGCTGCAAGCAGCGTTTCCCTGTGCGCTCGGGATAAGCTGACAGTGGGCAGCCTACTGTATGAACTGGTTACCACGATACACATCGGGTAACCAGGGACAGCGTCTGCTGAAAGCGGCCGCATACACGCACCTCTGCTTCTCTGTCAAAGCCTAAGTATTTAGCACAGAAGCGCTAAATACTGAGAGCGCAGGTGTGTGGGCAAGACCATATATACACACCCGCACATTCACACACACTCACACACATACACACACACATACATCCTCAGACATATTCACACAAACACATACACACTCACACATTGACACACTTACATAGGGCCATATTTGGAGTTCCTGCCGCCCTAGACACTTTCAGCGGTCACGTTCCCCTCCTCCCCCCAGGCTGCTATCTTTGGCTGTAACAGCGCCTTACCTGACTCCACTCTTCTCATTCCGGCAGCTTCTTCCTCTGTGGCTCCCAGTCTTCCGCTTGCTGGCAGCAGCCGGCACCAGCTAGCACCCGGCACCAGCCAACACGTGGCACCAGCCTGCACCCGGCAGCCGGCACCAGCCAGCACGTGGCACCAGCCTGCACCCGGCACCAGCCGCCAGCGATGTGCCGCTCAGGCGGCGCAGGAATACACTCACACATATACATACACTCACACACATATACACACTCACATACAAATATACACGCACACACATATACACACTCACACATATTCACACACATACACTCACACATACACACTCACTCACATATACACACAAATACACACACTCACTCACATATACACACAAATACTCACACATATATACACACAAATACACTCACACATATACACATACACACTCACTCACATATACACACAAATGCACACACACTCACTCACATATACACACAAATACTCACACATATACACACAAATACACTCACACATATATACATACACACTCTCTCACATATACACACAAATACACACACACTCACTCACATATACACACAAATACTCACACATATACACACAAATACACTCACACATATACACATACACACTCACATATACACACAAATACACTCACTATTATACACATACACACTCACATATACACACAAATACACTCACTATTATACACATACACACTATTATACACACAAATACACTCACTATTATACACATACACACTATTATGCACATACACACTATTATACACACAAATACACTCACTATTATACACATACACACTCACATATACACACAAATACACTCACTATTATACACATACACACTATTATACACACAAATACACTCACTATTATACACATACACACTATTATGCACATACACACTATTATACACACAAATACACTCACTATTATACACATACACACTATTATACACATACACACTATTATACACACAAATACACTCACTATTATACACATACACACTATTATACACACAAATACACTCACTATTATACACATACACACTATTATACACATACACACTATTATGCACACAAATACACTCACTATTATACACATACACACTATTATACACATACACACTATTATACACATACACACTATTATACACACAAATACACTCACTATTATACACATACACACTATTATACACACAAATACACTCACTATTATACACATACACACTATTATACACATACACACTCACTCACATATACACTCACACATACTCACACTCTCTCTCTAACACTCACTCATACACACCTGATACTCCGGGCCATTATACATGCAGCCGCCGCGGTACCGCTTTACTGTGACTACTGTGACAGGTACCGCCGGCTCAGCTCGAACAAGCGCCTTCGCGCATTCACGGAAGCAGGTGGCCGGCGGACCAATCAGAAGCCTCCTGTGACGTCACAGGCGGCTTCTGATTGGTCCACCGGCCGCCTGCTTTCATGAATGTACAGGCGCGAAGGCGCTTGTGTGAGCTGAGCCGGCGGTACCTGTCACAGTAGTCACAGTAAAGCGGTACCGCGGCGGCTGCATGTATAATGGCCCGGGGCATGCATTTTTCTTTCATGGTGCCCCGGGCCGCACTGGGCCACGAGTTTGAGACCCCTGCTGTAGAGTGTACGGGGTGGAAACCAGACTGTAATGGATCTAGAAGAGAGTGAGTGGAGAGGTAACAGGTGAGGCGGGTGTAGACCAGGTGATCCAAGAGTTTAGACATGATGGGGAGGTTGGAAACTGGTCTGTAGCTATTTGTGCAGGATAAGTCAAGAGGAGATTTCTTTAAAAAATGGAGTAGAGTGTTTAAAGGAGGAGGGGAAGATGCCAGAAGGGAGGGAAATATTAAAGATTTTGGTTAGGTGAGTGATGACGACCGGAGAGAGAGACTGGAGTAGGTGTGAGGGAATGGGGTCAGTGGTGCATGTAGTAGGACGAGAGAAAGAGAGGAGCCTGGAGACTTCTTCTTCTGTGACTGGGTCAAATTTGGAGAGTGAGCCAGAGGGGATGTGGGGAAGAATGGGAGTAACATCGCTTGGAGGCCGGGAGCAGATTTACTGGCAGATGTTATCTACTTTTTCTATAAAGTAAGAAGCGAGATCATCAGCACAGAGGCCAGTGATAGCGGCCTGCGCTTTAGGACTGAGGAGAGCGTGAAAGGTGTCAAAGGGAGATAGGGAGGTAGGGCTGTTTATGGGGATGCTGAAGTCACCCAGAATAAGGGTTGGTAATCTTGAGGACATGAAGTGCGTTAGTCACGCGGAGAAATGGTCGAGGAAGTGCTACTCTGAGAGGGAGGAGATGGAAGAGCCTGATGGTGTGGACATCAAAAGAAGGGAATGAGAGTGATGGGGCTGGGGGATGACCTGGAAAGTAAATTGTGGGGACAGGAGTAAGCCAACTCCACCACCATGTCTATACCCACGTCTCGGTGAATGGGAGAAATGTAAGTCGCCATATGAAATAGCAGCAAGGGAAGCAGTGTCTGAATCCTGGATCCAGGTTTCAGTGAGGGCCAGCAGATTAAGAGAGCTAGTGAGAAAGTAGTTGTGAATGAAGGGAAGCTTGTTGTATACTGACTGTGGATTCCAGAGCACACAATTAAAAGAGGGAGATGAAGATGTGCAAGTAATAAGGTTTATAGCGTTTCTACGTGAGGTGGGGGAGGGGTTGAAATTGGCAGTCAGTGGACCATGATTTTTAGAGATATCACCTGACAGGAGCAGCAGCAAAAAGAGAAAGCGCAAATAGTTTTTGGATTTGTGACATGGATTATGATGTAA
This sequence comes from Allobates femoralis, assembly GCA_033576535.1. Taxonomy (NCBI): domain Eukaryota; kingdom Metazoa; phylum Chordata; class Amphibia; order Anura; family Aromobatidae; genus Allobates; species Allobates femoralis. The sequence continues at coordinate 171,563,499 of JARQOC010000004.1, forward strand.
TACTCTGGAATACGATGGACTGAGATTATTCAGGAAACTGAAGATAGCATGGGAGCTGTACATAGGGGAGGGAAGGAGAGAGGGGCTGATGTGAATGACTGGTGATGGAGTGGGGTTGGTGTAATGAAAGTGGGTGGCAAAATCATATAGGAAAACAAACAATTAAATAAAAGACATAGTTAGCAATGATTGAAAGTGAAAAGAATTGTACACATTGTTTTCAGTGGCTTTCTATCCCATTACCTTACGGTCAAAATCCAGTAAATTCTGGTCAATTTCTGGTCTATTTCATTTCTTGACACTTAATAGACATTTATTTGAGACACAAAAGCAGACACATCTGAAGCAGACGTGGGAACTGGTATCCATTACCAATCATGGCTGAGCCAAATGGTGATTCACAAGCAGATTAAACAAAGGGTCATAAACAGGGGTATGTGGGAGGGCAGTGGAAAGGACACTTACATTCATAATAGAATGGGATATTTTGCAGCATGAAAAATACATCAGTTCAACTGGAGAGCTGGGTGCCTGAGAATAGAATCACACATACCACAGATATTTTGCAGCATGAAAAATACATCAGTTCAGCAGGAGAGCTGGGTGCATCAGAATAGAATCACACATACCTGCATGGAGACACAAAATCTACATGATTATTAGGTGATGATCAGAGAGCGGTGCAGATAGATGAAGATGATAGAGCACAATTGCTTCATATTATTTCTGGTCTATTTCATTTATTTATTCTCAATATAACTAGAGTCGTTCTATGAAGGTCAAAGAGGTTTGTTTGAGAACATTCAATCCATCATCCAAAAATGGTATGCAAGCAAGCAGGGAGAGCACTAATTAGTGAAGCAACAAAGAGGCCCATGGCCACTCTAGAAGAGCGCAGAGATCCAGAGTCCAGGTGTGAAGATTGTTCCACAGGATGACTACAAGTTACATATTCTATGAATCTGGCTTTTACGTAAGAGTGGCAGGATGGAAGCCATTTTTAAAAGTGCACTATAAAAAGTCCCATTTGCAGTTTGAAAAAAGCCATGAAGGCAAAGGTGCCTCTGATCAGATGACACCAAAGTAGAACTTTTTGGGCTAAATGCAAAATGCCTTGTTTGGCAAAAACTAACACTGCACTTCATCATGAAAACATTATTCCCCACCATCAAACATGTTGGAGGCATCTTCATGCTATGGGGAGGCTTTTTCTCTGAAGAGATAGGGAAGATGTCCAGAGTTGATGGGTAGATGGATGGAGCTAAATACAGGGCAATCCTGGAGGAAAATCTGTGAGATGCTACAAAAGACATGAGACATGACACCTTACAGCAGGATAACAACTGTAATCCTACTGCCAAATACAATGAAATGGTTTAGATCAAAACATATTCATGTGTGTGAACGGCCCAGTTGAAGTCTAGACCCAAATTCCATTGAAAGTCTGTAGCAAGACTTAAAAATTGTCATTCAGAGATGCTCTCCATCCAATCTCAGTAATTGCAGCAAAAGGTGATTTTACAAAGTAGTGACACAGGGGGGCTAAATACAAATGCACGTGAGAATTTTCATATTTATATTTATTTTTAATATATTTAGAAAACTGTGTATTACCGTATTTCCTTGACACTTCACAACTATTTGATGCTTAGTGTTGATACGTCACATACAATCCCAATAAAATAACTTTTTGCTTGTGGGTGTAACATGAAGAAATAAGGAATACTTTTGCAAGACACTGTAAGTAGCTATGTGATTGGAGCAGATGGACAAGCCTTTTCTCTCCATGCACATCTCTGCGCCATGGATGTCTATAACCTCAATTCATTGGTTGTCTTGTCTTAGATGTCTTTGATGAATACCAGCCACTACATACTAGGAACACTCCATTAGACCTACTGTTTAACACATGCTTTCATCCAATTGATTAGTTACTACAATTTAGCATCGACCTTAGGAACTGATGTTGACTTGCCTAATACATCCAACTACTTCATAGGATGTAATTAGATAATTAATGTTCACTTTGTATCTGTGTATATCCACATGATGTCTTGTGCACCTGGATGTTGTCTTGGTAATGTGCCAATCCTATGTATAATGTCACTGCCACTTTTGTCTATATTTGGGTTAGCACAAATCTAAGAAACACCCAAACAACAGCCTATGTGAACATCGAATATTTAATATATTCTAAAATATACCTCTTAAGATAAGAATATCTAATGTGTTCAAGAATAATTTTACAAACAAAAGATCACATAAAATGTTTTTGCATGAATAATATGTCTCCCTAATACAACATTATATGTGACTCCGGTGTTCCCTGAGCCTGTATAGTATATACACAGATACATGGTGTCTTAAGCTGATGCATGAGCTAATTATATTGATGCATCCTTTGGTCATGAAACTGTCCATCGAATTCTTTGTCAGTGGAAACCTCAATGCCACTCGATATCTGAAATTGCTACATGATTCAGATATCCAGTGGCATTGAGGTTTCCATTGATGAAGAATGGCCCCACTATCTTTGTACCCCATATCTTGGAGTCTTGGAGGGATATATCCACTGAGGGTTAGGGTCAGACCAATAGCGGTGGTTTTGTTTGTTAACTTCACCATTCACAAAAACATTTGCCTCATCACTCATCTGAAGACAATTGTCTATGCTGTGAAGATACAAGATGTGCAGCATCTGAAACAATGGATACTGGAAGCCTGTGCTAGCATTTCTTCTGCGGTGTTGCCATCAGTGTGTCAAGAGTGGGAGAAGAGGGTGCATTGACAATCCAACACAATGGGCAACACTTTGAACACATTTTATAAGTGGTCCTAAACTTGTAAATAACTCATGAAAGAATAAAGTTACCTTAAAACCAAGCACACCATTGTGTTTCTAATGAAATTCTCAATAGGTTTGATGTGTCACATGACCCTCTTCCCATTGAGAAAAATAAAGTTGGATCCAAAATGGCCAACTTCAAAATGGCCACCATGGTCACCACCCATCTGGAAAAGTTTTCCCCCTCCATATACTAATGTGCCACAGACAGGAAGTTGATATCACCAATCATTCCCATTTTATTTAGGTGCATCCATATAAATGGCCCACCCTGTAGAATAGGAAAAATAAAATATGAACAATCCAGATAAACATATACAATCAAATAGATACAATCAGTGTAGTATCAAAGTACGTAATCCACTCAACAGTGGCGAAAATGGGGTAACAGAACCCTAGATAATAAAGAAATGCAGTACAATAGAGGAAATGAACATAGCCAGTAAGCAATTTGACTGCTGATCAGATTAGTGATATCAATTCAATTATAGTAGAGGGATTCAATCCCAATAATATAAAATAAAGATCCATTTGCGATCAGTATAAGAGGTTAAATGTCAGATTGAAATTGTAACCGAGGCATATATAAAGTTGATATAATATAAATGAATTATCAGTAGGTGTATGGAGGATTGGTATCCAAAATCTACTCAAAACCAAAAAGGACACATTGGTAATGGACATTTGAACATCTATTGCAAGGCAAGGTATATAGGGTATATGTACAAGCATACCGGACACATGTATTGATTGTGCCCAGGTAATGATAAAAAATGGAAAGTTATATATATAAAAATAGATTATATATGTATACACACATGTATATAACAGGAGAGAGACAAAATTATTATTATTATTATTATTTATTTATGAGGATGAGGGAGACAAGAACAAGTACACTAAATCTAGGCGATCAGGACGTACAGGTACAGAGGGGCAGGACCCTGTCCACGAGGCTCACAGTCTATGAGGGTGGGTTGGATACAGTAGGATGGGTAGAATGGTAAACTAATGATGTCTTAGAAGCTAATAATTAATCATACCTGTGTCCAGCATACAAAATGAAGTAAGGATGGTAAGCGCTACCAGCGCCAAGACATATGGTGGAGTATGGTGGCCAGAATAAATAGAGGCACGCCCAGATTTTTCTAGTGGTTTGGTTCATAGGGCCAGAAATGCTTTATTTGTCACATGACATGTGATTGTGCCATGGGGAGATTAGCGCAATGCTTCATCTAAGAAATAGGATGGCGGATCGCTTAGGAAATGGCAAACGGTTCTGTCACCATAGAGTGTATAAGGAGATCTGCCATATCATGCTACCAAAGCCTCAGAGGGTGGATCTAGTTTCCAGAGCAATCTTTTCAAAGTTGGATTGTTCATATTTTATTCTTGATATTCTATATTATAGCACTTATGTTATTTTCCTTCTTTTGTAGTGACCACATGATAATAACTCAGGTCGAAACGCCTTTTGGATTTGTCGCTTTATGTCCCGTTATATCCCACATTCTTCGTGCTGTATTTCACAATAAAAGAATTTAGCAACTGACTTGGAACAAAGAGTGCAGTGAATACTTTGCACTGTATATATTTAGCAGGATGTTGTTATGGACAATGCAATGTTATGTATCAGTATATTCTGTGATCGGTTTACGTAATATCAGGTTTCAAGGCAAAATACAAATCTTGTGTGGCTCATAGATGAATACAGAATAATAGTTACTGAGCCGCACAAACAAAAAAGTGCTAAAATTCAAGATGAGCCATATGCTAAGAGCCAGACTCCCTGATAAATATGGCTGCCAATAATTTTTGTACATTACAAATAAGTGTAGCTGTCCCGACTATACATGAATGTTCCAAAGCTATCAGTTGTCTAAAGAATGGATGGACATAATGGGGCTCTGTAATTGTCTATCTCTGTCAGCTCAATTTAAAATGAATGGAGCACCTGTGCACATGTGTGACCAATGCTTCAATACGGAGACACAGATCTCCATTAGTGTGAATGGTGGTTTGAAAAACACTTGCAATCATACATTTATCATCCATCCATAGGATAGGTGATATATAGTCCTACCCTTAACGTTATTTGTGGTCTGCATTTGTTCTTTATGCATATTGTTAGAAAAAGGATGGCACTCACCAGAAACGTCTTCAAATATGCATCAAAATTTATTACATTTTCCGGAATAAGGGGTTACAAGCGGTGCAGGGAGGGAGGGAATGCAGGGTGCACTACGGGCGCTCCGTTTTCACGTGTTAACGCTTCAACAGGTCCAGGTTAAAAGCGGTGCAGGGAAGGAGGGAGTGCAGGGTGGACTATGGGCACTCTGTTTCACATGTTAACGCTTCAACGGGTCCAGTAGGACCCACTGAATTGTTAACACGTGAAACAAAGCCCCCGTAGTCCACCCTGCACTCCCTCCTTATTTGGAAAATGGAATAAAGTTTGATGCACATTTGAAGACGTTTCTGGTGAGTGCCATCCTTTTTCTAACAATATGCATTTATCTTAACCGGCTTTTGGATCGTGCAACGCCAGACTACAAATCCATAACTGGTAACCTGACTTTATAGTAAAACCCACAACATTGCTAGTGCCCGGAATCCTCTAACACGTTTAGCATTCGTTTTTTATAATTAGTAGTCATAGTTTGGCTCACTCTTGGTCGGTAGAACAATTAAGATCTGATCATTGATGGCCACTTATCTGGTCTGTGCTTTGGCTGCAGCGGTGATGTCATGTGAATAGCCCGCATCACCACTGTAGCAAATTCCTTATCAGCGACTTGGCCAATGTAAATGATACCAGCCATTGAACTCAGTTATTGACTGCAGCATTGATGTTAGCCTTCAATGTGACGTCACTTTTAGAGCCAGAACACTGATACCAGAGCAGCAATGGGGAGCCAGCTCTACACACCCTGATTTTGTTATTTTACATTACAGGAAATCTATGTCACACTCGGAATAGGGGATGTCCAGCGCACAGCGCAACCCCCAAGTTACAATGAGGGATGTTGAAGGGTAGGAAGACCCTAACGGTAGGGAGAGGGGAGACAGGTCACTGCCTGATAGTAACCTGTGTCTGCACCCTGCACTGCCTACTGTCCCTAAGCAGGTCCTTCCTTTTTATGCAGTAATGTGCCTAGTCGATGAAGCCATGTGACTAAAAAAAAGGAAAGAAATCACAATAGGGTCTTATCTTTAAAACACTTGTGTTGAAGACAGGTTTAACTGCTCACTTGCATCGGTTGTGTGACACACGACCAGTATAAGCGTATGGTATGTTACGACTGCTGCAGGATCCACACTCCACATGTAACACAGTAGCAACCAGGTTGGTTTCCTGAGGAAGGAGCGAGGATATTGCTCTGAAACGCATCAAAATAATGCCACCATTACTTGATGGACATTGTTTGTCCTTTCATTGTATGGCAGTGTGGATCAAATAAACACTGCCCCCCTTGGATTAGTCCCTCAAGCTTTCTTCCCCCTCTCACCCGGGCTAGTGCGTAAACCAGAGAATGCAGTAGACTTCACCACTGTTTAAAAAAAAAAAAAAAACACAGGGAGGGTAAACAGACAGGGAACATAGACAATAAAGTATACACAACACAGACTTGATAGCAGCAGTCAAACACCCAGACTGCAGATGATAAGGCTCCAAGCAGCAGATCTTCAGCAGATCTCCAAGAGACCTCCTTACATCATGGTGGTCAGCATAGAAATAATCTATTACCTGCATCAAGTGATGGATGGATGGATCATGTGATTTCTTAAAGGAAGTGGGAGTGGTCACAAACTAACTGAACGCTAACATAAAATAACCAGGCCTTAACAGCAAGGAAAATGTCATTAACTATTGCTAGTCCATAAGAAATTAATCACATGTAGAATCCAGAGCTGACTCAAGTCGCTTAATGATGGGAGATACTCGTTACAATCTTGTGTTGTAGACTAAATTGCTTAAATACCTAGACTGCTCCTGGGTAGATGGAACGGTTTTAGTTTTTGTCCTGTTCACCCTGAATATCCTTTTTATTATGTGTTATCATTCAAGCATCTGTATTTTTCTGGAAAAGAATTTCTAAGATCCAGATGAAATATTAACTTATTAATACATCTGTAAGGGGGTCACTTTATTGTTTTGAAGTACTATACATAAAAAAAGAAGTTATGACAATAGCAGGAAGTGTCAAGAAATGCTGATTTGTGTATTGTTATCAGTTGGAAAAACTTAGTTTTGGATGCACTTAATCAAATGGACTGTTTTTGAAATAGAAATGTCACTATACGTATGTCAATATACTACTATATTTGGTATGTTATTAATGCTAAATATAGCTTGATATATAATAGATAATATACAACATAAGTCATTATAAGATTAACAGGTAATATATATACAGTTATTTAAAAAAGATATTTTAATTGTTGTATTCCTGGTATGTTCTTTTCAAAACATAAAATAATATTTGCACTTGGATACCAGAAAAAAACTAACTATGGATATTTGGCTATAGGTGGATATCCACAAAATAAACAATATCAACTGAAACAAATTGATCTACAAAGGGAGCAGGAGATAATACAAAGGTTGGTGGTTGAACATAGCCACCCTTCTTCTCCGGATCCTGGAATCCCTTGGCATCACCCACCTTGCCCTCTCCTGGATCTCCTCATACCTAGCGGACCGGACCTTCAGCGTCTCGCACTCCCACACCTCCTCCTCACCCTACCCCCTTTCTGTCGGAGTCCCCCAAGGTTCGGTCCTGGACCCCTACTTTTCTCCATTTACACTCTCGGCCTAGGGCAACTCATCGAGTCCCATGGCCTCCAGTACCACCTCTACGCTGACGACACCCCAAATCTACCTATCCGGCCCTGACATCACCTCCCTACTCTCCAAAATCCCACAATGCCTTTCCGCCATCTCATCCTTCTTCTCTGCTCGCTTCCTTAAACTCAACATGGACAAAACTGAATTCATAGTCTTCCCCCCAAGAAATTCCACCCCACCTCCCAACCTATCCATCTGCATCAAGGACTGCGCCCTCTCCCCAGTCCCCCAAGCCAAGTGCCTCGGGGTAATCTTGACTCCTCCCTATCCTTCAAGCCCCACATCGAGGCCCTCACCACATCCCTCCGGCTCCAGCTCAAGAACATCTCACGGATCCGCTCCTTCCTCACCCACGACACCGCTAAAACACTCATCCATGCTCTTATCATCTCCCGCCTTGACTACTGCAACCTCCTTCTCAATGGCCTCTCGGCTAACTCCCTCACACCTCTCCAGTCTATCCTCAACTCCGCTGCCCGACTAATCTACTTGTCCTCCCGCTACTCCCCTGTCTCCCCCTCTGCCAAGCCCTTCACTGGCTCCCCGTCTCCAAGAGGTCCCAATTAAAACACTAACCATGGCGTACAAAGCCATACACAACCTGGCCCCACCATACATCTCCGACCTGGTCTCCCGATACCTACCCTCACGCAATCTCCGCTCCTCCCAAGAACTCCTCCTCTGCTCCCCCCTCATCACCTCTTCGCACAACCGAGTCCAGGACTTCTCCCGGGCATCTGCCTTACTCTGGAACTCCCTGCCCAACATGTCAGACACTCTCCTACCCTGAGTAGCTTCAAATGTCACCTGAAGACTCACCTGTTCCGTCAAGCCTACAACCTGCCATGAGACCCAGGAGACCGCCCCATACCTGACATTCCCCCATCCTACTGTATCCTAACCCGCCCCTCATAGACTGTGAGCCCTCGTGGACAGGGTCCCTGCCCCTCCTGAACCTGTACGTTTTGATCGCCTAGATTTAGTGTACTTGTTCTTGTCTCCCTTATCCTCATGTAAAGCGCCATGGAACCTAATGGCGCTATATAAATAAATAATAATAATAATAATAAATATAAATTAATAAATGAGTTGTCCCATTCAGTGCAAAGAGTCATTTCCAGGGGTTAATGGATGACATAAAAATCTTACATACAATGGATGAATTTTCCGTATACTAACATGACCAAAGTTCGTGCTTGTGGAACGATTTGAGGTGCAGTGTAGATCCACTGGTTCTGAAGGATCTTTGTAGAAGCGAGGGTCCACTGATATATGTACCTCAATCACCAGAGAAAGGTTCACCTACATAAACAAGAGATAGTTGGGCTGGTAACTTGGCTGTCAAACAACAGGAACAAGGAGAAAGTTATGACACCACCTGTTTGGGAACTCTTTGTTTTTCTAATAAACCTCTGGTTCCACGGAGGTTCTACAGAACCAGTGGATCTACAGTACATAGGCCCTTGAATCATGTCACAAGCCCAAGATACTGTCAGTGGACATTGATCACATCAGTATACAGGACATTCATTTGTATATCAGATTTATTCGTCATACATTAATCCTAGATGAGGTCACTTTGTTCTGAATAGGACAACTTGTTGGTAAGTAATATATCTATGTCTATGCCTATTCACCAAACTTCGTACTATCTAGTGATGTGTCTATAGTTCCTTTGGTTTTTGTTGATGTTTCTTATTTTGTGGATATAAGTTGTTAGGCCTCCAGGGTTAGTTATTTGTAAGTGCAAAAGTTGATTTTATAGTTTTTTTACTTTAAGATAAATGAAGCGCAAGTGTCCGTTTAATCTGGCTCTCTGTGTTACTTTGGTGTGCAGGCACCAGTTTGTTTCCATCCATATTGTATATATCTTATTATCTAGTGGTACATCTATGTTAAAAACATTGTTCACCATTAGGTGACTTCTGTCACAAAAGATGAAGATTGCAATGTTGCATCAAAGATCAATGGGGTGGCATTGTAACCTTCCACCTAAATCTCCTTGCGGATTTGGTGCAGATTTATATCTGGAGCATGTTAATTCTTGCATCATTTTTGCTGCAGATTTTACAATTTTCCTGCGAAAAGATGCAGCAAATTCTACCCCATATCCTAAACATGTGCGCATACACATAAAGGGAATTTGTCAGCAGGTTTTTGCTACATAATATATTGACAGCAAGAGATAGGGTCTGATTTTAGTGTTATGTCATTTATTAAGCTGTGTGCAGTAGTTTACTGACAAGTAAGGTTTAAGCATTAGGACAGTATCATTGCTATGACTTTTTGCCTCATGGCAAGTCACCTGATCAAGCCCCTCCTCTGATAGGCAGCTCATGTTCAATAGACAATGTACATAGAAAGCTGTGGTGTAGGCAGGGTTAGCAATCTTTGCTCATGGTACGTGTAAGAGTTCTGATTGTGTCTTAACTGCTGTGAATTAGGGTTTTATTTTCTAGTTATGATGATCTCAGGTATCAAAAACCTGCTGAGAAATTACCTTTAAGGCCGGCTTCACATAGCGGGTCTGATCCGATCGGATCAGCACACAGAACTGGAGGGCTAATATGCCCTCCGGTCCGGGGTGCTGCCACACTCAGCTGCCACTGCTGATGAATCAGGACCACGGCTCGCACAGAGCTAGTCGTGGTCCTGAAACAACAGCGGCGTGTAGCCACAGGTGTCCGGTTCCCGGATCCTGCTGGAACGGGGCAATCCGGCCCCATAGGCTCCCATGTTAGGGAGCGCCGGATTACCCCGGATCCAGGAGGATCCGGGTGAATCCGGGAGATTCCGGGAGTAGGCAATTAGAGGAGATATTCTCCTTTCAGACACAAAAACGCTGCAAGCAACGTTTTTGTGTCCATGAGAGAATTCTGAATTCTCTTGGATTGTCCCGGACAGATAGAAACCGGATGGCAGAGATCTGCCATCCGGCTTCTATCTGGCCCCATAGGATATTATTATTAGGCTTAGGTCACACACACAGATATTTGTGCAGATATTGTTCACAGATCTCTGGTTGCAGTGAAATCATGGACACATTATTCCATTTTGTGGCTGTGTACAAATGGAGCAATCTGTCCATGATTTCACTGCAACCAGAGATCTGTGAACAATATCTGCCCAGATATCTGTGTGTGTGACCCCAGCCTTAGACTATGCTTACATCAGCAATCACCTCCCCCATGCCTAGGCAGGGTGATGGTGGTTTTATCGTTCTGTGCAACTGTGCTTGCTCCATTTAAGTGGGGTCTGTTCACTTCTTGCCAAGTGCTGTGTTGGATTTGTTCTTTGGCTCCATGTGGAAAGTTGTTTAATGCTGCCATATTTGAGTACCTTTAGTGTTTTTTGAATTTTTGATAAGGCTCAAATGGTCATTGTCATTTCAATAAACTTTGCACAAATTGATTATACATGTAAATATCAGAAACATTGTAATGTTATGTATCTGTCACGCTCGAGCAAGAGAATGCCCGGCGCATGACATAACACAAAGATTGCAACGGAGATGGAAATGGTAGGATGTCTTAATGGTAGGGAGAGGGGAGACGGGTCACCTCCTGCCACTAACCTGAAACTGAACCGAGAGCTCCCTGATGCCTCAATGGAGATCCTTCCCCATGTCACTGTCACAAGCCTGTAGTCCTGTCATGCTGTACTAAGTGGTGTCCGGCTACCGTGACAGTGGCACACGGACCAACAATTTCCGGCGCACTACACAAAACAGACAGGGTGGTCCTGGTGGGACAGGTACAGCAGAGGGCTCTGATTATAGTAAATAGGGAATAGGTGACCTCCTGCATTCACCTGCAGCTGTGCCCTGATCTCCCTACTGTCCCTCTTAATAATTTGCCATATTATACTGTAACTTGAGGGAAATTGAGATTAAGACTGGTTTAAGAGGTGCCAGCCACAGTAAATTCTCCACATTGGGTGATGTGATATCTAACCACTGACTGTAAACTGTCTTGGACTTTCAGATAGATCATTCCTCCAAGAACATGCTGGGACTTAGAGATTAATAACAGCTGGAGGAACAGATGTTGACCACTAATGGCCAATGTAATGAAGTAATTTGTTTACAATGTATAACTCACATACTGTATGCAACTTGAATGTATTTTGTTTAAGTGCTGATGAATGCCTTGACCTTCTTGTAGGAACATAAATTTGGGTTGACATAATTTGTCATGATGCATTTGATCATGTGAAACTGATGGTTTGTCCATTCCAATGCTGTGAGCCAAACTATGTAAAAAGTGCATATAAAGAAATGTTATGTTAGCAACAGCCTCCATATTTAATTCCTTCCATTCCACTGGGAATTGGATATTTATATGGCTTTATTTGGTGTGTCTAAGGCCCCTTTCACATCAGCGTTTTTTTCAAATCGCGGCAGATGCAGTGAAAAAACCGCATCTGCCGCGATTACCGCATAACCGCGACACTTGCGGCACAATTGCGGCAAGCCCCATAGAATGTCTATGCGGGCTTGCGGCAGGTGTGGCAAGTGCGGTATCGGCACTTGCGGCCGCAAAAAAACCGCAGCTGACCGTGGTTTTTTTTGCAGCCGCACCTGCCGCAAGTGCCGAAACCGCACTTGCCGCACCTGCCGTACACTTACCGCAAGCCCCATAGACATTGCATGGGGCTTGCCGCAACTGTGCCGCAAGTGTCGCGGTTATGCGGTAATCGCGGCAGATGCGTTTTTTTCACCGCATCTGCCGCGATTTAAAAAAAACGCTGATGTGAAAGGGGCCTTACATAGAGTTTGTGGGAGAATAAATATATTGTTTTATGTAGGTATTTATATTGTACTGGTGTATTATAGAGACAAAACCTTGATTCAAAAAATCTGACTGATGCTTAGCTTTTTGGTTACATATCATTGGATATAATACATGGAACTGACCACTAAAGTATATGGCTCAATTCACATCTATAGGGGCTTGCGTTTCTGTTCCTATGTGTTTTTTGCAGAGAAATCCATGCGTTAACGCACCCTTTGATTTCAATGCAAAATGCATTGAAAACGCAAGCAAAATACCATGTGCCAAGATAAGCATTATCTTTACCATAACATAAGAAACTTTCAGTATAATATTTCACTGAGACACTTTGAAGCGACTTTATAGATTAGCTATAGATTACATGGGGTGCTCTTCTCAAGTTGTCTCTGGAGCAGAAGTATAGCATCTAATGATAAAGAACATGATGACCTTTGCTGTGAATAAATCATAAAATACCTTTGCAAGGACAACCTCTTTAACCCTAAATGCCTTTACTAAAAGGCTAGCTATAGATACTAGTGCCCTGATTCATCAAGATTGGTGATTTTCTCAATCTTGATGAGGGGACTTGTAGGAGTCAGATGCTCTTGGTTCATTAAGAGGCACAGGTCCCTTGAAGGGAATCTGTTACCATATTTGACCTATCTACAGTGGATACGGAAAGTATTCAGACCCATTTACATTTTTTCACTCTTTGTTTCATTGCAGCCATTTGGTAAATTCAAAAAAACTTCTTTTTTTTCTCATTAATGTGCACTCCATTTTGACTGGAAAAAAACAGAAATGTTGACATTTTTGCAAATTTATTAAAAAAGAAAAGCTGAAATACCACATGCTCATAAGTATTCTGACCTTTGCTCAGTATTGAGTAGAAGCACACTTTTGAGCTAGTACAGCCATGAGTCTTCTTGGGAATGATGCAACACGTTTTTCACACCTGGATTTGGGATCCTCTGCAATTTCTTTCTTGCTGATCCTCTCCAGTTCTGTCAAGTTGGATGGTGAACGTTGGTGGACAGCCATTTTCAGGTCTCTCCAGAGATGCTCAATTGGGTTTAGGTCAGGTCTCTGGTTGGGCCAGTCAAGAATGGTCTCAGAGTTCTTCTGAAACCGCTCCTTTGTTATTTTAGCTGTGTGCTTAGAGTCATTGTCTTGTTAGAAGCTGAACCTACGGCCAAGTCTGAGGTCCAGAGCACTCTGGAAGAGTTTTTCATCCAGGATATCTCTGTACTTGGCCGCATTCATGTTTTCTTCAATTACAACCAGTCATCCGGTCCCTGCAGCTGAAAAACACCCCCATAGCATGATGCTGTCTCCACCACGTTCCACTGTTAGGATTGTATTGGGCAGGTGATGAGCAGTGCCTGGTTTTCTCCACACTTACAGCTTAGAATTATCACCAAAAAGATCTATCTTCGACCCATCAAACCAGAGAATCTTATTTCTCATAGTCTGGGAGTCCTTCATTTGTTATTTTGTAAACTCTGTGCAGGCTTTCATATGTCTTGCACTGAGAAGAGGCCTCTGTTGGGCCACTTTGCCATAAAGACCCGACTGCTGGACGGCTGCAGTGATAGTTGACTTTGTGGAACTTTCTCCCAACTCCCTACTGCATGTTTGGAGCACAGCCACAGTGATTTGGTGTTCTTCTTTACTGCTTTCACCAAGGCTCTCCTCCCATGATTGCTCAGTTTGGCTGGGCGGCCAGGTGTGGGAAATGGTCTGGTGGTCCCAAATTTTTTCCAAGGATTATGGAGGCCACTGTGCTCTTAGGAACCTTGAGTATTGCAGAAATGTTTTTGTAACCTTGGCCAGATCTGTGCCCTGCCACAATACTGTCTCTGAGCTCCTTGGGCACTTTCTTTGATCTCATGATTCTCATTTGGTCTGACATGCATTATGAGCAGTGAGGTCTTATATACACAGGTTTGTGCCTTTCCAAATCAAGTCCTATCAGTTTAATTAAACACAGCTGGACTCAAGTGAAGGAGTAGAACCATCTCAAGGAGGGTCACAAGGAAATAGACAGCATGTGACAAATATGAGTGTCTGAGCAAAGGGTCTGAACACTTATGACCATGTGATATTTCAGTTTTAATACATTTACAAAAATTTCTACATTTCTGGTTATTTTCAGTCAAGATGGGGTGCAGAGTGTACATTAATGAGAAAAAAATCTACTTTTTTGAATTTACCAAATGGCTGTAATTAAACAAAGAGTGAAAAATTTAAAGGGGTCTGACTACTTTCTGTACCCACTGTAAACTATTAATATAGGCATACATGTTATACAATGCTGAAAGTAGTCATACCCGTATGCCTCATATCAAATTTCTTCTTGTACATAAATAACCTTTTATCACTTTATGTAAATGAGCTGTTCCAGGCTATGGGACAGATGATGTCTGGAAGATAACTTCGCCTCCAGAGCTTGTTTTAAATAAAAGGTGAGTTAACAGTGTGAGACAAGTAACTGACACAGAACAAGAGAACTGAAAGTTGACTTCTTGCAAACACAGTTTTTGCAGCTCTGCTGTATGGTAACAAAGTTGCACCCTGGCTGCCTGTAAGTGTTATGTGTTGACTGGTCTGCAGTCCATGTGAAATGCTCTGCTACAAATTAAATGTGTGTCTTTTTCCGTTGGCACATTCAGTATTATCGTGTAGATGCTGTTGTGTGTAGCTGTGTGCGGCTCTTCAGGTGGGAACTTTTGGTTTTGTCAAGTGACCACACTCCTGGCCTTTAAATAGCCTCACCTTCCACCAGCTGATGTATCAGATAGCATTTCAGTCTGCTCTGACTGTGTGTGCAATAATATGTTCGTTTGGCCAGCTTAAGCTTTCCTGTTGTAGTTATTTTTGAAGATTGCCATCTTTGCTGCTAATGTACTTGTCCGTGGGTAAGTGAGGGGAAGTTAGCGCATGGCTGGTTGATGAGCATAGGGGCAAGGGTGGTGGCCCAGACCTCCTCACCATCAGAGGTACCTCTGGGTACAGGGTCAGACTAGGGACCCCAGCCTATAGGGTCAGACCAAATACCCGGTTAACCTTACCCGGTATTACCATCCTGCTTAACCACTTTTGTGATAGTGAGATGGAGGCTGAAGGGAACCTGCAGATGTGTCACTTATAATCACACAGAACTTTATAGTGAGATCAGGAGGGCAGGCAGAGATTGGCCTTTACATACTGTGTACTAGTAACTCCCCTTTTACTTAAAACAAGCTCTGGGGCGGAGTTATTTTCCAGGCAGCATCTGCCCCATAGCGTGGAAGAGGTTTTTTTATATAAAGTGATAAAATATGATTTCGCCACAACAAGGCATCTGATATAAGGCACACAGGTATGATTATTTTCAGTAGCCTATAGCCTGTGTGCCAATATTAATAGTTTGATAAGTCAAATGTGGTGACAGATTCCATTTAATGAGTCAGGAGATTCTGATAAGGCTGGTTTCACACTACGATTTTAGCAGTTCCAATGCTGTCCGATAAAAATCGGACAGCATCGGAACGATTTTTGCCTCCATGCAGCCCTATGGGCATCGGACCGAATCGGATGTGCACTAAATGTCATCCGATTTGGTCTGATCCGATTCTGCCCGATTTCTTTCTCGGTGCAAAAATTGGAGCATGCTCCGATTTTTGCACCGAAAATAAAATCAGACAAAATCGGATCGGACCAAATCGGATGGCATTTAGTGCACATCCGATTTGGTCCAATCAATTTAACATGGAGCAGGGTCCGAGGAAACATCTGATGTCTCCTCCGACTCGACTTTACTGTACTGAGCATGCTCAGTACAGTAAAACTGCTCCAAACTGGAAGGCAGGGGTTGAAAAAAAAAAAAAGTTTATGCTCACCTATCCCCGAGGTCACGTGACTGTGACATCACGGCAGGTCGTGTGCAGGAGTAGAAGACCTCTGCAGACAGCGCGAGGACCTATTTGGCATCCGATTCCAGGCATCAGAAGGGAGCCGATCCTGTCCGAATTTATCGGACAGCATCGGCTCCCTTCAAAATCGTTATGTGAAAGTAGCCAAAGTTGTGTGTGCCTTCCATGCACCACACTACTGCCAAGCACTCTTTCTGATCCAGTTTGCCCATTTTAGCCCAAATATTGCTACTTTTAAAATTAAAAGGTTATCTGTTGAGAGAAAAAATAACACTTGGATAATTAATTTATACAATACATTTGTTGAAATCACCTACTATGGTTTTTACCCATAAAAAACAGAGCCCTCTAATTGTAATTGTGTTTATCTTGGTGCATGATTGTGTACACAAAATTGGGTTATTAGGAAAGAAAATTTGATTCCAGTAATAATTGGCTGGGACCACTGCCCATGCAAGAAGAATTAAATGAGTCTTCACTGCTTAACTTTGCAATTTGCCTTTTATAAAAATCCCCTCTTTTCTCAAATACAAAGACATTTTAAATTCTGTAGTTTACTTCTTATTGCCTAGATGGCTGGACCATCATTGTAAATAGGCACCTGTATTTTGTGTTACCTCCACCTCATTGTAGATTGTAAGCTCTTAGGGCCACTTTACACACACCAACTTATCTGTCCAACTTCTGAACAACTTACTGGTTGCAGTGAAATCATGGACACAGTGCTCCATTTTGTGGCTGTGTACAAATGGAGCAATGTGTCCATGATTTCACTACAACCAGTACGTTGGTCAGAAGTTGGACAGATAAGTTGGTGTGTGTAAAGTGGCCCTTATAAGCAGGGTCGTCATTATTTTTGCTTTAATTATTGTACTTTATATACCCGTTATTTGTGACGTTTGTATATGAACCTCTGAATAGTAAAGTTCTGCAGAATCTTTTCCCTATATAAATAAAGATTATTATTATTACAGCCACCTCTGCAACTTATCAGATGGGGCCAATGTCCTGTGCACGGAGCTGCTTTTTGCAAGCTGTTTCCTGTACATCTTGCAAGTGCAGCTCTAAAGCTAACAGGTTCATTGGATCTGCCCAGCTCCTTTGCCTAAGCAAATCTGCCATGAGTGTTGACCATGTCGCTGACTTAAACTGTCAGTCTTCGGAAATGCACCAGCCCCTTGTAAATAGGAAGGAATTGGCCATGGTATTATTGTTTCATCTTTAAAGGGGAACTCTGGGGAGATAAAAAAAAAAATTGTACAGTCAATTCACTCCTATGCTATAATGCTAAGCTGCATGTTACACTTATATAATGTTTAGAATTAATATAAATCAGATATTCATTAACTGCTGCTCACCAGTCACCACTCCCATAGGAGTCAATATGTCATGCCTAATTGAGTAGCTCTCCTCCCTCCCTCCACAGTGAGCATCTGTACATCCGATAACACACTTCCTCATTCAATCATATGGGCGTGATATCACCGCAGATTCTAAAGACACAGGTCTCCCCTCCTGCTCTCTGCACAGAAAAAGATCTCTGGACTCCCAGCTTAGTACAGGACCTTATGTGACATCACACCCATGTGATTGAATGAGGAAGTGTCTATTATGGGATGCACAGATGCTCACGGCAGGGGGAAAAGGGAGAGCTATGCAATCAGGCATGATGTATTGTCCCCAATGGGAGTGGTGACTGGTAAGCAGCAGTTAGTGAACAACTGATTTGCTTTAATTGTAAACATTATACAAATATAACAGGCAGCTCAAAATTATAGTCTATGAGTGCATGGACCATACAAAAAAAATTCTCCCTGGAATTCCCCTTTAAGGCTTTTACTGGCTAGTCAAGCAGTGAAGGACTTCAATGCATATGAGGCAGCATTTTTTCTGCAATAAAATCATGGTTTTCCTGAAAGCCCCAAATATTTGCGTCTACTGCTGTTTGAATAAACTGTGTTTTAAAACTGTCAAGTCGGGTTAGGAGTTAATTTTGAGCACGTCTACAACCGAAAAATGCCTTTAATAGTATAAGCCCATCTCCATATTGCTGGCATCTGAGTCTTGCCATTGAGTTACTGATCCAGTCATGGGCCAATCCATCTAGTCGATCAAGAGTCACCCTTATCTCATCAGTCTTTAAAACATTTGATAAAAAAAATATCTTCAGATATTTCTTTGCCCAGTCTTGACAATTCAACTTCTGTGTCTTACTCAGTGGTGGTCAGGTTTCAGTGTAACTTACCTCAGCGATGTCACTGAGCTCTGAACACCATGGACGTCTGGGTCCTCCAGGAAAGTTTCAGTTCTGGAATATGGCAGCATTGGAGGGTAATGGCTTCCTTGTCGCCTCACATTTGAATCCTTACAAATCTTTGGCAGTTAATGTGCGTCTTTTATTTCAGGAACGTTTTTGTGACCCTATTGACTATTTGCAACAAAACATTTGATGATTCTGTGATCTAACCCCAATATCTTAGCAATTTTAAGAGTTCAGCATCCCTCCATAAGGCTTTTAACTATTTTAGACTTTTACTTTTCAGAGTCAATTAAATCTTTTTTTGGCCCATTTAGCCTGAGGAAAACAAGCTGCCTAATAATTCTACACACCTTGATAAATGGTGCTGGTATCTTTAGGCCTCTCCCTCCCTCATTAAACAGATACTGATCACCTGATCTGCTTTATCCAATAAGCATTCAAGTTTATACAGGTTGGAGTTGGAAAATTTGCACAAAAAGGACGATATGGGCAAAATACTTGACAAATAATTTTGTACTCAGTGTCCTGCAGTTGAGATTCATTTAGTGTAGTCTACTACAGATGTAGCACACTTGTATTTGTCATCTTGCTCTTTTCTTCATACTTAAATGAAATCTGTTACCAGGTTTTTGCCACCTAATCTGAGAACGGCATAAAATAGCAACAGAGGATCCGATTTTAGGGATGTACCTTACTGGGCTGCTTGCTCTAGTTTTGATTGAGTCACTGTTTTTTTAGCAGTGGATTATCACTATATGGCCTGCTGCCATATAGTAATCTACATTCATGGGCTCTATATAACTCCACCCCCACCACTGATTAGCTGCTTTCTATCTTTGCACAGTGTATTTAGAAAGCTGTCAATCAGTGGTGTGGATGGGGTTATACAGAGTTCAGCATTCAGAGAACTGGTAGATCATCAGCATGACTTTCTCAAAACTACACCAAACAGCCTAGTAAGTGATTTATCACTGGAATTGGGGTCTCTATCCCTGCTTCATGCTGCTCTCAGATGGTGTAGCAAAGACCTGTTGAAAAATTCCAGTAAACAAGTCATGTACACAACTTCCCAATATGAGCAGGATCAGCTGACAATCTCTTGTATATAGGACATGCTGTTAGTTCAGTGACGGCAAATGTTGGAAAAAAGGGTTTGATCATATTGAATTCTATCCTGATCCTTTGTTTCCCTAGAATTTATTCCAGAGCCCTTTGGCATCAACTTATTCCCCTCTCCATACTGACGTAAATTTACACACATGCCAAATCCGAGCAAAAATATATTGGGTGCCATGGGCAGATATAGCTTTTTGCCAAACTGTCTGTAGTAATCTTTCCAAAACTGAACTACTTCTGGTCCCGCCCTCCACTAACCTCCCTAAATATGACATCTCTTTCTCAGTGTGTGGCACCACAATAGTGCCTAGTCAGCAGGCTTGCTGTCTGGGTGTTTTGTTTGACTCTGATCTTTCCTTCACCCCATATATACAATCTCTTGTCCGCTCTTGCCTCTTGCACCTGAAGAACATCTTCAGAATTCGCCCATTTCTCACCTTGGAAACCACAAAAACCCTCACAGTGGCCCTGATTCACTCCCGCCTTGACTATTGTAATTCTCTCTTAATTGGCCTCCCCCGCACTAGACTGTCCCCTCTCCAGTCCATCCTTAATGCAGCAGCCAAGATCACCTGTCTAGCTAACCATTACTCAGACGTTTGTGCTCTATGCCAGTCATTACACTGGCTGCCTATACACTATAGGATCCAATTCAAACTGCTTGTTCTCACCCACAAAGCTCTTCACAGTGCAGCACCCCCATACATCTCCTCCCTCATCTCTGTCTATCACCCCACCCGTTCTCTTCGCTCTGGAAGTGACTTTAGACTCGCTTCTGCATTAATCCGAACCTCCCACTCCCGACTCTAAGACTTCTCCCGAGCCGAACCAATTCTTTGGAATGCTCTACCCCAAGAAATTAGGTGTATCCACAACTTAGATAGTTTTAGGCGATCCCTAAAAGCACATCTTTTTAGGGCAGCCTACCTATCATGATCCCAAATCAGTCATCTAGGCATAGCCTATCCGCTCTGTCTCAAGTGGATCACATATAATGGGTTGTGGCCACTTATTCTGCTCCTATCTGTTCCCCATCTCCTCAAGTTAACTATACTATCATTGTTAGATTATAAGCTCTTATGAGCAGGGCTGCCATTTTTTGCTCTAATTATTGTATTATGTTATGCTTTGTATTGTATTGCTTTTGGCATTGTATTGTATTTTCTAATTGTTTCTTATGATTGTGTAAATGTGAACTTTGTATTGTGAAGCGCTGCGGAATATGTTGGCACTATATAAATAAAAATTATTATTATTATAGTAAGATTGGATGCATAACCAAAGATAACATAATGTGATATTACTTTGAGTCTTGACACATGATGATCTCAGCCTTATTGTATTGACACTTGAGCCTAATGCACTGGCATACATATGCAGATAAGGGTTTCTGTGCAAGAACAGTATATGGGCCCTTTTCAGTCCAACAACACAGCAAAATGCACAAAGCTGCTTTGGAGATAGAAATGCCCCACCTTACATCTTGGGCTCCTATGCCGTTGCACACGTTGCACCAATGATAGTTATGCCCCTGGCCTAGTGTGTGTTACACTTATGCTGTTCGTAGAGCGGTTTTGAGTAGCTCTGCATGCTTTTCAGCCCCTTGTATTTTAGTATGCTTTCGATATTAAACAGTAGAGAAAAAACACAAAACCTCCTGGGCACCAACATATGCCATTGGTGCCAAACCATAGTGTCTGAGCAGAATTTTCATAACATGTTGCCCTTAAATTCCCCCAGTAAAACCCCAGTTATTCTAATGCTGAGGTTATCTAGTTCGCCATTTTTACTCCCAACTAGCAATATTATTACACTGTATAGAATACGATGTTTAGATGCCAAACCCTTTTTGCCAACGTCAATTATTGTTTGCACCCTTCACTGCCAAGTTTCCACCATTCGAATCTGACTTGTTCAATAGTCCAGATGTTCACAATGTCATGGATACAGCGGTGTTTTCTCCATGTATGGTCACAGTTTGGCAGTACTGTGCTATAGTTGTTTGTAACGAAGGATGTCTTGTTTTAATGCAGACTGTTTGCACTTAGAACAGGAAGCTTAGAGATATACAATAGAAACCTGAAATGTGCAGATGGGCACCAAAAACAATAAACATTTCAATTTACCACTAAATATTTTATTTGGAAAAGATGCAATTTTTGTAAGGTTTAAGATTTAAAAGACACATATGTGTTACTTGGTATGGTTCAGCCGTGTAAAATGTCAGGATATTCTCTCTGGACAAATGTTTGTGAAAAACAAGCATGATCGTTTACTACAATACTACTATGAACTTCGTCATGTCACAGACGGAGTGACGTTATGTCACAGACAAAGTTCTTTAAACTATGTTGTGCATTTTTGACAAATGTGTCTGTTGACATTGATTTCTAATACAGATATAGTCTATGTTGTATACAGGCCTGTACCATTTCACTATTAAAGTGAATAGAGAAAGAGATAAGAAAAATATGATGATTAAAAGAGTTGATCGAGCACTTCATTTTGATGACCTTTCCATAGGGATGGACAGCAGGCCATTTTGCGGGGTCTCTGCTTCAACAGGACCCGTTCAAGTGGAGACCATGCGAAATGTTGTGCCGTTGTCCTTCGCCTCCACACTCCCTCTCCCTGCATCAATGCAACCTTATATATGAGAATAGGAGCTGATCTGAAATAGCTGGCAACGGCCACTACAAAGTACATGAAGCTGTGCTGTTCTGCTTCATACACTTTACATTTGGTCACCATGATAACTGCTGATTGGGTTGGTGACTGCCGGTTGTCAATCCCTTGCTGATTTTGATATTGATGCCCTATACTGAGTACACAGTGGTGCTTGAAAGCTTGGGAAATCTTCAGAATGTTCTATATTTCTGCATAAGTGTGACCCAAAATTTCATGAAGTTTTCAGATAAATCCCAAAAGTTGATAAAGAAAACTTAATCAAACGTATAAGTTAAATATATTGGACTTTGCCATTTCTAAATGAGAAAAATTCCCCTATATCACATGTCTTTGAGTGACAAAAGTATTAAAACTTTTGCTTTATGGAGTGAGCTTCTTGTGCAACATTAACAGTGGTTGACCTCTTTGGCAATGAGATGTAAGATAAAAGCTCTTATAGCTGGAGAACGACAACAGATAGAAAAAAGAAGCCAGTTGCAAACTTATTAAGTTTAATGCTGTCTAACTATTAATATCAATTTCATAATATGAGAATAATTCTTTAAAGCAGACCTATATCTAGACAGTTTATTTCAAAAAGTAAAGAAATGTCACAATGTAATGTTTTGTGTTTAAGATTACAGGACTGGACCTTGCTTCTCCATTGTGAGCAACCAAATGTGCCAAGGACAGCTGACAGGGATAGTGTGCACAAGACGCTTTGCTGTGCTACAGTAGGGAGAGCATGGGGCCACCCTTGTGAGATGTGCCCGGCCCAGCCACATCCATGTCGTCGTGGATTTATTCCAAACATCCGAACAGGAGCGTGTCAAGGTATGCAAATCACATGGAGCTGTTGAAACTGCTAATGTCTTAATGTTGATAGAATTACAGGGCTTTGGACAGCTCGCCTTGTTTCATACCCGAGCCTGTGCATGGAGAATGGAAAATCATTGTCAAATGCATTACCTCATGACTGAGTGACTGGGTGATGTAAAAGGGGGGCATTAGCAACTCAGGTCAGACAGACGAGCCAAAGCCTTAATGAATTTCTCCCTGCCAAGAACTCCCTCATTCCGACAGAAAAGAAGATAATTTAACATGACCTCAGATAGAGAAGGTATATTTCAACTAAGGCAGAAATATAATGGAATACATGCGGAATTATTATTACCTCTCATTAAACAGTTGACACATTGTTTGGTTTGACTTGTGAAAAGTTGCTGATCCACCTATGTCTCTGACATTTTATTCCGATGGAGTGTGCAGTTGGTTCAGATCCTTGCCGTCGCCCAGATGTTCCTCACTTATTCCTGAGCATGCCTCCTGATAGAGAGCTCTGACACAGTTTTTGGCTTTCGGTCTAATACTTCCAGCTGTATAAATTCTTTTATTGTCTGGATGTCTGGCAGGAAGCTGAAGAAAGTTAACAGAGGCAGCCATATACTAAATTGTTGAGTAATCTAACTTTCCAGCACTGTGGGGGAATTTTGTAAAGTTATAATGTAAGTTTTTCAGTTAGGTACATAAAACAAAATATGAAATGCATCAAAAAAGCAAATAAAGTAGATCGCCCAGGCACTCTGAGGATACAAGAATGTAGAGTCTCCTTACTGGGTAGTTTGTATGATGCAGTTGCCATCAGATCTGACATGAAAAAGCGATTCAATTAAGTTCTACAAAGAGAGTAGACCAAAGGCTAATTCGCATTACATGCCAACTCCAGCCAGGGCCTTACTCAGAGAGATCTAAAGTTATGATTGTGCATATAACATTATGGGAACTGCAGAAAACTTTCTAATTACCATTCTCTTTTATGACATTCTAACGCAAACTGTTTAGTACATTAGTACTACTTATCCTTTTTACCATGGACGGAGTTCCTGGGAAAAATGTTTTTTTTTAAGGGCAAATCTTAAAAATGGCCATGCCTACATGTAGGTGTAGCTCTTAAAGGGGCATTCCCATCTCCAAGATACTAATCCAATATGTAGTTGGTGTAATAATAATAATATTAGCAAATACCTCCAATTAGAGATGTAGTATAATTCTCCTGATTAGCGGTGTCGCTTACTTCTTGGTGCACAGTATTGCAGCTTAGGTATCCATGGTTACAACAACTCATATAGTGACAGTTATTTACTCATGGTCGTAACCATGGACACCTAAGCTGCAATACCCTGTACGTGAGGTAGGAGTCATAGCTAATCAGGAGAACTATACTACATTTATAATTGGACATATTTGCTAATATTATTATTACACCTACTCGATATTGGATGGGATCTTTGACATGGGAACACCCTTTAATGTTGCACTGCAACAAGTGCCATATCAAAAAACAGTATAGCACTTTCTTCTTTATAAATGTCTTATTAGTTTTATTATTATTATTTAATAATAATAATAATAAATACAAAACATATTTTTCAGTCACAATTTTATCCAGACTGTCAACAGAGTTTGGTCCAAGTGTCATCAGTTTTAATCATATGTAAAAAAAAAAAAAATCTATTCTTGTACTATGTAGCAGTCTATGCAAATCAGACCGCACTTAACTTGGTCTGTTTTTTCATGGACCTATTGACTTTCATTGCTGATTTGGAGCCGACCCTCAGATCAATATCTTACATGTCTCTGTGATTTTGCGTGGACTGCTCAGTTCACAAAACATCCCAGACATGTGTAAATATCCCTAATCACTATTACGGTACAGACCCACTGGAGTGAAAATCAGACAAGTGCAATGTGAGAAAATATTGCATTTCACTCGGACCAATGTTACAGAGTGAGTGAGAACAGATTAACGTGTGTCGTCCGCTTAAAAAAAAACTTACAACAGTATGCTATTCTCACGCGAGAGTCAATGGGTCCGACAAAATCATGGACAACACGTGGACAGCACATGGATTATCCTAGTGCCATCCGTTTTTTTCAACTCATACATTGTCATTCTGTAGCTGAGAACACTGTACAATGTTTCAGTAAATGATTGTACAGTAATAGCTGCTGAAAAAAAAAAGCATTGCACACGAACAGCACACGGATGTCACACGGACACCACTCAGATGATATCTGAGAAAAAAATCGCACACTCGCATAGCAGTTGTATGCCACACGGATCAAAAAATGGATGTCACTCGTCCAACTCTCCTGAATGAGAAACGTACCGATTTTGTAAACGCTATTGTGTCCCTACCCTTACAAGTATGAGTGCTATTTGTGAAAAACATAGATGGTACTCGTAAGGGCACGGCCACACTGACGTGAAAACAAACTGCCCTATTCTCATCCTGGAGAGTTGGACGAGTGACATCCGTTTATTGATCCGTGTGGCATCCGTGTGCTGTCTGTGTGCACTACGTTTTTTTTCTCAGCAGCTGTTTACTGTATAATCATTTGCAGGAACCTTTTACAGTCTTCTGAGCTACAGAATGATAATGTATCCGTGTAAACATCAAAGGCCACTAGAATGGTCTGTGTGCTGTCCATATGCGGTCTGATTTTTTGTCGGAATCATAGACTTGCATTGGCGACTCTTGTGCAAGAATCGCATAGGCTAGGGTCACACTACCGTTATTAGCTGATTTTAGCGGTGTGCGCTTATGACTTAGACATTTTCTCCAGAAGTTCATACCGTTAACGCTATGCGCTTCTGGAGAACGCTGCCCCATAGCAACCCGCACTGTACCTTGATAGCGACCGGACACAGAGCTGCATTACGTGCGCTTTTCAGGAGCGCACAGGAAAACGCTACAGGCAGCGTTTCCTGTGCGTTCCTGAAAATCAGCCACCAAGAAGCTCTGTGGGTGGCCGCTGTCAAGGTACATAACGGGTTGCTATGGGGCAGTGTTCTTCAGAAGCGCATAGCGTTAATGGTATGCACTTCTGGAGAACATTTCTAAGTCTTTAGCGCAGCCCGGTAAAATCTGCTAATAACAGTAGTCTGACCGCAGCCATAAGGTCGCAACATGTTGCCGCCGTGCGGCACTTAGTTACCAGATGTGTACCATAGTTACCATCTCCCAGCATAGGCTTTCCCGCTGGGAAATCGTTCATCACGGTGTCACACAGCATGATCCTGCAGGTTGAAGGATCATTCATCGCCAGATTTGAGAACATGTTCACAAATCTGGGATAAACGATCCATTAAAGCAGGTGTCCCCAAATCCAGGCCTCGAGGGCCGCCAACAATGCGTGGTTTCAGGATCTCCTTACTATTGCACAGGGGTTGGAATCATTACCTGTGCATTTGATCACATTAACACCTGTGCAATACTAAGGAAATCCTGCACTGTTGGCGGCCCTTGAGGCCTGGAGTTGGGGATGTCTGCATTAAAGAGGACCTGTCAGCAAACCAGGCATGGTGATCTAATTACAGCACTGGATGCAGAATGTCTGCAGCATGCAGACAAGGAGTCCCCCAGCACTTGAGCAGCCCTGTACCCCGAGATAATACACTTAGAAAACTTACATGCTCCAGCCATTAAGGAGGTGGCTAGGGGCTGCAGCCAAGGGCAGATTCACACCCCTTGCATGTTTAATCTGCCCACCGCTGCCAGTCATTCTCTCCCTCTTCTGCAGCATTTAAACAGAGTTTTTTTTTTTCTCTCTCCCAGAAAGTCTGTTTTGCCCCGCCCCCTGAGGGGCGGAGCAAAACGGCAAGTTCTGAAAAAAAACAAACTCTGTTTAAATGCTGCTGAAGAGGGAGAAAATGATTGGCAGCGGTGGGCAGATTAAACATGCAGGGGGTGTGAATCTGCCCTTGGCTGCAGCCCCTAGCCTCCTCCTTAGTGGCTGGAGCATGTAAGTTTTCTAAGTGTATTATCTCGGGATACAGGACTGTTCAAGGGCTGGGGGACCCCTTGTCTGCATGCTGCAGCCATGCTGCATCCAGTGCTGTAATTAGATCACCATGCCTGGTTTGGTGACAGGTCCTCTTTAAAGGATCGTTCAATTTGGCTGGTGACATCACAGTGTTACACGCTATGATGTCATTCACGACGTCGTTCGTGCGTCACCAAACACGTGACTTTTGAATGATGTCGTCAACAATATTGAAGCGTGTGATGTGGCCTTTAGACGATAAGTATACCAGTCTCATCAGGTGTAAGAGCTCTGTTAAAAGGAATTCAATTTTTTCTGGGAAATATAGTGACATAGGCTAGGGTCACACTTAAAACCTGAATTGCGTTCACCGCATCCAGATCCGGATTCGTGAACGCAAGTGTCTTCTGACATTCAGCAATCCGGTTACCGGATAGTTTGCTCAGCGCTGCCCATAGATCTTACTGTAAGTGGCTTCAGGACCTCAGACAGCGGCGCACATGTTATAGCAATAGCTATAGTATGCGCGCTGCTCTGAGGAGCCCAGAGCTTTAATTCATAAAACTGTACAGCAGCTGTCAGGAGGCAGCTGCTGTACAGAGGTGATTATACCATTATATGCCCACCTGAGTGGGTGTAAGTTCTCTAGGGGGAGTGGGCTCCCCCTAGAAACATTATTTGAACATTTATTCTGCAAATTTACAGTTTAACAAAACACACAACACTTTGCTTATCCTGGCAGTAGCCGGGATAAGCAAAGTATATGCGGGAACCGGATTGCTCAGGATTACACATCCTGAGCAATCCGGTTCCCGCATTGCAGATAACAGAACCGCTCCGAAAACTGCAGCCTGCATGATTTTTCACGCAGGCTGCATAGCCGGAGACGGAAACCGGATTGCTTGTGAAGCAATCCAGTTTTTAGCATAGGCATGAGGAGCGTTTCCTGAACCAGTTTTGAGCTTTTTGAAAGCTCAAAACCGGATCAGGTTTTAAAAAAAAAAAAATTGATGTGTGACCCTAGCCATATTCACTTTATTCCTGCTTGCATTCAGTGTGGGGTATCATGATATTTTTCCTACAATAGACAAAATATACCAGAATGTATCTAAAAGTTGTAAGAAGTTTGGGCTACATTATCACTGCACAATTATTGAGAACAAGAGATCCTAGGACCGGTCATTTCCAGATATTTGCCAGCTCATTCAGCTTGCTTAAAAATAATTATTTTAAGCAGCACATCGTCCTTTGTAAACAGGAGTATGTGCTTCGGAAAACAAAGGCATTCCACAAGCACATGAATGCTAACAATCTTTCTGTGTGCATGATGATGTGGATGGACAGTTTTCATAAATTACTGTCAATTGACTAGCATCTAACCAATCAGTGATCATTTACCGGCCTCTCTCAACCACTGTTATTCCAGTAGTGGGTTGGATTTATACTCGCTGATTATCTACTATAAATAGGCTGCCAAAAAATAGCCAAAATGCTCATTTGTCATGTTATATGTCATTTGTCAGGTGAAAAGATTTTTAAGTTTGCTGAAAACTCATTGCTCTCATCAGATCATTATTCTGGGTTAATAGGGAAATGGGCAGCCAAGAGCAATATTCATACACACAGGACAATCGCAGTAATGATCGTCCTGTACGCATGGAGGTGCAGTCGCCCCATCTATACAGGATAGGAAACAATCAGCTTTTTCGTGTTATATGCAGAGGTGTAAGGCTATGTTCACACTGTGTGTTTTTTATCCATTTTTTTTATTCGTTTTTAAAGTGAAAATGCAGTGAATGCATCTCTTAAATGGAAGCTGGGGTCACATTTGGCCAGCCAATTGCGTTCACCGCATCCAGATCCAGGTGCGGTGAACACAATTGCCTTCACACACATTTTTGTAGAAACATGTGTGTTGTAAACCGCAATGCGGTAACCGGATTGCTCCTGATGAGTAATCCGGAGCAATGCGGTTACCGTCTGCTTTGTTCATCCCTGCTGCCGCAGGGATGAACAAAGTGTTGACTGTTTAAAAAACATTAAATATTAATATTAGTTGTGGGCAACATGTCTCTAGGGGGTGGCCACCCCCCCTAGAGACATGCTGCCCACTCCTGTGGGCATGTCAGGGGTTAATAACCCATTTACAGTATAGCCGGCTATTGTCGGCTTTGTACAATTTTATCATTGAAGCCGCGGCTCCTGACAGTTGCGCAGATACTGTACGTAATGTACGTATAGTATCTGCCGCTGTCCAGGGTCCTGATACCTTTAACTTTAGGTCTATTTGGATGCGCACTGCCATAGACCTAATGTTAAAGGTCTCAGGACCTCAGATAGCAGCAGATACGATACGTACATTACGTACAGTATCTGCACAACTGTCAGGAGTCGCGACTTCATTGATAAAATTGTACAAAGCCTACAATAGCCGGCTATTCTGTAAATGGGTTATTAACCCCTGACAAGCCCCAGGAGTGGGCAGCATGTCTCTAGGGGGGGTGGGCACCCCCTAAAGACATGTTGCCCATAAGTAATATTAATATTTAATGTTTTTTAAACAGTTAACACTTTGTTCATCCCTGCGGCAGCAGGGATGAGCAAAGTAGACGGTAACCGCTTTGTTCAGGATTACACATACTGAGCAATGCGGTTACCGCATTGCGGATCACAGAACTGCTCTGAAAACTGCAGCCTGCATGATTTTTAGCACAGGATTCAGATCTGCAGCCGCTAACCGGATTGCATGTAGTGCAATCCTGTTACCATAATAGGCTCCTATGGGGAGCGGTACCTGAACCGGTTTTGAGCTTTTTGAAAGCTCAAAACCGGATCAGGTTTAAAAAATACAAACGCAGATGTGACCCTAGCCTCAATAGGTTTTCCACTTTTGCTGTTCAATCTGTGCTTTTATGACGTGGTGCATTTTTTAGCTTAAAAAGTGATCCGCAAAAAGAATGAGCAGGTCAATAATGGGTGCAATTTTCAGATCCGCTTTTCCCATTGAAACCATTCAGTATGGACAAAAGAAACGCACCAGAAAAAGTGCAGCCAAAATGGATTAGAAATTAATCAGAAACGGATGATCTGTTTCTAATGCGTTTTTTTGAAAAGCTGATCCATATTTAGGGCTGAAAAAGAGGATAAACCCACAAAATAATACGGATCAAAAATGCACCTTCTGAACATAGCCTACAAATAACTACATCCACAAGATGTTAGCGCTTTCACATTGGCGTTTGGTACCGCAGCATAGGTCTGCGTAATTTTTTTTTTCATCTGCATGCGGATTGCGAACCTATATTTAACATTGTGTACGCATGTACATGCGTAGGCATCAGTTTGTATGCGTATGCGTTCGTTTGCAGTGTTTTGAGGTGCCCGGCGAACGCAACATGTTGCATTTTCTGAGGCTCCAAAAATACGCAGACGTGCGCATGCAGATGATTGTGGACGAACAACGCATTGTTGTCTTTGGTAACGCAGGAACATGCGGATGGCTGCGCTTGGTGCACTTGCGTACATCTCAATGCACATGTCCAGGAGCTGATAGGAAGGCCCTCCCAATTCCACTCCCAATTCCCAGCTGTATAAAAAGGGGGTGTTGACATAGGTGTGCATGTGGATGTCAGAACCCTAGATGACAAGATGGAACGCATGCGCATTACAAACGCAAACGCAAGCATAAACGCATTCAAACGCATACTTGCGCTGCATTTTTTAAATATTTTGCGTAACATCTTGCGTATGAAAAACGCAGCATCAGTATACGTTTGCAATGCGTTTGGCATGCGTTTGCGGATTGAATGCTGCGCACTGAAACGCCACTGTGAAATTGGCCTTAATGTTGTCTCTGTATGTGAATGTGCTAAACTCTTGGCTCCTCACTGTTCAATGGACCCAAATATTAATAAATTATTAATGAAATATCTTGTTCCTTGAACTTGAAGTACTTCTTACAGAACTTGGTCTGACTGATTTCAATGACTGGGTGACTTTAAGGATAATTAGGTGTAACAGATCATACTGTGGGATGTTTTCAACCTTTTGTGTTTTGTTGTTCTGTTTCCTTGGGGCAGATGTGGATGAATGCCAAGCAATCCCTGGGATGTGTCAAGGAGGAAATTGCATTAATACTGTGGGATCTTTTGAGTGCAAGTGCCCAGCTGGACACAAGTTTAATGAAATAACACAAAAATGTGAAGGTAAGATGTTTCGAAGCTCATCAGGACAAATAACCCTGTTCACATCTTCAGAACTCATTAACACATTAAACATCTCATTCAGTTTCCTCCTTCTCTAGTATAGATTATTGGCCTTCTGTCTGCTTCATATTTCATTTCTTTAACTCATGCTATTTGCACATGTTGAACGGGACACTTGTGATCCGGATTATGATACAAAGAAATGTGAGTGAGGCTAGGTCTTCAGAGGATTCATTTCACAGGGCTGGGATGGAGAAGTGCAGCTGCTTGGAGATTACAGCTTTGTATGGCCTCACGGTGTGCTTCATGGGTCCATATTCCCTTCTTACATGATGTGATCCTAGGAGGGGTTTCTGGAAACATCTACAACATCATTTGCCAGGAGAGGTCCCAACTGTCTTCTGATATTCTCACTGTATTGTGGACTGTCCAAGGGGACCAAGCAGATGACTGTGCTGTAAAATATCTTACATCTGCTCAAAGAGTTTCCTATTTCTTGCAGGATTAGCACATGAAACAATTATTATAACAAAATTCAGAAGGATCTACAATACTGTTAGCAATCACTATACTCAATGGATGATATTGTTATGTGAAGACTGAAAAAAATTGAATCAAACTTTAGCATATATTTTGGTTTGACGAAGATATGCTGTTTTTAAGCAGACCCTCATAAAACCACCACAATATATGCTGTAGTTTTAATTAAGTTTCTTTTTCTAGATCTGTCACTAGATTTCTACAATATGAGACTAGTGCACTTTGCAAAACATATAAAGATTGCCATGTTTTTTTTTTGGTGACCAGAAAAATGCCCAAAACGAAATTGCCCACAGGGTTGGGTTTAGGGCTGGGGTTAGGTTTAGGGATTTAGGTGTTAGGGTTGTTTGTGGGCATTGTTGAGGGAACCGTTTTGTGTTTTTTTTTTCAAAGTATCCCTGCCTAATATTAAAATGCTTATTTGGATGTGAATATTGTACATCAATTGCCAAGGATGTTCAAAGTCAGTACACCAATTGCATCAGGTCTTAAGAAACCTATAATGCTTAGTGTTTGTATTGGTAAATCTGGAGAGTTTTCTCTAAAGGCATGCACAAAGATAGAAGAGACTACACAAGCATTGTTAGTGAGGAATATCTATCAATTATGGCACCACATGAAATTAGTATTATTACTGTGTTATTATTATAATAAATTATTATAGCGCCATTAATTCCATGGCACTTTACATATGGAAGGATATACAAAGACAAGTACAAGGTACATGTACAACATATGGCATACAGGTAGAGGGGGAGAGAAGACGCTGTCCGCGAGGGCTCACAATCTACGAGGGGCCGGGTAATGATACATTAGGAGAGGGTAGAGTTGGTCATGCGGAGGTTCGGTGGACCAAGGCTCACAGCAGGTTGTAGGCTTGTCGGAAGAGGTGAGTCTTCAAGTTTCTTTTGAAGGTTGCCAGAGTAGGTGCGAGCCTGATGTGTTGGGGTAGAGCGTTCCAAAGTATAGCGGAGGCACGTGAGAAGTCTTGTATTTGGTTGTGTGAAAAAGAGATAAGGGGGGAGTAGAGAAGGAGATCTTGGGAGAAACGCAGTGTGTGTGAGGCTAGTTAACAGGAGACCATGTCACAGTTATACGGAGGAGACAGGTTGTGAACAGCTTTGTAAGTCATAGTGAGGGTTTTAAACCGGGCCTCAGAGAAATGGGGAGCCAGTGAAGGGCTTGGTGGAGTTGAGAGACTGGATCAATAGTGTGGAGACAGGTGGATTAGTCGGGTCGGCAGAGTTTAGGATAGATTGGAGTGGAGCGAGGGAGCTGGAGGGAAGGCCAGTGAGCAGGAGGTTACAGTAATCGAGGCAGGAGATGATGAGGGCATGAACAAGTGTTTTTGCAGTGTCGAGGTCAAGGAATGAACGGATCCGGGAAATATTTTTGAGTTGGAGTCTGGAGGAGGTGGCAAGGGCTTGCATGTGTGGCTTAAAGGAGAGGGCAGAATCAAGGATTACCCCAAGGCACTGAGCGTGGGGGACTGGGGTAATTGAGCAGCCGTTAACTTTGATGGATAGGTCAGGTGGGGGGTGGAGAGTTGGTTGGGGGAAAGATCATGAATTCGGTTTTGTCCATGTTCAGTTTCAGGAAGCGAGCCGAACAGAAAAGATGGATGAGATAGCGGACAGACAGTGTGGAATTTTGGATAACAAGGAGGAGATGTCAGGTCCTGAGAGATAGATCTGGGTGTCATCAGCATAAAGGTGATACTGAAGATCAAGGGACCCTAATGGCTGTCTCAGACCGAGGAGTGTAGACAGAAAAGAGTAGGGGTCCAAGAACCGAGCCATGGGGGACACCGACAGGTACGGGGTAAGGTGAGGAGGTGGAGTGGGGGAGGGAGACGCTTAATGCCCAGTCTGATAGGTATGAAGATATCCAAGAGAGGGCCGAGTCAGTGACACCAAGAGATTCCAGGATCTGTAGCAGGAGGGAGTGGTCTGTAGTGTCGAAGGCGGAAGATAGGTTAAGGAGGAGGACAGAGTAGTGTAGTTTACTCCTGGTGGTTATTAAGTGGCTGGTAACTTTGGTTAGGGCTATTGCAGTGGAGTGATGCGGTCGGAAGCAAGATTTTAAGCGGTCAAAGAGGGAGGAGGAGGAGGAGAGGTGGGTGGACAGCTCAGGATGGACGTGGTGTTCCAGTAGTTTGGAGGCAAAGGGGAGAAGGGATATTGGGCAATAGTTAGAAACAGAGGATGGGTCAAGAGAGGGCTTTTTGAGGATGGGTGTGATTAAGGCATGTTTGAAGGATGAGGGAAGACACCAGTATTTAGTGATAACTTGGAGAGATGGCTTAGGGTTGGAATGAGAAGAGCTGGATGGAGTGAGTCAAGGACACTTTTGGTGAGGTTGATTTTGACAGAAGGGAGGAGAGCTGCTCTGCTGTCATGGTGGAGAAGCAGCCTTTGGATGAAGAGAATGGTGAGGAGAAGCTGAGGGGACAGAGGGCCTAAGCTGCCTCTAATGTTTTTGATTTTCTGTTTGAAGAAGGAGGCAAAGTCGTCAGCAGAGATAAGAGGGGAGAGACGGAGTAGAGAATTGAAGGTTTTAAATAGCTGTTTGGGATTATGAGACGAGGAGCTTAGAAGAGAAGAGAAGTAAGCTTGTTTTGCAACAGCGAGTGTAGACTTGAAGTAGGTGAGGGAACTGCTTGAAGAAAATGAAGTGCTAAGTGGAATGGAATTTCTTCCATCTCCGTTCGGCAACCCTGGAAGCCCGTCTCGGGTCTTTAGTGAGGGTGGTGTGCTAGGATTACCTGTTTGAGGGAGTTTTGTTGCAGGTGAGGGTGGGCAGCCAAGTCGAGGACAGTAGTATCAGTAGTATCACCAGGTACTCATATGGAGTCGGTATATTCTCGTCCATTTTGAGGTTGTCGCGTCTGGCCTGATCATAGGTCCAGTTACCCAAACTAAGAGTATCAT
The DNA here is from genome assembly GCA_033576535.1 of Allobates femoralis. Lineage (NCBI taxonomy): Eukaryota > Metazoa > Chordata > Amphibia > Anura > Aromobatidae > Allobates > Allobates femoralis. The sequence continues at coordinate 171,598,427 of JARQOC010000004.1, forward strand.
ATGTCCCTATAATGCCAGAATGTGAGATAGAAAATACATTTTCATTTTACACTTTTGTTTTTTGTCCCTTTCTTCAAACAGCCATAACTTAGTTTAATTTTTCACTGTATGAGTTGATGTTTTAAGTAACATTCATTTTACCATATGATGAACTAAAAAACTGTTAAGAATTCAGATGGGGTTAAAGGGTGACAAAAATGTAGCTGCAACATTGTTTTCTGGGTTTAATTTTTATGGTATTAAGGACTCATTCAGACATCCGCGTTGCAGATACGTGTTCTATCTGTGTTTTTCATAGATTGAAAACACTTATCCATTACAATCTATATTGCTATTCATGTGTCCTTGTATTTTTTTGTGGACCATGTTCTTGTGCAAGACTCATGGAGCTATGTCCGTTTTTTTTACAGCAGCAAGGATGAAATGTGCCAATACATGTCTATGAATAGATCCATTTCCTTACATTTCCCCTCTCATTAATGATGGTCATCCTTGACCATCCAGAAACCATCAACACACAGCGTTAATCAACATGAAGTCTTCTTTCTTTTCCTCTCCACATTGACATAGACAAGGTCCTACTTGTTAGGACCCTGGAAACACAACTATTCTTAATCCGGCTAAAGTTCCTCAGGTTGATTTTGACCCCTTTTAGCTTAGGCCATCAAGCCAACATAACACAATCCATCCCTTTAAGTATAGCTCTTTTAATCATGGGCACAGTCCTCTGTCCCCACCCGTCAGTCCTTAGAACAGGGAAACAGTTCTTTTGCCTCATTTCTGTCCACAAGGCAGGCACACATTCCCTTAGAGGCGTCGTTCATCTTGGATTGAGCAAAGTTCTCAGCGAAGGGCGTGCAGCCCTCTCGCAGGTTCAAAGTCACATCAAGCAGTGGGATATCTAATGTCTGCAAATAAAGAAGAGGATTCTTTGACCTGCTGAACCTCAGCTTTGTGGGATCTTTAAACTGTCCCAGAAAGCAGGTGAAGCTAGCACAACATGGCCTCCTCAGCTTCTGACTCCATTTCAATATTCCTTTACTGGTTTTCTCTTTTCTCTAGGGGATGTGGAAGCAGCTTCTACCTGCCCCCTGTACTTTCTTCTTGCTCGCATTTGCTCAGTGCCTGTTACGGGCTCTAAGGTCACAGGGCATCTCTACAAGTCTCTTTGCTTCTTCTTCACTTGTTCCTTCTTATACTGTCTCACTTCCTTAACCAAACCCAGCTCAATATGTCAGTCCAGTTCATGAAAGTAATCTGCTCCACCCACAGTTCTGTGTCTTACACTCCTTATTAGAATATTCTTTGCCAATATGGCCAACACTTAGTTTGCAGCTTGTAGACACTTATGGAACTCCTGCCCGGAATACTGTCTTCATCTCACAACATCTGTAACATCCCGGCCCATTATCTTAACGAGTTATAAACTTGAGGCCGTACTGCTAGTTGTCCTGTCCCCGGACCTGCCATCCTCTTGATCACTTTGTTCTTCAGTCGGTCAACTTTCACTCATTCTCTTTATTCAGGATCACACTATCCTCATCCTTAGTCTTCTGTCACGACAGGGACTCCCACATCATGTGCCTATCTGTAGTTAGACCTTAGGTTCATTACTACTGCATTCTTGAAACCCTCTCTGATCTTGCTGCTTAGTCCCTCCCTCTCTGGTCTCCAGTAGATCACTCTTTCTCTTGCTTCATTTCTCAGGCTCTTGCTATCCTCTGTCTTGGTCCCCTCTCACATTATGGACACCCATGCTCTGCTACTAGCCAGATCATAGCTTAATCGCAATCTGTACCCCAGGCCCTATTTGATCTCCTGACAGAAAACCATCACTATCCCTACATCCTAGCTACTCCCACTTTGGGATAGTCCAAAAAATTAATTTTTGTTATCTTACAGTCTGGCACAACACAATCTATCACTAACATACATGTCACATACATTGCACATCATTAACACTTATCACATTACACAACAGTAACAATAATGTCTTCAAGACAGAACATACGCAATGTGTCCATCTCCTTATCGCAACAACCAGAGCTAGCACTGATTGTTGCTGTATTACCCATGAAATGCTGCTGTTAATCTCTAACATTGGCATTTAAGTAGTGAGTCTAAAATAACACTTCACCCCCCCCACACACACACAATAAACATTCATGGGGTGCCTATTCCATTTCTGTGCTACTATGAAAAACATCCACCCCATTCCATGATATGGTCGTGTGGTGCTAATGTGATAACATTTTAGCTGAGAGCTTGCAGAAAGCCCCAAGATTTTGTCCTCTTTGCGTTCCTATAAGACCAGCCTTCATGGGAGCACAAATTGGCAGTCTTAGCATTTTGAGATTTTATTTTGTCTATATACTGCAATACTGTCCCACTGACAAAGAAATAAAAAGTTATGGGTCTCAAAAACTGGCGATAGTAAGTACATTTTTTGGAAAATTTCGGAATACATTTTTTAACCGCTAAATTATATATACAAAAAAACTACTCAAGTTTGGTATCAGCATAATCGTATTTTTTTGCCAATTTCACTACACTTGGAGTTCTGTCAATGAAAGCTACAACCCATACAGCAAGAAAACACATGTTCTTATGTACGTTATATGGTGATAGTAGATTAAAAAGTTTATAGTTGTTCAAAAAGGGGAGGAAAAAACAAAAATGCAGAAACGAAAACTGCCAGAAAGGAAGTAAGATATATGAGGCATAAATATGTCTGCCATTTACTGTGCAATATCAACATACGTAGGTCAAAATGTGTACAAAATTTATTTGACATGTCAAGTAAGATAGTTTCCCAAGCTTAATTACAGAGTAAAAATCATTGGCCATTTGTAATACGTAATCTTCCACATTAATACATCTAGGAAACATCTAGACTAGAGTATGGATTGCTGTGCTGACTACATTACAGCCGTTACACCACAGCTGTTACCAGAGGTGTAATCTGGAGGGAAAATTGTATCGTAAATTTTTTATTTTGTAAGAGACTCCATTTCTGCATTGTGAACCACATCTTTGTGATACATGTGGCTTTCATTTGAATTTTGAGGTTAGACACAATCAAGAGAATTTAAACATTTATGCCAGTTGAAACCGTCCAGAACCAAGGTTCTCACAAATATTTTTCCAGTGGTCACCAGTCCAACCACAAACATGTAAGGGGTCAGGATTAGCCACAATGCGGCATTGTGGGAAAATGTTTCCTTGCGATACACAACCGTGCACTGAGCATTTTGATGGTTGTTAGAGATAGTTGGTGCCCACTGGTGACCACAAGCCTTAGACACAAGCAATTTACAGTATTATAAATCTATATTTCTCTTGCTCTTTTAGAATACATGTATTTCGGAGAGGTCACGGCTTTATATTCAAATTTACATATGTCCAGGCCTTTGTATTATTTATTACAATAACATTATCATTTGTTAATTGTCACTTGAGTGAGGAAGTAGACAAACTCTAGTGCCACCTGATAAAGGTACATTCCTAAAAGTCATAATTTACTCTTTAACAAGCCTTTTAATATGATTTAGAATTTCTACCTGATCAGAACCTCAAACTGCAGATGCTGCGTTTTGGAGTGATTGCCCCTCATCAGTGCAGTGTGTGGGATTCTGATGAGGCTGTATGAGAGGTGAAGACCGGTCTGGAGGAATAGCTATTCTCCTTGTGGGGAGGATACTGCTTGCATATTATTTCTGATCTTTCGCATATTAGTGCTGGTCGCACTTACATTTAAAGGGAACCTGTCAGGTACTTTGGACCTTCTAACCTATCACTACCTGTAACTGTGTGGGCGGTTTGCTCTGGGTCTATGTTTCTCCTCATCCGTGGGTGTGATAATGTAATTCAGAAGAGCGGTCCTGGCGTTTGAAATATAAGGGCGGTTCCTTTCTGGTATGACGCGTTGTTGCACGTAATTTTCAGTTCGGTGCATTGTGAGGGATAATCTCATGTACTGACAGGCTTCGGAATGCTCACTGCCATGCTCCTGAGCACTGATAATGTAAACAGAGAATCAAAGTTCTTACAGCTCAGTTCAGAAGTAATAGAGCCCTTTTCCAAGAGGCCTTGAAGCGAGAAAGCAACAGTCAGGATCAAGGTAATGCACCGTAGACTGCAGGCAGCTGAGAAGTAATGAGACAGATCACAAAGCTAACAAGCGGCAGCAGGAAGTCCAGCAGCAACCAGTAGACTCAGAGACCAGCTAGCACAAAATACTCAGGCAAGGAATAAAGCCCGGAAATGGACTTAATAGCTGACCGACAGGAAGTTCAAGGGCAAGCCAACGCACCAGACTCCATATTGAACGAAGGCAAGAAGATACAGCAATTCATGGAGACCCTGGAAACCATAGTTATTCAGCAGGATGTTCAGATTGCTGTTTTTCCTCTTGGGCCAAAGATCTACATGAAAAAAATATTTTCTCACTATTCTTTTATTTGTATTGCATCCAAGTTTTGTGACACATTGGAATTCTTAACATAGGAAATTGCATTCGGCTTTGTAAATTGTATTCATTTGTGATGTATTAAAACAAATAGCATGCTTATGACATATAGATGCCATATGGATGACAATATAGATAAAATGAAAATACAGTCGTGTGAATTTAGCATTAGTCATAGGATTGCTCTCAGCATTTAGCTGTGCATTTCCACTAATCTGAAATGTTAGATAATCCAACACTTGTCGGGCGTCATAGATGTCAGATTTTACTGTGCATAGGCTCTCTTCCATTGGCATCACTGACCTTGCCCTCTCCTGGATCTCCTCCTACCTTTCCAACCTTACATTTAGTGTCTCCCACTCCAACACTACCTCCTCACCCCATCCCCTCTCTGTTGGGGTCCCTCAAGGCTCTGTCCTGGGACCCCTTCTTTTTTCCATCTATACCTTGGCCTAGGTCAACTCATAAAGCCCCATGGCTTCCAGTGTCACCTGTACGCAGATGACACTCAGATCTACCTTTGTAGCCCAGATGTCACCTCTCTGCTGTCCAGAATCCCAGAGTGTCTATCAGCCATATCCTTCTCATCTCGCTTCCTTAAACTAAATGTAGACAAAACTGAACTCATCATCTTTCACCCATTCGCGCACCTCCCTTACCTGATCTGTCTATCACAATAAATCATATCACACTTTGGCTTTCACCTGAAGTCCACTGAGTTGTAAAGCGCTGCGGAATATGTTGGCGCTATATAAATAAAGATTTATTATTATTATTATTATTAAGTCTGCTGCCTCAGAGTGATCCTCGACGCTGCCTTATCCTTCAGGCCACACATTCAAGCTCTCACCACCTCCTGCCGCCTCCAACTCAAAAATATTTCCAGAATCCGTCCCTTCCTCAACCCTCAATCTACTAAACTACTAGTGCATGCCCTCATCATCTCCCATCTCGAATTCTGCAACCTCCTCCTCTGTGGCCTCCCTGCTAACACTCTTGCACCTCTCCAATCTGTCCTTAACTCTGCTGCCTGACTAATCCACCTCTCTCCTCACTGCTCCTCCACTTGTACCCTTTGCAAATCCCTCCACTGGCTCACAGTTTCCCAGCGTATCTAATTCAAACTACTAACATTGACTTACAAAGCCGTCCACAATCTGTCCCCCCCCCATATATCTCTGAACTAATCTCCTGACATCATCCAACTCGTAATCTTCGATCCTTCCAAGACCTTATACTTTCCTCCACACTTGTACGTTCCTCATCTAATCGCCTGCAAGACTTCGCCCAAGCATCCCCCATCCTCTGGAATTCTGCACCTCAAAACATCCGACTGTCCCCTACACTCGGGACCTTCAAGCGGAACCTGAAAACTCATCTCTTCCAAACAACCTACAGCCTGCAATGAAAACGCTGCCACCTCACGACCACTGGACCAGGCGCTCCTCCACCACTGGACCCGGCGCTCCACCACCATTGGACCCGGCGCTCCACCACCACCCGAGCAGACCCAACCTACTGTTTCCCTCCCCACTGCCCTGTAGAATGTAAGGGCAGGTTTCTCTCTCCCCTCTGTACCGGTCTGTCACTGTTAGTTTGTTCATTGTATTTTTAACTTGTTTGTATGTATCCCTTTCTCATGTACAGAACCATAGAACCAATGGTGCTCTATAAATAAATAATAATAATAGGCTAGTGACGTTTAGTTTACATTTAGCCAAAGCACTGTCTGTGGAATTCCTACCAATCCCATTTAACCAGGCATAGTTGTGAGAGCTGTGTCAACAGAGAAGTGCATAAGCCAATGACGTTCAAAATGAATAAAAATGAATACATATGCTGCATTATTTCACAAACTATGGATGTGTTTTCCTTAAGCACTAATGGTCCCTAAGGCCTCTTTTAGTGCTCAGTGCTAATACAAAGTCAGGGGAGTCGCTGGGACATTTGCTACTGTTAAACTAAACTGGAATTACTGCTGAGTTTTACCCGGATTACAAAAAATCTAACACCTTTCACTTGAAATTATTTGAGTACCTCTGGGCTTCGTTAAGGATTTACTTACATGCAGGAATTGCAACCTTGAAATGTTGACTCTACTTTTGTACAAAGCCTGAAAATGAATAAATACAGTAGTAGTGACTGTACATCATCCCATCATAACAACCGTCCTGAGATAGGTTTCACAAGTGTACGTTTATATTTACACTGCTTTTTATGCTACAGTACATTCTATACTACAGTTTTACACGTTACATTTCTCTAGCTCTACACAACTCATTTCTTATCATGGGAAGGGATTAAAACTAGGTTGTTGCCACTGCGTAAACAATCTATGGGACAAATTAATTCATACAACATCCAAGAAAAAATGCATAAAATATATCAAAGAAGAAGAGACCAAGCTTCCTCTTCCTTTGATAAGTTTTTAGGTTCTACCACATTTGGGCATTATTTTGGTATATATAGACAAAACACAGATAGAGGTTTCTATATGTCAAGCGTGTTCATAAACTTTTTAGACCAGTATAAACTGAGGTATGTGGTTGCTTTTCTTAGCAATGGAAATCAAGGCAAAAACTTTACAGGTCTTTTTTATTCTTTTTCTAAGATATCGATGAATGTAGTACTATACCTGGGATCTGTGAGGCGGGTGAGTGTGGAAACACTGTGGGCAGCTACTTCTGTCATTGTCCCCCAGGATTCTTCACATCACCAGATGGATCCAGATGTATAGGTGAGCAACATAATACTAGACTCAGTGGGTTTATTTATTTTTTTAAGTTTATGGTTTAAGTAGTATATCATGTTCTGTACTCAAAACACTGAAACATGTTTTTTTGTTTCAATGGTAGATACTCGTCCTGGATATTGCTTCACGTCAGTAACTAATGGCCGCTGTATCAATCAACTCCCTCAGCTCCTACCAAAGCCACAGTGTTGTTGTGATGCTGGAAGATGCTGGTCTTCAGGAGCGGCAGGAGCACCTGAAATGTGTCCTTTCCGAGGGACAGGTATGAGTGTTTCCAGTTCTAGAAAAACATCTGTGATTCTGGACTGCATGTGAAGATCTGGCAACTCTGAACTGGGTTTAGGCCAGGGTTACACATAAGCCCTCAGTCAGTTTTTGGCTTCAGTTTTGTCATTTTTTTTTTCTAAGTCCAAAAACTGACAGAAAAACGCATTGGGTGTAATAAACACCCTGTGCGTTTTTCTCTGGAGCTCAAAACATTGCCCTGTCCGTTTTTGAGCCAAAAACGCAGTAAACAGCGTTTTTGGCATCAGTTAAAAAACGCATGCGTTTTCATGCGTTTTTTTTAACATGGGGCCCTATGGGAAACGCATGCGCAAACGCATGCCATATTTGGCACTTGCGTTTGCGCATGCGTTCGCGCATGCGTTTTTTTAATGAAAAGTCCAAAAACGTTCAGGAGTGCAGGAGACACAAAAAGCACCCTATAAAAAACGGATTGGTGATGAAAAGGACTTCCAAAAACGGATTTCTATGTGTGACCCCAGCCTTAGGCCAGGGTTACACATAAGCCCTCAGTCAGTTTTTGGCTTCAGTTTTGTCATTTTTTTTTTCTAAGTCCAAAAACTGACAGAAAAACGCATTGGGTGTAATAAACACCCTGTGCGTTTTTCTCTGGAGCTCAAAACATTGCCCTGTCCGTTTTTGAGCCAAAAACGCAGTAAACAGCGTTTTTGGCATCAGTTAAAAAACGCATGCGTTTTCATGCGTTTTTTTTAACATGGGGCCCTATGGGAAACGCATGCGCAAACGCATGCCATATTTGGCACTTGCGTTTGCGCATGCGTTCGCGCATGCGTTTTTTTAATGAAAAGTCCAAAAACGTTCAGGAGTGCAGGAGACACAAAAAGCACCCTATAAAAAACGGATTGGTGATGAAAAGGACTTCCAAAAACGGATTTCTATGTGTGACCCCAGCCTTACATGGATATTCTTAGAATTATCATCTCCACTTAGCAAGTCCTAGAGAGTGCATTAGTAATCATCATTTCAGCTTTATCTGGTTTATTGTACAGAGGCCCCTGGTTTGCATCCATGGAGAAGACACTGGAAGGTGGAGCAGGTTGGCAGACAGTCAAATAGCCAAGCAGGTTAACTTCAGTGGGATATAACCAAGGACAAAATCAACAGGCAGGAATGTATTCAGGAGGATAGCTGGGGTTAAGACCAGGAATATGGAAACAGAGACAAATCAGCATGAACGAGAAGTGTTTATACAGTCCAGGGTCATTTCAAGACAATTCCAGATTGAATCCTTCATTTTTCATGATGCAATGTGTGATTTAATTTTTCCCCTAATTTTATGAGCAATTTATTAAAGTCAGTATGAGATGGATTTTTCTGGTTGTGCACCATCCATATAGGAGATGTACATTAACAGAATACTACTGGCCACATTTACAGAGCATTGAACACACCACTGGTGATTAAAAATATCCGTATTGGTTCACTATGTACTGCTTAACTGTCCACCAGGAGATAATTATTGGGTAAATGTTGTTTAATAGTGTAATTCACATATTTGATGCATGGGATAAATTATTATTGCAATGATAGCTGGCTCTAATCATAGTAGTATCTGGCAAGTGTCTGGTGTGAAAATGACCTACACTTCTCAATTGTAGAGTGGGCTCAGCATGAGACTGCTCCATACAACTTATCCCATTTTCTGCCATACACATACAGCGGATGTTGGAGCATTCTGCTGTTGCGGGGCAGGGAGTGGGAATGTTCAGCACTGGCCGGCCCACCACTACTAGTGCGACATTGGACAGATATAATAGGTGCTTAAAGTGTAATGTTCTGCTGTCTTTTGTATGAGCATAGTAATATCACACATGGTTTTAGAGGTAAAGTAAATTGGGTGTACATCACTGCATGATAAAGAATTACTGCCATAATTTGCTCATTTTCACTCATATATTTATTTAGTTTTTGCTAATAAGTGTATTTTATGCTTTTAGAGGAGTATCGCAAGCTGTGCACAATGTCTTGGGTTCGACCTGGTGTGCCAGAAACTGGTCCAATTATTCCTGTGGGACCAGGGTATCCTCCTCCTGTAGGTCCTGATGGGCGGCCGCCGGTCTATCCTCCTATTTTTCCACCACCACCAGGACCAGGATATGTTCACCCAACACCTGCAGCTCCTGGTAATTTAAGGATATACAATAAATGTTGTGAAATGTTAATTTTTTTCTGAGCCGTCTTGGAGTTGGTTGTCTAGTATTTTAATATGTTAGGCCAGACATTGTGAATGTTATTCTCGCTACTGTTAGTAAAGACCGAGAATTATAATTTGGTGACCTGTGTTTAATCACTCAATCTCCCAAGTGCCTGTAAGTATACAGTATAAGAATAAAACACAGCAAAAGGTCTCAACATCCATAACACATAGTAGAATAAAGGTCACAAAACTAATACAAGTATACAGGATATACAGACATTAAACTACTCTTATCTTCTTTCACCAATTCCGTAGAACTAATTTATACATATATTTAATCTGATTGACAGAGAATAGAGTGATCTTTGGAGATTTTATTTATTTAAGTAACATAATTATAACAATTGAAAACTTGATTTTTAGACATAAGTCAATCAGACATGCCAAATGATGTATTCGGTAGATGTCTATAGGATTCATTCTCAAATGCTTTACAGTCCCATTGAAATGCATAAAGGATTTCCAATGTCAGATACAGAGTCAGATAACGAGGAGCACTGCACCCACTTTAAAACAGTGATGAGTGTTTCAGGGCATAGACCCTTACCCAGAGGCATTGCTACATTTTGAGCGCAGGGGGGCCAAACACATCTGACTGGGCCTCTAACCAGGGAACCGACTTTACAACTACAGCAGTTCACCCTAATTGTCAGTATAGAGGAACCCCAAGCAGATGGCCGAGTTGTTCGAAGACCAAAATTGATTTTACAGCCATACCATTACTATATAGTGGTAGATCGCAGTTCTGCTGAACATATTAATAAATTACAATACAGTTATAGTTAGTAGCTTATAGTTCATGTTCTTGCAATGACAACTTCTTCAAGCCACAACTCATCTGCAGTTTATAACACATTTTTCACATTCTCCCATGTCTTCATCTATTCCCAATCTGCACAAAGGTTTCACCTTACTTTCACCGCAATACTGCTGTTTTTGTCCCTATTACTGGCCCTCTTGTGTGGCACAAACACATTGTTCCTCTTAGTGCCCCACATAATAATCCCACCACTGTGCACCTTAGAACTTAAAATGCCTCCTTTATGCAGTAGGCCCCCTCTTCTGTCTTTGCTCTGAGGGATAAAATAAGATGAAATTGGGATGAAGTTCAGTCCTATTTTTTTTTCAGTTCTTTTGCATTTTAATGATTACATATTTTATGTATAATATTTGTTTTCTTCCATTTTTGTATCCTTAGTTACCTCACTAAATTTAACACAAGATTACTGTTTATTGTACCGGAACCTCTGTATACATGGCCGATGCATCCCTACTCCTGGAAGCTATCGTTGTGAGTGCAACAAGGGATTCCACTTAGATGGGAGAGGAGAGTGCATAGGTATGCTGTCTTTTTATCATTATTTTTGTGTAATACATATTATTTTTTTAATTTACTGCAAAGCCTCCAATGGCCCTGAAAAGATGTGTATGAAATGCTAACATCTGATAAGTCTGTATGCAACAACTTTCATGGTCTTCATTTAAAGGTTTATTCTGATTTCATGTCACACACTGTATTGAGAAAGACATGCATATGTGTCTTTTTATATATAGTGTATGTAAACTTCTGGTTTCAATTATATTACCTTGCATGAATGATTGAAATTTCCTTTTAAATGGTCAGTTAGTTCTAAAATTCTATGATGTTAAAGAGGACCTGTCACCCCACTGGTGTATGGCAAACTGAATGCAGCATGGGTCTGGTGACCATTGAAAGTGGCGCATGGTAAATTATAATTTTTCCCTCCTTATAAAAGCAGCAATTTGAACATGGGGGCGTTTATAAAGGAATTTCTGAACCTTTAGGCATGGTAGTTGAGGTAGTTTAATAGCCACATTTTTGATGACAGGTTTCCTTTATGATAACGTAAATCACTCTTCAAAATTTATTTGTTATATTTGCTAAATATGTGCTAAAATTGTACTAACAACATAAATACTGCCTACAGCAGCATATCTTTATCAAAACGTTTAAAGAGGACCTGGTGCATGGCAAACTAAATGCAGCACTGAATGCAGTATGTCTGCTGCATTCAGAGAATGGTCCCCCATGTCTCTGGCCTCCCTGTAACCTTTAAAAAAAGACTTTAGAAACCTTACAGTTAAGAGGTCACCTGGGTGAAATCTTACTAAGAGGTCCGGCTGCTGGCACAGCCCGCCCTGCATTCTCCTTGTGTGTTCCAACCCCTCTGTGTCTGCCGCTGCCTCCTCTTCTGCTGAGTCTGCCTCCTCTTCTGCTCCTGACATCACACAGAGCAGGAGAAGAGGAGGGCAGACCCAGCAGAAGAGGAGGCAGCGCAGACACATAGAGGGGGCGGAACATACAAGGAGAAGGAATATACAGGAACATACAAGGAGGGTTGTGCCAGCTGCCAGGACTCATTAATCAGATCCCACCCAGGCGACCTCTTAACTTAAGGTTTTGAAAGTCTTTTTTAAAGCTTACAGGGGGGCTAGAAACATGTGGGCCCCTTCCCTGAATGCAGCAGACATGCTGCATTCAGTGCTGCATTTAGTTTGCCATGCACCAGAGGGGTGACAGGTCCTCTTTAAATGTTTTGACAAAGATATGCTGCTATAGGCAGTATTTATGTTGTTTGTACAATTTTAGCACATATTCAGCAAATAAAACAAATGGATTTTGAAGAGTGATCTACGCTATCATAAAGGAAACTGTCATCAAAAATGTGGCTATTGAACAACCTCAACTACCATGCCTCAAGGCTCAGAAATTCCTTTATAAATGTCCCTATGTTCAAATTACTGGTTTTATAAGGAGGGAAAAATTATAATTACCATGCACCACTTTCAATGTTCACCAGACCCATTCTGCAGTGGGACATGTCTCTGCTTTCTCTCGCACTATGCCTTTAAATTTATGCTCGCCCCACTCAGTCTGAGTAGTCAGTGCTAGCTGTTCAAGGCATGACATCAATCAAGGCAGAGTGGGTATTTTGGCAATGAGGAAAAGGTATCAAAGGTAATTTTGTTGTTGAGTTGAAGGTTTACAGCTAAAGTAATTAAGCTCTGAAAAGGTCCACCTCAAACATTGTAAAGAAAGATACTGCAAATTCAAAATGATTGGCAGTTGGACCTGGGAAGTGGGCACTTCCACATTGGCAATCCTTCAACTGGCATCCATAGCACCTCTCCCACTTACATGGGCACCATGTCATGATGTCACAATGACCTAGTAAGTGGGAGAAGTGGCCCACCTGCCACAGAGGACTAAACCGGATGCCAGACAAATGTAGTTTTAATATTTTTACTTGGATCTAATGTATAGTTATCTAAAGGCAAATTATGTTGAGAGTCATAATTAATTAAGCATATAATGATGTCTATGCGATCTTAGAATGTTGAACTTGATAACAATGTGTTGTTTTCAAGATAAAGCAACTACATGCTATTAAAAGTATAACTCCTGGAAAGCTAAAATTCAGCTTTGGCCTGTGCCAGTAAGTTCTATGTACTCCAGGACCATTTCATATACATAGATTTACAGACTTCACCATTACTGTCCCCACAATCTAAACTCCTTATCAGTGTGTCTTTAGAGTGTGAGAGGAAAGAGGAGTACCTGGAGGAAATTCATAAGATGCTTTCATTGATGAGATTCACACCCCAGCACTGCAATATTACAGTGTTAAACACTGAACCACCGTGCTGCCCATGTATAAGAAGCTTTGGACTTGTCAAATACTACACTTAAAATCCAGAATATTAAAGAAAACCTGTCACCCCCCTGGAGCTTTCCAAAGTGAAAGCACCACGAATGCAGCGTGTATGCTGCATTCAGGGTAGGTGTGTATCATGTCTCTACCCCCACTGTAACCCGAAAAACACACTTAGGAAAGTTTAGAGTTATGGGGCTTATCTGATTATGCTGTGCTCGCTGCCAGCCTAGTCCTCCCTGCCTCCTGCCTGTGTGTGTCTGTGTGTGGAGCTGAAGAGGAGGGCAGACCAACACAAGAGGAGGCGGGGAGGACCAGGCTGGCAACGAGCACAGCAAAATCAGATAAGCCCCTTGGACCTCTTAACTCTAAACTTTCCAAAGTGTTTTTTTCGGCATACAGGGGGGTAGAGACATGGTATACACCTTCCCTGATTGCAGCATACGTGCTGCATTCAGTGGGGCTTTCACTTTGGAAAGCACCAGGGGGTGACAGTTTCTCTTTAAGTATGCTTCAAAATGCCATTGTTTTATGGTCAGCACAGACTTCATTTTTTATTTTGAGGAGAACAGGAATGCCCGAAACAGTGATGTACAAGCAAGTGAAATTTAGGGGCTGAACAGTGGATTTTCTTTTTTTTTTTAACTTGGAGTTGCACTATGAGAATATAATGCAATAAGTACCATAGTTTAACATGAAACAAAAGTTAAAAAGAAACTAAAAAATGGACAATGGACAAGAAGAAAACCGGCATGGTAACAAAAATGAAAATCCTCATCTAAGCATATGCCAGAGTCATCACACTTGAAATTCTTTATGGCTTCTTTGCAAATGGAAAATGTGGATTGCCAATAAATGTACAAGTCACTGTGAAAGCAAAGAGTTTTTTATTGTTATAAGCTGAAATGCCGCGAGCGCTGTGAATCCTGGGCTGGCGAAATGTTTGTGTAATACATTTGGAAGTGCTTGGAATTTAGACTTGAGAATGTTGGTTCATAAACAGCATTGTTGAGTCCAAACGTTTTGTGGTGAGTCATGCTTCGAGACACTGGATGCCAAGTCATAAAATGTGTCCTAAGAAACTTCTATGTGGAACATTGGTTGCTTGCCATTTTTGCTGGATATTCAACTCTACCTGTGCTTTTTAAGAATGGAATATGTACCCAACGTACCCAAGATTGAAACAAGCAGCTTTTTTGGAATCCATCTTTGGCATCTCCATCATTGGAAAAGTTATATAATTTAATAAATTAATATACAGTGTATATGTAAAAAAATAATAAATAAATATATTTACCCTACAAAAACAAATCTATTAAAACATATGGATGTTCACTTCTATCACAGCATATGGATATTATTATTTTTATGCTACAGTAGTATTTATTGATATCTTAATTTCTATGATTAAATGTAATCGTAATATGTTATTTTAGGACTTTTCTATTGTAACCAAATGCATGTTCAAAATGATAGAAAATAATTTTTAATTGATTAGTATATAGCTCCCATTTTCATTTCTTTCATCTCTTGGACCCATCATGTTTATATTATGATATACCTCTATTGGTAATGATTAGAGATGAGTGGACCCGTGGATGTTCAGGTATTGGGGGTCTAGCCAGGCTTTAGATAAAGTTTTGATCTGGACCCAAACTTTACCCGAACCTCATTGGAAGTCACTGATTGGGTAGTTCTGATCTCAACCCACATAAAGCCAGCCAGAAACAGAACACTTCCAGTGGAGGTAGGACCGGATTTTGTATTTTTTTTTGGTACAAACTTCATCCGATAACTCTTCTTTCACCCCCAGTGTGGCCAAGCACCAGGTGTACCCAAGCACAGCGGTGCTCGCTCCAGTGGTTTGCATACGTAAAGCACTCGAACGCCAAACCTGAACACTGATTTTTTTTTTGTAATGTTCTGTATTTTGCCTGAATACGGAACTTAAAGTCTGTATCCACTCATCTCTAGTACTGAGTTTAGGTTCAGCATCGTGCATATAAAAAGATCGACAGACAAACAGCAAATGAATTGCATAACATAAAGATAATTTTCTTATTTTAAAAATGTCTATTTTGGTCTTAAAAAAATTACATAGTTTATAAAATAAGATTTCAGAAGTAGGCTGTACACTAAAGTCTTCAATTAAGAAGACTTTGGGACAATATTGATTGACTCACTCGTAATAAGTCAATAATGCATTTTATAGATTATTTGTTCAACTAAACAACTCCAGGAGAAGAGAGCTATGTGAAGAAGATGAATTTCAACTCATTTTAGGAAGAATGTTTGACTAGAAATCGATATTTACCCATGGGATAGAATTATGAATAAGTGACAGTTTTTACCGGTGTCTTGATCTTTTTTCCAGATTGTGTCAAAAATACCTTTTGATACACATCTAACGTATTCTTAATTTTATTTGTATAGAAATTAATACTTTTGCTAAAATGTCCCTTTAGTTATTTTGACTAAGTTTATATTTTTAACCACAAATTCTTTTTGTTGTTAAAAGGAAAATATATGCGTCCACTAGCAGCCAGGGCTATATTAGATAAGAGATTCTGTCTTTTACTTGGGTTTAAGAATATGAAAGGAATGCAGTTTAATCCTCGGGATCTTCATTCTTTCAGACTAAATTTCAAGGAATTCCCCTTTCTATCTCATGTCTCTAAATGGCTGAAAATGCGAAAGAAAACTTTGTTTTTATTCCATTTTTGTTTCTAGCTTTGTTACTCGGTATGCAGCTGTGATGATAATCAGCAAAGTGGTACTAAAATAGAAATAATCTACAAAGTTATTATCAGTGAAAGGTTAGCATCACCCAATCAACACTCCGGAAATCTCCTACACTTCTTCTAAATCCAACCTACGTAAAATGAGCTATTGAGATTGGTATGGTCTTGTCTATCTCTTAGCTCTCTTGACTGTTGTCTCTAGAAAAACTTGATCCGGGTCCAAGAGAATAATTCAGAAATTACTTTATTCTTTTAATACAACCTTGAATTGACATAAAGACCATGGATATATGCTAATTTTCATGCTCATAGAATCAATTTTAACATGCACTTTGGTCTTCAGTAATATTAATAACCTAACCCCCCCAAAAATAGAATAATTATAAAAATGTGATGATTACAATGCAATTGTCACGAGTCTGTGACAGCTTTTTGTGTTGTTTTTACTTTGAGTAATCATTTCTTCAGTACCAGCAAGGGGTAATGTTGTTTCTTTGCTGGTAGTGCCGGGAAGGAATGCTGCAGTGTGTCCGCTCCAACCTCTCCTTAAGTAGCCATGTGATCCTTCAGCTGTTTTCAGTGATTGCTTGTACTACCTTGACCAACCTGGCGAGTGGAGGTGTTTGAATCACTACTGTAGACATTTAGCCGACCTGGGGCCATTCCCTTGCTGCTATCAAGAGCAAAGCAGTAGTTTCTAGTAATAGAACTTTTGTGTTTTTTTCCTATTCCTTTTGGTGGGTGAGGGATTTTATTCCAGGTTTTCTCAGAAGATAGCGTTACGCTGGCAGCTCAAACCTCACTACCTTTCGGCGTACCTCAATGATCAGGGATAGCGCAGGATCTCAGTTGCTATGGGACAGATTCCCCTTGCTGCTATCAAGAGCAAAGCAGCAGATTCTAGTAATAGAACTTTTATGTTTTTCCCTATTCCTTTTGGTGGGTGAAGGGATTTTATTCCAGGGTTTTCTCAGAAGATAGCGTTGCACTGGCAGCTCAAACCTCACCACCTTTAGGCGTACCTCTATGATCGGATAGCGCAGGATCCCAGTTGATATGGGACAGATCAGGAGTCCCTTCCCCTGGAAATTGTATGTTACCCTGTACCCCCATGACAGTAATTTTCAATTCATGTATTGTATTTGCTCTAATTTATTGCTTACATTTTGTCTACATTTTAGATGTTGATGAATGTGAAAGAAACCCATGTCTTCATGCTGAGTGTGTAAATACCCAGGGATCATACATTTGTCAGTGTCATTCTGGGTTCCAAAGCACATCAAACCCGGACAGAATGCAGAGGTATGATATAATACGATAAGTTAACTATATAGCCATGAAGTTCTATATGTGGCTCTGTGTTACATTAATCCTATACAGTAGTATGTATGTTAGTACAGAAAGTATTGACCATAGTGCAGCTTAAACAGGGGCCTTGCTTACAGATTTGACATTGGCATCTTCTATCAAGAGCTAAACTTGGTTATGTTATCTAAGGCCTATACTTCCAATCTCATGTACTTGTACCTTAGCGGATCAGATGTAAGTAATCAAAGTTACCTGAAAATAGCCTTGAAGGCTTGTTATGTTAAACCTGTATTATATTAGGAAGGGTAAGACTCTGCTCACATCTCATCAGATAAAAAGTTATTTTATACAGTATGAAGGCAACTCGTCTGTACAATTCCATTAGAAAGCTCCAACGTAGTCTATATCTGGCAGAGCCTATATGCAATTTTATAGTATTGATACTGATCAGCCATACCATTAAACTTACTTTCCTAATATTGTGTAGGTCCCATTGTGCTACTAAAAGGCTCTGATAGTCCTAAACAGCCTTTGCAAGACCTCTTAAGGTGTGTTGTAAAATTTTCACTAAAATGTTACTGCAGATTCATTAAATCCCATTAGTTGAGAAGTACACTTGCTTTTCTAGCATATCCCATAGGTGCTCTTATGATGAGATCCTGGCATTTTGGAGGCCAAATTAATGCTTGGAACTCTTTGTCATGTCCATTAACCATTCCTGAACCTTTTCTGCATGGTAGGGGGAATTGTTTTGCTAGAAGAGGCCTCTGCCATTAGGGAATACTGTTGTCATAGAGGGCTGTACTTGATCTGCCAAAATACTTAGGTAGTAGGAACAGATCAAAGTAACATTCATATTGTCTGGCAGTCATCATTTACCGTAGTTGTTTTCAGCCTATTTACACTTTCCCATTTTTTATGCCACCAACAATAATCCTCAAGAAGTTACTTTTTACTTACTGCTATTGACAGGTGCTTTTATAAAATTATAGGCAACGGTATCCTGTTGACCTGCTAGAGTTTAGTGCTAACGCTGATAGGTGGATATATTTAGATAGAATTCCTTCATATCAATTTAGTAAATAATACAGGGGTGGGCAGCTCCAGGCCTTGAGGCCGCACACAGTCCAGGTTTTCTGGACTTAATTCTTAAATTACCAATTGTCAAATGCTAAGAGTTCCAGAAAACCTGGACTGTGTGCGACCCTCGAGGCCTAGAGCTGCCCACCCCTGAAATAATATCTTAGAACTTTACCATTTTTATGAGTAGAAGGATTTTTGGAATATGTAATTTTCTCAAAAAAATGGCTTTTGTACCATCATGTTGGGGTGAATTCTGTTGTTTGCTTGTACCTTTTGATGGTGTTTGTGTTGTTAATAATAATAATACTATCTTTCAGACATTGACGAGTGCTTACAAAATGGTCGTATATGCAACAATGGTCGATGTGTGAACACGGATGGTAGTTTCCACTGTGTGTGCAACGCAGGCTTCCAAGTGTCACCTGATGGGAAGAATTGTCAAGGTAACTCCTTTTTATGAGGTTTACTTTACTTTCTATTACAACACTAGTTAGCTTTACTTTACATATCTCAATGTCACTCTAAGGGCTCGGACACACTCTTCGAGTTACATCCGAGTTTGACGGACAAGACTCGGAACAGGCTGAAGCAGTGACCCTGTTCACGGTCACTGCTCCAGCCTGTTCCGAGTCTCGTCCGTCAAACTTGGATGAGTGTGTCCCTGCCCTAAAGGCAAGTGTAGATGACAGTATTTAGGTGTGGATTCTATCCAACAAAACATTGGCTTTCACTTGGGCCAATGTTATTAAATGAGACAGTGCACATGTATGATTATTTTTCCTGGAACTGAGCGATACAAAGAAAAATTTGCTTGTGAGAATTAGATGGCATTGGCCATTCAAGTCCATGGGTCCATAAAAAAATACAGACCGCACTTGAATGTCATCCGGGTGTTGTCCAGTTTTCAGGGACTGACAGAAGGTGGAAGATGAAGAACATTTTTTTTTATTCTGATCAGAGTCTTATCAAACGTGGATCAGTCTGATTATCAACATCAGACTGTTTTCTCTCAGTTGCAGAAAATATGGTCGTTGGCACGAGGTCTAAAGGTGTGTTTACATTGTACAATGTGTTATGTTTAACATCTGACTACAAGCAACATGCTTTACTGTCAGCGGTTATTTGATAAAATATTTACAATGGCAGACTGCTCTACAGATGCTCACTGAATGATCTGTAGTAGATCGTTCTGTACACATTGGCTGCCATTGTTCTCAGTAGCACAGGTCCTGTGTACAGACGACATTGTGCTGCCGAGAGTAATGATGAGATCTTGTGAAGTACAAAAGATCATGTCAACAAATGAACAAGCGTTTTGCTTCGTTCATCTGGTCACTGACAATCTGTTTACACCTGTTTACACTGCAAGATTATTGGGAAAAAAGTGTTGCAAGGATCAGTTAATCGTGGTAATTTTGCATATAAATGAACCTTAACTTAAATGAAACAACAACAAGGAAAAATCATCATGGCTTTTGTGCAAGATTTTAAAGGGATCCTGGCACCTCCACAACGCCTCCTAAGCTAGCAAAACATGTCCCTGCAGCATCCTATCACTAATCTCACACTTCTTTTGTCTCTTAAAAGCATCCTGTGAAAGTGCATAAAAACGTTTTAATACTTACTCATTAGGGCGGGCTGTTTTGCAGGCTCCAGGATCCACCCTCTCTCTGTCTGTTTGCTCTGCTTGTGCAGGCATTGCCCTCTCCCCTCTCTATCACTCACAGAATGCAAATCATTAGTCCTACCTTCAGCTGCACATCACAGCAGCACAGACAGAGAGAGGGTGGATCCTCGAGGCTGCAAAACAACATGCCCTGGTGACTAAAGAATATAGCCCCTGCTAATTATAATCCCTAATGAGTAAGCATTGAAACGTTTTTATGCACCTTCACAAGATGCTTTTAGGAGACAAAAGGAGTGTGAGATTAGTGATAGGATGCTGCAGGGACAAGTTTTGCTAGCTTATGAAGCATTTTGGAGGTGACAGGATCCCTTTAAAGTCCAAAATATTGTCTGCTATTTTTCTCCCAAAATAGTAACTTTTCTTGATTTTATCTCATTCTCAGCACTCTTTAAAAGTGAATATAGTCAGGATGTGGTTTGCTATACAAATAATTTGTAAAACAGAATTATGATAGTAACTTTTACAAATTAAAAAAAAGTTATAATTCTCAATCTAGTAGGGATTGCCATAAAAAGTGAAAATTAACCTTTAGACAAATATGTTGTATGTAAAAATGCGCCAAATGAATCAAGCATCATGCTACACTAATAAATTTGGCAAAAATAACATCAGCAACAATCAAAACTGATACCTTCCCACCCATTAAGTGTATTTGCCTGAGGGTTTTATCTAGTATTCCTGTTCATTGTTATTACCTTTCTCTTTCAATTTCTGAATTTTAGGTTATGGTATTACTAACATTGGTACTGCTATGACGCAGACTAAATATCACGACAACTGAGTTTACTGCCTTGACCTTTTCACATGCTAGAAGCAAATTTAGCTTTGGATACAGGTCAACAAAGGAAACTTGGTTATCAAAATTTCTCAGAAAGAAAGTGCAAAACATTCAGGAAGTAATCACATTGTTATTGAACACAATAGTGTTTGGAAGATTGGCAGTTTTACAAGTTTTCAGGAAAAGCCTAAGGTTCACTGTACAATAGTGGGAGTAGTGCAAGCTGTCAAATAGCCCTGAATGCAATGTCATGAGGCCGGGCACTGTAATATAACATGATGGCATTGATGACATTAAAAAGTGTAGCTTTATAAAGAAGAAAAATATTTCAGAGATTTGAAGGCGTTTTTAGACGCTAAGTAAATCCGGTGTGCAATATAAAACATAAGCAATAAGTTCCCCAGATAACCTGGAAGACCTTAAACTTTTCAATATACTTAGGCTGGCTTCACACCACGGCGCACTCCGGTTCGGGCTGTCAGGCATGAACCTGACAGCCGCGATCAGCACACAGATCGGAGGCCAAATATGCCCTCCATTCCTATGTGCAGCCGGATGGTTGTAATTGCAGCTGCAGCTGCTGATTTTTCAAGATCGCGGCTAGCATGGAGCTAGCCCCGGTCCTGAAACAACAGCGGCGTGCAGCCGCCGGTATCCGGTTCCTGGATTTGCCCGGACCTGGGCAATCCGGCCCCGTAGGCTCCCATGTTAGGGAGAACGGATTGCCCCGGATCCGGGAAATCCGGGGCCACCGGGCATATCCGGGATCCGGCTTTTTGGGGTGATTTTTCTACCCGACACAAAAATGTTGCAAGCAACATTTTTGTGTCCTGTGAGAATAATCAAATTTTCCCTAATTCTTCCGGAGAGATGGAGAAACCATCCGGCCCCGTAGGTACTATGGGGCCAAAAACCGGTCCGGGGCTGTCTGTTTTACACCGGACAGCCCCGGATCAAAAAACTGTGGTGTGGAGCCAGCCTTACCATTGCCTTACTCATTCAGAACTTTAATAGAAAGCATAAACATTGTTCTCCCAGAAAAGTATGTATGTTCCAAAGACATCTTATTTTGAGGTCTTTAATTGTACTAAAGAATATAGAGCAGCAATATTATCCAAGGTTCAGGAAAAAAATTCTGTAGAAAAATCGCGTGCAATAGAGTTTTATCTGATAAGAATAGAGGGAATAAGTTCCAGTAGTGCACTCACCTTATCAGCTCTTGCTCCACACAACATAGAATGTGCTTAAACGTGATCAGCTGCTTCAGATGAACAGTGAACAGCAAATACAGTGTGAATCCAAGAGAGTAGGAAAAGTGCTCGTTCTGCTCCTCCATGGAGAGCTAATGCCAGGAAGATCCAGGAAACATCAAAGAGTGTAATGCAGTTTTATTCAATGCATTTCAAAGCTAACCTTGGTTATTCATTGGGAAAAAAAATCATGGTTATATTTTTCCTGATGAAGAACTGATATGCGTTGAATAAAACCACATTACATTGATGTTTCCTGGATCTTCCTGGCATTACAGGGGAACAGGTGAATCTCCTGGTGGGCCCCCACCCCATATGAATGAGCAGTAGTTAGCATAATACACATCAGTCATTTAACAAACTACACAGTTTACATATAAAACCATAGGTAAATGTGTGAATGAGGGTAATGTAATATTTGTATGTTCTGAACAGTGGGCCTCAAGGAACAATATTACTGGTGGAATGTTGGAAATCCAGTCCATCACTGAATATTCGTTGCTCAGAACCGAGTTTGCTTTTGGACACCCCTGAGACTAAAGTTTTTATCTCCAGTCACTTATTTCTCCATGCTACTTTACATCCCAAACTATTTGCTGACTTGAAGTGAATTTGAACAGCCATGACACAGTGAAAAGACATGTACTTTTTAACCATGTCCATTACTTTAATCCAGCCACTGCTGAGCAACAGTTCATCGGTGGGAGTCCGTGTTTTGGACCGTCACCAATTTGATACTAATAACCTATCCCAAGGGTTTGTGCAGATGACCATATTTTCAGTCTATGTTCTTTCCATCAAAAAATCGGATTGCACTCAGACTAATGTTATTCAGTGAGGCAGTTCACATGCCTGATTTTTTCCTTGGTCCAAGCAATATGGTCGTGTGAAGCCATACTATAGATAAGGCCATGGATTAATTTTAACCCAGAAAATCCTGGTAATGGACATTTCTGCAAAAATGACTTCCCACCTAGTTTTGTACTTCTGTTTCTCAAACATTTATCAATCTAAGGTACTTAAGGTATCAATCACTACGATATTATGCAACTGTCACAGGACTATAAAGATGATATTGTCGTGAGCTCAACTATTTTGCAAGGTTTCTAATGACAAATATATATATTTCAGATATGGATGAATGTAGTGTAAAGAACATGTGCTTAAATGGAATGTGCATTAATGAGGATGGAAGTTTTAAATGTATCTGCAAACCTGGCTTTCAGCTTGCACCTAATGGACGTTTTTGCACAGGTATGTATTAAGCACCCAATTCATGAAGACTATGTGGAATAGCAGAAAATTGCTTTGAAGCAATGTATCTATCTGAAATGTCATAAATGGGGAATGATTGCAATCACGTTTTCCTACGTATTGTTATTAGTTCCTATGCCGCCAATATTTGACTTTCTCTTCTAAGGCTAGGGTCACACTTGAGCCTTGGATGTGCTAATAGCTATCGTTTTCCACTATTCCAAATTGGGGAAAATTGTAGAGTTAACGCTTCCATAGGCTCCCATGCAAAACACTATGCGTTTTTGCTAAAGCACCAAAAATACGTGGTAAGCAATGTTTTTTGGTGCTTTTTCAAAAATGCATGCGCTTTTTTAACATGGGACCCTATGGGAAACGCATGCGTTAACGCTAGCATTAAAATAGCAAAAGAATGTCAACAGAAAAAAATTCCTAGTATTAACGCAGGCTTCCCAAAAACATCCCTCCAAGTGCGACCCTAGCCTAAAGGCCGCTTTACACGTCACGATATCGCAACGCAACTACGATAAAAAGTCACGTGGTAGGTGCATTGCAGTTGATATCGTTCGTGCGTTGTGTCGTGTAAATGGGCAATGCAACTTAAAAACGATGCAACTACAATATCGTTTTTGAATTGTGCATGCTCTTGAACCGTGCAATATTGGTTTGACGATCTGGCAGGATCGTGCTGTGTGACAGCGCAACTACGATTTGGAGCGCAACTTCCCCTATTCACTCCAATGTTAATTGGTCGTTCCCTAAGTTGCTCAGACACAGTGTGAAAAAGGGGTGTACGACATCGTAGTTGCGTTGCCTGCCGATATCTCCCTGTGTAACATCTATGCGATCTTGGACAAATGCCAAAAACGTGCGCGCTCCCATGAAATCGTATGCAATATCGGAACGATATTGCGACGTGTAAAGCGGCCTTAACTGTTTCATGTAAGGTCTGCTTTCAGCATATTGCATTAACCAAGCACCAGTCTACCACAACAGATGCTTTAAGGAAGCTCTTGAGATTCTTCATGGCTGAGGTCGCACATAAATCTTTTTTCCACCCAAACATTACAGCTTTCAGTTGATCTTGTAATAGTTGAATTCAGGCTGTCATGTACAATGGGCAGCCTGTAGACACTAGCCATTTTGTATGTGACATTGTGGTTTCTAGTCCTGTGGGAATCTGGTTTTGAGCACAGAAAGAAAACAACGTTTGGTCCTTTAGAACATTACCCCATCAAAACACAAGTGCAGGTCATATGTGCAGCCAAAGTAGTTGTGGTTAATCTGTTTTGCTCCTTATGAAGTATTTGTTTTGCCAGTGCATTACAGAAAACCAGATTGAATTGGCTGCAGTGTTTGCATTACATAAGTCACATACGTCATTATTAATAATATGAATACTCGTGAAGATGAAAATTCTGCATTTGATTAGACATTTAGGAAATTTATAATGACGAGTTCTGTATTCTTTACATGACAGTTACTTAAAAGTGAACTGTAGTTTCAACAAACTTTGGACAGATTAATAATGAATGTGAATTTAAGATATTTTGCAATATATTTTATCAGAGAAATATGATTTTTATCTATACTTTTGAGACCCCCCTTCCCTGCGCCTCCTGAACTCGTTAAAACATCTGAAAAAAGCAGCTCAACTTTGACTTTTGCAAGACAAGATGATATGGCGGCACAGTGAGATGTCAGACTACACATTCAGATTATCATTCCACTGGGCATTGCGTTTCAGATCTGTGGGCGCATACTTTCAACCCACTATGAGGACTCCACTAGGATCACATGTCCATATTTAAAGGTCATCACTGGAGACTAGAATTCAAGGAAAACCTAGGAATCCTTGAAAGCAACAGCATGGGAGCTTCATTAATTTAATGTATTTTAGCATAATGTTTCTTTAGTAGGATAGTATTGCATGGTCGGCATTGACACAGAATAGAAGTAAGACAATCATCAGATCTATTTCACTCATTTGACTTGTTTCCATGCAAAACTCACAAGTTCAGCTCTGCAGACTGCAGATAAGATGTTGCAATTAATAAGTATGGTTAGTAAGACTATAGATTGTCATTGGAACAACCTAAATATGGCTAGGCAACCCATCATCTAACTGCACCGCAAGCTAGAAAGCTATACTGCAGCCGGTGTGATGGTGCCGCTGGGAGTTACCAGCAGAGCCTAGTGTAATTACTTTGCTGTTAATGTTGAAGTTACTTTGAATGTTCTTTGTAAGATTCTAGTGACTTTTCAGAATTGCAATCTTTTAGTAAAATACAGTTGGAGTAAGTTTGGATACTGCAAGTGTGTGTTATGGCCATAAGCCAGAGAGAAAAAAGAACGTAGTAGAGGTGTTTCATACTCATTTTGTCCTTGTAAGGTCAGGCGTGTGTCACATTGCCGGCTGTCTTCTGTGTTGTGGTCTAGTTTTGTTTGCATGGTAACGTTGGATATGTCATTTATTGCTATACTTTGTAGTGATTAACTGTAGCTACAACAATGAAAATAATTAGTGTAATACAGCCAGATCACAATCTGTCTTTATTTTTATTAGCCCGTCTTTGGGATATCTACAGTTGTGGTCAAAAGTATTGACACCCTGCAATTCTGTCAGATAATATTCAGTTTCTTCCTGAAAATTATTGCAATCACAAATTCTTTGGTATTATTATCTTCATTTAATTTGTCTTCAATGAAAAAACACAAAAAGAATTGTCCTAAAGCCAAATTGGATCTAATTCCACACCAAAAGGGGGTGGACAAAAGTATTGGCACTGTAAGAAAAATCATGTGATGCTTCTCTAATTTGTGTAATTAACAGCACCTGTAACTTACCTGTAGCACCTAACAGGTGTTGGCAATAACTAAATCACACTTGCAGTCAGTTGACATGGATTAAAGTTGACTCAACCTCTGTCCTGTGCCTTGTGTGTACCACATTGAGCATGAAGAAAAGAAGAAACCAAAGAACTGTCTGAGGACTTGAGAAACCAAATTGTGAGGAAGCATGAGCAATCTCAAGGCTACAAGTCTATCTCCAAAGACCTGAATGTTCGGGTGTCTACCGTGCGCAGTGTCATCAAGAAGTTTAAAGCCCATGGCACTGTGGCTAACCTCCCTAGATGTGGACGGAAAAGAAAAATTGACGAGAAACTTCAACGCAGAGATTGTGCGGATGGTGGATAAAGAACCTCAACTAACATCCAAAAAGTTCAAGCTGCCCTGCAGTCCGAGGGTACAACAGTGTCAACCGATATCCGTCGGCGTCTGAATGACAAGGGATTGTATGGTAGGAGACCCAGGAAGACCCCACTTCTTACCCGGAGACATAAAAAAGCCATGCTGGAGTTTGCCAAAACTTACCTGAGAAAGCCTAAAACGTTTTGGAAGAATGTTCTCTGATCAGATGAGACAAAAGTAGAGCTTTTTGGGCAAAGGCATCAACATAGAGTTTACAGGAGAAAACAGAGGCATTCAAAGAAAAGAACAGGGTCCCTACAGTCAAACATGGCGGAGGTTCCCTGATGTTTTGGGGTTGCTTTGGAACCTCTGGCACTGGACTGCTTGACCGTGTGCATGGATTATGAAGTCTGAAGACTACCAACAAATTTTGCAGCATAATGTAGGGCCCAGTGTGAGAAAGCTGGATCTCCCTCAGAGGTCATGGGTCTTCCAGCAGGACAATGACCCAAAACACACTTCAAAAAGCACTAGAAAATGGTTTGAGAGAAAGCACTGGAGACTTCTAAGGTGGCCAGCAATGAGTCCAGACCTGAATCCCATAGAACACCTGTGGGGAGATCTAAAAATGGCAGTTTGGAGAAGGCACCCTTCAAATATCAGGGACCTGGAGCAGTTTGCCAAAGAAGAATGGTCTAAAATTCCAGAGCATTGTAAGAACTTATTGATGGTTACCGGAAGCGGTTGATCGTAGTTATTTTGGCTAAAGGTTGTGCAACCAAGTATTAGGCTGAGGGTGCCAATACTTTTGTCTGGCCCATTTTTGGAGTTTTGTGTGAAATGATCAATGTTTTGCTTTTTGCTTCTTTCTCTTTTGTGTTTTTTCATTTAAGACAAATTAAATGAAGATAATAATACCAAAGAATTTGTGATTGCAGTCATTTTCAGGAAGAAACTGAGTATTATCTGACAGAATTGCAGGGGTGTCAATACTTTTGGCCACAACTGTATATAACACATTAGCAAAATAAGAAATAAAACATAACATTTTTGTATAATAAATAATAATTTAGTTATGGGATGATCTACTGGTAAAGACTCATTGCAGAGTAATTCAGTGTCGTCATTGTGCCTCTTGGCATTACTGACCTCGCCCTCTCCTGGATCTCCTCCTACCTAACGGACAGGACCTTCAGCGTCACCCACTCTCACACCTCCTCCTCACCCCACCCCTCTCTGTAGGTGTTCCCCAAGGCTCGGTCCTGGGACCACTACTCTTCTCCATCTATACCCTCGGCCTAGGCAATCTCATCGAGTCACATGGACTCCAATACCACCTCTACGCTGACGATACCAACTCTATCTGTCTGGCCCTGATATCTCCTCCCTTTTATCCAAAATCCCTCCATGCCTATCCGCCATTGCATCCTTCTTTTCTACCCGCTTCCTAAAACTCAACATGGACAAGACCGAATTCATCGTCTTTCCCCGAACAACCCGCCCGCTCCTGACCTATCTATCACCGTCAACGACTGCACACTCTCACCCCTCCCCGACACCAAGTGCCTCGGGGTAATCCTCGACTCCTCCCTCCTTCAAGCCCCACATCCAAGCCCTCGCCACCTCCTGCCGACTCCAATTTAAAAACATTGCCCGCATCCGCTCCTTCCTTGACCACAACACAGCCAAGACACTTGTCCACGCCCTCGTCATCTCCCGCCTGGACTACTGCAACTCCTGTTCACCGGCCTCTCTGCCACCTCCCTCGCACCTCTCCGCACCATCCTCAACTCTGCTGCCCGACTCATCCACCTATCTCCCGTTACTCGCCGCCTCCCCCCTCCGCCGAGCCCTCCACTGGCTCCCCATCCCCCAGCGATCTCGCTTCAAAACCCTAACCCTGACCTACAAGGCCATACACAACCTGTCCCCTCCCTACATCTCCGACTAGTCTCCCGCTACCTCCCCTCGCGCAACTTGCGCTCCTCTCAGGAACTCCTTCTCTCAACCCCCTGCATTTCCATCTCCCACAACCGCACACAAGACTTCTCTCGTGCTTCCAGCAGACTCTGGAACTCCCTCCCCACCACATCAGACACTCCCCTACCCTGGGAACCTTCAAGAAAAACCTGAAGACCCACCTCTTCCTACAAGCCTACAAAACACACTGAGTCCCAATCCACTGCACCACTCACCTCTCTCCCTCCTACTGTCTCCCTCCCCACCCCTCTAGACTGTGAGCCCTTGTGGACAGGATCCCTGGCCCCATTGTACCGTACGATTGTTTTGTCGATTTGTCGTCGTTTTTTCGACCACTTGTCTTTTTCTTCCCCTAACTTGTACAGCGCTATGTATCCTAATAGCGCTATATAAATACCTAATAATAATAATAATAATATTTATCATGTGTTAATTTCAGTACTGGAAAGTATTTCCAACATTGCTAATATAATATTACAATTATATTGATTCTATTTTTCTGGCTTTATCATTTCAGATATCGATGAATGTGAGACAGCAGGCATTTGCATGAATGGCCATTGTGTGAACACAGAAGGATCCTTCAGGTGCGAATGCTTCCCTGGCCTTGCAGTTGGACTCGATGGACGCGTGTGTGTAGGTAAGATATATTGTGTATTCCTGATTTACACATAGTTGACACTTTATCAATTTAGACCTTTCTAGAATTGAAGAATGTTTCCTCACGGAAAAGAATTAGCAAGATGCTGGACCATGTTCACATTTGCAGTCAAATTATTGTGTATTCATTCAAGCCTAGACCAAACGTGATAAGGTCAAGGATAGTAACACAATAGCAGAAGGCCACAGGACAGTCTTGGTATAGAGAACAATTCAGTATGATCTGGTTAATAAAGAAAACCTAGAAATGCTTTCAGAATTTGAAAGACAGTGCTGCGTTTTTGCCACATGTTTTTGGTGCAGATTTTCATCCATTAGAATGGGTGAAATCTAAGGCAAAAATAACTTAAAGAATTGACAGTCTGCAGCTTTAAATCTGCACCAAATCTGCAAGGAGAAAATAAGCAACGTGTGCATGAGACTTCAAGATTTTTATTTAGTCTCTGGTTTCAGGAAACCCTTCAGGTTTTGTGACAAATCTGCACTGAAAAAAACGCATTAAGGCTACGTTCACACATTGCACTTTTTTTGCACTTTTTTACGCTTTGCTTCTCCACAAAAGCGCATCTGCATCTGCGTCTGCCGGCAAAATGAATGGACGTTCACTTTTGCCATGCAGACGCTGCGTAAATATATATATATATATATATATGTATATTGTATGGGAGAAAGTGCACGCGTAAAAAGTATGACCATGCTTTTTTGCACGCGTTTTCGCCTTTCAGATGATGCGCAATTCCAGCGCGTATAATGCCGGTGCTGCAGGATGTGATGCCACACGGGGGAGGAAGAATCCTGTGCTCCTCCCCCATGTGACAGGCCTTTTGGCTTTCACAGTGTATTAATATACACTGTGAAAGTTAAATAAAAGTAAGCAAAAGGCATTAAAAATAAAAACATTCAATATTTACCTCTCCGTCAGCTGTTCCCAGTTACTGGGACCCGAGAAATCCACTTCTGATCTACTTGCAAGACCTTCCAGCTGTGATTGGCCAGTAGCGGTCATGTGGTATGCACGTCACGTACCACATGATCACTACCGCCCAATCACAGATCTGAAAGTTCCTGACAGCACAGTTGACGTGGATGTCTCAGGTCCAGAATAGCCGCCGGAGAGGTAAGTATAATATTTTTTCATTTTTAATGCCTTTTGCTTACTTTTTTTTAGCTTTCGCAGAGCATATTAATAAACTGTGAAAGCCAAAAGGGCTGTCACACATGTCACACAGGGGAGGAACACAGGATTCTTCCTCCCCCGTGTGACATCACATTCCTCCTGCGCTTTTGGGGGAGGAATGCGGCAGGAAAAAAACACGGTGTGTGAATGTACCACTTTTGTTACCTGCGCTAGATAGTGCGGCCGCAAAACACGGCAAAAAAAGTGCGCCCCCAAAAGCGCAGGAAATACGCACAGTGTGAACGTAGCCTTAAATTACAACAAATCTGCAATGTGTGCACACAGTCTTAAGGTCTCACTTTAGCATCTCCTTTAAATCAGAAACAAGCAAAAATTATGGATCTTTGCTAATTCTCTATATGAGAAAAATAGGAAAAATGCAAATTGTACATCTGAGGGAGGTGTTATATTGACCTATTGACCCATGAATCGTGATAATACCTTTCTGTATATACATTGTATTCCAGACACTCACATGAGGAGCACTTGTTATGGTGGTTACAAGAGGGGTCAGTGCGTTCAACCTCTGCTGGGCGCCGTGACCAAATCCGAGTGCTGCTGTGCCAGCACAGAATTTGCTTTTGGTGAACCGTGTAGACCTTGCCCTGTAAAAACATCAGGTAAGAAAAGGTTTTTTAAAGTTATGTGTATGGAATCCTACATCATTTAACTACTGTGGATTATTTGGGTAAAATAGCTCCTTTGGGAAATGTCCGATACATGTACTTGGTGTATTTATAAATAGCTGTGAGCCCGATGCAAATGCATCGGGATTCTAGAACGTGCATTAATTTGATTATAGTAGTTATAGCTGTTAGCCTGATGCAAATGCATCGGGTATCTAAAATATGTTTATTGTTTTTTTAAAGATTTTTAAATAATAATCGCATCATCAATAGCAATAATATAAGCCATAGCATATTATTAGCATAATAGCAGTATTAATAGCATTATTAGCATATTATGCATTATAAATTTAATAGCTATAGCATTTTATTAGCATATAGCATTATTAATAGCATTATAGCATTAATATAGCATTAATAACATTATTAATAGCATTAATAGCATTATTATTAGCATTAATAGCATTATAATAGCATTATTAGCATTAATAATAGCATTAATAACATTATTAATAGCATTAATAGCATTATTATTAGCATTAATAGCATTAATAATAGCATTATTAGCATTAATAATAGCATTAATAACATTATTAATAGCATTAATAGCATTATTATTAGCATTAATAGCATTATTAATAGCATTAATAGGAAATTAGCATTAATAGCATTAATAGCATAATTATAGCATTAATAGCATTATTAATAGCATTAATAGCATTATTATTAGCATTAATAGCATTAATAATAGCATTATTAGCATTAATAATAGCATTAATAACATTATTAATAGCATTAATAGCATTATTATTAGCATTAATAGCATTAATAATGCATTAATAGGATAAATAATTAGCATTAATAGCATAATTAATAGCATTAATAGCATTATTAATAGCATTAATGCATTAGATTATTATTAGCATTAAATAGCATTAATAGGATAAATATTAGCATTAATAGCATTAATAGCATAATTAATAGCTTATATTAATAGCATCATTAATAGCATATATACTTAGCATTATTATTAGCATTAATAGCATTAATAATAGCATTATTAGCATTAATAATAGCATTAATAACATTATTAATAGCATTAATAGCATTATTATTAGCATTAATAGCATTAATTAGCATTATTATTATCATTAATAGCATTAATAATACATGAATAGGATAAATATAGCATTAATAGCATTAATAGCATAATTAATAGCATTAATAGCATTATTATATAGCATTAATAGCATTATTATTAGCATTAATAGCATTAATAGTAAGAATATTAGCATTAATAGCATTATATTATATAGCATTAAAGCATTATTAATAGCATTAAATAACATTATTATTAGCATTAATAGCATTAATAATAGCATTATTAGCATTAATAATAGCATTAATAACATTATTAATAGCATTAATAGCATTATTATTAGCATTAATAGCATTAATAGCATTATTATTAGCATTAATAGCATTAATAATACCATGAATAGGATAAATATTAGCATTAATAGCAATAATAGCATAATTAATAGCATTAATAGCATTATTAATAGCATTAATAGCATTAATAGGATAAATATTAGCATTAATAGCATTATTAATAGTATTAATAGCATTAATAGGATAAATATTAGCATTAATAGCATAATTAATAGCATTAATAGCATTATTAATAGCATTAATAGCATTAATAATAGCATTATTAGCATTAATAATAGCATTAATAACATTATTAATAGCATTAATAGCATTATTATTAGCATTAATAGCATTATTATTAGCATTAATAGCATTAATAATGCCATTAATAGGATAAATATTAGCATTAATAGCATTAATAGCATAATTAATAGCATTAATAGCATTATTAATAGCATTAATAGCATTATTATTAGCATTAATAGCATTAATAGGATAAATATTAGCATTAATAGCATTAATAGCATAATTAATAGCATTAATAGCATTATTAATAGCATTAATCGCATTATTATTAGCATTAATAGCATTAATAATAGCATTATTAGCATTAATAATAGCATTAATAACATTATTAATAGCATTAATAGCATTATTATTAGCATTAATAGCATTAATAGCATTATTATTAGCATTAATAGCATTAATAATACCATGAATAGGATAAATATTAGCATTAATAGCATAATTAATAGCATTAATAGCATTATTATTAGCATTAATAGCATTAATAGGAGAAATATTAGCATTAATAGCATAATTAATAGCATTAATAGCATTATTAATAGCATTAATAACATTATTATTAGCATTAATAGCATTAATAATAGCATTATTAGCATTAATAATAGCATTAATAACATTATTAATAGCATTAATAGGGTCATTCCATGTCAAGTGATCCAAAAATGAATATTTTTTTTCCCTGACGTCCTCAGATTTTTAAAACATTTTTTCTATCTGAAGAACAACTTTATCTAATTACAAAAAAAAAGTTTTGAATTTTTTTCTTTATCTGTTAATTTTTTACAGATTTTTAAAGTTTTAAAAAAGTGCGAATTTTGGCCTGGTATGGCTTTACATTTTCTATCATATCTCGGGCTAGAAATAAGATAGAGAAACAAAATAAACACCAATCTACTCAGACCTGTCCAGGCTTTCATCAGATATGTCACAAGAGGATATTTGTTAATATTTTACCCATGTGATCGCAAGCGCAAAACTTTAAAACGCATTTCCGAAAAATCGGCGCGCTTTAAATATTTCAAAAACTGCCCATGTGTCTGCTTTGCTCTTAGCCACATCTGTACCAAATTTCAAGTTGGGATCGCAATGGGATCATATTTTAACATATTTTACTAGTAAGAGCGTCAATGGGTCATTCCATATCAAGTGATCTAAATATGAATATTTTTTTTTACCTGACGTCTTTAGATTTTTTTTTTTTTTTTCCCTTTATGAAGTACTACTTTAGTTAATTACAAATTAAAAGTTTGGAATTTTTTTCTTCATCAGTTAATTTTTTACAGATTTTTAAAGTTTAAAAAAAGGGTGAATTTTGGCCTGGTACGACTTTAAATTTTTTTATCTCAGGCTAGAAATAAGATAATGAAGTGGGAGAGGCATCAATTTACTCAGAACGGTAACAGCTTTCATTTGAGATGTTACAAGACTATGTTTCTTTATATCAAATTCAAACTATTGACGGGCAATTGTGAAAAAATGACTGATTGTGTTCTTGGTGACTTTTGAATTGACACTATAATAGTTAAATATTTTGCACTTAGGTCCAATGAATGCGTCCATGGGGTCAAGCTGGGACAGAGTCATCACAAATTAGCCTTATTTGCAGATGACCTGCTACTTTACATCTCCCAGCCCCTGGTCTCCATCCCTTCGGTCTTAATGGAGTTTGAACGGTTCGGACAATTGAGCAACTTTAAAGTGAATTGCTCCAAAACCGAGGCACTCAATATTTCTTTGCCTGGAGAATTGGTTTCTCATCTATCTAAACAGTTCCCATTTAAATGGAAAGTAGAAGCCATTAAGTACTTGGGAGTCCTTATACCAAAAGATCTTAAACAAATATTCAATTTAAATTATCAACCCCTTTTGACTAACGCGGAATCGGCATTTACCTCCTATAGACAATTAAAGCTATCCTGGTTCGGGAGAATAAACGTAGTCAAGATGGATGTCTTGCCCCGACTCTTATATACTTTTCAGACAGTTCCTGTTCTATTGGATAGAGGTTTCCTCTCCAAAATGCAATCTATGATCCTTAGATTTGTCTGGGGGGGCAAGAGGTCCAGATTGCGAATGAATATCCTATCCTTGCCCGAGACCAGAGGAGGGGTTGGACTACCCAACATACGAGCGTACTTTGAGGCTTCCTCTCTTGTTAGAGCTCTAGATTGGCATTATCATGCGTCCTCCAAGAAATGGGTAGGGGTGGAGCAAGAGGGTTTGGGGATTCCGCTGAAACACCTGCTTTGGATTTCCCCTAAAGACTCCACAGACCTAGTACCTTTGACAGACATGACCAGAAACACCTTGAAGGTATGGCACCTAGTGACGAAAACCCTCCGCTTAAACGACAGACTTAGCCCTTTGACTCCCCTTTTTTCCAACCCATCTTTCCCACCCAGATTTGACAGGCAGAGATTTTTATGTTGGAGGATTGTGGATGACACCCGAGTAGGACAGACTCTGTCCAGTGGTGGTTTGCCCCCGATGGCAGAGCTACAACTCAAAGAACCTACGAGACCTCTTAAGTGATTCGAATTTCTCCAATACAGAGCATAATTATATTCAGCTGACCACTCTTGCAGGGTAAGATTGACGCCCAACGTATTGGAGAGGTTATTCCAACTGGAGGCTCCACCGAGGCGCAAAATATCATTTCTATACCAGGCCTTAGGGTCCATTAGAGAGCAGGGCACCCTTTACTTCGAACGTGCTTGGGAGAGGGAATTGGGGTGTAGCATTTCAGAAGCTAATTGGCAGAAATGCTTTATATTTACTCACTCACTAGCTAGCGCTTGTTCTGCACAAGAAAGAAGCTATAAGCTGCTCACTAGATGGTACTTGTGCCCGACGACACTCCGGAACATGTTCCCTGGAACCCCTGATACCTGCTGGCGCTGTGGGGAAGAGAAGGGTACAATGATACACATTTGGTGGAGTTGTGGGGAAATCCGGCGGTTCTGGTCTGAGGTTTTCAATGCATACGCCCGGATAACAGGTAAAGAAGCCGAATGCTGCCCAGAATCGGCAATGTTATCCATTTTTCCAGGTCCTATTGGGCTACAGAAGAGGGATATTCTCCGCTTTTGCATCTCGGCTGCTCGTGCTGTGATCCCGAGGTTCTGGAAATCAAGCCGGGCTCCATCTCTACTTGATTGGTTCAAAGAATTGATGGACACATATCAAATGGAGGAGCTCGCAGCTGATGCGTCGGGATCTCGGAACAAATTCTTAGGGATTTGGGTTGAATGGATTCTTTTTCACGACTCTGCAGAATGTAGGAGTATCTTTTCCAGCACAGATAATATGGCTCGACCTCTGGCTGATGGGGAGCCAGTGGGATGAGTACCCTATCTCCTTCCCATACCTCACCCGTCCCCCCCCTCCTTTTTTTCTTTTTTTCTTACGTGGCTTTTCTTTCCCAGTATAACTTTTTCTAATGGTTTTTGTTTCTCTTCTCTCTCTCTTCTTTTCTATCTCTCTTTTCTTCCCATCTGATACATTCAGTCTAGGTATTTCCTTTCTACACCTATACCTTCAGAATTCTAGTGAACATTAGACAGGTATCGAAAACTCTGAGCTGTGAGTAGATCATTAATATTTCGGCCTTCCTTTCCGGTACACCAGTCGATAGACTATTCCAACTAGGCCTCAACGGGTAATGACCCACTTACGTGGTCAACCTGTTAGAAGGGGCCAAGTAATAAAAATCATTCTGCTGGGGCTGCTTGTCCCCTTGACATCAGAACATCTCAAAACCCTGAGAAAGGTTGTATACTTGAGTGTTTGGAATTATATTTAGATTGTAGTATATATTGCACCAGAGATAAGCGCAAAAGTAAAATTGCAGCTTATCTTAAAGTTACTAATAACTTTGTGAA
Source organism: Allobates femoralis (assembly GCA_033576535.1). Taxonomy (NCBI): domain Eukaryota; kingdom Metazoa; phylum Chordata; class Amphibia; order Anura; family Aromobatidae; genus Allobates; species Allobates femoralis. The sequence goes on from JARQOC010000004.1 coordinate 171,635,178, forward strand.
TTCTCTTTTTGTATATTTTATATGTCTCAAGATTTTGTTAAAAGATTGAATGTATGTCTTTCATATGTTTTTTCAAAATTTAATAAAAATGAGATTAACCATAGTTAAATATTTTAAAATATGATCCCATCACGATCCCAACTTGAAATTTGGTACAGATGTGGCTAAGAGCATAAAAGACACATGGGCAGTTTTGGAAAATTTTTATTAAAATGTTTTTTTCGGAAATGCGTTTCAAAATGTTGCGTTTGCATTCGCATAGGTAAAAAATTAAAATTAACAAATATACTCTTGTGACATATCTGGTGAAAGCCTGGACAGTTCTGAGTAGAATGGTGTTTATTTTGTTTCTCTATCTTATTTCTAGCCCGAGATAAAAAAATTTAAAGTCGTACCAGGCCAAAATTCACCCTTTTTTTAAACTTTAAAAATCTGTAAAAAATTAACTGATGAAGAAAAAAATTCCAAACTTTTAATTTGTAATTAACTAAAGTAGTACTTCATAAAGGAAAAAAAAAAAAAAAATCTAAAGACGTCAGGTAAAAAAAAATATTCATATTTAGATCACTTGATATGGAATGACCCATTGACGCTATTAATAGTAAAATATGTTAAAATATGATCCCATTGCGATCCCAACTTGAAATTTGGTACAGATGTGGCTAAGAGCACAGCAGACACATGGGCAGTTTTTGAAATATTTAAAGCGCGCCGATTTTTCGGAAATACGTTTTAAAGTTTTGCGCTTGCGATCACATGGGTAAAATATTAACAAAGATCCTCTTGTGACATATCTGGTGAAAGCCTGTATAGTTCTGAGTAGAATGGTGTTTATTTTGTCTCTCTATCTTATTCCTAGCCTTAGTTATGAGGAGAAACGTAAAGGCAGGCAACAGCGAAATTCACACTTTTTCCGAACTTTGAAAATCATTTAAAAAAAAAATAAATTTTTTAAAAAATTTTTCTCTTCACATTTTGCATTGTCTGACATGCTATTATCAAATAACAAAATCTCAAAAGAATTAAAAATATAGAGGTAATAATCATTGGTTCACTTGACATGGAATGACCCTATTATATAATTGCCGTAACTGACTTCCGTCGGAGCGGCGCAACTTCCGGTGGCTTGGTTAGCGAGCTGTTTCTTTCTCCTGGACTCTGTGGGCATTGCGAGTCGCTGACACCCACCACTAACCAAGCCACAGAAGCCCATACTACTGTAGTGTACACCGCTATAGTATACTACAGTCCCATGCCCATAAGCGCCATGGGACTGTAGTATACCATCGCGCTGTACACTACAGCCCCCTGCCGCCCTAAGCCCATACCGCTATAGTATACTACAGTCCCATGCCCATAAGCGCCATGGGACTGTAGTATACCATCGCGCTGTACACTACAGCCCCCTGCCAAGGGCATACGACTGTAGTGTACACCGCTATAGTATACTACAGTCCCATGCCCATAAGCGCCATGGGACTGTAGTATACCATCGCGCTGTACACTACAGCCCCCTGCCGCCCTAAGCCCATACGACTGTAGTGTACACCGCTATAGTATACTACAGTCCCATGCCCATAAGCGCCATGGGACTGTAGTATACCATCGCGCTGTACACTACAGCCCCCTGCCGCCCTAAGCCACTACCCCGCCGCAGCCACTACCCTCTGCCGCACCTAACCCCCAAGCCACTACCCCGCCGCCGAAGCCCCTACCCTCTAAGCCCCCCCGCACCTAAGCCCCTACCCCTAACACCCGCCGCACCTAAGCCCCTACCGTCCGCCGCCAAGCCCCCACCCGCCGCACCTAAACCCCTACCCCCTAAGTCCGCCGCACCCCTACACCATAAGCCCCGACCCGCCGCACCTAAACCCCTACCCCCTAAGTCCGCCGCACCCCTACACCCTAAGCCCCGACCCGCCGCACCTATGCCCCTACCCCGTAAGCCCCGCCGCACCTAACCCCCTACCCTCTAAGCCCCGCCGCACCTAACCCCCTACCCTCTAAGCCCCGCCGCACCTAAGCCCCTACCCCCTAAGCCCCGCCGCATCTCTATGGCCAGTCAGCCCGATTTCGGATTGGTCGCCGACCAATCAGAATTCGAGCTCACTGCCCATAGACATGCATTAGCGGTGTGTCCGCGATTTTAGGGCCGACAAATAGAACCAGGTGGCCGGCCATAAAATCGGCGACACACCGCTAATGTATTTCAATGGGAAATGAGGGGCTCTTCTGATTGGCTGATGTATTTCAATGGGAACAAATAAATTTAATAATAAAAAAAATAATTAAAAAATAATAAAAAAATAATAAAAAAATAAATAAAAAATAATAAATAATTCAATAAAAATAATAATAAAAAAATTAAATATATGCTAATAATATCAGCCTTTTCAGCGGACCTGAAAGAGAACTGGGTCTCAGCCTAAATAATACATTTAATAATTAAAAAAATAATTAAAAAATAATTAAAAAATAATAAAAAAATAAATAAAAAATAATAAATAATTCTATAAAAATAATAATAAAAAAATTAAATATATGCTAATTATATCAGCCCTTTCAGCGGACCTGAAAGAGAACTGGGTCTCAGCCTAAATAATAAATTTAATAATAAAAAAAATAATTAAAAAATAATAAAAAAATAAATAAAAAATAATAAATAATTCAATAAAAATAATAATAAAAAAATTAAATATATGCTAATTATATCAGCCCTTTCAGCGGACCTGAAAGAGAACTGGGTCTCAGCCTAAATAATAAATTTAATAATAAAAAAATAATTAAAAAATAAATTAAAAATAATAAATAATTCAATAAAAATAATAATAAAAAAAATACATATATGCTAATTATATCAGGCCTTTCAGCGGACCTGAAAGAGAACTGGGTCTCAGCCTAAATAATGAATTTAATAATAAAAAAAATAATTAAAAAATAATTAAAAAATAATAAAAAAATAAATAAAAAATAATAAATAATTCTATAAAAATAATAATAAAAAAATTAAATATATGCTAATTATATCAGCCCTTTCAGCGGACCTGAAAGAGAACTGGGTCTCAACCTAAATAATAAATTTAATAATAAAAAAAATAATCAAAAAATAATTAAAAAATAATAAAAAAATAAATAAAAAATAATAAATAATTCTATAAAAATAATAATAAAAAAATTAAATATATGCTAATTATATCAGCCCTTTCAGCGGACCTGAAAGAGAACTGGGTCTCAGCCTAAATAATAAATTTAATAATAAAAAAAATAATTAAAAAATAATTAAAAAATAATAAAAAAATAAATTAAAAATAATAAATAATTCAATAAAAATAATAATAAAAAAATTAAATATATGCTAATTATATCAGCCCTTTCAGCGGACCTGAAAGAGAACTGGGTCTCAGCCTAAATAATAAATTTAATAATAAAAAAAATAATTAAAAAATAATTAAAAAATAATAAAAAAATAAATTCAAAATAATAAAAAATTCAATAAAAATAATAATAAAAAAATTAAATATTTATCCTATTCATGGTATTATTAATGCTATTAATGCTAATAATAATGGGTCATTCCATGTCAAGTGAACCAATGATTATTACCTCTATATTTTTAATTCTTTTGAGATTTTGTTATTTGATAATAGCATGTCAGACAATGCAAAATGTGAAGAGAAAAATTTTTTAAAAAATTTATTTTTTTTTTAAATGATTTTCAAAGTTCGGAAAACGTGTGAATTTCGCTGTTGCCTGCCTTTACGTTTCTCCTCATAACTAAGGCTAGGAATAAGATAGAGAGACAAAATAAACACCATTCTACTCAGAACTATACAGGCTTTCACCAGATATGTCACAAGAGGATCTTTGTTAATATTTTACCCATGTGATCGCAAGCGCAAAACTTTAAAACGTATTTCCGAAAAATCGGCGCGCTTTAAATATTTCAAAAACTGCCCATGTGTCTGCTTTGCTCTTAGCCACATCTGTACCAAATTTCAAGTTGGGATCGCAATGGGATCATATTTTAACATATTTTACTATTAATAGCGTCAATGGGTCATTCCATATCAAGTGATCTAAATATGAATATTTTTTTTTACCTGACGTCTTTAGATTTTTTTTTTTTTTTTCCTTTATGAAGTACTACTTTAGTTAATTACAAATCAAAAGTTTGGAATTTTTTTCTTTATCAGTTAATTTTTTACAGATTTTTAAAGTTTAAAAAAAGGGTGAATTTTGGCCTGGTACGACTTTAAATTTTTTTATCTCGGGCTAGAAATAAGATAGAGAAACAAAATAAACACCATTCTACTCAGAACTGTCCAGGCTTTCACCAGATATGTCACAAGAGTATATTTGTTAATTTTAATTTTTTACCTATGCGAATGCAAACGCAACATTTTGAAACGCATTTCCGAAAAAAACATTTTAATAAAAATTTTCCAAAACTGCCCATGTGTCTTTTATGCTCTTAGCCACATCTGTACCAAATTTCAAGTTGGGATTGTGATGGGATCATATTTTAAAATATTTAACTATGGTTAATCTCATTTTTATTAAATTTTGAAAAAACATATGAAAGACATACATTCAATCTTTTAACAAAATCTTGAGACATATAAAATATACAAAAAGAGAATTCACAAAGTTATTAGTAACTTTAAGATAAGCTGCAATTTTACTTTTGCGCTTATCTCTGGTGCAATATATACTACAATCTAAATATAATTCCAAACACTCAAGTATACAACCTTTCTCAGGGTTTTGAGATGTTCTGATGTCAAGGGGACAAGCAGCCCCAGCAGAATGATTTTTATTACTTGGCCCCTTCTAACAGGTTGACCACGTAAGTGGGTCATTACCCGTTGAGGCCTAGTTGGAATAGTCTATCGACTGGTGTACCGGAAAGGAAGGCCGAAATATTAATGATCTACTCACAGCTCAGAGTTTTCGATACCTGTCTAATGTTCACTAGAATTCTGAAGGTATAGGCGTAGAAAGGAAATACCTAGACTGAATGTATCAGATGAGAAGAAAAGAGAGATAGAAAAGAAGAGAGAGAGAGAAGAGAAACAAAAACCATTAGAAAAAGTTATACTGGGAAAGAAAAGCCACGTAAGAAAAAAAGAAAAAAAGGAGGGGGGGGGACGGGTGAGGTATGGGAAGGAGAAAGGGTACTCATCCCACTGGCTCCCCATCAGCCAGAGGTCGAGCCATATTATCTGTGCTGGAAAAGATACTCCTAAATTCTGCAGAGTCGTGAAAAAGAATCCATTCAACCCAAATCCCTAAGAATTTGTTCCGAGATCCCGACGCATCAGCTGCGAGCTCCTCCATTCGATATGTGTCCATCAATTCTTTGAACCAATCAAGTAGAGATGGAGCCCGGCTTGATTTCCAGAACCTCGGGATCACAGCACGAGCAGCCGAGATGCAAAAGCGGAGAATATCCCTCTTCTGTAGCCCAATAGGACCTGGAAAAATGGATAACATTGCCGATTGTGGGCAGCATTCGGCTTGTTTACCTGTTATCCGGGTATATGCATTGAAAACCTCAGACCAGAACCGCCGGATTTCCCCACAACTCCACCAAATGTGTATCATTGTACCCTTCTCTTCCCCACAGCGCCAGCAGGTATCAGGGGTTCCAGGGAACATGTTCCGGAGTGTCGTCGGGCACAAGTACCATCTAGTGAGCAGCTTATAGCTTCTTTCTTGTGCAGAACAAGCGCTAGCTAGTGAGTGAGTAAATATAAAGCATTTCTGCCAATTAGCTTCTGAAATGCTACACGTTGGAAGTAAAGGGTGCCCTGCTCTCTCATGGACCCTAAGGCCTGGTATAGAAATTATATTTTGCGCCTCGGTGGAGCCTCCAGTTGGAATAACCTCTCCAATACGTTGGGCGTCAATCTTACCCTGCAAGAGTGGTCAGCTGAATATAATTATGCTCTGTATTGGAGAAATTCGAATCACTTAAGAGGTCTCGTAGGTTCTTTGAGTTGTAGCTCTGCCATCGGGGGCAAACCACCACTGGACAGAGTCTGTCCTACTCGGGTGTCATCCACAATCCGCCAACATAAAAATCTCTGCCTGTCAAATCTGGGTGGGAAAGATGGGTTGGAAAAAAGGGGAGTCAAAGGGCTAAGTCTGTCGTTTAAGCGGAGGGTTTTCGTCACTAGGTGCCATACCTTCAAGGTGTTTCTGGTCATGTCTGTCAAAGGTACTAGGTCTGTGGAGTCTTTAGGGGAAATCCAAAGCAGGTGTTTCAGCGGAATCCCCAAACCCTCTTGCTCCACCCCTACCCATTTCTTGGAGGACGCATGATAATGCCAATCTAGAGCTCTAACAAGAGAGGAAGCCTCAAAGTACGCTCGTATGTTGGGTAGTCCAACCCCTCCTCTGGTCTCGGGCAAGGATAGGATATTCATTCGCAATCTGGACCTCTTGCCCCCCCAGACAAATCTAAGGATCATAGATTGCATTTTGGAGAGGAAACCTCTATCCAATAGAACAGGAACTGTCTGAAAAGTATATAAGAGTCGGGGCAAGACATCCATCTTGACTACGTTTATTCTCCCGAACCAGGATAGCTTTAATTGTCTATAGGAGGTAAATGCCGATTCCGCGTTAGTCAAAAGGGGTTGATAATTTAAATTGAATATTTGTTTAAGATCTTTTGGTATAAGGACTCCCAAGTACTTAATGGCTTCTACTTTCCATTTAAATGGGAACTGTTTAGATAGATGAGAAACCAATTCTCCAGGCAAAGAAATATTGAGTGCCTCGGTTTTGGAGCAATTCACTTTAAAGTTGCTCAATTGTCCGAACCGTTCAAACTCCATTAAGACCGAAGGGATGGAGACCAGGGGCTGGGAGATGTAAAGTAGCAGGTCATCTGCAAATAAGGCTAATTTGTGATGACTCTGTCCCAGCTTGACCCCATGGACGCATTCATTGGACCTAAGTGCAAAATATTTAACTATTATAGTGTCAATTCAAAAGTCACCAAGAACACAATCAGTCATTTTTTCACAATTGCCCGTCAATAGTTTGAATTTGATATAAAGAAACATAGTCTTGTAACATCTCAAATGAAAGCTGTTACCGTTCTGAGTAAAATGATGCCTCTCCCACTTCATTATCTTATTTCTAGCCTGAGATAAAAAAATTTAAAGTCGTACCAGGCCAAAATTCACCCTTTTTTTAAACTTTAAAAATCTGTAAAAAATTAACTGATGAAGAAAAAAATTCCAAACTTTTAATTTGTAATTAACTAAAGTAGTACTTCATAAAGGAAAAAAAAAAAAAAATCTAAAGACGTCAGGTAAAAAAAAATATTCATATTTAGATCACTTGATATGGAATGACCCATTGACGCTCTTACTAGTAAAATATGTTAAAATATGATCCCATTGCGATCCCAACTTGAAATTTGGTACAGATGTGGCTAAGAGCACAGCAGACACATGGGCAGTTTTTGAAATATTTAAAGCGCGCCGATTTTTCGGAAATGCGTTTTAAAGTTTTGCGCTTGCGATCACATGGGTAAAATATTAACAAATATCCTCTTGTGACATATCTGATGAAAGCCTGGACAGTTCTGAGTAGATTGGTGTTTATTTTGTTTCTCTATCTTATTTCTAGCCCGAGATATGATAGAAAATGTAAAGCCATACCAGGCCAAAATTCGCACTTTTTTAAAACTTTAAAAATCTGTAAAAAATTAACAGATAAAGAAAAAAATTCAAAACTTTTTTTTTGTAATTAGATAAAGTTGTTCTTCAGATAGAAAAATTTTTTTAAAAATCTGAGGACGTCAGGGAAAAAAAATATTCATTTTTGGATCACTTGACATGGAATGACCCAATAGATATTATGGTATATGAAACTTCTTGATGTCGCACTATAATTTTATCAGTATGGTGAAGCCCCTTAGGCTACAATCACAGGCGGCTCTATACTGGATCCATCGTAGGATAGATGCCCGCAACAAATTACAAATCCCATTCACACATGGGGGTCTGTTGGGATTCTGTTCTAATGCTAGTAGTTTTATTACCATGAAATGCGTACCATGCTGATATTATTGCTATAAAATATGGTAGTAAGACTTTGTTCATTCTAACTATACATCTTCCATGCACAAACACTATTACTGCAAATTGCAAAGTTTTCCTTAACTCCACCGTGGAAAAATACGCATCTTATATTTTGACGGTGACGAATAACCAAGATTATATTTTTTTTATATAATAAGGGTCTCTCAGTTAGCAAATTATCAGTCTCATTAAGTTTTACCTAACTCCTGATATAACACACAATGGAATATTGTAATGTCTTCTTTAGGCGGCCGTCACACGGTTCAGTATCGATAGCGATATTGTTAGCGATCACATGCACGCGCAATCGCTAACAATATCGTTCACATCGTTGGTGAGCTGTCACACAGACAGACTCACCAGCGATGTGGAGCAGCGAGATCGCTGGTAACTATGGTACACATCGGGTTACTAGGCGCCGCGCGGCGCTTAGTAACCCGACGTTTACCATAGATACCATCTCCCAGCATAGGCTCTGCCGCTGGGAGATGGATCATCGTGGTGTCACACACCACGATGAAGCAGATTGAACAAGCGATGATCGCTTGATATGAGCTCCGACTCACCAATCTGTGATCTAACGATCAAGCGATTTTACATTGTAAAATCGCTTGATTGCACGCAGCGATGCACAAACGATATGCTTAAGCGATCAAAACGGAGATCGCTTAAGCGATATCGTGCATTATATTGATGCGTGTGACGGCCGCCTTACTCCCACTGTGACATTTCTTGACCAGACTCATACAAGCAAACAGATCCATCTTGACAATCCCCACTTATTCCTGGGAGACCTTATTCAGATGTCTGGTGGCACATGCGTGTTGCAACATTTTTTCAGAGATACATGTACACATTATAATCTGTGGCTCTATTCACCTGTCCCTGTTTTTTCCATGAACCATGTATTTGCAAAACACACGGAGACAGCACAAATGACAGGGCCAATACAAGACTATGGATCCGTGAAATACACGTACAACACATGGGTGTGCTGTTCATGTTTAACATTGCAAAGCATAGTAGAAGCTTTGTATTTGATTTGCTTATTTATCCACCGTGAAAGACACTGACAGTGATGGCAAATATGTACATGCAAACGATACATTGATCCAAAACACTGATGATATTGATACCATTTTACAAAAAACAAGTACGTGTTTATAGCACCAGTCCAGTGTTTTGGTTTTTTTTTCACCTCTGGAGTGGCTCTTTCAATGTAAGCCCCTGCTTTGGTCATATATTCATCCTTATGGCGTCTTCACCTCTTACCTATGCCGCTACGGTCTTGCGGCACCATCTTGTTCCCTTATAATCTGACTGACTGGAAGTCAGAAGTTAAGTTACAGGTGCTCAATGCATCTCTATGGGGCCAGAACAAGGCTCTCATAGAAATGGATTGAGTGGTGACATCCGGCACGCTCCATGAAACACTGGATCTGCCGGCAGGCCACAAATCCCTGTAGACTGATTGAAGCGCCATTGGGAAAAAGTGAGGCAGTCGGAAGGTGAGTATAAGATAGGGGTCAGGGATCTACATTTAAAGCACCACTAGAGCGGTGCAGTAAAAGAAAACACTGGAGTGGTGCTTTAAATATAGCTATGTGAAAGAGGCCTAATTCACATTATAATTAAAAACATGTTTCTGAGATATGCTTTTCAATTGTTGGATTCCTTTAATAACACACTACAAATGTATTGATTGTCTTTTCAGAGGAGTATCATGCTTTATGCAGCAGTGGACCAGGAATAACATCTCAAGGAACTGGTATGTATGATTGCTATTCTGAAATGATGACACGGGAACCTGGTTTTAATGTGGTTGCATCTCATGGCCACTTTACACGTCCTGATATCGGCGTCCAACTCCGATAAAAAGTCACGTGGTTCGTGCGTTGGCCTCGATATCGTTCGTGCGTTGTGCGGTGTAAATGTCCAATATGATGCGCGAACGATGCCAAAATGATATCGGGGATCAAATGAGCCTGCTCTCCAACGGCCCGATATTGGATGGATGATGTGGCCGGATCGTGCTGTGTGAAAGCCCAATAACGATGTGGAGTACAACTTCCCCTATTCACTCCCATGTTAAATGGTCGTTCCTGGGTCGGCCGTACAAGGGGGTGTACACATCGCTGTTGCGTTGCCTGCCGATATCACGCTGTGTAACATCTCCTATGTGATCTTGGAATTCTGCCCAGAAAAAGCGCGCTCCCGCACCGTTGAATCCAACATCGGACCGATGTTGGGACGTGTAAAGTGGCCATCAGCATTGGGTCTTTAACATCTGGAACCCCTGTAGTTTTACCAAACCACATTTTAATAACCCAACTTATACTAGTAAATGGTTCCCAATGAATCCTGATGGATTCTGTAGATTTATAGTTTGGTCTATCAACTTTAGTTAAGGATTCCAAGAAATGCATTGTAGATTATGGCATCGTTTCCATATAAAATATCAGAATCAATAACAGAAAGCTAAAAACACCAATGTTAGCCGAAAACCTGCTTGCTCATGGTACATATTGTATATTTGACGGTGAATATATATTGTTCAGCATGATGTTGACTTTTTTCCATGTAAAACCTTGACAATGACTGAAGATTAACTAATTTTTGTCTTATAAACATTAAACGCTTGCTATTTTAAAGGCAGCTAATTAAAACCATTTCAGATTTTTTTGCTTCCTTATTTTTCCAGCCACCGGTTTGTTTATGTAACATTCTTTGTGCAGTTTTTTTTCCATAAAACATAAGAAAGTAATTAAAAAGGATCAATTATAGAATCCATTTGGTGCAAAACAATGTAATTACATACTGTATATAAATAGAATTCTTAGGGCCAGGACGGTTGCCAGAAGTAATATCCTGGTAATATGTCTGCTTATCACGATAAGACATGAAGCGTAGCTTAAAAAAAATAATAAAAGAAACAACTAAAAGTAACAAGGCTAAAAGAAGTAATTCAGTGCAAACAGCAAACATGTGAGGGAAACCAGACTAGTAAGGGCTCCGATAGAAAATATGTCCATCAAAGGGTGTCATACATGTCATATTCATAGTGCCATAAACTGCAAAAGTGTGGTGAGCTGAACTATATAACACTATAAGACTACTAAACCTTTCATGCATCGGAGTTGGAAAAGACTCGGCAAAGAGAATAATGTTGGCTTGGGTTAAGTTCTGCCAACTAATATATCCAGAATGATATTCTTCGGGATAAGAGTGGACCACTGAAGGACAGTAGTCATCTTGGCAGCATAGTGAATATCTTAAGGGTACTTCACACACAGCAACATCGCTAGCGACATCACTGCAACGTCACAGGTTTTGTGACGTAACAGCGACCTCGCCAGTGATTTCACTATGTGTGACACGTAGCAGCGATCAGGCCCCTGCTTTGAGATTGCTAATCATTACAAATCGTTCTGGACCATTTTTTGGTCGTTGCGCTCCTGCTGGTCAGCGTGGATCGCTGTGTTTGACAGGGACAACAACCAACGATCTCAATACTACGCCCGAGAGTGACAGGGTCCCAACGACCGCCGTATCGTTGCAGCGTCGCTGGTGAGATCTGACTGTTTGATATCTCACCAGCGACCACGTAGCGATGCACCAGGATCCCAGCCAGGTCAAATCGTGGTCATAATCGCTGGAAAGTTGCAGAGTGTAAAACTGTGTTGATGTAGGAGTATTCTACATTCTACACAGACCCAGTGGTCAACCTCAGCCACTACAAGGCCTAAAAGTACCTTTTAAGGCCCCGTTACATGGGGAAACATCTCCGGCAACATTGCTGGCAACTGACGGAGCGTGCATGTTTTTGGCCGCTGGCCAAGATCGCTGGTGAGCTGTCAGACGAGGAGACATCGCCGGCAACCCAGCAGCGATGTTGAAAGTAAGTGTTGCTGCCAGGGTTAAATTCAACCCTGGCAGCGATCCTTAACATTGGACTCAATGGGGGAAGTTGCTTGCAACATCGCTGTTGCGATGTCAGACAGGGCGATTCAGGCAGATCGCCTGAGCATCATCTCAGGTTTCAGGACATGTCCTGAATCCAGGCGATGTTGCTGAAGCAACTATCGCCGTTGATATCACCCTGTTACATGGGGCAACGCATTGGCGATGTCGCTTTAAAATGGCAACGCCCCTCAGTTGCCTGCGATGTTGCTGGAGATGTTTACCTAACAGTACCTTTAGGATTACTTCACAGGCAACTATTTCACAAAAAGTTGCTTATTTTCAAGTGGACTATTGATTTACGAAAATAAAATTAAAATGACGGTTACACTATGAATATTTAAAAGGGTAAAGCCAGGATGAAGTATTTAAATTATTGATAATTTTTTTATTTAAGTTATTATTAAATGCAAAATTTAACTTTTTCTTTCAGACATCAATGAATGCGCTTTAAATCCTGATATTTGTCAAAATGGAATATGCGAAAACCTCCGTGGAACATACAAATGTATCTGTAACTCAGGGTATGATGTGGACAATACTGGAAAAAATTGCATTGGTATGTCTTCTTGATTGGAAATTTTACTTCTTCGATTTGTTTTACTCTCTAGTAGAGTTGCTGAAATTACATTAAGTATTACTTCCAGCATATTTGACATCACCGATACATTGGTGGTAAATGTTTGGTACTGGGAGCAGGGATTTAAATAAATAAATAAATAAAACACGGTGTGACAATGCATTTGAGATACTTGCACGAGTCTCACACGACATGGCCGCCGGCTCTTCAGACATTAGCGTGGAGCTGCATGTGTTTCTATACAGTTGACACGCTCCTGTCCAGAGAGCCGGGGCCATGCCAGGTGAGGCATGCGAGACTCATTTAAGTATCTTGCATGGATCTCGCACCGTGTGCCTAACATACCAGGTAGGAAAATGCTGGGCATAAAGCCAACACCTATGACATGTCTAGTCGTGTTTATCTCCAAAGACAAAGGGTCATGTGAATTCTAGAGTGATGCTCATATTCTTGATAGTGGAAATCCATGACACTAATCTAATGAGTATGGCTTGCTATCAACCATACATTTCAGCTATGCTGAAATAGTTTGTGGTTATTAAAGCTTGTAAAAGACTTGTTAGGTAAGTACAGTAAAATGAGCAGATTGTTTCTCATAGTCCATGGTTTAGGTCTGTAGTCTCTGACAGCGGACTGGAGCTACACAACTTAGGCTGGAAACACACTATCCTACTTACATGCGAGTCTCTCGGTCGAGACTCGGATCAGTGACCCTGAACGGCTTCTCCCTCTCTGGACTGGAGTGTGATGCTGCACAAAAACACAAGCAGCTGACAGCCCTGTCCAGAGAGGGAGAGTTCGTTCAGGGTCACTGATCTGAGTCTCGTCCGAGAGACTCGCATTTAAGTAGGATAGTGTATTTCCACACTTAAGGTACGTTTCTACTTTCTAGGCACAGCTGCGGCATGTGAAGCCGTGCCGTATATCAGTTTAGGCTTTGGAGAAAAGAAGCACAGTGAGCAAGGGACTTCTATAAATCCCATCCACTGAGCTAGTACTGTTCATCACAGCGTTTTGGATGCAGCAAAAACACTCATCATTCAAAATGCTGCTAATCCTGATCATGGGCACTCACCCTTAGAGCACTTCATACATGAGTGATATCCTATTTTTTTTTTTAATTGGAATACACTGACGAATTCTATTCAATGGGGCAGTGTAAAAAATCCCAGCATGCTGGTATTTGCCGCACAAATTGGACGAGACTCACCCATTCAAGTCTATGGGCACGTGGAAATCATTGGATTGCACAAATTATGTTCTCCATCTTCTCCTTACAGTATACTTCGAGTCTTGCATCCAATGGAATCAGATTACACTATGCTGACACTCAGATCAAACTCAGAATTTGGCCAGAGTGTCAACATCATGATCGACCTGATTCTATTGGATGAGAAAATGTACTGTCATGGGACCCTAGCATGAATGATCACAGACTCAGTTTTTATTACTGGCAGATGTCATCTGTCATAAGCCGAGTCTGGGTTCTTTAAGGATAAGGTAATTACCGCAGCTCCTGTCCAATGCCAGAGGCTAATGACCTGGCCAATGAACCGAGTCGCGCAAAGTGATCCTTTCACAGTGTTCCGCTCATCTATAGCTATTATTATTATTTGACTGGAGGAAATAGAAATCAGTAATCCAGAGCAGTATTCTGTCACTACCACCATGCACTTATTTAAATTATTCAGTTATCCATTCTATTCAAAGACCAATAAGTTAACGAATGTTTATATCTTTGTAGATATTGATGAATGTGCCTTGAACCGGCTACTCTGTGACAATGGACAATGTCGGAACACCCCAGGAAGCTTCTCCTGTACTTGCCCTAAAGGCTATGTCTACGAGCCTGAATCAAAAACATGTGAAGGTGAAACAATTATACCCAATTACTGTACAATTTATTAACTAATTAGCATATAAGTATATGTTATCTGCTGCAGATGATGGGTATGCATAATAATCGAGTGGGTGATATAAATGATGAACTTCGTATATATTAATACTTGTCCTCCATTACCTTCACAGTCTATGGGTATGCCGAGTTGTGCGCTTTTACTATTTCTGGCAGTACCATTGATAGTAAAAGGAGTGGAGGCCACACATGTGCACCATTCAGAGCAGGACTGAACTTTGTAAGCCCTGACTTTAGGATTGATGTGGATCCAAGCAGTCAGACCCCCAGTGATCACCACTTTATTCCCAATTCAATAGTTAGAGGACAATTTATTTTTTGGCAATAAGCATTAAATGTCTAATGCTTTTTGGCAATATCTCTTCACTTTTGTTGGGTTATGTCATTTAGAATAATATAAAAATAGCACATAGGTTCATTACAGGTATTTAATATAGCTAATGATGTATATAAAGCAGTAATATGTAGTTATTATGATGTAGGGTAGAGTAGTTATATGCAATTTCTGCAGCAATACATATGGAACATAGTTTGTTGATGCACTGGTATAACCTGAAGTTTTGAAGTAACTCTATATTTATTATAGATGTTAATGAATGTGAGACCAATCCCTGCATCAATGGTATCTGCAAAAATATCCCAGGATCTTTTGTGTGTGAATGTTCCTATGGAAGCACGTTGGATGAAACAAAGACAATTTGTGTTGGTAAGTGAGTAGGCACAGATGTATTGTTATCTCTAAAGGTACCGTTACACGGCACGACAGCATTATCAATGTCACTGATACGTCACGGGTTTGGAGGCGTACCAGCGACATCGTTAGGTCATCGTCGCATGTAACACCGAGATTCAACAACGATAAGTTGTTGGATCTTTGATCGCAGGTTTGAGAACATGTTCTCAAACCTCACGATCAACGATCCGCCAACCTGCTAGATCGTTGTGTGTGATAACGATGTCGTGGACGACTTTGCCCATTTACACCAATGAGCAGGGATCGTTCGGGGGGTTTGCGAACGATACCTGCTCAAAACATCGTTGGTGAGTTGTCCACGATATCTAGACGTGTGACATCTCACCAACAATGTCAAAACGATGTCTGAAACGACCGTGCGCCCACGAGATCATTGCAGACATTGTTCCAACATCGTGCCATGTAACGGTACCTATACAAGATTTGTAATAGTGTGTTTATAATGTCAGTAAGGCCCACGTCACACACAGATATTTGTGCAGATATTGTTCGCAGATCTCTGGTTGCAGTGAAATCATGGACACATTGTTCCATTTTGTGGCTGTATATAAATGAATTAATGTGTCCATAATTTCACTGCAACCAGAGATCTGTGAACAATATCTGCACAAATATCTGTGTGTGTGACGTGGGCCTAATAACTATAACGAGTGTAGATGTTGCATTTACACCTGGGCCATACAGCAGAGGAAAACCCAAAAGGTCCTTCAGGCCAATATGAGAAGATATATATAACAAAACTGGGAAAGGAGTCTCCTCCAACCCTAGAAAGATGCCAAGAAATCCCAAATATTTAAAATGAAGCTTTTATTTAAATATATATATACATAAAACAATGGTGACTGCCAAAATTTTTTGCACAAGGAAAAAATTAACAATATTGGTTCCAAAGCCAAACAGCAAAATCTTACATCAAGATAGTTGAAAATTACTGTTAGGGTGCTTTCACACTAGCGTTTTTTTCAAATCGCGGCAGATGCGGTGAAAAAAACCGCATCTGTCGCGATTACTGTATGCCGGCTGCACTTGCGGCACAGTTGCGGCAAGCCCCATACAATGTATATGTGGGCTTGCGGCAAGTGCGGTTTTGGCACTTGCCGCAGGTGCGGCCGCGAAAAAAAACGCGGTCAGCTGCGGTTTTTTCGCGGCCACACCTGCGGCAAGTGTCAAAACCGCACTTGCCGCACCTGCCGCAAGCCTGCATATACATTGTATGGGGCTTGCCGCAACTGTGCTGCAACCGTGCCGCAAGTGCAGCCGGTATGCGGTAATCACGGCAGATTTTTTTTTCACCGCATCTGCCGCGATTTAAAAAAAACGCTAGTGTGAAAGCAGCCTTATGCAACAATTACAGTAACATGCAAACCGCAATAATTATCATAGATCAGTAAGTAGTCGTTAAGTAAGGAGTATATAGCTCTAATAAATATAGAGAAAACCCTACAAATCCATTCAGAGCTAAACAAGTGACCTTCTATGGTATAGTGTACACATACAAAAGTGACCATTTCAGTATGCCCTGTTAGGGAGATTCTAATGGTTCTAAAGTGCCATATTAGAAAACTGTTAAATAGTTTTCCTTACCAGTATAATCTCCACCTGCCCCAGTATACATTTTCCCTTATCTTCTTCGATGGTGGTATGGGAAACATGGGTTAAGTATGGGGCTTAAATAAGATGAAATGAGAGGAGATTCCTCCCTTAAGGTGCAAACTCTGCATATGAATGCCGCGCCCGCTGGATTTCAAACACCACCTTCTGTTTCTGGCCAGTGGACCGCAAGCTGGAAGTACCGGAAGTGCGTTCCAGCCTCTCAGAGCTTGTGCGGTAGCCAGAGCTCCGTACTGCAGGAATGGAAGCTGGCGGCGTCAGCTCTTCTTGAGCACTGCATTGATTTTGTACAGAAGGACTGGTACAAAATCAATATGAGAAGATTATTAAAGACCTCTTATAGTCAGGGTCATGTTAAAGATTTTGCAGTGTTGCCATGAATTTAAAGTTACATCACTGTTGGTAATGACACATATTTACATCAGATTTAATTCTCCTGCACTGTCTGATCTGTAGTTATGCAAAAGAATGAGAGTTAGAGCACTTTGGCTGCTAATAGGAGCTATGAATTAAAGTCTCTGACGCTGTCTGAACTGATGATTGATTCTACTAGTGAAAGTTGACGTGAATAAGCAGTAATATAGAACAGAGTTGTACGTTATTTAAATATATATATACATAAAACAATGGTGACTGCCAAAATTTTTTGCACAAGGAAAAAATTAACAATATTGGTTCCAAAGCCAAACAGCAAAATCTTACATCAAGATAGTTGAAAATTACTGTTAGGGTGCTTTCACACTAGCGTTTTTTTCAAATCGCGGCAGATGCGGTGAAAAAAACGCATCTGTCGCGATTACTGTATGCCGGCTGCACTTGCGGCACAGTTGCGGCAAGCCCCATACAATGTATATGTGGGCTTGCGGCAAGTGCGGTTTTTGGCACTTGCCGCAGGTGCGGCCGCGAAAAAAAACGCGGTCAGCTGCGGTTTTTTCGCGGCCACACCTGCGGCAAGTGTCAAAACCGCACTTGCCGCACCTGCCGCAAGCCTGCATATACATTGTATGGGGCTTGCCGCAACTGTGCTGCAACCGTGCCGCAAGTGCAGCCGGTATGCGGTAATCACGGCAGATTTTTTTTCACCGCATCTGCCGCGATTTAAAAAAAACGCTAGTGTGAAAGCAGCCTTATGCAACAATTACAGTAACATGCAAACCGCAATAATTATCATAGATCAGTAAGTAGTCGTTAAGTAAGGAGTATATAGCTCTAATAAATATAGAGAAAACCCTACAAATCCATTCAGAGCTAAACAAGTGACCTTCTATGGTATAGTGTACACATACAAAAGTGACCATTTCAGTATGCCCTGTTAGGGAGATTCTAATGGTTCTAAAGTGCCATATTAGAAAACTGTTAAATAGTTTTCCTTACCAGTATAATCTCCACCTGCCCCATATACATTTTCCCTTATCTTCTTCGATGGTGGTATGGGAAACATGGGTTAAGTATGGGGCTTAAATAAGATGAAATGAGAGGAGATTCCTCCCTTAAGGTGCAAACTCTGCATATGAATGCCGCGCCCGCTGGATTTCAAACACCACCTTCTGTTTCTGGCCAGTGGACCGCAAGCTGGAAGTACCGGAAGTGCGTTCCAGCCTCTCAGAGCTTGTGCGGTAGCCAGAGCTCCGTACTGCAGGAATGGAAGCTGGCGGCGTCAGCTCTTCTTGAGCACTGCATTGATTTTGTACAGAAGGACTGGTACAAAATCAATATGAGAAGATTATTAAAGACCTCTTATAGTCAGGGGTCATGTTTAAAGATTTTGCAGTGTTGCCATGAATTTAAAGTTACATCACTGTTGGTAATGACACATATTTACATCAGATTTAATTCTCCTGCACTGTCTGATCTGTAGTTATGCAAAAGAATGAGAGTTAGAGCACTTTGGCTGCTAATAGGAGCTATGAATTAAAGTCTCTGACGCTGTCTGAACTGATGATTGATTCTACTAGTGAAAGTTGACGTGAAGAAGCAGTAATATAGAACAGAGTTGTACGTTGCATGTATATTCATACACTTAAACGAACCTTATCATTGTTTTGTTCCACTGTATTGCTGCTCCCATTCCAGTAACAATCCTTTTTTTTCTACAGAAACTTTGAAGGGCACCTGCTGGAAAGACATAGTAAATGGAAGATGTGAAATAAACATAAATGGAGCCCTTCTTAGATCTCAGTGTTGTTCAACATTAGGAGTAGCCTGGGGAAGTCCATGTCAACCCTGTGACGTCGGTAATGGAATGAGTTTTTACATATTGCATTCAAGTAGATATTTCTTTTTATTTCTTATTGGGGTTATTGGCTTTTTTCATATCATATTATAAGGAACATTTATGCTTTCTATTTTACATTATGAATGTGCTTTCTTATAACAGCCCTTTTAAGCAATAATAACAGAACTGTAAATTTACAATGACTATTTTATTTGTTTCAACAGATCATGTCTGCGGTAAAGGTTTTGCTAGAACCAAAGGCAATATTTGTCAAGGTAAAAATAAAATTGTTTGTAGTTATTAATAAAAATGTTTAAAGCTAGTCTGTGAGCACAAAATGACTGTTCAAACCAAGCCAAGGAGCTCAGTGGACTAATGGTCAGCCAAACAGTTTACTCTACTTTCCCTATTACTTGTTTTCTACCTATTGCCATAATTTTCTATCTCCTGTAAAGCCAGAGCTATCAAGAGAAGGGAGAGTTAGATGCAAAGCAAGCAGGTGGGAAGGTGCTTTGATCAGTTTGGCCTCACCAAGGCCACACCAAGTGTCTATGATTAGTTTGAATGGTCACTTTGTGCTGATCAATTCCTTTTGTTCAACCACATGCAAAAAAGTGCTTGATAAAATGTGCTTCTAAGGCGGCCGTCACACGGAACGATATCTTGCCCGATATCGTTTAAGCGATCTCCTTTTTGATCGCTTAAGCGATATCGGGCAAGATATCGTTGCATGTAATCAAGCGATTTACGATGGTAAATCGCTTGATCGTGACATCGCTGATCTGAGGTTCGGTTCTCAGATCTAGCGATGAACGATGCAACGATCTGCATCATCGTGGTGTATGACACCACGATGATCCATCTCCCAGCGACCGCGCCTATGCTGGGAGATGGTAACTATGGTACACGTCGGGTAACTAAGCGACGCGCGGCGCCTAGTTACCCGATGTGTACCATAGTAACGAGCGAGATCGCTGCTCCACATCGCTGGTGAGTCTGTCTGTGTGACATCTCACCAGCGATGTGAGCGATATTGTAAGCGATTGCGCGTGCACGTGATCGCTTACAATATCGCTAAAGATATCTCACCGTGTGACGCCCGCCTAATGAAGGGGTGGTTGATATGGTCACAGCTTATTATTTATGGGAACTGATTACCTTTCTTATTTTATATTAATTTTAACAATTAAAAATAACTACAGACCCAAATTTGCTTTACATATGATTTTCTGCCATTATTTAATTGACTGCAATGTATGGAGACCAAACTTGGAAGAGCCAGCATAATGGACAACTAGATACTTCCATTGACGCACTGAGAACACAGCTCTTCCCTGATGTCAGGTCTCTAAAGACCCTTGTTATGTATTTGAGAGAGTTCACTCCCCATGACCCAACACTTTGGCTTATGATTTTGTCTTATGTTCACCATGACAAACCTGAAAACGCCTTGGAATAAGCTTGCCAAAACTAACACTCATAAAAAGGGTGGTCCCTTCCACAACTATGCAAAAAGTAGAATTGTTAGCTATGTGTTAATGCCCCCTTCCAGATGAGAATTATGTAATCATGCACACTGTCTGGATCTCAATATCCATAACAGCAACAAAGCAAAGCACTTTGTGGGGCACCGGTGCTTTGGGTTTAACAACTAGACAAATTAGTCTAAGTGCAACACATATTAATACAGTTGTACCTAGGCTGTTCTTTACAAGGTGAAAGATTCAGTTTACTGCCCTAACTTTGTCAATAAATATCCTAACCAAGGCAGGATAATTTTTAAGTGCCCCACAGACGCTTCCCTGTCACATAATCAATAAGCCTTATATAACTACACCTCTGGTTAATATCTGCAAATAATCAAAATATGAAATTCAGTCAGGGGTGGACATAACATTGATGCAACCTGTGCAGTCGCACAGGCGCCCAAGTGATAACAGGGCCACCACTACCTGCAAAGCATTAAGCTTCTTTCATCAAAAACACTCTGCACAGGGGCCTTCTTCTGTGTCCACCACTTAAGTCAGAACATTGATACACTAATTTCTAATTTGTACAAAACACTTGTGTTGCCCTTATACCAAGCAGACAAAAGTAATATATAATGACAAAAGAATGTAACTTTTCTGACAAGGCGTTGAATGGAAATAGTCTAGACTTGAGCAAAAATATTGACAGGACCTTTTTGAAGTGGCCATATTGATAGTCCATGGTAGCATGAGAAGAGCCCTGGGAGCCTCATTACCTACAGCATCCCCTGAGTCTTTAATGATGTTTGGGGCCTACAAATCAGAAGAAGCTCCAGAGATTCTAAACATAGTAGGAGATTCATAGGTCTTTGTCCCGGTGTCCACAGACTATTATTATCATTATTATTATTATTTATATAGTGCCATTAGGTTACATGGCGCTTTACATGAGGATAGGGGAGACAAGCACAATTACAATAACTCTAGACAATCAGGACAAATAGGTACAGGAGGGGAGGGGACCCTGTCCACAAGGGCTTACAGTCTACGAGGGGCGGGTGGGGATACAGTAGGCTGGGGGAGTGTCAGTTACGGGGCGGTCGCCTGGGTCTCATGGCAGGTTGTAGGTTTGACGGAATAGGTGAGTCTTCAGGTGACACCTGAAGCTTCTCAGGGTTGGAGAGTGTCTGACGTGTTGGGGCAGGGAGTTCCAGAGTTTGGCAGATGCCCGGGCAAAGTCTTGGACGCGATTGTGCGAGGAGGAGATGAGGGGGGAGCAGAGGAGGAGTTCTTGTGAGGAAGGGAGGTTGCATGAGGGTAGGTATCGGGAGACCAGGGCGGAGATGTATGGTGGGGACAGGTTGTGTATCGCTTTGTATGCCATGGTTAGTGTTTTGAACTGGGATCTCTTGGAGGGGGGGAGCCAGTGAAGGACTTGGCAGAGGGGGGAGACAGGGGAGTAGCGGGGGACAGATGGATTAGTCGGGCAGCAGAATTGAGGATAGATTTGAGAGGTGTGAGGGAGTTGGATGGGAGGCCAGTGAGAAGGAGGTTGCAGTAGTCAAGGCGGGAGATGATGAGGGCATGAATAAGTGTTTTAGCGGTGTCGTGGGTAAGGAAGGACCCAGGTCCAGTGGCACCTGGACCTGGGCCCTGTGAACCTTTTTGCTCATTTCCAATGTAGACCATTGTCAAGGCATGGTAAATGTGTAAAAAAAAAATTCTACTTCCAATTTGTTTTAGATTAATATTAAAAGAAGAGAAATGTACCTTTTTATTAGGTTGTATCATTGAACCCTAATTTTTTAAATATTTCTCATTTTTTTTCTCATTGACTTTTTTAAAAGGAAGGACATAGATTGTTAATGATAGTCAAAACATTAAGGAGTAAAGTTTTATACATTTTTTTTTATTTTGCAGGCACTTTATGTACCTGCAGATCAGTAGGCGTCTTGGCCCTGAGACTCCGATTGTTAACCCAAAAGATAGCAGAAAAGTGTGCAACTTGGGAAGGAGGAGCACAGCGCTCCTTTCTGAGCGGGCACACAGAGCGGAGTATGAATACAATAGAAAGTCATAAATGTAGTGCTTTATGGGAGTCGGGATACTAACAATGACAAGCAAATATCTAATTAATTAAAGCAGAGAATTAGGAGTTTTCTCTGGAAATAAGTGTAATAGACAAATTTCTCCTTCGCCTCATTGGGGGACACAGACCGTGGGTGTTATGCTGCTGTCCACTAGGAGGCGACACTAGGCAGAATCTGAAAAAGATTAACAGTGACTCCTCCTCTGCAGTATTACACCCCCAGAACAGGCATTGCCTCTTCAGTTTTTGCTTAGTGTCTTGTAGGAGGCACACGTTCTTACTCTCTCTTCATTATTTTTACTTTTGAAGCTGCATCTTTATTTTTTGAAGGGACATGTCGACCACAGAGACCTCCCCAGACTCCATAGTTGAGCTTCTGGGTTGAGCTATTTTGTCAGATAAGGGCTATTCCTTTCTCGGCCCTCCACTGTTGGAGGTGCAGGGTTAAAGTGATTTCCAGACCTGCCGGTTCTGAGGCCCGCATTCCTCCCCAGTCCCCACAGATGGGGCTCTGGGTCGCAGCAATGCTCCATGTCCCCATCGCAAGCAGCAAGACAGAGGGGAAGAAAACCGGCAAAAAGGGGGCCCTCGGCTCCCATGGAGGAATGGAGACATCTCCCTATCGGCACCAGGTAACATCCAGAAAGTATGAGATCAACGGACGCCCTCCCCATTCCCTCTGACTGGGAACTTGGGTTGAGATACCACCTTTAGGTGCCCTCCCCTCCATAGCATTGTCTGCTCCATAGCTATTTCCTCGGCTGCAGGGCCCCCCAAGGCTGCTCACAGCCTCTGCTGCAAAGAGCCAGAGCTTCCAGAAGACTGCTAGTCCTCTAGTAGTATCAGCATCGCCACCCTCCCCATCTCTCCTGTCATACAGGGGCCTTGGGTTGAGGACACGCTGCTTCTGTCCTTTTGTAGGACCTCTGCCCCACTACGCAGCGATCCCCAGCAAGGACAAGGGTTGAAAATTAGCTCCCCAGTGCCTCCTGGCTGTGCCCCCTTGCTGTGGCAGCGGTGAGGCTTCTGGGGCGGCGAGACTCACTGGGCAGTCTGGCGGCGGCGGTCCCACACTGCGGAACCGGCGGGGCTGGTGGACTTCCGCGCCGGCCCCCTCACTCTCCCGGGGCCGCCATTTACTTGAGGCCCCGGCTCCGGCCTAGAGAATGAGGCCGCCGCCTCTTTCCCCGCCCCGGATGACGCGATCAGCATCATGGAGGGGCGGAACGGAGCGTGCAGGCCACTGTGGAGCAAAGTTTCATTTCCCTGCATGCTCCGCCCCCCTCCTGGTTTCTCTACAAAGTGCTATGGAAATGATGGGGCAGTCTGTTAATCTCATAGCAATTAGCCAGATAATATAGCAATATAGGCCATCTTCCCCGCATCTAGTAATGAATGCACAGATCCCTGCACTTCACATACAGGTGCAGGGTACTCTGTACAGCCCCTCACAATGCTCGGAGCCCCACTATTCTTGTGGCCCCTATACACTGGGAGCATCACAGGACCTCTTCCCTGCCGCAACATGCAGGCACACAGGGGAAAGGGGCTGAACAGTAGCCGTCGGCATATGACGTCACCTGCGGACATCTCATTGGCTAGCAGCTTCCATTGATCTTGCTGAGAGGCAGCGCTTGTCAGTCCCGCGGCCGGAAGTCAATAACAGCGGGGACCGCAGCGGCTCCCTGCACCGAATCACTGGTATGGTTAAGGATAAAAAAGAGTGTGTGAGTGAATGTGTGAGTGAGTGTGTGAATGAATGTGAGGGGTGTGTGAGTGAGTGTGAGTGAGTGTGAGTGTGTAAATGTGTGAATGTGTGATTGTATGTGTGAGTGAATGTGTGTGTGTGAGTGTGAATGTGTGTGTGAATGTGTGAGTGTGAATGTGTGTGAGAGTGAATGTGTGTGTGAGTGTGAATGTGTGTGTGAATATGTGAGTGTGAATGTGTGTGAGTGAATGTGTGTGTGAGTGAGTGAGTGAATATGTGTGTGTGTGAATATGTGTGTGTATGTGTGTGAGTGTATTTGGTAAAAAAGAAGGCAGACCAAGTTGGTAACATTACTACAAAAGGGAACCAGCATGGGGGATATTACTACACTATGGGGGCCAGGATGCGGACATCACTGCAAAAGGGGATCAGGATGTGGATATTACTACAAAAGGGAATCAGTATGGGGGACATTACAACACTATGGGCGCCAGGATGGGGACATTACTACAAAAGGAATCCAGCATGAGGGACATTACTGCACTATGGAGGCTAGGATGGGGACATCACTACAAAAGGGGATCAGGATGGGGGACATCACTACAAAAGGGGACCAGGATGTGGATATTACTACAAAAGGGGATCAGTATGGGGGACATTATAACACTATGGGGGTCAGGATGGGGACATTACTACAAGATGGGTTCAGCATGGTGGACACTACTACACTATGGGGGCAAGGATGGAGAGATTACTACAAAATGGGTCCAGCATGCAGGACATTACTACAAAAGGGGTTCAGTTTGGGAGACATCACTAAAAAAGGGGACCAGCATGGGGGACATTACTACACTATGGGGGCCAGGATGGGGACATTACTACAAAAGGAGACTAGCATGGGTGACATTACTACACTATGGGGACCGGGATGTGGACATCACTGCAAAAGGGGATCAGGATGGGGACATTACTACCAAATGGGTTCAGCATGGGGGACACTACTACACTATGGGGGCCAGGATGGGGACATTACTACAAAAGGGAACCAGTATGGGTGACATTACAACACTATGGGGACCAGGATGTGGACATCACTGCAAAAGGGGATCAGGATGGGGACATTACTATATGATGATGGACCAGGATAGGACATTACTACAAGAAGGTGATCAAGATGGGGTCTAGGATGTGGGACATTACTATAGGATGGGGACCAATATGGGGACATTACAATAAGAAAGGGACCATGAGGTGGACATTACTATAAGAAGAAGATCAGGGTTTGAACATTACTACACTGAGCAAAAAATTCTGTTATTACTAAAAATGTCACTTTGTCCTACAAGGAATGCAGTCCCCCCATATCAATTTTTTTCTATGTGCAGCCGACTAACCCAGCTGAGTTTGAGACCCCTGATCTAGCTTCTATTATTTTAAAGAAACCAACACCTTAAGTCAGGTAAAACATGTTGTAATTCTTAGCAGTTTTGCTTAGAGAGTTTCTTAAATTTCCAGTTATTTTACTGTTGTATTTTATGGCAAAAGGAAGGCATCAATTATACTATTAAATGTGAACTAGTTATAACATTTATGGAAGCAAAAATGTTATGCAGAATCAGTCAATCATTTGCCTTCCGTAGTTGACTTCTCAATAAATGGCTCTAATTAAAAT
Organism: Allobates femoralis; assembly: GCA_033576535.1. Lineage (NCBI taxonomy): Eukaryota > Metazoa > Chordata > Amphibia > Anura > Aromobatidae > Allobates > Allobates femoralis. The sequence continues at coordinate 171,661,250 of JARQOC010000004.1, forward strand.
TTTATTAAGATGGAAATTCTAGTATAGAGTTATACAAGTTACTAAAGGATTGGCAATAGGGCATACCGTCATTTATTACTAATCATTTACAAATACAAATGATGACAAGGATTCAATGATCAGTGCTCATTTTATTGCTCGAATATTGGTAAATATGTTTGATTCGAATCTACAATTATATTCTGTTAAACCTAAGCTGTCATACAAAAAACACTATTATACTGCAGATATGGGGTTAATTTGAATGTTGATGGCCTCAGCAATGACAGCGTAGCTACAGGGAGAAAGTTTTGTTTATTTCTTCCGGCAGCCTCGAGCATTCAGTCATAGAGGCGTGGTCTGTGCGGCTTCAGTCACGGCTTGGTACAAAGTGAGCGATGACTGAAATTCCACCCTGACTGACAGCTGACTTAGGAATGCATCAGCAATGCCAATCAATGGCGGGTCATGACTACAGCCACCACTCACTCATAGTGAACAATGTTTGAAACTGCTGTCTATGACTGAAAGCTTGAGGGTGCCAGAAGGTAGAAAGTTAATTTCCTTCTGGTATCTTTCAATGCGGTAGCTGGGCAATTTTAGAACGCTGTTACCGTAGAGATTACTCCCATATCTGTAGGTTAATAGCATTTTTTACATGACCGGTTCCCTTTAAATGTTTTCCTATCTGCTTCTCTTTCATTTTGGATGTTAATCTCAACCTCCCAGGCTCACTTTATAAGAGCTATGTACAGCTGGGAATCACTCCACACCCTCCTTTTAAGTATTCTATGATAAATGGTGTGTTTTGTCCTCCCTCTAATGCAACATTCATTTGTTTTGGTTGCAGATGTTAATGAATGTGAGGTATTTCCCGGAGTTTGCACCAATGCCAATTGTAGAAACACAATCGGGTCCTTTGTCTGCGAATGTCCCCCTGGAATGAAGGTTGATGCTTCTGGACGCACATGCATTGGTATAGTATCTCAGTCGTTTGCAGAATTCTCATCCACATAGAAATATTTATTGTAGCTCTTTCCAAAAATTCCGCAATTAATTTTGCATAACAATGATATAATCCAAGAACGTTTTATTACTGTTTTTTTTTTTTAAAGATTGCTGTAGTCACAGCTCAGTTTGCAATTCCAGTGCAGTGACTCATAGGTGAATTTACAGATTGTTAAAACTTATTTTTTATGATATAGGATACAAGGAAATAGGAGGTTATGAATGTGGTGTTGTGAATAACAATCTGTTTGCAAAGCTGCAGTACATTGGTTTATCAGACATTCATCTGGTCCAATTAAAATTATAGAACAAATGTATATATATATATATATATATATATATATATATATATATACAAATCTAAAATATTTTGGGTTAAAAAGCAATATAAGGGTTTCTTCACCATTTTGTGCTTTTAGTGTGAAAATTCCTTCATAAACAAAAATGTATACATATGACAGAACATTTCTTAGGCCCAGTTCACATCTAAGGCTGGGCTGCGTATGCCTGTGTTTGTATGCGTTTTTACTGCTAAAAGTGCATCCAAACGCATGCGTTAACGCACCCATAGGCTACAAGGCAAAAGCATGCAAAAATGCATGTCATTTCGCAAAAATGCAAAACGCATGTGTTTTTGCAAACGCAGCCCTAGACGCAGCAGCCCAAGTTTTTGGCTGTGTTTGCAAAAGCACATGCGTTTTGCAGTTTTGCGAAATGACATGCGTTTGCAATGCGTTTTGCATTGCAGCCTATGGGTGCATTAACGCATGCGTTTGGATGCATTTTTAGCGATAAAAACACAAACACAAATACAGCCAAAATACGAAGTGTGTTCGGGCACTGTCCACCCGCGCATTCAACGCAAAGTCCACTAAGTGTGCGGCTCCTATATTGGCGGTGCACGTGTAAATGTCTAAGCCATGCAGGTAATGATATAGATAAGAAACCACGGCAACTCACCAAGAGCGGAGAATCTTCAAAACTTTAATCCATGCAGGTTTTCATACACAGACATTAGCAAGGGAGGGAGGGGAGTGCTGAGGCTTGGTGACGGTTCCCCGTTTCGCAGCGGGCCTCGCTGCTTCTACGGAGCAACTAGTCCGACTGACTAGTTGCTCCGTAGAAGCAGCGAGGCCCGCTGCGAAACGGGGAACCGTCACCAAGCCTCAGCACTCCCCTCCCTCCCTTGCTAATGTCTGTGTATGAAAACCTGCATGGATTAAAGTTTTGAAGATTCTCCGCTCTTGGTGAGTTGCCGTGGTTTCTTATCTATATCATTACCTACAAATACAGCCAACATGCAGATGTGAAAAGGCCCTTAGTTTCAGGCTCCTTTTGACTTTAGAACATCTTTGTTCCTGATTGACTCTTATGTGAGGGAAGTCACAACCCTGTGGACTGCACAAAGCAACTCGCTATTATGTATTTCTTTACCATTTACATTACATTGGCCACAATTTAAAATTCCTTTTGCAATTTATAGTGAAAAAATCTAAATTTATGGATATACTTTTTTTTTAAACACTACTAAACGGAAAGGAATTATTTCTAAAGGTATTTGTATTTAATTCATTGATCAAGTTTAATATTGGTATTAACCTTCTGCTATTGAAGGAGAAATGCCAAGACGTGTACAATTGGTATTAAAATAATTGGAAAGGGATCCTTAAAGATGTACAAAATGTTCCAAAAAAGTTTACATTTTTTGGTCTTTTTATTGCCTGCAGATAAGTGGGGGCTCCAGTCTTGAGACCTCCACCGATTGCTCAAAAGAGCTGTGATAAGTGTACAGCTTGCTAGCCATGAACTCACAACCTTTTAATGAGCACACACACAGATCAGAGTATGGATTCCATAAAAAGACTTTGGCACATTTTTATGACTTTTTTTATTTTATTTTTCTTAACCTTTCTTTCTCTTGGGTTAAGATTAGTGATCAGCGAGCACACCATACTCTGGTGCTTGGTACTGGTAATGAGCAATTATATACTTGGATGGGCACGACTCAAGTACCGAGTATAATGGAAGTAAATCGGAAACTAGAGCATTTTTCCTTTCTCTCTCTTGGGTTAAGATTAGTGATCAGTGAGCACAGCATACTCGGGTGCTTGGTACTGGTAATGAGCAGTTGGATACTTTGATGGGCACAACTCAAGTACCAATTATAATGGAAGTAAATCGGAAACTCGAGCATTTTTCCTTCTCTCTCTTGGGTTAAGATTAGTGATCAGCGAGCACAGCATACTCGGGTGCTTGGTACTGGTAATGAGCAGTTATATACTTGGTTGGGCACGACTCAAGTACCAATTAAAACGGAAGTAAATCGGAAACTCGAGCATTTTTCCTTTCTCTCTCTTGGGTTAAGATTAGTGATCAGCGAGCACACCATACTCGGGTGCTTGGTACTGGGAATGAGCAGTTATATACTTGGATGGGCACGACTCAAGTATCGAGTATAATGGAAGTAAATCGGAAACTTGAGCATTTTTCCTCTCTCTGGGTTAAGATTAGTGATCAGCGAGCACACCATACTCGGGTGCTTGGTACTGGTAATGAGCAGTTGGATGCTTGGATGGGCACGACTCAAGTACCAAGTATAATGGAAGTAAATTGGAAACTTGAGCATTTTTCCTTTTTATCTTTTGGGTTAAGATTAGTGATGAGTAGACACTACCATGCTCATGTGTTCAGTACTTGTAACAAGCAGTTGGACACTTGGATGGGTGTGACTCAAGTACCAAGTATAATGGAAGTCAATAGAAAACTCGATCATTTTTCACAAAGCTCTTACGGAAAAAATGTTTGTGTTCCTCATTGACTTCTAGTATATTTGGTACTCGAGTTGTGAACATCTGAGCGTCCAACTGCTCATTATGAGTACCAAACACCTGAACATGGTAGTGCTCGCTCATCACTAGTTAAGATGGATTGCAATTTGTAGATTTAATTGCTGATCTTATCTTGAATTATTTAAATGTTCTCAGAATTTTGGGTAGTAAAATATGTAAAAAAATAAATAAATAAATAAATAAATATATATACGGTATATATTATATATATATATATACGTATATATATATATATATAATAACTTTCATATTTCTAATATTTCTATACAGTAAAATCTTTTTAGGGCAATCGCAGGTTTGCTACTAAAATATGTATATTTTCATTTTAACTCCTCATTTCAGCAACAGAATAAAATGACATCAAATAACGTAGGGCTGATAACATTTACTTCTTACAGATGTTCGTGTGGAGACCTGCTATTTGAAGCATGAGGAGGAGGAGTGTTCTTCTCCTATTTCTGGCCGTCATAGGATGGATGCCTGCTGTTGCTCTGTTGGCGCAGCATGGGGACCTGACTGTGAAGAGTGTCCACATAAAGGAACCCCGGAATTTGAGATCATTTGCCCAAGAGGCCCTGGCTTTTCTTCAAAAGAAATTACACCCGGAAAAACATTTTCTAAAGGTAAGAAAAAGATTAACAAATTTCTTTTCACATCTATAGATGTAATGTATGTAGTAATGTATGACGCACCATAACTTTGCAATGACAGGAAGAAGCTGCTTGGTAGTAGTTTGGTTTACAGGAATGTCACTAAATTAAAAAGCATTCAATAAGTTTGTTTCAAGGGGGCTTTTTTTCTTTAACTTCCTACAGTATTTTCCCCTAATTTATGTGTGTTGGAAAGTCTCTGCATATGTCTGAGGCCATTAACTCAAAATGGCATCACTGGATAATCTTGGTGCTAGCCACTCCATCTAGCAGATTCCAGAGGAACTATAGTCTTTAACTTGTAACACTTTTTCAGGGATTTGGATACATAACTTGGCCCCCCTGGATTGTGTCCATAGAGTAATTGCTAGCTGAAGGAGTGTGCCTGAGGCAAGATAAGTGAAATTAGCTGGGTCAGTAACTGGAGAGACAGAACCAAGTACAGAATCAGGAGATAAAACTGTTGTCAAATGAATAGCCATAGTGAAATACCAGAAGGTCAGTCAAAAGTGAAGTCAGACGTGTTGAGGTAAAAGTCAGGATCAATAGATAAACAGAACCATAAATGACTAGGAACACCCCATAATATTTGCTAACTTTCAATAGACTACTGGGAGTTTAAATAGGGTGTGATGCTGCCCCATAAGTCAAAGCAGGTACCTGATTACACCTGCTGATAGCTGGATAGCAGACACATGCACACACTCTCTCCGTGGCTCAATAGTGTTACAACCATAAGCGTATTCTTAGCCAGCACTGCCTACAGAGTAATCATAGCACCTAATTTTCCCTAGACAAGTGTTACAAAAAAGGTAAAAGATCTTCCAATTGAAGGCAACCCAAAAAAATATTTATAATAACTTTTTTGCATGACTATCTTTAAGTACACCGAAATGTTGTAAACACTTACCTAAAAGTACTTCTATCATTATGAAGCAATCTGAACAGTTCTGGTAACTGATATTCATATCTTCCTTGCCTTATAGACATCAATGAATGTAAAATGATTCCAAGTCTTTGCAAATATGGCAAATGCAAAAACACTATCGGTAGCTTTAAGTGCCGGTGTGACAATGGTTTTGCCTTGGATGCTGAGGAAAGAAATTGCACAGGTAAGTAATAATACATACAATATTATGGATCTTCAGTGTTATAGAAGAGATATCAGAATTAAACAACTCTTATCTTTGTAGACATTGATGAATGCAGAATATCCCCAGATGTCTGTGGACCAGGAAACTGCATTAACACTCCAGGAGATTTTGAGTGTGACTGTTTTGAAGGTTATGAAAGTGGATTTATGATGATGAAGAACTGTATGGGTAAGCCATACTCATTTTCAATGTGATATCCTGAAAAGTGTTATTCCATTTTTGTAAAATTTTAGTTATGTAAGATGTTAAGCCCTTTATAAAGATCTACATCAACAACCTAATTTATTAACATGTGGCCTATAAGTTGGTATTTAAGGATCTGGTAGAAAAATAACAAATTAAGATCTTTGGCATTAGTCAAACTGGCGTATTGCATCCGATGCATTATGCTAATGACACTCATCTGAGGCCCTGCTGCGAGTGTGATGCAGGGCCTCCATTGTCAGTCTCGGCATGTCCAGTCTGATATTTCACTCGAACCATAGATTAGTATGGGTGCCAGTGAGCCGAGACTCACTGACCATGGCAGCATGCTGTGATTTTTTTGTTAGTCCGATCAGGGCTAAGGAAAAAAAAATCACAGGTCTGAGCTACCATATTGGGCCAAGCGCAATGCAAAATTTTCTCCCATTACACTGATGCGAGTCACACGACAGTGTGATTCTCCCCTTAGTGGAACACTCTTTAAAGTCAACTCACTGGAATGTTGACATCAGTCAGGAGGACTATCAGCTATTGTAGCATTTTCCTTTTAATATATTTAGGCTTTGATCTAATCTAAATGGTCCTATGCTTCTGACATGTTTTCTGTAACTTTGAGTAACCCTTTGAGAAAAGCAGATTAAAACTAGTTCTGTCTGAGAAAGGAAGAAAAATCTCACTAGTGTCACCTTATAAATATAGCCTATATCCAGCCTTTTTATGAACCTTGCAATATGGTTAGGCTTATTGGCCTAGCCAGATCATAGAGTTACAGACACTTGTTTTAAGTTACATGCCCCAGATCCCTACTTCCAAAGCTAAGGCACATTAGAAATGTTTGTTAAAATAAAAAGTCATTTACATAATCTTTACATGTTTTAATTTTTTTTTCTCAAAACTGTGCTTTAAAGTAACTATAAGACTTTGTTTCCCATATTCCAGATATTGATGAATGTGAAAGGAACCCACTCTTGTGTCGTGGTGGCATCTGTCTAAACACAGAGGGAAGTTTTAAATGTGATTGCCCTGCTGGACATGAAGTGGCGCCTGATAATTCTGCTTGCCTAGGTATGTTGGGTAATGTACGACGTTCAAAACTGAAGTCCTTAGCAATAGATGCATTTTCTATGTATGAAAATGGCCCCAGGTCATCTTTCATGAATGATGCAATCTTAGTAATGCACCAGTATACTTTCAGAGATATTCATACACATTTTCTATTTGGGTACATTATTTGTCCTTTATAGTAAGTTCAATAATTTAGTTCAAAGGTAGCACAAATTTATGGCTCTACACATACTGTATGCTTTTGTGTAAGAACAGATTTCTTGTAATGTGACGTGGGTTGGTAGCCATGAGTGAGGTGCTCATCCTTTACATCTTGTCTTGTTACATGAAGTTGGGGGTCCTGGCTAGCTGGTGGTCTTGACTGGGTGTGTGGAATTGTGCTAGAGGGGCGTTACGTCCTTTCAGGGCACATGATGCTATTTACTTCCATTTGACAAGACCAGATGGTAGAAAGTTCAGTCGAGACCACCATTCCAAAATAAACTCTTTACTTAATGTTAACTTAGTAGGAAATATATACATTTGATAGGGGCTGTATCGCTTCATGAACAACGTGGGGAATTTTTCACAAACAGTCTGTTACTTTTTCAAACACTATCTCTGCTCCTTCAACACAATCATGGTTCCTTCCACACAACCCAGCTAAGTATTTCAGTTCAGTTAGTAAGAGTCCTGTTTCACATCTTCCTCCTACAGGAAATACTGTGCCAATATGGCTGAACCATAGCTCCTCCACTTTTTTTTTGCTTTGGAAACTCCCGTTCAGGACACTCTCTTCGTCTCACATACTGTTCCATACTGGTCCATTACCTCTCTGATTTATAAACTTGGGGGCTGTACTGCTATACGTCCAGTTCCAGGACCTTTCTCCCCTTGATCACTCTGTCCTCCGGTCAACTTTCACTCGTTCTCTGTATTCAGGATCACACTATCGTCTGCCTTTGTTTTCATTTCAGGGACACCCACGTCTTGCAACTCTGCTCTCTAGTTTTTGCTTTTCTGCTCTCTAGTTAGACCTTAGGACCATCACTACTGCATGCTGGGCCCTATCTGACTTAGGCTAGAGTCACACATGCCAATCCATTTTTCAGAGTGTTTCCCATGACAAATCCTTTTTTTAGGGTGCTTTTTGAGCCTCCTGTGCCCCTGAACGTTTTTTGGACTTTTTTGACAAAAATGCTAGGATAAACGGGTCCGTTTTTTAAGACATCAACAAAACGGATCTGTTTTTCCATAGGGCCCCATGTTAAGAAAACGGATCCGTTTTTTTACTGCACCCAAAAACGTTGCTAAACAACACTCCTAGCAATGTTTTTGGGTGCAGGAAAAAACGGATAGGGTTTTCTTTAACATATAATCCGTTTTTTGCATACGTTTTTGGACTTAGAAAAAAAAAGTGCAAAGACGGATCCAATAGATCTGTAGGACAAAGTGCCGTTGTGTCGGCGCTGCCGTCAAAAGGATCACCAGAGACAAGAAAGAATCTGGGCTGAATTGTGTCTTTATTCTTCTGGTTATCTGTGGAGCTGCGGTCCTTGCAGCAGCTGTCTTTTACAGGCGACTACATTGATTTCTGGCTATCATACTGGTTGTGGGTGACACAACCAGAGCAGGTGAGCAGTTTTACTCACACATTCATTCACCTTTTTATCTGGAGATAAGACCCTATTGGGCATTTTCTCATTTTCACAAAACCGGATCCAAGGCTTATGTGTGACCCTAGCCTTACTACCAGGAAGTCTTCTCTGATCTTGCTACATTACCTCTCCCTCTTTGGACTAGTCACAAATATTAACTCTGCTTTTCTATACAGACAAGCAACATATACTTCTGCATTATTAAGGCATGTTCACATTACTATGCACATGTTAACAATACTAATGTCTTCAAGGAGTAACATGGGCAATATGTCCATCTAAAAATAAGGTATTTTGGATAAAATCCTCTACATGTTAAACTTGTACAATTTGGTACAAAGATAATTATATAATTTTATTTGCTCTATTATCCCTTGTGTTAATTTTGGGGGAGATGTAACAGTCTGAATACACACATATTCCGCCTTCACTCTGTAAAACAGGCTACCAGAACTTCCAGTTTAACTGGCCTTTGATAACTAAGAGTTAAATGGGAATCTAATTGCATTATACAGCATAATAATAAGTCCAGACGTTGTGGCCATAATATAGGGGCTAAAATACACTTGTAATGCAATTGTGAAAAAGTGACTACTAGTTGGTATCTACTGCTTATTATATACTTTAAGGGTAAGGGCAGTGGCGTAACTAGCTTGTTCCGGGCCCCGGTGCAAGATCTGCCCCCGGTCCCCCCATGTGAGGACTGGGGGGGGTGCTATTAGAAATTTTTGAGCTTGTCCCCCCTCACATGAGGACCGGGGGGTGCTGGCGGAGTTTCTCCGCTGCCATTCACACTTACCGCGGCTGCCATAGGCATCCAGCGTCCCGCGGTCCGCAGTGAGGAGGAGAGGTGGGGCGGGCAGAGCTGCAGGAGGTGGGGTTTATCTCAAGGGGCCCGGTCCAGCCACGAACCGCTGCGACCGCGGTAGTTACTCCACTGGGTAAGGGCAAACTTCTGCTTTATTTTCAATAATAACATCATTTATTGACACTCCTTGTGCCCGGCAAATGCAAAAATTATGCATGAGGATTTAGAAGGAGGAATCATTGATTTATGTGCGCCAGTTGGTCCTTGATGTTTGCTATAAATGAAGTATATTTATTCCATGTTTTTCTATAAAATGAAGCTACATTAAAAACATCCCATGTTCTCCTACCTGTAATTATTTTCACTTCTACTAAATCAGGGTATTAAATAATAATAATAATAATAATCTTTATTATTACTTCTATGAACCACTTTCCAGAATCATTGACTATCCACCCCCAGTGAAATTAAGTGATTGTGTCAAGTATTATCCCCATCCTTCAGAGAATAATACTGCATGGAGAGATGTAGAGCTGCAATGTGCTGCTGATGGACCATATGTATTTGTGTGCTGCCTAGCAAGCACACTACATGGAAATAGTACACAGTGAGCTGAAAAGAATCTAGAAAAGATAAATGAATAGAATTATTGCTATGAACCCCTCTCCTACAGAAATGGCCTGTCAAATGAATTGCATATGGGTTATTTCCATGTATAATTGGAGAGAACATGTACTAATTTCCCATGAAATTTTATAAATATTTATATAAAATTGTAAGATATATATTTTTGGCAGGGCTAGCCCAATAGTGATAGGGCCCTTGGCTGTGTAATAAATCGTCTATACTGTAGATGTTATTTAAGATAAATGAACTTAGTCTGCATTTACATTGCCCCAGGACCTTTGTGTTACAGTGATTTATCCATTTATAACAGTCATATAATTAAATAAAGTCCCCTTGTAGATTTATCAACGAGGATAAACACTTCAATAATGTAATGTCTTTTAAATGACATCCATGGCATCAATGACGATAACATCTATATATGCACCATGTTTCTTATGGCATTATCATCATCTTTTCTCTAGATATCAATGAGTGTGGACTCAGCACTGACCTGTGCAGAAATGGTCGCTGTATTAATCTAATCGGGAGATACCAGTGTGCATGTGATCCAGGATATCAACCCACCCCTGATAAACACTCCTGTGTTGGTAAGTGGTGTTTTGTGTTTTTGTTTTATTTTTGCTCATGTAGTAAAATGTCTGAATTTTCTCATTTATATTTGACATTATTGGCACTTTGAAGGTGGCAACATAAAGTAAACAAAGTTCCCCACTACCGTGTTTCCCCGAATATAAGACAGTGTCTTATATTAATTTTACCCCCAAAAGTCCCACCCTGTCTTATATTCGGGGTATGACTTATATTAAAAAAAAAAATGACAAAAATGAAAAGTCCCAGCCCCATACAGTATGCCACTGCAGCCCCCAGCACAGTACCTTTAAAACCGCAATTCCGCCGCACAGCCGACTTGCGGCACACTTGCGGCATACTTGCGGCAGGTCCCCATACAATGTACGGTACTGTATGGGACACTTGCGGCAAGGTGCGGTAACCGCACCTTGCCGCAAGTGTCCCATACAGTACCGTACATTGTATGGGGACCTGCCGCAAGTGTGCCGCAAGTCGGCTGTGCGGCGGAATTGCGGTTTTAATGGGCAAGTCGGCAAGGAAACATCCTTACTTTTTAGGGTAATGGCGGCCTCGGGCTATGGATTCCTCCGCGGTGCAGGGCGTTGTCCAGATGCTTCTTCATGCAGGAGCTTCTGGCCAATCAGCACTCGAGCTGCTGAGCCAATCAGCCCTCGAGATGCTGGGGAGCTTCTGGCCAATCAGAAGCTCCTGACGGCAGCGGTGACGTCAGGCCGGGGCGACAGGCGCACAAGATTAACCCTATGCCCTCGGGGTTACCTGCGGCACCTGAGGGCAGAGGGGAGCCCACGGGGGACAGCGGACCTGCGGCTGCATCTGAGGGCAGAGGGGAGCCTACGGAGGACAGCGGGGCCAGTGGGACAGCGGGGACACAGGTAAAACATGCAATGGGCAAAAATGGCACTTTAGCGGTACCCTGTCTTATATTCCCCGAAAATAAGTCACCCAGTCTTATAATCGGGGTATGACTTATATTGGAAAATTCTGCGCCAGCCCTGCCCTGACTTATATTCGGGGGTGACTTATTTTCGGGGAAACAGGGTATGTCCAATGCACATAGTCATAATACAGAGCTGGATTACAGAATTGAAGAGAATAACAATACACCACCCATTGTTTCCCTTGAGTCTCCATTTTATCTCTGGATTCATGTAGAGGTATATGGCAGGGATTTCTTCCATCAGATTGAATATTGTAAAGAAAAATCATGCTACCATGCTACACTTCCTGAAATTCTTCATTAGAGTGATTCTCCTACAGAGGCAATGCTTCTAGAAGAGAATGACTCTGTATATAATAATAATCTTTATTGATATAGCGCCAACATATTCAGCAGCGCTTCACAATTCAGAGGTTCATATTTAAACAATCATAAGAAACAGTTATCAGAAAATTCAATACAATACAATACAAAGCATAATACAATACAATAATTAGAGCAAATAATGACAGCCCTTCTCATAAGAGTTTACAATCTAACAATGAGGTGGGGGTAACACAAAGTACAGGTGCCGATTTACAACGATGGTATAGTCAACTTGAGGAGTTGGGGAACAGATAGGAGCAGTATAAGTGGCCACCAACCATTATTTGTGATGCATGTGAGACTGGTGGAGCGGGTAGGCTGTGTCTAGATGACTTTGACTAGGGATCATGATAGGCCGCCCTAAAAAGATGTGTTTTTAGGGATTGCCTGAACCTATGTAAGTTGTGGATAGACCTAATTTCTTGGGGTAGAGTATTCCAGAGAATTGGTGCAGCTCGGGAAAAGTCTTGGAGTCGGAAGTGGGATGTTCGTATTAATGCAGAAGTGAGTCTAAAGTTACTTCCAGAGCGAAGAGAACGGGCGGGGTGACAGAGATGAGTGAGGAGATGTAGGGGAAGGCTGCATTCTGAAGAGCTTTGTGGGTGAGAACAAGCAGTTTGAATTGGATCCCATAGTGTATAGGCAGCCAGTGCAATGACTGGCATCGAGCAGAAGCGTCTAATTAACAGTTAGCTAGATAGGTGATCCTGGCTGCTGCATTAAGGATGGACTGGCGAGGGGAGAGACTAGTGCGGGGGAGGACAATAGTAAAGGCGAGAGTGAATCAGGGCCACAGCGAGGGTTTTTGTGGTTTCCAAGGTGAGAAAGGGGCAAATTCTAGAGATGTTCTTCGGGTACAAGCGGCAAGAGCGGGCGAGAGATTGTATATATGGGGTGAAGGAAAGATCAGAGTCAAACATAACACCCAGACAGCAAGCCAGCTGCCTAGGCGTTATCGTGGTGCTGCATACTTAGAGATAGATGTCATATTTAGGGAGGTTACTGGAGGGCGGGAGCAGAAGTTCAGTTTTGAAAAGGTTGAGTTTCAGATGGAGAGCGGACATGATATTGAAAACTGCGGTTAGACATTCATTGATGTTCTTTATTAGAGCAGGAGTAAGGTCAGGGGAAGAAGTGTATAGTTGTGTGTCATCAGCATAAAGATGGTACTGAAAGCCAAATCTGCTGATGGTCTGTCCAATCGGGGCCGTGTAGAGAGAGAAGAGGTCCAAGGACTGAACCCTGAGGGACCCCAATAGTGAGAGGAAGAGGAGAGGAAGTGGAGCCAGCAAATTATACACTGAAAGAGCGGTTAGAACGATAGGAAAAGAAGCAGGAGAGAGTGTCCTTGATGTGGATGGAGTGCAGCATGGAGAGTAGGAGTTGGTGGTCAACAGTGTCAAAGGCTGCAGAGAGATCAAGAAGAATAAGCAGAGAGTAGTCACCATTACGTTTTGCCGTCAGAAGGTCATTGGTCACTTTGATGAGGGCAGTTTCTGTAGAATGTAGGGGGTGGAAACCAGACTGTAATGGGTCTAGAAGAGAGTGAGTGGAGAGGTAATGAGTGAGGCGGGAGTAGACCAGGAGCTCCAGGAGTTTAGAGATGAAGAGGAGATTGGAGATTGGTCTGTAGATGTTTGTGCAGGATGGGTTGAGAGATGTTTTCTTTAGTAATGGAGTGATGATAGAGTGTTTGAAGGAGGAGGGGAAGATGCCAGAAGAGAGGGAGTATATGGTGCCTTACAGAGCATCATGTGGAAGCACCTGAGTAGAGATGAGTGAACCTTTTAAGGCTTGGTTCAGGTCTCTTAGCTTCCCCGTGTTGAGTAAACCTGTTTGAGTTCAGGTGCTTTTATTTGCAAATCAATGGAGTAAGCATCGTCAAGTATAGCTGATGAATGGCCAAGTGCGTGCCGCATGCAGTGTTTGATCAGCTCATATTGGGCTTAAAAGCATTACATTGAGGTTTGGGTCAGGTTTGGGGTCACAAAAAGTTTGGCGGCACAGCTCAAACCCGATCTTCAAAAGGATCTCTCATCTCTACGTCTCAGATGCAAATTTCTCCCTATTTTGGAGCCGCAAAGGGTCTGTGTGTCTCACTCTATATGATGTATAAGGTCTAATTGTAATATCTTTCTTACTTTGGTACATGATCTTTTCTTTACTCTTCCAATGTCTACCAGAACAAAAGCCCTTTAAGCTGCGTTCACATATTGTGCTTTTGCGGCGCTTTTTTACGCCACGCTTTTCCCCCAAAAGCTCATCAGCGTTAGCGTTGCCAGCAAAGTGAATGGACTTTCACTTTTGCTGTTCAGACGCCGCGTAATTTTACGCTGCGCTTTTGGGGGAGAAAGCGCGCACGTAAAAATAACGAACATGTTAACTGTTTGCGCTTTTTTCTGCACGCTTCCCCCCATATTCCCCTTTATAAGGAGTTGGAATACGCATTGTCATTCAGACAATGCCTATTCCAGCCCCTGTAATGTGGGCGCAGGGGGAAGTGATGTCACATGGAGGAGGAAGAATCATGTGTTCCTTCCCCGTGTGACATGCATTTTGGCTTTCGCAGTGTATCTATATACACTGCGAAAGCTAAATAAAAGTTATCAAAAGATATTAAAAATTTTAAAAAATAGAATACTAACCCATCCGCTGGCTGTTCCGGGGACCTGAGACATCCACGTCTGATCTGCTGCTAGGACCTTAAAATGTGATTGGCCAGTAGCGATCAGCTGACATATCACATGTGACATATCACATGATCGCTACCGGCCAATCACAGATCTTTAAGGTCCTGGCAGCAGATCAGGCGTGGATGCCTCGGGTCCCGGGAACAGCCAGCGTATGCGTAAGTATTCTATTTTTTTTATTTTTAATACCTTTTGATAACTTTTATTTAGCTTTCGCAGTGTATATTAATACACTGCGAAAGCCAAAAGGCTTATCACACATGTCACACGGGGGAGGAGCACAGGATTCTTCCTCCCCCATGTGACATCACTTCCCTCCTGCGCTTTAGGGGGAGAAATGTGGCCGTAAAAAAACGCGGTGTGTAAATTTTTTTACCTGCGGCATATAGCGCGGCTGCAAAACGCGACAAAAAACAAGTGCCCCCAAAAGTGCAGGAAATACGGTGTGTGTGTGAACGCAGCCTTATATTTGTACTTGTATTCTCATATTGTAATCCTCATTTATTTTGCAGATATTGATGAATGTGAACATTACAATGGTGGATGTGACTCAAACTGTACCAACTCTGAAGGAAGTTATGAATGTAGCTGCTTGGAAGGATATGCTTTAATGCCGGATCATAGAACCTGTACTGGTAAGTCTTCTGCTTATTCTGTATGGTGTAAAACCTTAAGTTTGAGTATTTCACACATTGAAGTTATACTCACACAGCTATGTTTTTGATCCAGGTGCTGCCCATGTGAAAAACTGACAGCACTTGACCAACATTATTCATTTGAGATGTTAAGATGAACATTTTTCTACACAAACAGTGTGTAAAACAAAACAGCATTCTCTAGTCTTCTTCATATTTTGGTTTAAATCTACATATTCAAATCTATGAGTGCGAAAATAAAATGGATCACATATGGATCAACCTTATAGCATCCCATTTTTATGAATACATTTTGATTATTAAAATAATACATTGTTTTGGTCTTGTAAATTTTATTTACTACTGATGCTTAAACACAGATGCCATATGGATGTCATACTGATGAAAAAAAATGATGAAAAATTGTCCATTTTGGTCTGGATAAAATTGGACAATTTTTGAAACACCCGTATAAAATTAGCCTTTGATTGACACTGACAAAATCACTTCAGATTTTTTTTTTAAGCTAAAACACCAGCAACTAGGGTCTTGGTATTAATCATGATGACTATTATGACTATTCTACACACAAAAATAAGTCATGGCTGAAGATAATATATAATTCAGTAGAATAATAATTCTGACATCTATTCAAAATACAGGAAATTATGTGTTCATCTATTAGAGGTGTGTAATAGATAACAGATTGGTATGAAAGCAAATAACCAGTTAAACGATCAAAGGGAAATTTATGACAAAAGCCAGTTACAGCCATAACAGGTACATATTTGTCAGCTTAGGTTTTCCTTATTATCTATGATATGTGCCATAAAAGCAAGGTAGGAGACCACCAGGATCTTGCATTGGTCATCACCATATCCTCCTTTATACATATCTGAGTTTAGTGAAGGGAGAAGGAGATATGAACACTGAAGGCTCACTTGGCTGTTTACCAATCATCAAGTAAAATGTACATGGGTGCTAAATCTTGAATATTCTGCAATCTCCACCCTTCAACTTTTCTTTCTATCTTAAAAAGAACAATCTGTTTATTGAAGGAGTCCCAGTGGTTTATTCCCTACTAATAAAATATGTATTGCTTAAATTGTAGAAAGGCTGGAGGTGTAGAAGACATCACTGAGCAATAAATGGTTATCTGATCACTAAAAGAACAGATCCAATGAACTCAAGCAGTGAGATGAGTTCACTGGGGAGTCTGCTCAATGAAAAGAATTGTCAGATACGAAATCCCAGTATAAACTGTCCAAATTATTCCCTCTTATTTAAGAGATTATAAATATATTAATTACCTAATATACCATAATTAAATTATTC
Organism: Allobates femoralis; assembly: GCA_033576535.1. Classification (NCBI taxonomy): domain Eukaryota; kingdom Metazoa; phylum Chordata; class Amphibia; order Anura; family Aromobatidae; genus Allobates; species Allobates femoralis. The sequence continues at coordinate 171,677,788 of JARQOC010000004.1, forward strand.
ACTGTACCTATAGTAGATACAACTGGATCATGGCAAAAGGTGTCTGAGAATGTCTTAAAGGGGATAGGAATGTTTGAATGATGTTTTTCAATTTCAAACTTGTTAGCACAGTCACATTGATTTTACTTGGACACTGCCATGACCAGTTAAAGGTAACCTGTCACCAGGTTTTTCGCATATAAAATGTTGCCACCAGCAGTAAGCCCTTATATACAGCGTTGCAGAATACTGCATATAAGTCCCCAAGCCGATCTGTATAACATAAAAAAGAGCTTTTATTATACTCACCTATGGAATGATCTGGTCTGATGGGAGTCGCTGATTTTGATCTGGTGCCCTCTCTGCTTTCAATCGCATTCTCCCTCCGTTTTGTATGGATGACGCATCTTACTTCATCCACATAGTGTCCTCAATGGCGCTTCTGTACATGCGCACTTCTCTCTATTCTGCTGAGAGCAGAGCAAAGTACTGTAATGTGCATGTAGAGGTCAAGTTCTGAGAAAGCTCTGCACATTCCACTACATTGCTTTCTGCCCTCGGTAGGGCAGAAAGAAGTGTGCATACGCAGGAGCGTAATGAGGAGGACATTGTAAGGATGATGTAGGATGTGTCATCCACATGAAGCAGAGAAGGAGGACTGCAATCACAAGCAGAAAGGATCAAAATCAGGGATACCCATTGGACCGGACTATTCCATAGGTGAGTATAATAAAAGCTCTTTTTAATGTTGTACAGATCGACTTGTGGACTTATATACAGTATTCTACAATGATGTATATAAGGGTTTAATGGTCGTGGCCACAGCTTATATGGGAAAAACTTGGTGACAGGTTCACTTTAACATTGTACAAAGGAATTAATAATGCTCCCCAATAATAGCGTTGCTCTGTGCTATACAGAACTCCAAGACAGAAGTCCTGCATACATTGGCCTGACCATCAGTTCTGAAGTGAGCAAGCATAGCAGGATGTGCATGATGAGGCTGCAAAATTCTCATGATTTACATACCGACTGCTAAATGATGGCGAAATGTACTCCGTTTTTGCTTGTTAGTGCACCTGAAAAATGCATCAAACCTTTTAAGAATCTCACACTTCATATTAAATTTAGTGCATTTTACTCTATGACAGGTTCAAAACACTAGTTTTAATGAATCAGGACCTTTGTTGTTTTCTTTCAAAAAAAACAGACATGTAAGTTCATCGTAAAAGACTGAATGGCAAAACAGTTAAGAAAATACAGAATAATTTCCATAAAGTTCCATTTGCAGTCTTAGTGGTTGCCTCAGTATTGTGCAGTACAGGGACCAGGTTGTAAAGCTTTAACATCTGACAAATTACATATATACTGTACAATAGTACAGAATTTGAAAGTCTACTTTACACAACATGTACGTTGTATATGTAAAATGACATATAACATCCCTATAAAGATTGGTTCATTAATAGAACAAATTAGCTATTGATGCCCCCTAAAACCATGTTCTTACTGCAGTCTATCTTCTGTATATGGACCGGCAGTATCAGGCGGTAATGCAGCAATTATAATGGAGCAAGCTGTATAAAAGTATAGTAGGAGACTATAATTCCCTTCTTCACCTTACCTACACTTCATATGATAAAATGTTAACTATATGCATAATTGTAACATGATATTACGGCTTCTTTACATTTTGTTTCTTTCTAGACATTGATGAGTGTGAAACGAACCCAAACATCTGTGATGGAGGCCAGTGCACGAACATTCCCGGAGAGTACCGCTGCCTCTGCTATGATGGTTACATGGCGTCCATTGATATGAAAACCTGCCTCGGTCAGTTACAGTTCTTATGTTACATCTCATGGTTTCACCTTTTTACAGTGGGCAGTGCCACGTGGGAGGTGTCTGTACATTTCATGGTCACTTATCACCAAAATGCTTTTCATTGTAAACCCACTAATTACCCATGTAGGAATGAAGCTTACTTAAAAAAAAATCCCCCCGCTAATTTATATATTTTTGTTAGATGCCTGTCCCTCAATTAGTTGATTAAGGAAACTTTTTTTTTTTTTTAAATCTCAGGTCCAGCACAAACATATTGGTATCTCATCTTTCATTACATTCGTCCTTAAGGTACGGTCACACATGGCAATATTGCTAGCAATTTCACTGGCATTTGATGTTGCTGTGAAATCATGATACATTGTACATTGTTCTATTTGTACGGCAACAAATAGAACATGTCTCATGTTTCACTGCAACCAGAAAATTGCAGTGAATTGCAGCATATGTCGAGTGTGACGTACTTTTAGGTTACATTGATGAGCATAACGTACTTTACACGTCGCAACATTGCATGCATTTCACTTGGAACTTACTGGTTGCAGTGAAATCATGGACACATTGTTCCATTTGTATACAGCCACAAATGAACAATGTGTCCATGATTCACTGCAACCAGCAAATTTCAAGTGAAATTGCATGCAATGTTGCGACATGTAAAGGTACCCTAAGGAACGCTCATTAATTGTCATTCTGTGCTTATACGCATGAAAACTAAAAGTAGGAAGTCATAATAATTTTGTACCTTAATTTTCACCTTTCCTTTCACCCTATTTTGTCTTAGATTACAATTAAAGAGGACTTTTCCTTGGGTATTTTTAATTAAACTGACTACATCTTCTATTTGTGCCCCTTCATTACAAAATTGTGTCCCCGCAATAAATGGTGTAAATTTTCCCATCAACCAACTGAGTGTATTCCATAGGCAAAACAAAAGAGGGAGAGAAACAGAGATATAAAAAAAGAGAAATAGAGACCAGCAAAGAAAAATAAAAGAGAGACAACAAGAGTTAAAAAGAGATCTGATTCTGCTATCGTATTTGGAAATGAGATTCTCCTATTATGATTGGCAGGAAGACCTTAGAGAGGAAAGAAGTAGAAGATCCTCATGGTGAACTTGACCACTTGTGCGACTGATGTAGTTTGAGACCCAAAATGACAGAATTATCTTCATGTTGAACATGACCACTTGTGCGACTGGTGTAGTTTCCGACCGAAAGTGACAGAAATTCTTGTGCCAGAAATTAAGTTCAGGAGAAGTCAAGGACACAATCAGCAAGGCACTCTAGAGAAAGATTGCTCACTGTACTATACATGAGAATATGGGAACAAAAGCAAATCTTAGGCTACCTTCACATTTGCGTTTGTGTCTGCATGCTGATGGCATGCAGACACAAACGCAGTGCAAAGCAGGGCCATTTTGATGTGTCCGCAGCGGAGAATTTCCGCCTGCGGACACATCACTGTGCAGGCTGGCCAGCCAATCGGCGTTGTCAGGGGGCGGAGATCAGCACCGGAGATCTCCGCCTCCCGGCCGCCGGTAAGCTCCGGGACATGTCGGCGGGGAGAACAGCTGATCTGACAGCTGTTTGAATCTCCCGCGCCGACACCGAGAGGAGATGTCGGCGCGGGAAGATTCAAACAGCTGTCAGATCAGCTGTTTCTCCCCGCCGACATCGCTAGCAGATTACCGGCGGCGGGGAAGAAGAGATCAGCAGAGACTGAGCTGATCTCCCGGTGACTGTCGGTGAGCTCCTGTGACATCACCGGCGGCCACCGGGAGATTTTTCAATGGCTCCGCAGCGTTCTCCTGCGCTGTCAAGCGCAGAACACTGCGGACCCATTGAAGACAATGCATTTTTTGTGCGCTTGGGGACGCTTGCTGATTTTCCAAGGTCCCCAAACGCACAAAAAAACCCAACATGCTGCGTCCCGGGTGCCGACGCTGGACACCGGAAGGAGCAGATATCGTCCGCATCCGCACCCGAACGCAGCAAACGCAGGCACCATGCGTTCCTATGTTAAACATAGGAACGCAGTGCGCATGCGTTTGAATGCGCATGGGAACGCAGCATAAGCTGCGTTCACATACGCAAATGTGAAGCCAGCCTTAGATTATATGAAGGTACTTTATAATAACAGAAGACAATATGTTGAACTATATGAAAAATATGTTAAAATTACATATACACAAGGCAGTGAAGTATACATGTAAAGATAGGACGGTTTGGTAGTGCTCATCTGCGTGGTCAAATAATTTTATAAAGTCCCGTAAAGTATTTGGATTTTGTTTTAAAACTGGTAGGACAGGGTGGCAGTCAAGGGGTTAAGCATCGCTAAAATGATCTCAGTGATCTATGGTTAGCAGATTTGCTTGAATTCCCTTGGCTGGTCACCTAATTTGCTTGGAAGCCTGATCTGAGTACATGTGGACTATGTTGTAATTGTTCTTACAGTACATGACATGTTCATTTTATTTCAGATGTTGACGAGTGCGAACTCCACTTAAACATCTGTCTGAGCGGAAGCTGCGAGAACACCAAAGGCTCATTCATCTGCCATTGTAATCCTGGATATTCTGGCAAGAAAGGAACCACCGGGTGCACAGGTAACAGGCGGCATACAGCTTATGTAGTATGAAGCTTCCCTTCATCATGAACCTGCTGTGGTGCAGAATCGGCAATGCACTGGTCGTATTAGTCTATGCATATGTCATACAATTAGTGTCACAAGAAGGTGTACTATAGCCCATATTGGTGGACAATGTATAGAGCAGGTGCTATTATATGCCATTTGCACTTCATATTTTGGTAGCATATGACTGACAACAATATATTAGAGTTAATAACACAATGATACACATAGGTCTGTAGAGGAGCTGTATACACAGAGGGGTAGAACATTTTGAATGAAAGTTATTTTTGTTTTAATTAATAATGGAAACAGAATCAAAACAAATCTCAGAAAGATAGATATTTTATTGTACTTCTATTTTCTTTATTTTTTTGCACAGATTTTTACAGGTTTTATTAACAAGAACACTAAAGTACACTCCAGCATTTTTTTTTATTATTGCACCACTGTAATGATGCTTCAAAGCATAATCACCGTTTACATTTTTATTTATTAATATTGTAGAGTGATTAAAATAAACTTTTAAATATGCTTTATTAATAAAATCTGAATGAAAACAATTCATAAACCTTCCACAAGGTTTCCCTACTACACTGTGAAGCTCATTCTCAGTGAGATCCATCTTCAAGCTCCACACAGACTGAATACGGCCACATAAGAGAGGGTTCGTGGCCTACACATTGTTCCCAGCTGATCAATGTATCACATTACCTCGGGCACAGGGAGATCAGTCTGTCAGCTAACAGCTGCTGAGATGTTATCTCCTGCATTCACATAGCTTTGCTCCATGCGAGGAGGTGTTAGTTATTAGTAAGAAGCTGTGAGGAGGAGCAACGTGATCTGAATGCAGGAGATAAAAATCACAGTAGCTGTGAGCTGACAACCTGACCAACTCTGTGTGAGGTAAACTGAATACGCACTGACCTCCTGTACCCATTCACGCTGTGTAGGCTCCGTCCCCAACTCTTATATGTCAGGTTTAAAAACAGCATAGTGGGGACATCTTCTAGAAGGTTTATGAAAGGTTTTCTTTCAGAATTCTCCTATAAAGAAAATGTGAAAGTTTATTAATTCACTTGCTCTACATGATTATTATTAAATAAAAATGTAAACGGCGGTTGTGCATAAATGTAAGTCCCCTGCACTATCTCATACTCACCCTCCAGCGTCTTCCTCTGTTTTTAGCATCACTCTAGTCGGTCTCGGACATTTTGTGACCTGCCGGAAGCTCCACTGTTTCATTGAGCTCCAGAGGTCACAACTCCATGATATGAGAGCAATTAGTCTATGAGAGCTTTGTTTAGGCCTTAATCTTGTGATGTAGCTTTTAACTTCCTTTTGGCTGAGCACTAAAACCACCACTTGTTGCTGATATGATAGTTGATTCAGATCCAGAACATTGCTGATCTTACTCAGAAATGAAAAAATGCATCTGATAATATTGGAAACAAGATCACCAAGTTGTGTGTGCTTTAGGGATTTTAGTTAGCACTAGGTAGACAAAGAATAAAAATTGTCTACTTGTTTTGCAATGAAGTACTCTACCATCCTTAGTAGTTCACAGTAAGTCATTCACATATCACTGTCAGGCCACTAGTTATACAGATCACTTTGATTTCTCAATTCTTGTCTTCATATCTTCATTCCCTTTAAGAAATGTTTGAAAATATATACTCAAGGATAAGCCAACCGAGTATTAGCCGAAGCCCCTAATTTTACCCCCCAAAACTGGGGAAACTTATTGACTCGAGTATAAGCCTAGGGTGGGAAATGCAGCAGACCCCATCCTGGTATATAGCCCCTCATCACTGTATATAGCCCTTCATCATTGGTATATAGCCCCCTATCACTAGTATATAGCACCCCATCACTGTATATAGCCCCCCTCATCCTGTTATATAGCCCCCATCACTAGTATATTTCATTTCCATGACTGGTATATAGCGCCCCATCATTTGTATATAGCTCCCTATCCCTGGTATATAGCCCCCATTACTAGTATATAGCAAACCCATCACTGGTATATGGCACCCATCACTGGTATATAGCCCCATCACTGGCATATAGAGCCTCCATTACTGGTATATAGCACCCCCATCAATGGTATATAGCGCCCCCTTCATTTTATATAGCCCCCCATCACTGGTATATAGCACCCCGATTACTGGTATATAGCGCCCCCATCACTGGTATATAGCGCCTCCATCACTGGTATGTAATAATATTAATACTCTTTATTATATAACGCCAACATATTCCACAGCGCTTTACAATTCAGAAGTTCATATACAAACAGTCATAAGTAACAGTTGTCAAGGAAAACAATAATTAAAGCACAATAATGACAGCCCTGCTCATAAGAGCTTACAGTCTACCATGAGGTGGGGGTGACAGAGTACAGGGGTTATTTACAATGATGGTGCAGCCAACTTAAGGAAGTGGGGAATAGAAAAGAGCTGCATGAGTAACCACCAGCCATTCTTTTTAAAGAATTTTGTTTCTGGGGGAGTGAATAGGCTATGTCTGAGTGACTTTGACTAGGGGGCATTGTAGGCCACCCTAAAGAGATGTATTTTTAGGGAGTGTCTGAAACTATGTAAGTTGTGGGTAGACCTAATATCATGGGATAGAGCATTCCAGAGAATTGGTGCAGCTCGGTATATAGCCTCCATCACTGGTATATAGCTCTCATCATTGTATATAACCCCCCCATCATTGTATATAGCTCCCATCATTGTATATAGCCCCCATCACTGGTATATAGCGCGCCCATCACTTGTATATAGTGTCCCCATCAATGATATATAGCATCCCCATCACTGGTATATAGCTCCCCCATCATTGTATATAGCCTCCCATCATTGTATATAGCCCCTATTACTGGTATATAGCGCCCTAATCATTGTATATAGCCCCCATCACTGGTATATAGCGCTCCATCATTGTATATGCCGCTCTTGCTGACGCTCACAATAAGATATTAAATATTTTAACTTACTCCCTGACGCATCCTTGCAGGCACCGTGGCGTCCTCCCTCTGCTCTTCCTGCTTCTAATCATGTGACTGGTGTAGCAGCGATGACATCACTGCTGCACTAGTCACATGATAGCATTTGCCGGGAACAAGCAGGAAGAGCTGAGAGAGGATGCCACGATGCCTCAGGGAAGCGTCAGAGGGTAAGTTAAAACGTTTATTATTTAATTGTGAGCGCCAGTATGGGGCCACATACTGTGATGGGGGTGTGTACATGTAGTGTTAAATAATGTGTGCTCCTGTCTTGATGGACAGGAGGATGCAGTGCATATTACATTACACTAATGAGCAGGTCCACGTGACCTCCCGCTCCCTCTGCAGCCTCTTCTTGCAGCCCCCAGTCACTTCCCCTCCTCCCCATCCCACACAGCAAATAGACTGGCTCAAGTATTAGCTGAGGGGGGCACTTTTCAGCACAAAAATTGTGCTGTAAAACTCGGCTTGTACTCGAGTGTATACGGTAACTCTACAAAACCACTCTTGATGCAAAATTGACACTCTCTTAATTTTTGCGTTACTTTAGTTTTGCAAGTAGCCAAATTTTAGTCTTGTTGTGTGTGGAGCACCATATAATACAACAGGTTGATTTATAAAATATTATATAAAAAGTGTACAGTGTAGTGTAGAAGAAAAATGGCATCGTGCAAAGATTACATTTATCCCCCTCTTATTGCTGATCGATGCACCTTCTCTTACAACTTAAAGCAGAGGTGCCCAACATTTTTGGTTCAAGGGCTACATTCTCATACTGAGCCAATCCCAAGGTCCGTGAAAAAATTTACATGAATTTACATGAATTCATCACCAAAACCACCATCAGTACATTAATACTTTACCAGAGATCAGTTTTGAATATCTGAAGAGGGTTTGGAGAGTTTCAGCTCAAACAAATCTTTGTGAATACACGCTAATTTACACTGAGTTTGGCGGCTCAAACGTTGTGCACGCCTCACTTAGGAGAAGAAGAGTTGAGGTTTGTTTTCCACATCGTTTAAGATCCATCAGTTGCAAACTTTACAGGGTCGGGGGAGGATCCTTGCACTGGTCTTCTATATTTTTTTTAGTGGAGGATAAAACCAGTCTGGCACAGGCCTTGGACTTACAGAAAGCAATGCCAGGTGTAAAAATTGGGGAGGTTGGTAATATCTAAGTCACAGAGCAGATTAGAAACTATTATATAGTAACATAAACTAAAAAGTGGTGCAACTATATTCCTAAAATGTGGACCATTGTCCTTTGGGCTTGATTAGCTTTAGCCTAAATATTTCTGTTCCCCGTCATTGTGGATTGTTTCTATGTTCACAAATAAACATATTTTATTTCCCAATCACTCAGTTTCAGCTTCCACCCACTATCACGCAGCACATTCCCAACCCACACACATTTTCTTTCTCCTTGTAAGTAGAATTTAGAGGAGAGGTCACAAAAAACCTTTGCTGTTCCCTCTGTAACAGATGGAGACGGTGTAGTAATGAGAACATGAGATCCCTATGGAAAAATGTAAAACATGACAAAGAGCCATGTCGTTTTGGCCAATGGTAGTTTATAATTTAATAATTCACCACCAATTACACGCTCCATATGAGTTTAACGGTATCTGGAATGTAAATCTAGAGACGCTAGAAGAACCTACTTGGTTCATTTCTATGAAGGAATCACTGTAAGCTACAAAACAGCTATTGATTGTTAGGTGTAACACAACTGCAGTAGTTAGAGCAACACAAGTCTAAATGCATTGTTATTGTGGAGAATGGAGTGTTTATAATGTGTTTTATAATACCCACTGAGCTCCAGGAAATGTTAAATCCCCCGCACGGGCCCCACAGACTCACCGGATAAATGTTTTTAACTTTTTACTTTCCATCTTTCTCTGCTAAAGTTGCCTAAATACATGACATGAAAAGCCAGTCAAATTCTAATAACTCAGATAATCAGAATTATTAAAGTTGACCCCACTATCCCTATTCTGATTGATGTAGATGTAGCTGAGCTTTGACTCCTGAACCGTGTCGCCCAAACCCCTGACTGGCAATGTCCTGTATACACTGAATTGTCAGCAATCTGCCAATCAATGGTGAGGGGAGAATACACAGATTAGCCTGACTTATTTGCAAGAGACATGTAGTTATGCCATGATAATCTCCTGCTGATAAAACACAGTTTGTATGCAGCCTAATAAATGATACATCTCTGAAATCAGGCTCTTTGCCCTCACATTATGCTGCTCTCAGATTAAACTATAAAAACCTGCAGACTAATTCCCCTTAGCAGCAGGAGATTAACCTTATGCCACGTCACACCTGGCACCGCCGCCGGAGATGTCAGCGGCGAGTGGCGGGAGCGCGCACATTTTTGGCGCCCCGCCAGTGTCGCCGTCCCCCATTTACATGCAGCGGCGATCTGACAGGAGGCATCACCGCCGGGGTTTCTCAAAACCCCAGCGGCGATGCAGTACAATGGGAGCCTATGGCTCCCATCGCCTGTCTGATCGCCGTTGCCCGTTTACATGGAGCGATGTGTACACATCGCCCCATATCGGCTGTCTGGTTTCAGAGCACTGCTCTGAAACCAGAAGACCACTCTAATGCGTCGCCCTTGGCCAGTCACATTGTACGACGCATTGGCGATGTCGGCGGCGATAGGGCACACCCCAGCGTCGCCATAAAAATCGTCGCCAATATTGCCAGGTGTGACGGTACCCTTAGAGAACTAGTTGTCTTCCTACTGCCATGTAGTCCTTATACATACACAGTCTTTATATTCTTTGTGTAACCCCACCACTGAGTAGCATCTTTCTGTCAATAGACATCGTACACACAAAAACCTTGCCAATCAGGGGTGTGGGTGAGGTTATATAGATCTCAGTATTCAGACCAATGTAGGTCTGCAGCAGAAAAAAAACAATGTTGTTAAAAAAACTACATCAAGCAGACCAGGAAGTGACACATCACTGGAATCAGGGTTTCTGCCCCTACATTGTGCTGCTCTCAGATTACATATCCAAAACCTGGTGACTCCTTTAACTCTTAACACAACAATTGCCATTCACTTTGTATTGCTAGGTTTTGAGTTACATTTTTTGGCATAGAGATATCTTTGTCATTTTAACAATGGCTACATCAGCTTCTAAAATTAAATGACATAGTTTTTTGAAACATTAGGACATGTATAAAATAAACAAGTTTTCAAACCAGTGATAAAAGGTGGGTAGTAAATTAGAACATTTTCAATCCTAATGATGCTGGCCATTAACAGGAAGGAGTTTCCTTCTGGTTGGGTAAAGAGCATAATTGTGGTCTAGCATCAGTTTTCACAAGAGCCCTGCACAAGGTAGCAATGATGGCCATTGATATGTTATTTATCCTGTCATTGATAATGATCTTTGTTGTGTCACAATCTGTTAATGATAAACAAATTACTTATATAGTTTATCATTGTTCTTATTTTCATTCTAAACTCAAAACCAAATGCCCCATTTTCCACCACCTTCTAGACAATATTACATGATTCTAACTTAACTTATTTTTTTTAAAGAGGACCTTTTACCAGTTTTGGTGTGTTAAACTGGCCACATCATATAATAGTGGCTCCAGACCTGAGTAAAACATTTATCTTTTTCTAATTTCTCCTCTCCATTGTGGAGATATTAGCTTGTAGAGTTTAGGCTAACAATTATTTTAAGTACAAGGTGTGTTATCAGATATTTTTTTTTACTGGGATCATATATATATTCCTTGCATGTGGTTAACCAATCAGAAACAGACAACAACATACAGGGTAAATAAATACCCCACACACAATAGTTTATAGCAGGTAATTCAGTGTGAGACATGTAATGACAGACAGTCTGATCTAACTGCAGAACTGTGTGTGACTACAAAGTGCAGAGATGAGTGTGATTACATACACCAGTGTGGGGGAACTTAGTACAGCTGAAATAACAGACAGCACTACAAGAGGAAAGCTGCAGCTGTGAATGTGTTTGTAATGACACAAATCTCAGCTTGTACTGCCCTCCCCCACACTGGCTGCAGTGTGATGAAAGGTAAATGTAATCACATTCATCTCATGACTCAGCACTTTGTAATCACATACAGCTCTGCAGTGAGACCAGTTGATGAGACTGTCTGTCATTACATGTCTCACTTGGGAGTAAAGGCCTAGTCTCACATAACGACGCATCAGCGATCCCGATAACAATGTGCAGAGATTGCAGGTGCGTCGTTTACACATTGCTGGTAAGATGTCAAACAGGCATCTTAGCAGTGATGTGAAAAACGACGCACCAGCGATCCAGAATTATACCGAGGTCGTTGTAAATTTTTTCTCCATAGCGTAGCATTGAAATTGTTGGTCATTGTCCCTGTCAAATACAACGATGTAGTGTTCCCAGCGGGAGCACAATGACGCAGGAATGACCCAGAGCAGTGTGTAACAATCAACGATCTCACAGCAGGGGCCAGATCGTTGGTGCGTGTCACACAGAACAACATCGCTGTTGGGATCGCTGTTGCGTCACGAAACCCGTGACGCAACAGTGATCTCGTTAGCGATCTCTTTATGTGTGACAGGGCCTTAAGCTTATTCTAAGCTTTTGTGGGGCTAGTTCTTTTTTTCAACTGTATACTGCTGCCTGCTAATGATTGGTCAACCTCATGCATGAGAAGAAGTACACATTCCCATAGACAAATTTCTGGCAATGCCCCTATAGACTTTATCATCCATAAACCAACATTTTATAAGCTAATATTTCCAAAATGGAGTGGAAAAATTGAAGAAAAAAAAAAAAAAACACTTTTATTTTCAGCTCTGCAGCCATTTTTGAATGATATGGCAAGATTGGCTTGTAAATGATCATGAAAGATCCTTTTTAAAAAGAACCTGTCACCTGTCCAGCTTTTACTCATATTTTTATTATTTCTGCTCCCCCGAGTATTATTATCATCTTTACATGGGTGTGTTGCTCACAGCGTAATAATGCCGGGAAGCCTAGATACACACCAATAGAGAATCCTGCGAGCAACACCTCAAAATAGACCATACAAATTAGCATATTAGGCACAATGAATGAAAAAGCCCATGTCTTTGGAAGAGTGTGGCAGATTGAAAAAAACATAAAAAAGCTGAATACACAGGGGAGCAGCAGGAGTAAAATATGAGTAAAGGCTGGACACTTTTGTCTAGGTGAGTAATGATGCAGTAACCATTACGTTAGCTACATATAGATTTCTGCAGCTAGATGTGAACTCAATGTTATATAAATCTGTGTGTGGGCTTCATGTCACTGAAATGAGACCACCATTACAAATGGGCTATGTAATTCAGTAACAGGCTCCCTCCATACCACAGGCACTTATACGCACATGTAGGGTGGTATGCCTCTTATTCAACAAGCATTTCGCCCAAAGCCTTAGACCAGGAACATCAAATAACCAAGCCAGAAATAATATTTTTATTAAAGGGCATGTGTTAGGGCCCTTTCACATCAGCGTTTTTTTGAAATCGCAGCAGATGCGGTGAAAAAACCGCATCTGCCGCGATTACCGCATACCGGCTGCACTTGCGGCGCGGTTGCGGTTTTTTCCATGCAAAGTATAGGCGGACTTGCGGCAGGTGCGGTTTTTTTCGCGGCCGCACCTGCCGCAAGTGCAAAACCGCACTTGCCGCACCTGCCGCAAGTCCGCCTATACTTTGCATGGAAAAAACCGCAACCGCGCCGCAAGTGCAGCCGGTATGCGGTAATCGCGGCAGATGCGGTTTTTTCACCGCATCTGCCGCGATTTGAAAAAAAACGCTGATGTGAAAGCACCCTTATATGGGAATCTCTCTGTGAGCCAAAACTGAGTATCGTTGGCAGGGGGCAATATGATACTTGTTGCAGCTTCCTCCGATCAAAGTAGATTTTGGAAGCTGGATCTGTTGTAATCAGCTGGCTGTCAGGCTTGCTCATCTTTAGAGGATGTTATGATTAGACAGCCCCTCTTTATTGAGGGCTCTGCTATCATGACAGCCCCTTTTTAATCTGAATTCTACTGAATTCTGCTGTAGACCGGTGTCCCTACATTTTGTAATACATCTCTTTAGTAGAATTTACGCACAGTTGCATTTGCTAAACTAAGTTGTTCTCAGAGCGTTTGTACTTGGGTAGCTGACAGTTAGGCAGGAGATCAATCTGAAATCTACTCACTGTGCCAAGATTTGCATGAATAACATTTTCCCTGGGAAGAATGACTTTGGATCAGATCTAATAAACATCCTATTATGGTTTTGACCAAACCACAGAGCAAATCACCACAACCCTCAATATTTGTTGGTTGTGCTATTACATCTAGTGATTTTTGGATAATTTCCTTCTGTTTTCAAATGTCATTTTTTTAAATTATTAAAGTTTAATATTAATGACCAAATAATCTGAAATACAAACATATCAGTTATTGAGATAAATGGGCTGGTACTCAGGATAGCAAGATTGTAGATGGTAGGTCATCATTCTTGTCTACCCCTAGAGATGGTTGTAGCATTTTCACTACTAATATAATACATGACGTTTTCTTACTAGCTATGAGTATTTTCTGTCAATTAGGATTTTCAGTACCATATATACTCGAATATAAGCCGAGTTTTTCAGCACAATTTTTGTGCTGAAAAGTGCCCCCCTCAGCTTATACTCGAGTCACTCGGTATTTGCTGTGGGGGGCTGTGACCGGGAGCTAGAGGAGGCAGGAGGGGGGCGCAGTGACCGCGGGCGTTCACGTGGGGCCGCCCATTAGTGTAATGAATATGCACTGCATCCCCTGTCCAACAGCGGCGGGGGGAGCAGTGCATATTGCACTACACTGGCCCCCATCAGTGATATACAGCCCCCCCTCCATAGTATCTGGCCCCCAGGCTGTGGCATCTGTTAAAATAACAAACATTTTATACATTACCTTTCCGGTGACTCCTTGCTGGCACCGCCGCGTCCTCCGGTCTCCCTGCTTCTTCCTGCTTGTGCCGGTGTCATGTGACTGACGCAGCAGCGATGACGTCATCGCTGCTGCGTCGGTCACAGCAATAGAATCTGACACAAGCAGGAAGAAACAGGGAGACCGGAGGACGCGGCGGTGCCAGCAAGGATCACCGGAAAGGTAATGTATAAAATGTTTGTTATTTTAACCTTCGTCCGGCTGAGTAGGTACAATTGTAACTATTCCGTTTTTAAAATTGCAATAACTTTTTTTCGAAAAGCCGTAGAGGGCTGAAATTTCGTGACATCTCTGCAGTTTTAGTCCCGAATATATTGGCCAAATTTCAATAATGATATATGAAGGTACAATTGTACTTCTGCAGCCTGTTAACGTTGTAAAATTATGTAGCCTGACGAAGGTTAATGTGTGCCGCAGCATGGGAGCCTGTACACTAAGGAGGGCACCTATATACCACTGCTGGGGGCCTGTATACCACTGCTGGGGGGCGCTATATACCGGGATGAGGGGCTATATAACAGGATGGGGGTCTGCTGCATTTCTCACCCTAGGCTTATACTCGAGTCAATAAATTTCCCTAGTTTTGGAGGGTAAAATTAGGGGCCTCGGTTTATGGTCAGGTCGGCTTATACTCGAGTATATACGGTACCTAACATCGATTAGGACAGGATCGATTTGAATTAATTGCTTTTCTTCAGCAGTCTGTATTCTGTATCGTCTGTCTGCAATTAGGGAATCAGTCACTTGTGCCTAGTTTACTTTAAAAGAAATGCTAGAAAATGCACACTGTTTGCTTTCTTGGTACAGGAATCTCCTCAAGCTCTCTGAACTCTTTATAAAGATCCCAATATATATTTGCGCCATTCTTTTCTTGTGTATTCATAAATGTGACATGTTCCACATTCCACAGGAAGGAAAATGTACAAAATATCAATTTCTCAAGCTGTTCATGCTCTGAAGGAAAAACATATCCTAGTTAAGAGTACAAAGGATCAGTGAGGGGCAGATAAGCTGCGTTAGTTTGGAGATGATTTTAATTAACTCTCTCTAATATTCCCTGTTTACAACATTCCATACACATGTAATTGAATGTGTATCAGTGGAATAAACAACATATAAAAGCCCAGTGGTTGAAGTATGTCTTATCATGGATTCCTTAGGACAGGGGTCTCCAACTTGTAGCAGTGGAGCCACATGTAGCTCACGGGCCCGTGATGTGTGGCTCGTGGTTGACTTCTCGTTTGGTGCATGAGTACCAGGTCTAGCAAACAGCTATGAAGAATAGGTCTCCAGAGGTCTCTTTTATGAGTAGCCCTACATAGAATAACAGATCTGAATGGGGGGTAAGGTTAGAGCCCTGGATCATGGTATACTGCCTCAGTGTGATATCTGAGAAAAATCTTTGGCAGTCATTACAATGGTAATGGAGGCTCTGGGTGTTACTATAGTAAGGGTCAGGGAGCTGGATGTAGCTTGCAATACCAGAAAGGTTGAGGACCTCTGCCTTAGGACCTCATAGAGTAGAAAATCTACCATGTGCTTCATATGTTACTAAATCACAGATCAGTCTGATTGGTTGTTCTGAGCAGTACCTCCATGTTTTACTTTTAACATTTTGGAATCCCACCCACTATATATTATAATAATGTATCCTAATAACAGACCATTAATGTGATATCCTGATCAATTCTTGTAAAGTTTTTCATTTCTGTTGTGAAATAATATCTGATCAAACAATGAAAGAAGAAAAGTTTACAAAACTAAAATAACTAAGAAAATACATTATGTACTGTATGTTGAGTTATCATCAAATGTTTTTATTAGTGTGATTTCAATATTTTATTTCTTTTTCTTAACCAGATGTCAATGAATGTGAGATCGGTGCTCATAACTGTGACCGACACGCCATGTGTACAAATCTCCCTGGAAGCTTCAAATGTAGCTGCAACCCTGGATGGGTCGGAAATGGCATCAAATGCACAGGTGCGGCGTTTTCTGTAGTTGTAATGCATCTTTCCCAATAAAACTATACGTCAATCAGAAGTTTAAATGAAATGATGATCAAGGATGCATGCTACCACTCCATTCAAAGTCTGATAGACACAATATGGTATACTACTTAGCTGTTTCTGTCCGCTGTTTGCCAATCTATTCATTGCATAATGTAATTTCTGGGGGAAAAAATTTGGGGGGAAATTTTAAGAATGTATGGCGCTTTCCCGATATTAAATACAACTTTCTTTATGTATTTAATGGCCTTAGAAATATTGTGTGATGTGGAGATGGAATCAGTCTTAGGTTGGCTTGTGCCTTAAATAAATATAGTAAATTCAGTTGACATTTTGCAGATCTTGATGAATGTTCTAATGGAACCCATCTGTGCAGTCAAGATGCAAACTGCAAGAACACCATGGGATCATACCGATGTCTGTGCAAGGAAGGATATTCAGGAGATGGATTTGAATGCAAAGGTGAGTCTGGATTTGAAGGTTTACTGAACTATTATATTGACTTTGGAAAATGTTTACTTGTATAGCCATTGTGTTTACAGGACTGTTTACATTTCTGTTCTGTTTCGGGAGGGGACCTAACATTATACAAAGTGTTTGATATTATTATACTATTATTGGCTTTTTCGTTTCATGCGGGTTGCTGTTGTCCTGATGAGATCACTACAGCAGATTAGCAAAGACATTAAAAATTTGGTCTGGTAGACGGATTGTGCAGTGTTATTGCCAACGAATAGGTCATCCTTGTTAGAACAGAGCTTTATAATTACAACAACAGGGATTTTGCTTCAATAACACATTGTGAACTCTTAAGATATGCCAAGAAGTCAAAGTGTTTAATAAAACTGTCTGCTCTTCTGGACAGATATTGATGAATGCACAGAAAACATAAATCTGTGTGGAAATGGGCAGTGCCTTAACACCCCTGGAGGATACCGCTGTGACTGTGACATGGGATTCTTACCAAGCCCTGATGGGAAAACATGTGAAGGTAAGATATGCTGAAGGTATCATGAGTTTAGGACAAATAGAGATAATATTTTTAGGTCAAGCTAAATAAATCACAATCAGTTGTAGTCCTTTATGTGTTTCTACATTGAAAATAATTTTCTCCTATTTGTAGATATTGATGAATGTGCTCTTCCCAACATCTGTGTTTATGGAACTTGCAAGAACCTCCCAGGTCTCTTCAGATGTGATTGCGATAGTGGATATGAGCTGGATAAAAGTGGTGGCAACTGCACAGGTAAGGTCTTGATGGCATTTCATATTTACGATACAGTTGGATTTTGGTGTCTATTTGCCATGGATTTTGGCATGGACTCTCAGTAGTTTTGTTACTGCAGATGCATGGTAAACTGCAGATGGATTTGAGGCATTTGGACCTGGCCTTAATATGGTAAAATGTCTAAAAATATGCTAATACACTCTTCTTTCTTTTTTTTTTAGACGTGGATGAATGTGCTGACCCAACAACATGTATAAGTGGAGTATGTGAGAATACGCCAGGCAGTTACAACTGTGAATGTCCACCAGATTTCCAACTTAACCCCACTCGAGTTGGATGTGTTGGTATGGCTTTTTAATAAATATATTAGCCGTTGTTTTCTCCTAGGTAATCCTCTTCAAAATATTCATCCCATATCATCTCTTGGAACATATTAATTAAACAATATTAACTTGAGTTTGTAGCCATAGAATACCTGCTGCTGCTCATGCCTTTATCTACTTTCTTCTGTTATTTATACTGGAAGGTGAATGATTCTAGGAGCATGCAGAACACATGACTCTGCTCCCCACATTATGGTGTTATCAGACCTCACACCAGTTTTAGGATTTATTAAACTGAATAGTGTATTTGTGATTATTTCCATAACCTTTATGCAACAAGTCAAGGACTTGCAAAATTATGAATTAGATTGTCTTCAGCTGCACATTTGTTGCCCATTATTGTATCGGAACTTCCCATCAACTCCTTTGCATGATGTGCATTGTAGATTTTATAGAAGGATTTTTTAACCAATGTTCCCACTAAATAATTTGAGACCTATAGGCTCCACTTCATTATGACTGGTGTTTTCCATGCCAGTTTTGATGAGGGGGGCAGGATGTGGTTGAGGTACCTGATACACCTCCTAATGAATCTGGCATGGTGCAAAGAGGCATGTTCACTTCGCCACAAATCTTACACCTGTCAAGGAAAATGTCAGAGCTTTTTAGTTCTGTTTTCTGAATAAAAGCTTTGATAAATTGAGGCCACAGAGTGTATCATTATAATTTATAGCATTGAATGTCACATGTACCATAAGTAAAAATGCTTATTTAGCCTACTTCTTTTCTTAAAAGAAAAAACATTTTGTTAGCTTGAACCAGTATTGTCTACCAAATCTGATCTATATTCACTCGTATTGCTTTTCCTTTTACACCTCTTTCTATATGCAAAATGATGTTGAAAAATGTTTCATAAAAATGTTCTTTAATAAAATGCGATTTCAACAATAAAATATTTTATAATTTTTCTTATCGCACAGATATTCGGTCTGGCAGTTGTTACCTGGAGGTAAAACCAAGAGGAGATAATGGAGACTTGGCCTGCAGTAATGAAATTGGTGTCAGCATATCCAAAGCCTCATGTTGTTGCTCACGTGGTAAAGCCTGGGGAACTCCTTGTGAACACTGTCCACCTGTAAATTCCAGTAAGTGTTATACATACTGTAGGTGGAATTCTATCTGCTTGGTAATCCATGTGTCAGTTAAATACTCTGCTCCAAAACTGTTGTGGTCTTCAGGATTCTGTTTTTTACAAACCAAAAATATCCACATTAGTTATATATTTTTTCATGTTAAATATTTTAATAATTCACCTCAGCATCATCGTGTATTCAATTAAATTATTCAGTTTGTTAATATACCAGTTTTTACCACCTCCAAATTTTTTTACAAAATGGTGTATATTAAAGTTATTCTTAAAGGGTTTGTCCAGTCTGAAAAGCAGTCTGCAGTCACGATTGCTGTTTATGACCTTATGGTGCCGTCACACAGCACGATCTGGCCAGCGATGTCGTAAGCGATGCGCGGGTGCCCGCTCGGTTCCGACATCGCTGGCCAGCTGTCACACAGCATCGCTGCGGCCGGCGACACCACAGCGATGCGGGCGGTGACATCGCTCACTGGGCTGGGCTCAGCCCAGCGAGCGATCCGCAGCAAAGCTGCGGTATAGGCTGGATCGCCGCCGACATCGCTCTGGCGATGTCACACGGCGCGATCCAGCCTTATCGCAGGTCGCCGGTTGACAGGTTTACGTAAACCTGACAACCTGCGACCAGCGATAAAACGCGGTCGCGCCGCTCGTTTACACAGCGCGACGTCGCTAGCGACATCGCTGATACGTCACTTTTTCGGCGATGTCGCTAGCGACGTCGCCAGGTGTGACAGCACCATAAGTGAGTTGTTGGTCATGTGAATGCAAATTTTGGTCACATGCAAACTACAGTAGAGTCCTGTGCTTATTTGAATTCTTCTCTATTGAGAGAAGCTTGGTTAGACTAGTGAGCCCATCATCACCTACCCGCATGGAAATATAGCAGAATAGGGGACAGTGTGTGCATGACACACTGTCTCTGTTTGGCAGTCTCCATTCATTCAGCACAGGGGTCTCCAACCTGTGGCTTGGGAGCCACATGTGGCTCGTGGGCCCATGTGTGACTTCCAGCTATCTACCAGCTTGGGCATTAGCATCTAGTCTAGCAAACAGCTATGGTGACCAGGTCTCCAGATGGTATATTAAGTCAGTAGACCTGCACAAAAGAGCAAATATGGATGCCTATTTACTGTCCATGGGGTTTAAAGATAATTAAGCATGGTAAGATAGTTACAGAATGGTGCTTCCTTTCAGAGGAGGTGCTTGAAGCTAGATATGACAGTATGGTGGGGGTTTTGTGGGAACCCCTGGATTTTGGTATACTGCCTTAGTGTAATTTCTATGGAAAAGCTTTGGCTGTCATTATACCGGTAATGGGGCTCTGGGTGTCACTACTGTGGGGTGGAGCAGCACCTCGATGTGGCTTGCAACCCACTGTCAGAGCTCAAAATCAATGATAAACTAAGGTTCTGTTCCAGAAAACACCAAACTGTAATTATAAACTTTTAGAGACTAAAGCCCCCGTCAAACATAACGAGAACGTTAGCGAGATCGTTGTAACGTCACAGGTTTTGTGGACGTAACAGTGATCTCGGTAACGATCTCCCTAAGTGTGACACTTAGCAGCAATCAGGCCCCTGCTGTGAGATCACTGATCGTTACAAAGTGCTCTGGGTAATTTTTTGATCGTTGGTCTCCCGGTAGTCAGCAAGCATCGCTGCATGTGACAGCGAATGTCCAGTGATTTCACAGGCTGGTAACCATGGTAAAAACTGGGTATCTAGGCAGCGCGCGCTCCCTAGATACCCAGTGTTTATCATGGTTATCAGCACTAAGCAGGGAGGACGCTGGTAACTATGATAAACACCGGGTATCCAGGCAGCACGCGTTGCCTAGATACCCAGTGTTTATCATAGTTACCAGCGTTCTCCCTGCTTAGCGCTGCCTGTAAGCAGGGAGGACGCTAGTAACTATGATAAACACCGGGTATCAAGGCAGCGCGTGCTGCCTAGATACCCGCTATTTATCATAGTTACCAGCAATCTGGAGGTGGCTTCCTGGTCCCTGGTCGCTGGGGAGATCTGCCTGTTTGACAGCTTCCCAGCGACCAGGCAACGACGCACCAACGATCCCTACAGAATCATTATTGTTGTCAGGATCGCTGGTGCATCGTTGTTTGTGACGGGAGCTTAAGGCCGCAAACAATATGGTGTATGTGGGTATTTGTTTCCTTACACTAATTAAGTAAAAAGTCCTGGTGCAAGTATGTTAACAAAGGAATATCTTTACCTTGATAAAAGATAAATCTTAATCTTTTTATTTTTCAGGTGATTACAAAGTGTTGTGTCCTGGAGGAGAAGGTTTCAGACCAAATCCCATTACTGTTATTCTGGAAGGTAAATTTGATGGCCTTTCTTGACATATAATAATATCAGGTAAACCATATCACACATCCAGTAAGAATACTTTAATTTCAGAGTTTCTGGAGCTCTGAAATATGTCTGATTGGATCTTAATCCAAAGCTTTATAAAGTTCTTTCAAAGTTTATAAAGCAGAAAGTAAAAATCTGATTTGTCTTCTTTACATTATTTTAGATATTGATGAATGTCTGGAGTTACCAGGTCTTTGTCAAGGAGGAAAGTGTGTCAACACCTTTGGTAGTTTCCAGTGTCATTGCCCAACTGGCTTCTTCCTTAATGAAGAGACTCGTGTCTGTGATGGTAAGTCTTAAACATTCTCAAAGATGCAACTTCACTCTCAAGATCCTTACAACGTATATTCACTTTTATGGACAAATCTACAGGAGATAGAGCCTTAGTTATATAAAGTGGACCTTTCCCCACATGAAGCATGTCTGGTCTGATCTAGTAAATACCTATATTTCTCAAAAATATCAGTTCTAGATAATATTTTATAATAACTGGATGCAATTATCCTGTTATTTTTCCTCAATATTTGAAAATAAATTGACAACTGGGTATTATTATTTCCCTTGTCAAAGAGGTGTGTCATTTCAGTGTGACATTGCTCTGATTGAATCATGTCAGACTTCACAGAGACCCCCCGCCCCCCAACTGGTAACACCCAGTTGTCAATGGATTCACGGTATTATATTGCTGTTCCTAAATGTAATCACCCTCCTCTCAGGGTGCATTTACCTTTATTAAGAAATTTTACATTGCAATTCTCATATTTACACCATAAGAGTTAAAAGTAAGTTATTGTGTCATATCTGATAATATATTTGTATGATTCTATTTAAGATGTCAATGAATGTGATCAACCTGGAATATGTGGACCTGGAACATGCTTCAACACTGTTGGAAACTATTCTTGTATATGCCCCCCTGACTTCATGCCTGTGAATGGAGGAAACAACTGTATGGGTGAGTTGCAAGCATTGACTTAAATATATTATTATTTATTGATTTGAGTTGTGGAACTAAGCCAAGCTAACCAGTTCTTATGTGGGTTTGTTACAACTTTAATAGAGACCTTAATGCCCTAATACCCTGAGGTATTCAGAAAAAACATAGAATTGGACTCTATGCGGTTGCATACTTCTGTCCTTTCACTTTTGTTGCAGCAGAAATGCATATGTAAACTTATATTTTTTGCATTCTTGCAACTTTTAGTCCTTTTTTTGCCTTGTTATTGG
The DNA here is from genome assembly GCA_033576535.1 of Allobates femoralis. Classification (NCBI taxonomy): domain Eukaryota; kingdom Metazoa; phylum Chordata; class Amphibia; order Anura; family Aromobatidae; genus Allobates; species Allobates femoralis. Next base: position 171,700,551 of record JARQOC010000004.1, read on the forward strand.
TCTATACACTGGGAAAGATCCTGGTGATAATGCTGAGCATACCCATACTCTCCTATTGACCATCTATGCCAAATGATTGTTATTTAGACATGCAACTGGCAGGTAGTCTCAGTACAGTCTCAGTACAGTAAAAAGAAGTATACCATCTACTATACCATTTTTTACTGCAACTTTTCCTATTTTCTTTTTATAACAAATTATCCTTACTGTAGACATTAGACGTTCCATGGAAGGCTCTTATAATGATGTGAACTGAGCCTTATGTGTGCAAAGTACGAGTAAACTCAAGTTGTCACTTCATTTCACATTGACAACATTCCACAGAATTCTAATACAAACACAAAGTGAGATTGTATTTAGATATATAGTACTATGTAAACAGAAGAAGACCGGGCACTAGCCACAATGCTCAGGGCTTCTATCAAAGTCTCTGCAGCTGTGAGCAGTGTGGGTGTAATCTATTTTTATTAAAAGAATATCATGACACAATAGATAAAATGGTTTAACAAATGGTACATTATAATAGACCACATGAAAACCTGAACACAATAACTGGTTTCATCAGCTCGCTCAGGGTCCACAAAAGGATATAAGTAGGTGAGACCTACTCGGGGTTGTGACGAAATGGACCCTTTAATATATAATGTAGGAGGATTTCTTATTCATCCAGACATATCATATTGTATATAGGTTTGTAAACTTGTAATGGTCAAAGAGAATTTCTTACAGTATTGTCATAGATTTCTGTGGTTAAAGTTTAGCTTGGTAATGTAATTATCTAACCTGTTTGTCATTGAAGGCCAGAGAACTTAATTATGCTAATCGTCCATTGTCTATTACCCTGTGAATGTGGATTGAGGCTCCAGCCACTATTGTGTTATTGTCATGGTTTGCAGACTGATTGTCTCAGACTAACATTCCATTGTAAGGTGCTATATCAATCAGCATTTGGATTGCAATAGTACCTAAAATATGTTAAACGAGGATTGGAGTTCAGCGAATGAAAAGACTGTGTTATTGCACCAATCATGACGTCCCCAATATCCTACAATGAGGGCTGAGGGTATATAAGGAGGACTGTTCACTTTGACCAGCAGTTTTAGGAGATTGGAATTAGATTCTGTCTAGTGGCCTCAGTCTAGGGATTTTCGGTCCCGGCTAGAGGTCACTGGATTGGATACAGGCAGCTAATCGAGGGTCTTCGGATCCGATTAGCGAGCCATAACCCTAGGCCTAGGCATTTCGGTGCCGACCAAGGGGATCAGAACACGGACTAAAAGAACCACAAGGACTTCAGCATCGGATTAGCGGATACGACTGTGATAAAGACTGCACAAGATACTTAAGGACAAGGAAGCAACCCAGGTTGGGACGATACAGTCACCTGGCTACAGACTTTGCCGTGCTGCATTCTAAACCCTGGTGAGCCAGCGGAAGGGTGAGACTCTGTCGCCTGTTACATTTATGTGTTGTGCTTGGTTATGCGTTATATGCTGTTAACTGTTTGGGGATCCAATAAAGCCTTGATATTGTGATTCCCTCACCCTGTGTTGTCTGAGTAGTGTTCCGCCCACGGTTAAGGAGCTCGGGCGTTCAGTTGGGGATGAGCCCTGGTCCACGCTGTCTTTGTAAAGGCGGCTGGGCCTGCGGACGAGAGCGCCCACTGACCCCCGGGTCTCCACAGGGGTCTCTATAGAAACTATCATTGTCTTTCCGTCTTGATTAGAAAAAAAAAGTCCTGAACTGTAGATCCTGACCTGTAAAGTGGATTGCAAGAACAACTTATCTAACAAATTTTGTACCAAAAAGTTTATAATTCTCAATCAAGTGTTTTCTTTTGTTATATTTGTTTTTTTTAGAAGACTCAGTCAAGCAAGCAAGTAAATAGTACAAATAACTGAACGGTACTCAGTCCCTAAGTAAAAAAGGAGAGATATTAGGAAAGTGGGAGGGCAGGAGTATGTGAAAAGGAGGCAGGTTTTAAAAGAAGTAGTAGTAACAGGAAGAAGGTTAGGGCAAGAAGGAAGAGAAGGGAAGGGGATGGCATTTCCACCTCTGTGGGGGGTGACAGTGACCGTCCACTTACATCTCACCTCACAGCACGCACCTCTCTAAGTCCCCAACATATCGTCGCCTCAGACCCATTATGATGACTCAAGGAGGGCAAGATGGTTCCAAGATGGTTCCAACCCACAGAGGCAGCTTAGAAGGGTCCCGAGAAGGTATTTCCAAATATAGCGGTAAAATCGGGGGAATCCAGAAATAGAACCCATTGACTCCACACCTTGAGGAACTTGTCCTTGGAGTCTCTGACCTCCGCTGTAAGGTTCTCCATTTGATAAAGTTTGTGTATTTCTGTCAGCCGATCAGTCAGTCTAGGGCACTGCCTGGTATTCCAGAAGCCGGGAATGACCATTCGAGCTGCCACCAGGCTGAATCGAAGAATATCCTTCTTTTCTGGTCATCATAATGGGAGACCCAGACAATGGGTTTAGGGCTCCGCCCTCCGGAGGTCACACTAGGTACTACAAGTTTGTAGACACCGCCTCCTCCGCTTATAAACCCCCACCGTAGGAAACATCCTCAGTTTTAAACTTAGTGTGCTCGGAGGATCACGCTTTGCTTGCACTTCACTGCATTCTCACAGCTTACGTGATGGCGTATGAAGACAAGGTAAATGGTCCCGGTTGGGACCCTCGACAGTCTCCCCGCTCACCCTTTGTGGAACACGCTGGTGGAGGTACCGGAGGGCTTTTTAGCCTGGACACTCGCTGTTCTCCCGGTACGCTGTCGAGCTCCTTCCTTTCCATCCCTCCATGGAGGCTCTGGAGAGGGGGAGCCTGGAGCCTTGCACAGCTCCGCTCCGTCCGAGGCCTCCCTAAATGGTGCTTACAGACCGGACGGAGCCAGCCCAGTCCGAGGCCTCCCTAAATGGTGCTTACACTCCGGACTGGTGCTGTACCCCCGTCCGAGGCCTCCCTAAAGGTGCTTACAGACCGGACCGGCACTGAGGCACCTGGTGTGTCTCCTGTGTGCCTGGGGGTAGTGTCTGTCACTTGGTGTCATGACACTCAGACCGCGCGGTTACCCTCGGGTCCGCGGTTCTGTCGGTGTACCCTGTGCTGGGGTCACTCTGGCTGACCGCCCTGTGTGTCACAGGGGCTGAGGCTGTAGACTGCTGATGTTTGTTTTGTGCATGCAGTCTGTGTGTGTATGTGTATTTTTGCACACTCTTTCCCGCGCTGCGGGCTCTGGCACCTCCATTACTGAGGCTGCCTGGAGGAGGAGGAAGCAGCTCTTATGGTGACATCACCGATGGGCGTGTTTTGTGTTCTCCCGCGTGTTCCTGGCCACGCCTATGACTTTACTGTCGGCGGCCATCTTCTCCCTCTCTTCCCGGCTGGGATCTGGCTGCAGCGTGTGTCTGCACTTTCCAGGGGAGACCGGAACTCGCGGAGGTCACGCACGAACACCGCTTCCTCCTACCGCTTATTGCGGTCGGTAAGCCACCGGGATCTCCGGTTTGTTTGTTTGTTACAACTTGGCTTGTTTCCCCCTACTGTGGCGATGTCCTCAGTAAGGAAGCATGCTGCTAAGACGGCAGATGGCACCATTACCTGCGCTACATGCAACGGTTCACTGGTGGAGGGGTCCTGCAATAATTGCGGACGCCCAGAGACCCGGACAGTTACTGTTGGATCAGAATCTGCGGGTCTGTACCCTGAGGTTCGGGTGATCCCAGGGACATGGGAAGCGCAGAATAAGATAAATGAATCTCTGCTGTCCCAGATGTCCTCCATGTCGCAATCCCTGGAGGCACTTCATAGGAGGCTGGAAAACCCAGCTACTCCTCCAGTTACCCCCGGGTGGCTCTTACTTCTTCTGTGAGACCCCCTAAGCGAGCTCGTGAGGCCTCTCCAGAGCTCCAAGCTCTCTCTGAGGAGGAGCGTTCCTCTGATGGTGAGGAAGATGATGGGGGTTCTACTCTCGGGTCTGTCTCTGAACCTCCAGATGGGGTGGAGGATCTGGTGTCCTCCATCAATGAGACATTACGTCTGGTCACTCCTCCTGAGGAGGTGACTGTTCACCCCAAGGAGGTCTATCAATGGCTGCGGCCGGAGGCGAGACCAAGTGGATCCTTTATGGACCACACTAATTTTGGAAGGGTGATTAGAGCACCCAGGTTACATCCTGGGCGGTGTTATGTCCGTAAACCTAAGGACCTTCGCTTTCCCTTTCCTCAGGAGGTGCTTCTAGAATGGTCACAGTCCCCTAAGGTGGACGCTTCCATGACTAGGATTGCTGCACGCTCCTTGTTTTCTGCCTCTGATAGCTCCTCATTGAAGGATGCTACTGATAGACAGGTCGAGCAACTCGCCAAGTCTTCCTATGAGGCTGTGGGATCTTCATTTGCCCCTAATTTTGCCGCGGTCTGGACCCTACAAGCGATTACCTCCTGCTTGGATGGTATCTCTGATCTAGCTAGGGCCAGCCCAGAGGTCCTGGCACTCTCCGACAGGGCAAGAGCTTATGCGGATTACGCCAGGACGGCAACTTTGGAAACTGCCACTCGCTCGGCTGTGGCTTCGGCCAATGCTATAGCGATCCGCAGGTTGTTGTGGCTGCGTCTTTGGGACTCAGATGCCACGTCTAAGAAGATTTTGCAAAATCTTCCGTTCTCTGGTGACAGGCTCTTCGGCACCGAGCTGGACAAGCTGATAAAGGATTCTGCTGAGTCTAAGATCCCGCAGAATAAGCCTAAGCCACGGTATACCGTGAAAAGGAACCCAAAACAGTGGTCCTTTCGCCCCAGCTCGCAGTCATCAGCGGCGTCCGCTCGCACGGACCGTGGGGGCAAGCCCTCCACTCAGTGGCGCAACAAAGTCGCCAAAAGAAACCGGCAGGGGCTGCAGCTGCCATCCCTAAACCCGCTTCGGCATGACTCGCTCCTTCATCCTGTCTCCCCACAGGTGGGGGGCCGCCTGTCTCTTTTCCAGGACAGATGGCTTCTCCACGTCCAAGACCAGTGGGTCCGAGACGTAGTCTCAAAAGGCTACAGGATAGAGCTGACGTCACAGCCAGCACACCGATTCCATCGGTCTGTTCCCTCCCTAGACAAAGCTCAGGCTTTTCATCTGGTGTTGGAGGGACTCCGCAGAGACGGAGTGGTGGTCCCAGTACCCACGGGAGAGAGGTTCAGGGGTTTTTTACTCCAACCTCTTTATTGTCCCAAAGAAGGACAGCTCCTTTCGTCCGGTTCTGGACCTCAAGTTGTTCAACCGCCACGTGTTGGTTCGGAAGTTTCGTATGGAATCCCTGCGCTCCGTGATCGCGGCTGTGTCACAGGGAGACTTCCTGGCGTCCATAGATATCCGAGACGCTTACCTTCACGTGCCCATTGCGCCAGCTCATCAGCGCTGGTTGAGATTCGCAGTGGGGGAAGAACACTTCCAATTTGTGGCACTGCCATTCGGGCTAGCCTCGGCACCGCGAGTGTTCACAAAGGTGATGGCCTCAATGATGGCTCTCCTGCATGTGCAGGGACACGCCGTCATTCCCTATTTGGACGACCTGCTGGTCAGGGCGCCATCGGAAGACCTTTGTCGGGTGAGCCTGGAGGTGACCATGAAGTCTCTGGAACAGTTCGGGTGGCTTCTCAACATTCCAAAGTCGACCCTGGTTCCGACCCAGTCTTTGACATATCTGGGCATGGACTGCCACACGGACTCAGCCCTGGTGTCCTACCTCAAGCCAAACAGCTTGCGATCCAATCAGGAGTGCAGAATGTTCTCCTGTCACCACAATCATCCCTACGGGTGTTGATGAAGCTGGTGGGACGCATGGTAGCGGCGATAGAGGCGGTGCCTTTCGCACAGTTTCGCCTCCGTCCTCTCCAGTTGGAGATTCTTCGCCGATGGGACAAAAGGACGATTTCTCTGAATCGGCTGGTGACGCTGTCACAATCGACCAGGGACTCCCTACAGTGGTGGCTCCAGCCACATCATCTGTCACGGGGCCGGTCCTTTCTAAAACCGTCATGGTTAGTGGTGACCACCGACGCCAGTCTGAAGGGCTGGGGCGCGGTGTTCTTACACCACAGGGCTCAAGGTCTCTGGACCCAGGCGGAGTCGGCATTACAGATCAACGTGCTGGAGATCAAGGCGGTCTATCTGGCGCTCCTGGCGTTTCAGAAATTTCTGTCAGGACAACCCATTCGGGTTCAGTCCGACAACGCGACGGCTGTCGCCTACATAAATCATCAGGGAGGGACCAGAAGTGCTCAGGCCCTCGCCGAAGTCCACCGCATTCTAGCCTGGGTGGAGGAAAACGGCTGCCTGATCTCCGCAGTTCACATCCCAGGGGTCGAGAACTGGGAGGCCGACTACCTGAGCCGACAGGGGATGGACGCCGGAGAGTGGTCCCTGCATCCAGACGTCTTCCGGGACATCTGCAGCAAATGGGGCACTACGGACGTGGATCTGATGGCCTCACGGCTGAATCATCAGGTACCCCAATACATGGCACGATCGTGGGATCCTCAGTCTCTGGGGGCGGATGCCCTGATCCTGAGTTGGTCCAGCTTCCAGCTGCCATATGTGTTCCCGCCTCTCGCTCTGATTCCCAGGGTTCTGTGGAAAATCAGGACAGAATGCAGAGTAGCCATTCTAGTGGCTCCAGATTGGCCCCGGAGGTCCTGGTACCCGGACCTCTGGCAACTGTCAGGCGGACACCGGTGGGCTCTTCCAGAACGCGCAGATCTACTCGCGCAAGGGCCATTCTTCCACCTCAATTCCAGGGCCCTCAGATTGACTGCATGGCTCTTGAGGCCTGGCTGCTGACATCCAGGGGCTTCTCTCCTACGGTGGTTGCCACGATGAATCGGGCAAGGAAACCTGTCTCCAGGAAGATATACCACAGAACGTGGAAAATCTTTTTCTCCTGGTGTGCCTCTGGTGGACGCTCACCGTGGCCCCTGTCCATCCCGACATTGTTGGCCTTCCTACAGTCGGGTTTGGAGTTGGGATTATCCCTTGGCTCTCTGAAAGGTCAAGTATCAGCACTTTCAGTGCTGTTTGACAGGCGCTTGGCGCTCCTACCGAAGGTTCGTCAATTTCTGCAGGGGGTGTCTCGGGTGGTTCCGCCTTACAGACGACCTCTGGACCCTTGGGACCTCAACATGGTCCTGGCGGCACTGCAGAAACCGCCGTTTGAGCCACTGAGAGACATCTCTCTCTCTCGTCTGTCCCAGAAGGTGGTTTTTCTGGTGGCAATTACGTCTCTGAGAAGGGTCTCAGAATTGGCTGCACTTTCGTGCAAGTCACCCTTTCTGGTGGTTCACCAAGACAAGGTGGTGTTGCGCCCGCGGCCTGAATTCTTGCCGAAGGTGGTTTCAACTTTCCACTTAAACCAGGAGATTGTTCTCCCATCATTTTGCCCCGCTCTCCGTTCATCAGGTTGAGCGCGACCTCCATACTTTGGATCTCGTGAGAGCTGTACGCATTTATGTGTCCAGGACCGCCTCCTTTAGGAGTTCGGATTCTTTATTTGTCCTCACGATGGGTCGCTGTAAGGGGTCCGCGGCTTCGAAGTCGACCTTGGCCAGATGGATCAAGGCTCCCATTCAAGAGGCATACCGGTCTTCTGGTTTGCCTCTCCCGGTGGGTTTGAAGGCACACTCTACTAGAGCTGTAGGTGCCTCATGGGCCTTGCGACATCGAGCATCTGCTCTACAGGTGTGTCAGGCGGCCACCTGGTCCAGCCTGCACACTTTCTCAAAGCACTATATGGTGCATGCCCATGCCTCTGCGGACGCAAGTTTGGGCAGGCGGGTCCTCCAGGCGGCGGTTGCCCACCTTTAAGGGGGACCGTGTATTATCCGTCTTGTTGAGGAACTCTTCCCGCCCTGGGGTATTGCTTTAGGACATCCCCATTGTCTGGGTCTCCCATTATGATGACCAGAAAAAAGAGAATTTTGTTTACGTACCGTAAATTCTTTTTTCTTTAATCATCAATGGGAGACCCAGCACCCACCCAGTTGTTCCGTTGCATGTTTGCATTTGATCTGTTCTCTGTTGAGACAGTGTTTTTCCCGGGTTGTTCAAACCGTCTGTGCACGGTATTCTTCCCGATGTTTCGGGTGTGGGTTCATTTTTCTCCTCGCAGCTTATGGACTAAACTGAGGATGTTTCCTACGGTGGGGGTTTATAAGCGGAGGAGGCGGTGTCTACAAACTTGTAGTACCTAGTGTGACCTCCGGAGGGCGGAGCCCTAAACCCCATTGTCTGGGTCTCCCATTGATGATTAAAGAAAAAAGAATTTACGGTACGTAAACAAAATTCTCTTTTTTGTGCGCTAATCGAATTGAGGAGAACTATGAGGAGGGCTGCTGAAGGATTTGCCTCCACCTGATTCCCCATGATTCTGAAATATACCTCAAAAACTGAGTTCCAGAAAGGTTGGATCTCCCCATAACTCCACCATACATGTAGGAAGGTAGCTCTGGCATTCTCACACCTCCAATATCTGTCAGAAATGGAGGGGAATACTGCATGTAGTGTAGCTGGGCATCTGTACCACTGAGACATAATTTTATAATTTTTTTCCTGAGCTATGCATGCCATGGAACATTTGTGAGTCATTATGCAAGCTTTGTTCCAATCTTCCTCAGATAAGGTCAGAGAAAGGTCCTCCTTCCATTTCCTTATGAAGTTAAGTTTACCACCCTCCCCTCTCCGGCTCAACAACGCATAGAGGGTAGATAAATTGTGTCATGGGGACTCATCTACCATAAAAAGTTTTTCAAATCCGGAAGGCAGCCCTCTATGTCCCCGCCAAACCCCCATCTTCCTCAAGAAGGAACACAGGTTGGAAGCCGCCAACCAGGAGGACTATCCCTCAGTTCCCTGCCGAAATCCTGCTGTACAAGGGTCTCCGGATGCCAGAATCTGGTATATCCGGGGGTCGTCAGACCTTTGCCATCCGAGAAAATGTTTGATCCCCTTCGTCGAGGGGAAGTTAGGGTTTGAGAAAATAGGGGTTAATGGTCCCCATCCCAAGGAAAGGTGACCTGTCCTGTTTTCCATATCCCAGAGCCGTAAAGCAATACCACCGAGCTCCACGTCACCCCTCCCCAGTCTTCTGCAGCTGTGAGCAGTGGACATAAATCGTGATAAAAATAGAGGAAAAAGCAGCACTCACCGAAGTAGAAGCAGGACGATTCTTTATTAGAGTTGCCAAGACATGGTGCAGGGAGGGGGCAGGGAGACCAAGTGACTACGGCACCGTTTCGGGCTCTCGCCCTTCAACGGGTCACAGAGTGGACATAAATCGTGTTGCTCAGCTCAAAGAAACAGTGCACAGGACCAGTGGAAGCACTAATTGTGCGAAACGGTTTGACCGTCGTCCGACCCTGTCTCACTCCCTTCCCTGCACAGATGCAATCCTGCTTTTACCTGAATAAATTTCCAGCACTGCATTCAAGCTTTGGGTAGTGCCGCTCGTTCTTTCATTGATTATAATTATTTACAAGTATAGTGTAAGATTAACAAAGAAAGCACACAGTGTTTCTTTCACAGCGGTGCAGTCAGTCAGTAGTCACCAATAACGGGGTCTCGTCCAATGACAGCTTCACAGTGAGAGCTGAGCTTCGAGGCCAGTAAAACCACTGCCTCTTTCCAAGGGAAAACCACCAAAAATGTTAAAGTACGAGTGACAAAAAAAGAAGAAAATAATCAAACTTCTTAGCCAGCCCTTGATTTGTCCAGGAGCCAGGTTTACTTAACAGGTTTTTGGTATACCAGTTCTTGTTTGGAGATCCATCCAAGCCTTGATTTATAGAAATCCTATACTCAGTTTTTCCCCACGTGAAGCTCTTCACCCTCCAGTTAAGCTACAGATGACTTAATTTACATTAGCCTTTACAGAGTTGTTGAAGTAACAGGCTGTGGTTTGCCAGATCTATAAACAGTTGTAAAAGTACATCCAAAAAATATGTCAAATTACGAATATAAATAGCGTCTGGCTGAACGTTGTTATCCAGCAAGACGGTTTCACACCTTTCAGGCAATAAAATATACAATACAAGCAGCTGCCTTCGAGCTAATATGGTTTATTGTCTCTTTCAAGTGCAGTTCAATTTTATCTTATTTCTCATGTGAATTTATTCGATTCTTTTGACTTTTTCTAGAGGTGTTCATCCTCATTTTGCAAAAAAATATGTGGGAGTTAAATTGATTGAATATATGCTATTAATTCATACTTGAATGACCTGCTTTTATATTTTATATGCAGACATGAGAAGAAGCCTGTGCTTTAGGAACTTTAACGCCGACAATCAAACTTGCGATGGAGAATTGCTTTACAACATGACGAAAAAAATGTGTTGCTGTTCATATAATATTGGACGTGCGTGGCACAGACCCTGTGAGGAATGTCCATTGCCAAGCACTGGTGAGTGGATGTAACCGTCTCGCAATTTGTATGCACTTAGAGATATGTATTTACATATTTCTGGCACTATCAGAGAACTTGAATTGCACCAGAGCTGAACACTAATTAAACAGCTTTGAAGTTTAAAGACTTTTTAGAGGTTACATAGCCCTATTCTGGTAATGAGTAGGGAGCCTGGGTTCACGGACCTCAGCCAAAATGATCTTCTTGAATTTATTAACTGTCTTCATCATCATTGGAGAAAAACAAAAGCCTTTTTGATGTCTCTTCACCGATGAGGAAGACAATCAAGAGGTATTATCTTCTAATCTGATGAAAGGGGCTCTCATGAAATGCATGATTGTATTATCACTGGAAATCATTACAATAGAAAGTAATCTTTACTAAAGGACATGAGAATTGGGGTTGACAATACTTTTACTTTACCTCTATCCTGAGTGGTCCAGAGGGAATATCTGGCAAGAGTGATGAGACACAGTCGTCACTCCATGTATCTTCTAGTAAGTTGTATGTCTGCATTAGTTAATTGTATCCATGACATGTTAGTAGATAACTAAAGGTGGAAAACCATGCCTTTCACCAAGACTGTCTATAAAAACATGCAAAATAACACTGAAGTTTTTTTAATAGTAAATCGCTTCCATTATAATAGCTATCACACTATACATCATGCATCACTATATATCACACTATACATCATAAATAATGACACTTAAAGGGGTTGTCCGGGCTTATTTTTTATTTCATATTTATATCTAGGCTGCAAAATGTTGACAATCTGCAATATACATGTTGTCAACATTTTGCAGGGTTTCCTAGATATAACACATTTACTGATGGCAGAGAGTGTCCAGGGGGTGTGATTGTGCATACTGGTCGTTTACACCTACTGTAGCACAATCACACCCCCTCCCCTATACCTAGTATGGCCAGCCACCCCCAGGCAATACATGCCCGCCCCCTGCCCACTAAACACTATGTAATGAAACCACCCCCAGGGCTCCTACTGGCCGCCCCAGCCCCTAAATCACCACCCACCCTCTGCAAAACAGCGGTCCCCAGTGCACTGATACAAGGTGCCGAAACCGCTGCTGTGAAAGCGATTCCGGCACACTGTCAGTGCAGCAGGGGACCCGCTGCATATCTGTGCCGCTCACCCTCCTCTTGTGCAGCCGGTCACGGTCCGCCCTGGTCCCGGTCATCTGCAGCCGGGCTCCACACACTGCAGCCGGGCTCTCCACACTGCAGCCGTATCTGTAATGTGTGCGGAGCGGTGCCCGTCGCCCGATCTCCCCAGACCTCCAGTACCATAGAGCAGAGGCTGTGGAGCGGTTTAGAGAGGACCGCTCCACAGCCTCTGCTCTATGGTACTGGAGGTCTGGGGAGATCGGGCGACGGGCACCGCTCCGCACACATTACAGATACGGCTGCAGTGTGGAGAGCCCGGCTGCAGTGTGTGGAGCCCGGCTGCAGATGACCGGGACCAGGGCGGACCGTGACCGGCTGCACAAGAGGAGGGTGAGCGGCACAGATATGCAGCGGGTCCCCTGCTGCACTGACAGTGTGCCGGAATCGCTTTCACAGCAGCGGTTTCGGCACCTTGTATCAGTGCACTGGGGACCGCTGTTTTGCAGAGGGTGGGTGGTGATTTAGGGGCTGGGGCGGCCAGTAGGAGCCCTGGGGGTGGTTTCATTACATAGTGTTTAGTGGGCAGGGGGCGGGCATGTATTGCCTGGGGGTGGCTGGCCATACTAGGTATAGGGGAGGGGGTGTGATTGTGCTACAGTAGGTGTAAACGACCAGTATGCACAATCACACCCCCTGGACACTCTCTGCCAGCAGTAAATGTGTTATATCTAGGAAACCCTGCAAAATGTTGACAACATGTATATTGCAGATTGTCAACATTTTGCAGCCTAGATATAAATATGAAATAAAAAATAAGCCCGGACAACCCCTTTAAAGACATATGAGTCTCAATGGAATGGCCCTGGAGCTAGGGCTATTTTTTTCAATTCAGTTTTTATTTTTTCTTCATCCTTAAATCAATTTATACAGAAAGAAATACAGAAATGACCATTAACCCCTTAGTGACGAAGAAATTTTTCATTTTCGTTTTTTCGCTCCTCGGCTTTCAAGAGCCATAACTTTTTTATTTTTCTGTCGACACAGACATATGATGGCTTGTTTTTTGCGGGACGAGTTGTACTTTCAGATGCATTAATTTGTTTTACCATATAATGTACAGGGAAATTGCAAAAAGATTCCAAGTGCAGTGAAATTGCAAAAAAAGTGCAATTACACGTTTGTTTTTTGGGTTTTGTAGTCGCCGTGTTCACTATTTGGTAAAACCGACGTGACCGTGTGATGCCTCGGGTCAGTACGAGTTTGTAGATACCAAACATGTATACCTTTACTGGTATCTGGGTGGTGGAAAAAAATTCAAAAGCATGAAAAAAAAAAAACATTGCACTTTTTGCGCCATGTTCTGCGACCCGTAGTGTCCTCATTTTTCGGGATCTGGGGCTGAGTGATGGCTTATTTTTTGCGTCTCGAGCTGACGTTTTTAATGATACCATACTTGGGTGGATGCGCTGTTTTGATCGCCTGTTATTGCATTTTTTAGCATTGTTGCAGCGACCAAAAAAACGTAATTTTGGCGTTTGAACCATTTTTTGCGCTACGCAGTTTACAGATCTCACTATTTGATTCTTTATATTGATAGATCGGGCGATTCTGAATGCGGCGATACCAAATATGTGTATTTTATTTTTTTTTTAATACTTTTATTGTGGATGGGAGAAAAGGGGGGTGATTTGAACTTTTATGTTTTTTGTTTTTGTTTTCAACTTTGTAAAAACTTTATTTGCTTATTGATTCTTACTTTTACACTGCCCCATAGAGAGGCATGCAGCTGCACAGTCCGATCGCTTCTGACACATACAGAGGAACTGTAGCTCCTCTGTATCTGTCAGAATCACGGACCTGTTGTGGTTGGCAGCCCCTGCCAACCACATCCAGGAAATGCTCAGTGACAGGCTCCAGGGTCAAGCCAGGACCCCGGCCTGTCACGTCAGCACCGGAAATCTCGCAATGTTATCGCGAGAACTCCCCTGGAGCCCGGTAACCGCGCGCTGCCCGCTCCGGCTCCCTTAGATCCCACTCTCAGAGATTGATGGCGGGATCTAAGGGGTTAACAGCACCGATCGGATGGCGGGACCGATTGGTGCTGTTAGTCCGACATCTTAGCTAGTGAGATCAGCTGAGATTTCGGAGGTTTGAAGTGAGCTCCACGCCGGAGCTCACTTCAAACACCGGGTAACGACAGCCTGAGGTCTAGAAACGTAAGGCTGTCGTTAAGGCGTTAAAACATATAAAAACTGTTTATAAATGTTTCCATAACCCACACCCAGGCAAGGGAGAGAAAAGAAAAGGAAACAAAGACATCAATCAATAAATATTACCCATCTTTCCAGTATGTTCTGATTGGATTGTACTTGGAACCTTCAGCTGGTAGTGATCTGTGGTTGACGAATATAGAAAAGGGCATTTTTAAGACTAATCCATTTTTTACAACAATTGCCCCTGCAAATAATAATATTAAAATAATGAGAATGGAGAACAGGTGATAGTTAATTAGATTAGCGGGGTGAGGTGATTGGCCAGTGTTCGGTAATGTGTTTTTTGGGCATGCGTAAACTGTGGATACTGTGAATTAACCAGATTGTCTAAGGTAGTAAATGCACGAGAGTCATGGAGACAGGAGTAGGAGGTTTGGATTACAGAGGATGTTAGACCTCCAATATCATTAGTGAAACAGAGAGGATAGATATAATGGTATGGTGATATAAAACTGTGGAGAGGTCTGTCAAAGAGAGTGATAAGTTGATATTGTACTCGGTAGCGGACGGGGAACCAGTGCAATGACTAGTATAGGTGGTGGCATCAGTGTAGCAGTTGGAGAGGAATATGATCCTGGCTGCTGCATTCAGGATAGGTTGACAAGGGTGAGTTTAGTGAGAGGTACACTGATTAGTAGAGGGTTGCAATAGTCCTGGCAAGTATGCAGAGACTATTACTGTTGATTTGATTCAGTGTCAAATGCAAGAAGTAAGTCAAATTGTAGAAATGTTGTTGAAGTGCAGGTGATATGAGCAAGTGAGAGATTGTATATAGGGAGTGAGGGAAAGATCTGAATCATATACAGTGTGGAAAAACAAGTATTTAGTCAGCCACCAATTGTGCAAGTTGTGCAAGTTCTCCCACTTAACAAGATGAGAGAGGCCTGTAATTGACATCATAGGTAGACAAAATGAGAAAACAAATCCTGAAAATCACATTGTCTGATTTGGAAAGAAATGTTTTTTAAAATACTGGTGGAAAATAAGTATTTTGGCAATAATAAAAGTTAATCTCAATACTTTGTTATATATCCTATGTTGGCAATGACAGAGGTCAAATGTTTTCTGTAAATCTTCACAAGGTTGGCACACACTGTCGTTGGCCCCTTCCTCAATGCAGATCTCCTCTAGAGCAGTGATGTTTTGGGGCTGTCACTGGGCAACACGGACTTTCAACTCCCTCCAAAGGTTTTCTATAGGGTTTAAATCTGGAGACTGGCTAGGCCACTCCAGGACCTTGAAATGCTTCTTACGAAGCCACTCCTTCATTGCCTTGGTGGTGTGCTTGGGATCATTGTCATGCTGAAAGACCCAGCCATGTTTCATCTTCAATGCCCTTGCTGATGGAAGGAGGTTTGTACTTAAAATCTCACGATGCATGGCCTAATTCATTCTTTCATGTACATGGATCAGTTGTCCTGGTCCCTTGGCAGAGAAACAGCCCCAAAGCATGATGTTACCACCCCCATGATTCACAGTAGGTATGGTGTACTTTGGATGCAACTCAGCATTATTTCTCCTTCAAACATGACGAGTTGTGTTTCTACCAAACAGTGCTACTTTGGTTTCATCTGACCATATGACATTCTCCCAATACTTTTCTGAATCATTCAAATGCTCTCTAGCAAGTTTCAGACGGGCCCAGACACGTAATCGCTTAAGCAGGGGGGCACTTCTGGCACTGCAGGATCTGAGTCCCTGACGGCGTAATGTGTTACTGATGGTAGCCTATGTGACGTTGGTCCCAGCTCGTGCAGGTCATTTACTAGGTCCCCGCGTGTGGTTCTGGATTTTTGCTCACCGTTCTTGAGATGATTTTTACCCCACGGGGTAAGATCTTGCATGAAGCCCCAAATCGAGGGAGATTTCAGTGGTCTTGTATGTCTTCCATTTTCTAATAATTGCTCCCACAGTTGATTTCTTCCCACCAAGCTGCTTGCCTATTACAGATTCAGTCTTCTTAGCCTGGTGCAGGGCTACAATTTTGTTTCTGGTGTCCTTCGACAGCTCTTTGGTCTTCACCATAGTGGAGTTTGGAGTGTGTCTGTTTGAGGTTGCGGACAGGTGTCTTTTATACTGATAACAAGTTCAAATAGGTGTCAAAACTACAGGTAATAAGTGGTGGACTGGGGAGCCTCTTAAAGAAGAAGTTACAGGTCTGTGAGAGCCAGAAATCTTGCTTGTTTGTAGGTGACCAAATACTTATTTTCGACCAAAATTTGAAAACATTTCTTTCCAAATCAGACAATGTTATTTTCAGGATTTTTTTCTCATTTTGTCTCTCATAGATGAGGTCTACCTGTGATGTCAGTTACAGGCCTCTCTCATCTTTTTAAGTGGGAGAACTTTCACAATTGGTGACTGACTAAATACTTTTTTTCCTCACTGTATAACCTTTAACTTTTGTGCTGCTTGGTAGTTAAGGTAGAACCACAAATGTAAATGTCTTTCTTGGGTGTAGATAGATTAGTAGGAGACGGAAACACAAGGAGTTCAGTTTTGCCAGATTACGTTTCAGATAGAAGGACTAAGGCTAGGGTCACATATGCAATCCATTTTTTTAAGGTTTTCTGCAACAAATCCGTTTTTTGTCGACTGCATTTTGTGCCTCCTTTGTCCATGGACGTTTTTTGCACTTAGTTATATTTTTTAAAAATGCATATGCATTAACACATGGTACCTATATGTACCATGCGTTCAGGGATGCCTTTCCCATAGGGTCCCATGTTAAAAAACGCAATGCGTTTTTTTCCTGCACCCAAAAACATTGCATGCAGAGTTTTTGGGAGGCAAGGAAAAACGGCATAGCATTTTTGAAAAACGCAGTGACACTTAAGTGCACCATCCGTTAACGGATTTGCGTTTTTGGACTTTGAAAAAAAAGTAAAAAAACTGATTCCAAAAAAAGGATCCAGGGCAAAACGGAGATCATGTGTGACCCTGACCATAGCTAGTTATGCCAGTTCTGGTTTCTTCTTAACCTCTACATTTTTCTTTTATACAATTCTTTTTATGTCCCTCATACATTCATTTAATCATTACCCAAATAATATCCATAAATCATGGTCGATGAAAACATTTTGAAGGCACAAGAATTCCAATAGAATCGAATCCCCTTTCTTTTTCAAAAATGTCACAGATATCTGAACTCAAAGCCCATATGAACTTATATAAAGCAATCAGGTATATGCCTCACCATGCAATTATTTCCTTCTGTGGTTCCCATCATCATGACTCAGGTCCACATGAAGAAAACGTGGGAGGAGTCTTAGTCACTAACTAACGCCAGAAAGGCGTCAATAGTAAGACTACATCTCCACTATCATGGATACTTTTATATTTTAACTAGCTGTGAGCCCGATTCTAAAGAATCGGGTAGTCTAGAATCCATATATAGTTTATTTACTAATATTTAGGGGAGTGCGGTGAAATTAATTGTGTGTATACAGGTGGCTCAGTGGGTAGCACAGTATACGGTGGCTCAGTGGTTAGCACTGCGCGGTGGTTTAGTGGTTAGCAAAGTATGGTCGCTCAGTGTTTAGCAGTGTACGGTGGCTCAGTGCTTAGCGCTGTATATGGTGGGTTAGTAGTTAGCAGGGAGTATGGTGGGTCAGTGGTTAGCAGAGTATACGATGGCTCAGTGGTTAGCACTGCGCGGTGGCTCAGTGGTTAGCACTGCGCGGTGGCTCAGTGGTTAGCACTGCGCGGTGGCTCAGTGGTTAGCACTGCGCGGTGGCTCAGTGGTTAGCACTGCGCGGTGGGCCGAGTGGTCAGCGCAGTGCGGCGGGCAGAGTGGTCAGCGCAGTGCAGCGGGCAGAGTGGTTAGCGCAGTGCGGTGGGCAGAGTGGTCAGCAGAGGACAGAGGCACTCTGCCTGTCATACTTACCAGCGGGTCATCGTCTTCCCCGCCACGGCATTTTCACTCCGCCGTCCCCAGCATCTTGGCTCCACTCATGCTGGGCATTGCTCCTGTGCAGCCTCCTCTCTGCAGAGCATTGCTCCTGTGCAGCCTCCTCTCTGCAGAGCATTGCTCCTGTGCAGCCTCCTCTCTGCAGAGCATTGCTCCTGTGCAGCCTCCTCTCTGCAGAGCATTGCTCCTGTGCAGCCTCCTCTCTGCAGAGCATTGCTCCTGTGCAGCCTCCTCTCTGCAGAGCATTGCTCCTGTGCAGCCTCCTCTCTGCAGAGCAATGCTCCAGTGCAGCCTCCCCTCATGCAGAGCAATGCTCCTGTGCAGCCTCCTCTGTGCAGAGCATTGCTCCTGTGCAGCCTCCCCTCATGCAGAGCAATGCTCCTGTGCAGCCTCCCCTCATGCAGAGCAATGCTCCTGTGCAGCCTCTTCTCTGCAGAGCAATGTTCCTGTGCAGGCTCCTCTCTGCAGAGCATTGCTCCTGTGCAGCCTCCTCTCATGCAGAGCAATGCTCCTGTGCAGCCTCCTCTCTGCAGAGCAATGCTCCTGTGCAGCCTCCCCTCATGCAGAGCAATGCTCCTGTGCAGCCTCCTCTCTGCAGAGCAATGCTCCTGTGCAGCCTCCCCTCATGCAGAGCATTGCTCCTGTGCAGCCTCCTCTCTGCAGAGCATTGCTCCTGTGCAGCCTCCTGTCATGCAGAGCAATGCTCCTGTGCAGCCTCCTCTCTGCAGAGCAATGCTCCTGTGCAGCCTCCCCTCATGCAGAGCAATGCTCCTGTGCAGCCTCCTCTCTGCAGAGCAATGCTCCTGTGCAGCCTCCCCTCATGCAGAGCAATGCTCCTGTGCAGCCTCCCCTCATGCAGAGCAATGCTGCTGTGCAGCCTCTTCTCTGCAGAGCAATGTTCCTGTGCAGCCTCCTCTCTGCAGAGCATTGCTCCTGTGCAGCCTCCTCTCATGCAGAGCAATGCTCCTGTGCAGCCTCCTCTCTGCAGAGCATTGCTCCTGTGCAGCCTCCTCTCTGCAGAGCATTGCTCCTATGCAGCCTCCTCTCTGCAGAGCAATGCTCCTGTGCAGCCTCCCCTCATGCAGAGCAATGCTCCTGTGTAGCCTCCTCTGTGCAGAGCATTGGTCCTGTGCAGCCTCCCCTCATGCAGAGCAATGCTCCTGTGCAGCCTCCCCTCTGCAGAGCATTGCTCCTGTGCAGCGTCTTCTCTGCAGAGCATTGGTCCTGTGCAGCCTCCTCCTCTCTGCAGAGCATTGCTCCTGTGCAGCCCCCTCCTGTCTGCAGAGCATTGCTCCTGTGCAGCCCCCTCCTGTCTGCAGAGCATTGCTCCTGTGCAGCCTCCCCTCACCTGTATCGTGGAGATCAGCTCTTGGGGGCTCAGTCCGGGGTCCTCTGTCACCTCTATGTTCCCTTGTGATCGCAGGATGTCAGAGGCAGAGAATCAGTGATGAGGACACGTCTGATGTGAGACAGCGGCATGATGTCTCCTGTGCTGACACTGCAGCAATTAAAGTGCCTTTGATGATGTCACAGTCATGTGATATAGGCCCGCCCATACCAGTGACATCATCTCAGGTCCTGCAAGCCGTGGGGGGGAGGAGAGAGAGAGAGAGACTCTGCAAGGACTCGCAAAGGCATTGCGAGTTAGGGTTTTAGAGGCAGCCACAGACACGACGACGGAAACAGCGCCGAATATGATGGAAGTGCCTTAAGGTAATTATATATTAGATGATATGATCTAATAAAGAAAAAATGATTTTAAGGAATACTCCTCCCATGTTTTCTTTCCATATGACCCTAGTGTACACAAATGCAATATTTAATACATAGTTGCCACTTTTAAAGCCAGGGAGGAATAGGAGGGATTCTAGGAAAATTCGTTTTTGCCAAGTACTGCATCATTAAAGTACGGTAAATAACTTTAGTTCTCTTATTGGTGATTCTGCTACTTACTAATCTTAATAGAATATTATGTACATATTCTCATACTCTATATCTTCTTTTTCCATGCAGATGAGTTTGCAGCCCTCTGTGGAAGTGCTCGTCCAGGTTTTGTCATTGATATCTACACAGGACTACCAGTTGGTAGGCTTAACACAAATTGTCTACATTATTATGTATCATATGCCCATATTACTGAAGGTATTACGGTACTCAAATTCTTGTCTCCTTCAGATATTGATGAATGCAGAGAAATTCCTGGAGTTTGCGAGAACGGAATCTGTATAAACATGGTTGGGAGCTTCCGTTGTGAATGTCCAATGGGATTTTTCTATAATGATAAATTGCTGATCTGTGAAGGTAAGCATGCAGCTAACATGGCTGATTGGAACCACTACCAAGTCCTTGTCATTTATGTAAATCTTGAAAGCCCGGCTGCACACACAAGTCACAACCAGCATAAATATTTCTTTCGTCTTCTTTAGATAGTTGCTCGGGTCAGGATGTGTTATCAAAGGGATCCTGTCACTTCCAAAACGCCTCCTAAGTTAGCAAAACATGTCCCTGCAGCATCCCATCACTAATCTCTTACTCATTTTGTCTCCTAAAAGCATCCTGTGAAAGTGGAGAAAAACGTTTTAAGGCTGCATTCACACATTGCGTATTTTGTTGCGCTTATTTGCGCACGCTTTTTTGCTGCGTTTTTCAGCCGCGCAGAAATGCGCAACAAAATATGCAGGGGCTTTCACACATTGCGCTTTCTTAACCCCAGAAAGCGCAGGGATGTCACAGAGGGGAAGAAGAATCCTGCTTCCTCCTCCCCTCTGTGACAGCCCCATTAGATTTAGCAGTGTATTAATATACACTGCGAAATCTAAATTAAGGCAATTGTATGAAAAATAAAAAAGAATGAATACTTTACCTGTCCGACGCCTTTTTTCCGTTGACCGGTAATTAGCCCAAGCAATGTGTCTTCTGCCAGGACCTGCCGTGACGTCAGAGTGGCGTTCCCGGCGCTGATTGGGCGCTCGCGGTCATGTGATACATATCACATGACTGCGAGCAGCCAATCAGCACCGGGAACGCCCCTCTGACGTCACCGCAGGATCTTGCAGGACACAGATCCTTCTGGCCTTGGCACCGGACACCAGGAAAAGGCGTCGGAGATGTAAAGTATTTCATTCTTTTTTATGTTTCATACACTTGCCTTTCTTTAATTTAGATTTTGCATTGTATCTTAATACACTGCGAAATCTAATGGGCGGTCACAGCTGTCACAGAGGGGAGGAGGAAGCAGGATTCTTCCTCCCCTCTGTGACATCACAGGGAGAAAATGCAGGAGCAGCTGCGTAAAGAATTGACATCTCAATTCTTCACACAGCTGCGCTTTCTCCCAAAAAAGCACTGCGTATTTTTACGCAGTGTCTGCACGGCAAAGTGAATTTCCCATTCACTTTGCTGGCAGACACAAAACACATTGCGTATTTTCAAAAGAGCGCATAAAAAAGTGCGGCAAAATACGCAATGTGTGAACGCAGCTAATACTTACTCATTAGTGACTATAATTAGCAGGGGCTATATTCTTTAGTCAGCAGGGGGTGTTGTTTTGCAGCTCCAGGATCCAGCCCTCTCTTTTCTGTGCTGCTGTGAAACTGAAACTGAAGGCAGGACTAATGATTTGTATTCTGTGAGTGATAGAGAGGGCCGAGGGCAATGCCTGCGCATGCAGTGCAAACACACAGAGACAGGGTGGGTCCTGGAGCTGCAAAACAGCCCGCCCTGGTGACTAAAGAATATAGGCCCTGCTAATTATAATCACTAATGAGTGAGTATTAAAACATTTTTATGCACTTTCACAGGATGCTTTTTAGAAGACAAAAGAAGTGTGAGATTAGTGATAGGATGGTGCAGGGACATTTTTGATAGCTTAGGAGGCGTTTTGGAGGTGACAGGATCCCTTTAAACAAAATGTCATTTTAGGGCCCTGCATTGGAAAAAGAATTTGGAAAAAGTATAGTGGAAAAATGGATAACTTTATTTTATATAGTTAATAAAGGCATAAAAGTGCACAATTTAGATATTGTTGACAATTAATTTACTGCAAAGTGTCCGACATTCTGAATTACTGCTGCTCTGTCTATGCCCTTGATACATATTCTACAAGGCGATAGGTTTGGGGAAACATTGTGCTTACTTAGGCTGCAATATGTAAGTTCCTATCTGTACCACATCAACAAGACTTCAGCTGAGAACATCTGAAACTTAAAACTCAAGTATCCAACGAGGTAAATAAACTGGCAGCATATTTGCCAATCTGTAAACATGGCGTAGGCTTACAGGGGGTAATAGTGCCATTCATAAAGTCTCTGTGCAGACAGAGGAGCAGTCACAGAGGAAAAACAGGGGTAAATTCTCTAAGGCAGAAAGCAAACAGAACTCCAAAGCAGGATAAACAGGATACTTAACCAACCTACTGCTGCTGACTTTTTCACGCTTTAGAATATAGCAGATATTCTATTTTTCTGAAGAATTCAGCCTGTGGCCCTACCTCCACAATACTATTCTTCTCCTGAATCAATGCTTGTGTGTTTTATTCACTGAACCTTAGTGTAGGGTATTTTCCCATTGCAAGTTAATTCATTTGTATAAAGCAGCAATGGGCAATTTATTTTCCCAAGGGGCTATATGAGTGTGACTGTTATAGAGGTCCGAACCAATAAATTGAAATTAATTTTGCTCAATATTAATATATTAATCATAATTACTTTATATTAATATTGATAGCATCATTTAATATTGAGCAGAATTAAGTATGATGACACCCCCCTTATATACTGTTTGACCCCACACACAGCCCCCTATATAGCAGTATAGTCCTAACACAGCCCCCTACATACATTATGAACTCTCACACAGTTCCCTATATACAGTATGAGCCCCCACATGGCCCCTACATACAGTGAGCCTAAACACAGTTCCTTATATACAGTATGAAACACCATACAGTTACCATATATACAGTATCACTCCTCCCACAGTCCCTTTTTAACACAGCATGACCCCTACATAGCCTCCCTACATACAGTATGAACTGCCACACAGTACCCCTATATACAATATGAGTTACCGCATAGTCCCCTACATACAGTGAAGCACCACATAATCCACTTATATACAGTATGAGCCCTCACATAGCCCCCTATATGCATCATGAGTTTCCACATAGCCCTCCTATATACAGTATAAGCTCCACTTAGCCTCCTATATACAGTGTGAGCCCCCACATAGCCCCTTATATAGAGCACTTGCACCCTTATTGCAACCTATATGCAGTGTGAGACCCCACATAGCCTCTGTATATTCGGTATGAGTCATCATATAACCTCCCTATATACAGAATGGCCCCCTCAAAGCCCCCTATATACAGCGTGAGCCCCCACATAGCCCCCTATATGCACCATGAGTTTCCACATAGCCTCCCTATATACAGTATAGCTTCCACTTAAGCCCCCTATATACAGTGTGAGACCCCACATAGCCCCTTATATAGAGCACTTGCACCCTCATTGCCCCTATATACAGTGTGAGACCCCACATAGCCTCTGTATATTCGGTATGAGTCATCAAATAGCCTCCCTATATACAGAATGAGCCTCCTTAAAGCCCCCTATATACAGTGTGAGCCACCATATAGCCTCTGTATATACAGTATGAGCTCTTAAATAGCCCATTGTATACAGACTGAGCCCTCACATAGTTCCATATATACAGGCACACATCCCATACACATCTATGAAAAAACAATAACACATACTTAACTTGCTCTGCTCTAGTCTAGTCTTGTCTAGTCATTTTGTCTACCATCTCGGCTTCAAATGCTGATTAGTAGAAGAATGAGCCGGTGGTTCCTTTCTCCACCAATTTAGCCACTGCTATATACAAGTGTGGACGGTCATAGTGCAGCTCTTGGGATACTGTGTATAGCTTCTCAGCCATTTCAGTCCGTGGGCGGACTGTAACAGCCACAGGGTCGGATGTGCCCCCGGGCTGCACTTTGCCCGGGTCTGGAGTAAAAGATCTAATAACTTTTTATGCAAATTAACCACCTACAGAAGAAAAGATTCTATGTTGGTAAGATATACTGACCCTACATCCTATAAAACATTATCCTTTTCCACAAAGAAGAGACAGTCTTCCTAAAAGAATGTTTTTACTAAAGATTTCCTTAACTAATTATATTGTATGTGTGTGATGCTGTTTTGCCAGATATTGATGAATGCCAGAATGGGCCTGTATGTCAAAGAAATGCCGACTGCATTAACACCCCAGGGAGCCACCGCTGTGACTGCAAGCCAGGCTACAAGTTCACTTCTACTGGACAATGTGTTGGTAAGATAAGATGTAACATTTGGTTCACACCTCTCTTAGACGGAATTATTGTAAATATTTCCAATTGGTTTAGTATGTGGAATATTAAATGATGGTAGTAGAACAAGTTAGTGATTACCTATTGCATTATCCTGGATAATGGCGCAGCACATCTACGAGTATACAGATGTACTGACAACTTACCTGTTCAGGTAACTACCCTATGTGTTGGATGTTACAAAGCCTATTAGTACCATAAAGTAGCGAACTGCTGATCACTATGAGAAATTCATCATCTCTACTGTGCAGGCATGTTACATTATTAATTTATTTAGAATCCTGACATAGTGGAATTCACAGGGTTAAGTTTATATTGTAAGGACTTTTCGGTAGCGTTCATCTGACTGTACAGTGCAAGGCAAAAAAGAAGAACAACACAAAACACATTTGTTTATTTGCACAGAAGTGAAAAAATTGTAGGTTGTTGTTTGCCTGGCATCATGAGGAGCAAGTACTCTGTTGTCTCTGCAATGCTAGGACTTCTGGCACCACCGTGCTGAGCGAGAACATTTGCTGATGATGTCGATGGTCAACAACGACTGTTAAAGAATCAACGAGGGATACAAATTGCCCTATGCATTTTATTATGGCATTCTACTCTAAATACAGTCATGGCCAGAAGTGATTGAAATTGTTCTAAACAATGAAGTATTTCTCCCAGAAAATTATTGCAATTTCACTTGCTTTGTTTTACATGTTTATTTCCTTTGTGTGTAATGGAACAACACAAACAAAGAGAAAACAAGGCAAATTGGACATCATTTCATAAACAACTCCAAAAATGGTTGCACACCCTTTGGAATAAATAACTGCAATAACTCACTTCCTATAACCAACTATAAGCTTCTTACACCTCTCAATTGGAATTTTGGACCACTCCTCTTTTGTAAACTGCTCCAGGTCTCTCATATATGAAGGCGCCTTCTCCCAACAGCAATTTTAAGATCTCTTCAGACGTGTTCAATGGGATTTAGATCCGGACTCATTGCTGGCCACTTCAAAACTCTGCAATGCTTTGTTTCCTTCTATTTCTAGTTGCTTCTTGAAGTATATTTGGGGTCAGTGTCCTGCTGGGAGACCCATGACCTAGGAGGCAAACCCAGGTTTCTGACACTTGCACTACATTACGACCCAAAATCCTTAGGTAATCTTCAGATTTAATTATGCCTTGCACACAGTCAAAGGCACCCAGTGCCAGCGGCAGCAAAACAACCCTAAAGCATCTTTGACCCTCTGCCATATATGACTGCAGGTACTGTGTTCTTTTCTTCGTAGGCTTCATTCCGGTTTTGGTAAAAAGTAAAATGATGTGCTTTACCAAAAAGCTCTATCTTGATCTCATCTATCCACAAGAAGCTTTCCCAGAAGGATTTTGGCTTAGGTACATTTTGGCAAACCACAGTGTAGCATTTTCTATGTCTCTGTTTCAGCAGTGAGGTCCTCCTGGGTTGCCTGCCTAGCATTTAATTTTATTCAAATATCGACTCATTGTTTGCGCTGACTCTGATGCACCCTAAGCCTGCAGGATAGCTTGAATATTTTCGTAACTTTAGTGGGGATGCTTTCCACCATCCTGACTATCCTGCGTTGCAACCTTTTATCAATTTTCCTCTGCCATCCACATCCAGGAAGATTAGCTACGGTGCCATGTGTTGTAAACTTCTTGATTATGTTGCGCACTGTGGACAAAGGAACATAATATCTCTGCAGATGGACTTATAACCTTGAGATTGTTGATATTTTTCAACAATTTTGGTTCCCAAGTCCTCAGACATATGTCTTCTCTTTCTGTTCTCCATGCTTAGTAGGGCACACACAGACACACAATGCAAAGACTGAGTCAAATTCTCCCCTTTTTTATCTGGTTTTGCATATTATTTTCATAGCTGAATTTGAACGAGCATCACATGCCTGAAACAAAGTTGCCGATCATTTTGGAAAGGTGCCTACATGCTCCAACTTGTTCTCGCCAATTTTGGGGAGTTGTGTAAAATTATGTCCAAGTTGCCTTTTTTCTCTGTTTTTTTTTTTTTCTGTTCTAATACACACAAAGGAAATAAACATGTTTATTACACAATTTGTGTAATTGCAATCATTTTCTGGGAAAAATATTTCATTTTCACAAAAAATATTTTGAAGGATGCCATCACTTTCGACCAATAATATATATTTTTTTTACCATGATACTGTGTCCTCAGAGCTATGTAATAATGAGGCAGTATTTGCTATCATACTGGCTTTATGCACACAATCTTCCCGTTTGCCAGAGGCATTAGTTATCCAGATTACTGACTTTCACAATGCAGGTGTCCTATTATCCCGGTTGTTGCAGAATTCGTCTTTTCATGTCAAAATTTCAAAAATGAATTGGTCTTGCTTTTTTCGATAGTATGGTTCCTATTAAGTAACAAGACCTAGACAAAAGGAAATTCTTAGATTTGTTGTCACCAGTCCTTGATTTATTACTGTTTTGGGTCATCTTTTCTTTCACACCATCCACACAAGCACAGAAATAATCCCAAAACATGATACTCTCTGGCACTAGCCTAGTTTTACCCGGCCAGAAGACCATTTCTCTTCGCCCAAACACTGTCAAATTGTTGAGCTTTTCGCAGGTCTCTAATTCTATGACTCAGTAATAGCTGGATTCAAGTATTACAAATCTATTAAAACTGTTCTTTGAACCCAGAACAGAAGACTTTTTGTGAGCTCTAACAAAGAATGATGGCGATACTATATTTTACTTTCTTCTCCAAGTTTGTCACAACCAGTGTATAGTTTTTCTCCAGGTCCCTCTCCTGATGAGAAAGCTTAGTGTTCCTGCTCTTTCTCCATTCCAATAATGAAAACCCTTTGTCAGTGGGGTGTTGATATAGTATATACTGGCTTGGATGTCCTTTGGGGTGGGTATATAAAGATGTTTATAATTTCCCTCACAACCACTATTGTAACTCACCCAACGGAACAGGAAAACTGTTCGAATATCAGATATGCAGAACAATATCGTTGATCACATTGGCAAGTTGTTCACCTTCCTGCTATTCTCTACAAGTTCATTTGATAAGCACTCAGGGAACCAACCTGGCTAGCTATTACAAGAAGTGTTTTTTGCAGGAAATACCTGATATAAAGAATACTGTGGGTCCAACCAAAGGTGAAATTGAATAGAGAAGAATTATAAAACCTTTAATGGGGTTTATGACACCAAAATTTAAAAAAGCAAAGATTTTTTTCTTTCTTGGTGGCAAAACTGAGCATTTGATCTGTGCTACGGACTCTCTCACGTATTCTTGTCAATGGCTATAAATATTAAAATGGAACAGAGTCTCCAAACTCTTTGGACAAAAGTACAAAAATGACTGGTAATAGAGGCAAATTCGAGATTACACAGTTTGCAGGAGGCGAGAGCGGCCCTAAGACGCAGATATAATAGTGCTCATAATTACAAGAAAAAAACAGGAACTTTACATCTAGTTATAAATCACTAAGATCTGCTAGAATCCAATGCAAAATAAAACTTTGTAAACCTTTTTATAGATGCTTTTAAAAATAATGGATCACTGTAAATTAAAGTTTGAGAAAAACATGTAATACCACCTCCAGGGTTGGTGCTCAAGTAGATTCCAAAACCTTAAAGGGAACCTGTCCCTAACCTTCTTAATCGATTTCTAGCCATCCCTTTGTCTGAAAAATGGCTATTAGTAAAGCTTATAAAAGTTAGTTTTTTACCTGCAGATCTGCTGCTTCTCATTTCTTGAGAAGTCACACAGGGCGTTCCTTGTGGCTTCTCATTGCTGCCTACAATGTAATTATTCACGCCCCTATGGGCATGCTAAACAATACAGTGCCTCTTCGTCAGTGTAGATGACTTCCATTGAGGTTTAGGTCAAGTTTTGGTCCCAAACAGAGCTTTATAAAGACTCTGGCTGAGCCACCAGAAGCCGAACCTCCGTGGCTAAGGACTTTGAATATTCCTTTTAAAGCTTTTTTAAGGTACTAGTGAAATGTGTGAAGGCAGGAATCCGAATTTCTGCAGGTATTCCTGTGTGTATAAGTATAGGCGATGGACTATATATATAGCTGTATCCTGTTTCGTCAGTATGGAGTCATTGAAATACTGTATCCATAATCACAATGAACTACGACCCTGTACATTAAAAAGTTTGCACCAGAAAATAAAAAACTGTACAAATGTCACAGATTTTTTTGCAACAATTTTGGCAAGGTTTAGAAAAGTGGGTGGAGCTTATGTTAATGGGTGTGTCCTAACACAGCCAGGAGTTTAATTTTATTTTATATAATCATATTATAATTTATGCCACAGTGTTATATTTAACTCCTCAAGAAGCAATGAATTCTGCACAACTTACTTCTACAAACGTTTCTCTAACATTGGCATAAAAAACACCAGTCTCGATAAATGGCCCCATAAGTGTTTAACTAGCAAATTAGTTTGCTTCATGTCTGGTGATAAGTGTGGTAGAATTGCTGCTATTCTCTGCTATGCACATGTCTTCTTCACACATCCCTGTTTATCTGACTGTTTCTTTTGATCTCTTTATAGATCGTAACGAGTGTCAAGAAAATCCGAACCTCTGCAGCCATGGAGAATGTCATGATAAGACTGGGGGATATTACTGTGTTTGTCATAATGGATTTAAAACCAATGAAGATCAGACTATGTGCCTGGGTGGGTTGTTCATTTTCTTTGTACATGTATAGAGCAATCTATTCACACATATTTGTGAATAGCAGGGGAGACTCTTTAAATTATACCCATCATTGTGCTAAAATCCCCACAAATTAATGGATAGAAGAGCTCAGCTGAGTATTGTGCCACCTTATATCTGGTCAGCACTACACAATTCTGCTTGTTGAGAAACAGAGCGAGTGTTGGAGAGACTCATAGACTTTCTATGATCCAGAACTCCACTTACTGCACTCTCCAACAAAAGGAGGTCAGTGCCAAACAAAATTGTAGCGGCTCAGCACTCAGTTTAGCAGTCTTGCGCTTTTCATCTACAGAATGACAATTACATTTTAAGACTTTTGTAATGAACAATATAAGAGACCTATGAGTATTACTTTGTGGTGCAGTGAGTGCCTCATATATCTACAAAGTTGGATATGTGTTGACTAAAAGCAAACATCTTGGATATTGCCTTGTTTTTGACTGCTTTTCCTTTCCACCAAATTATTAGCAAATCAGTCAGATTCTGAGTGTCCCATAAATATTTTTTTTTCTTCAGATATCACTTCTTTTGACCTAAAGATAGGGAAATGTATTAACTGACTATACATAATTTTAACATGGGAGTATTGTCTTAAATTCAATGGGCCAATACACACTCTACATTTTCTTCATGGACCATAAAGCTGTGCACAGAAAATCACAGACAAGTCTTTACTATTCAAAGTGTCTGTGAAACTGAATGTACTGAAACTGATCCAACTTGAATGGAAAATCATTCATTTTTTTACTATTAACATACATACGAGTTTCACATTTTTCTACTGTATACAGACCCCCCCAATATATGGGACATAATAATATCTTGTATTCTCAAGAGTGTGGCTAGGTTCACATTGCGTTTGTGCTGTCCGTTTGATGCAGGAAAATCATTACCAGTGTCCCTGCTCTGCCTCCCCGCTTACTCTCTGCTGTTTCCGGTGACCCTCATTGAGCTCATGAATATTCACCCACCCACCCGGAAGCAGCAGGGAGTGCGCATGGAGACAGAGCAGGGACACTGGTAATGCTATTTTTGCATCTATCTTTCTATCTATCCTATCTCTATCTATCCTATCATCTATCCATCTTTCTATCTATCCTATCATCTGTCTATCTCATGTAGCACATACGTTATTGAAGTATCAAAAACGTATGCGCTCTAAAATGGCTCAAAATGTCACTTTTACTGTCACTTACAATGGAAACCATTAATGTTGTAACGGACAGCATTAACATGATGTGAACCTAGCTTAAGAGTCCCTTTACACCACCTGATGTGCAGCACTAAATGACCGCCGATCATAAACTTGTTGATTAGTTGCCTTTTTTGTACAGGCACACTCATTTCTGATGTACATTGAATGATCTGTAAAGCCTGCCATACACAAGTGATTTCTGTCAGCCGAACAGTGGTTTAGCCGATCAGTCACCTAGGAGGTATCTAAGCCTGCTGTCCCATACAGAGAAGTTCTCATTCAGTCTAAAGGTCCTGTGTTCTGTAGGAGAGACATGTCTGGTTTATCTCGGACAAAGCAAAATGATTTGCACTCTGAAATAAGTCATGTTAAGGTAGTGTCACACGTGGCGATTTCGCCCGCGACATCGCCGAAAAGTGACGTAACAGCGATGTCGCGGGCGATATCACAAGTGCGCCGTGCTGTGTGACAGCGCGACGCAACTGCAAATTATCGCTGGTCGCAGGTTGACAGGTTTATGAACATGTTCATAAACCTGTCAACCTGTGACCAGCGATTAGGCTGGATCGCGCCGTCTGACACTGTTGGCGGCGCGATCCAGCCTATATCGCAGCGTTGCTGAGGATCGCTCGCTGGGCTGAGCCCAGCCCAGCGAGCGACGGCTCCGCCCGCATCGCCGCCACGTCACCGGCAACGTCGTGCCGTGTGACAGCTGGCCTGCGATGTCGCCCGCGTGACAGTACCTTTAGATTTTTAACTTCCCCAGCAATCATCTCTCTGGGGCCCCCATACACATTAGACAGTTGGTCAAATGGGATGATGGTCTGCTGAGAACGACAATGCATGGGGAAACACAAAAGATCATTTCACCTTACATTAGCAGCCTGTTTAGACTGCAAGATTATCCTTAAACAAGCATTCTCAATAGTCTTGGACATAAGGGTTTAGTTTGCAAGATAATGACCTGCATGTTCTTTGGTCAATCATCAGTGATATATTAACATAAGTAATAATTTTAATGATCTTAATATACTAGAGTATTGTAAAATTGCATTATTAAGGAACCTGTGATGTCATTTTTTCTTGTTACAGATATTAATGAGTGTGAACGAGATCCCTGTGGTAATGGAACATGTAGGAACACGGTTGGCTCATACAACTGCCGCTGTTTTGATGGGTTCATTCTGTCCCACAATAATGACTGCATAGGTAAGATCATCTAACCATTGAGTGTTAAAGGGTCAAATAGCAGCTAGAATAATATTGGTTTCTAATAGTAAAAGCTTCCCTCTTTTGTCCAGTCTAGTCAGTGTTTTGTTTTCGCCTACACAAAATTCCATAAAGTATTTTCACTTTTAAGACAACCCAGATATTAAGGAAATGAGCCAATAAATAGTTTTTGGATGATATAATACTCCTGATAGTAATCATAGTGACAAATAACCTTAAATTTTACTTGTTCATTAATGACTAGCTTCCTATTTTACTGTCTACAGGAGGCACAGCACTATTGCTTCTTCTAACACTATTTCCTGTATTTATATTGTATTCTTTACAGATATTGATGAATGCACTACTCTGAATGGTCAGTTATGCCGAAATGGACAGTGTGTTAACTCCATTGGGTCTTTCCAGTGTATTTGTAATGAAGGATATGAGATGGCTGGTGATGGAAGGACATGTCTCGGTAAGTATCAACATTTGTTCAAAATTGAAAGATTGGACAGTAAAACATCAGCAAAATCCATATATAGTGCACTGATAAACAGTAGATTATCTCATCCATTACTTATAATCAAAACGTTCTGAGTATTTCTAATCCCCAAAATAATTTCATTTAGTTACACTTTTTAGGCCCCTATCACATCAGCGTTTTTTTTAAATCGCGGCAGATGCGGTGAAAATAACGCATCTGCCGCGATTACCGCATAACCGCGACACTTGCGGCACAATTGCGGCAAGCCCCATAGAATGTCTATGCGGGCTTGCGGCAGGAGCGGCAAGTGCTGTATCGGCACTTGCGGCAGGTGCAGCCGCAAAAAAACCGCGGCTGACCGCGGTTTTTTTTGCGGCCGCACCTGCCGAAGCCGCACTTGCCGCACCTGCCGCACACTTACCGAAAGCCCCATAGACATTGCATGGGGCTTGCCACAACTGTGCCGCAAGTGTCGCGGTTATGCGGTAATCGCGGCAGATGCGTTTTTTTCACCGCATCTGCCGCGATTTCAAAAACCGCTGATGTGAAAGGGGCCTTATAGGATTATCTGAGATGGACAAACCATATCTATGCCTCCCCTAAACAACAATTGCGAGGAGGTCAAACAATTAGAATTTAAACTGCAGGACAGGAGAGATATTTATTTCAATGTGCATGCACTGAATGATAGCGCCTGGGAGATTAGGCATTTATACATATCCTCAGCCTAAAAAGTACAGTATATTGTCAAAGAAGTTGTGTTATAACTTTCTAGCTTCTTAGAGGATAAAATGTTTTCACTTTCTTATTGCACTTCTTAGATATCAATGAATGCGCCCTTGATCCTGGGAAATGTGCTCCTGGAACTTGTCAAAATCTGGATGGCTCGTACCGCTGTATTTGTCCTCCAGGATATGTTTTGAAAAATGACACATGTGAAGGTAACAAAAAAATAGAATCATAGAAAGGTAGAAATGGAAGGGACCTCCCGGGTCATCTCTTCCAACCACCTGCTCAAGCAGGATTCACTAAATTATCCCAGACAAATGTCTGTCCAGCCTCTGTTTGTAGTCTTCCATTGAAGGGAAACTCACCACATCTCGTGGCAACCTGTTCCACTTTTTGATCACCTTCACTGGCAAAAAGTTTTTTCTAACACCGGTAATTGATCTGTGTCTCCTCCCATTCAGTTTCCCAAATTAGATTCTGAACTAAGTTCATGAATGTGAAATTTGATGACAACCTGACTTTGTATCTTTACAGACATTGATGAGTGTGTGGAAGAGCCAGAAATCTGCGCCTTGGGAACGTGCAGCAATACTGCTGGTAGCTTCATCTGTCTTTGTCCAGAAGGCTTTGTGCTTACATCTACTGGAAGGTCATGCTTAGGTAACCACTACAGAAGTTAACATTTTTCAAAAGTGACAAGTAATAAAATTAAAATTAATAATTCATCTTATCAACCAAACCAAGATGATCCCAAAGTGAAGCAGTGCCATTTTGGCAAAGTGTTTATGCTCAAAGCTGTAACTCTTATGTATTCACTTACATACAGCATAATAATAAAAACATAATAATAAAAAGTAGATACATTTATCGACTGTGCTCTTAGATCATTCTTACTACCATTGTTAATGTAACTATCAGAGATTTACAGCATCTATTTCTTCTTCCGTTACAGATGTCAGAGTTGGATTATGCTACGCTAAGTTTGAAGAAGGACAATGTACCTCACCCAAGGCTAAAAATCACACAAAAACTGAATGTTGCTGTTCTTCTAATTCAGCTGGATGGGGATCTCCATGTGAAATCTGCCCAGTGGAAGGAGATGGTATGATCTCAGTTTACCTTGTTAACACATACCAAATAAACCTTGTGAGACATATTTCATACAAGTAGTTTAAAAATGAATGAGCATTGCAGAATGACAGGAATCACATTTGTAACATAATGCAGTCATACAAAATAGAGTCAGTTCACATCTCAAAGGGAAACAGTTACTCAGCACAACAACAGAAAGCAGGTGTCCACCCGTCTAAACCTGGCGAGGGGCTTGTTTTCAATGGACTGGAAAGTTAAGAACATTTTTAGATGTCCACAATGTGATGTCCAAGTAAATGCACTCCAGAGGAAAATATGATGACCACTCTTGAAGACGATGCCAAGATATAGTAAGAGAAACACTATTTATCTTTAGTCAACATCTTTTTTTTACATTTTGTGCCTAACACCATTAGTAGGGTCATAGCTTGTCTAGGTCACAGCTTCTTGTTTGGAGGTTTTAAATGTATTGCTGGATACTGTAATAACATTACATTATTTCTTTTGAAGAGAGTTTCAAAGAAACCTGTCCATTCGGACTTGGCAACGAAGTTGGACCAAGTGGGGAACGTCTTGGTAAGATGTCATACAATGTGATAATACAACTGGCAAATAGACCTCACACTAGAGATTTACATAGTTGGGTTTGTGCATTTCTTCCTGTAGATATGGATGAATGCGTGGATCCAGACAAATGCAAGAATGGGATTTGTATTAACACAGATGGCTCCTACCGGTGTGAGTGCTCCTTTGGCTATGTCCTCACTGGGGAAGAATGTTTGGGTAAGTTAATTTAACCATTAGGGTATAGGTTAATAGTAGGTCAGACATAGATTATCAAGTATCCACCCACTTTCATTGCCTAATGAGAACCAGGTGTGAATCCACAGCATAATGTGAAAAGAATGCATTGATTCTCTATAGTGAAACCTGGAGGAAACTGAGTGTACACTGACTGTGTGGGCAGAATTTGTTTTGGCAATGACATTTACTATTAATCCACTATTTTATATAATGTGCCATCTTTAAGACCTTGCCATAATGTTTTTCTTACTATATGATTAATAGCGCAATTACTGTTTCACGGTGGATTGGCTGGTGATTTATATTTTATTGCTGTTTTCTAGATATCGATGAGTGCTCTGTTGGAAATCCATGCGGAAATGGAACCTGCAAGAATGTGGTTGGTGGCTTTGAGTGCACATGTGAAGAAGGTTTTGAGCCTGGGCCAATGATGTCTTGTGAAGGTAACTTCTAAACTGGATATAACTTTATTAGAACAATTCAATATTATTCAGATAGTCCACTGGTGGTGGGAAGGAAGGTACAAAGCCAGAAAACTGATGGTGTTCTCTCAATAGCAACTTAACGGGCAGCATGATGGCTCAGAGATTAGCATTGGGGACAGTGATAATAATGACTGTAAGGTGCTGTGCTATGTAAGTGAGTAACATACATAAAGACTTCTCGGCTACATATAAATGACTTGTGAACGTTTAGTTTAAAACCATAGAAGTATATAGTTATTTCATTTAGCAATGATTCATTCCCAGTCGCCATCTGAGGCATCAGTACTTTTATGCACCAAATGGAAGTGAAAAGACATCTCTGACTAATACTACATATATACTCAGCAAATGTTAAATCTTTTTTCTAATCTATTTATGATATAAAAACATTAATAACCCAAGTCAATAAATGGGTCATGCATTGAAAATAATAAGATCTGTTAACTGCAGCTTGTAGGTGATTTCTAGGTAACAACATGATATTTTGATATTTTTGTGTAAACTATACAGAGTAAAACTGTATTATAGAGCTTGATCAGGAAAGGTATACATTCATTTGTTTCTGTTCTTTTCTCTAGTCTATGCTAACATGTTGTTTTTACTAATAGATGTTAATGAATGTGCTCAGAATCCCTTGCTCTGTGCTTTCCGCTGTGTTAATACCTACGGAGCATATGAATGCAAGTGTCCAGCCGGCTATGTGCTCAGAGAAGACAAGAGGATGTGCAAGGGTATGTGTCCTCCATGATCTTATTAGTACTTCAGTATGATCCTCCATGATCATATGAGATAACTTTAATTTATCATTCATAATGTGTGTGTCATTGTAATTAAGGAGCGTCCTCACCGACATTCACTAACACACTGGTAAGTGTCTTGTGGGCGTAGAGGTGCACGGATTTAATCCAGGCCAGGGTATCCCGGAGAAGGTGTAACTTGAGAGCAGAGCATAGATGAAAAAAGGAAATCCAACATCCACATAGAAGGCCGCCAAAAAAGATGTGCATATAAAAAGCAAAATGTATTGGTCCATATTAAAAAAAGAAAAAGATAGAAAAACACTCAGTTGTAAACAGGTTGAAGTGACCTGATGCATTTTGTATCAACGCAATCTAATCCTTATTCATGAATAAGGATCAGATTGCATGAAAAAGCGACAGAACTAGATGGCATCCAAGTATTGTCCACATTTTTCACTGTACCCATAGACTTGCTATGGAGGGTTTGATCTGTGTCTTGAATCAGAAACAGACAAGTTGCCTTTTTTCTCTGTAGAGTGCTCTTTCTGTAAAAAAAAACTTTGGACATATGAACAGCCCCATAGACATTAATGGGAATGAGCTCAATCAGCAGAAATATCACATAGAACTTGTAAGTGAAAATCAGATGTCTGAATAACCCCTTAGGAACAAATCATTTTTGCAGATCATAGTGTATTATTTTACCCGTTTTCTTAGGCCTCATTCAACAGTCAGTGATTTTTCTCGCACAGTATACTACATACAAACCGATTTCCATCAGTGTTTTAATCAGTTTTTATGAGTTATTCAAAGACCCATAGACCTTAAATGGGTAGATTTTGACTAGTCACTGTTTCTGTCTGTTTTTTTTTTCCTGGCTGCTCAGTCACAGACATGTGATCCGCCACATAGATTATAATGGGTACATGGTCTATCATTGAAAAATGCAGATAGAACTCATATACGATAAACAATTAATGATAATTAATGTCTAGTCAGTGTCTTCATGCTAAGCAATGAACAAGCTGCAGGAGGCTCCTTGTCACTGCTTGACTTGTCTCATTGCTTGACCTGCAAATGTTTCTTTCTCAATTATAGATCAAGATGAGTGTGAAGAAGGTCTACACGACTGTGAAGAAAAGCAGATGGCCTGCAAGAATCTCATAGGGACATACATGTGTATTTGTGGACCAGGATATCAGCGCAGACCAAATGGTGAAGGGTGCATGGGTAAGTGTCATTGAAAATAGATGCGCCAAGTGTTAAACTTTTATGAAGCATAAGAACATTGGAATAATTTTATTGAAATGAAGCAATAGTGTCTGAGTACGTTTACTCATTAATCTATTCAAGTAATGGTTTAACTAAATGTTCTTAGGCTGCCTTCACACTTGCAGATGCATCTGCAGCGTTTTGCAGATGCATCTGCAAGTATCAGCGTGCAGACCGCGGCCCCTATGTTTATAATAGGGCGCACCGCGGTCTGAATGCTCTCATTCATTCCTACATGTGAGCCGTAAGCAGGCGTATGCCTGCTGACAGATCACACTCTCCCGCCCGCACTATGGACGCAACATCTGCGTCCATAGTGCGGGCGGGAGAGTGTGATCTGTAAGCAGCATACGCCTGCTTACGGCTCACATATAGGAATGAATGAGAGCATTCAGACCGCGGTGCGCCCTATTATAAACATAGGGGCCGCGGTCTGCATGCTGATACTTGCAGATGCATCTGCAAAACGCTGCAGATGCATCTGCAAGTGTGAAGCCAGCCTTAGATATGCTCTAGAGCTATGTGTATGGTAGACATGTCCAATACCGACATGGGATATAATGAGTTAACATGCAAGTAATAAGTAGGTTTCCGGCCCAGTATAATATGAATGTTCTTCTTTTATAAGATGTGAACGAGTGCAGTAAGCCTGGATTATGTGAAAATGGAAATGCCTGAACACAGTGGGCAGCTACAAGTGTGAGTGTGCAGATGGATTCAATGCCAGCGCTACCGAGACAGAATGTATTGGTGAGTAACAACATCACGTTTCATAAGGAAATATAGGCAAAGATGAGAGAGTTTTGTGTCCTTTTTTCATATAAATTATTTAAATATTTCTGTTAATCAAACATAATTCAATTCATATATTGAACAAAACCAAACAGTCATATGCTCTGTCATGAAGTACACAATAATCCCCTGTAATACCTAATGTGTCACCAGGTATAAGGAAATTGCCACACTAATATATTTGAATGGGCTATATGGAGAAGCACATCTATAGGAAATGTATAATCAGAAAATGACATATTGTTTAAGACTACTTTAACGAGCTTTTCAGAGATGAAAGGGGAACAGTTAGAGTCAGACATAGAAATTCTGGTGCTAGAATGACAGTGACACTGATAGCTGGAGATCCCCCATTTGGATCTTCATATATTATACATCATCAGCCCTCATATTAACGTCTCACAGCCTGGTGGACTGTGCATGTGTATGTTTTACATTGCAGCCCATTGACTTCAATGCAATCTGAGCAATGCTTCATTTTTCCGGTGGTGAACATACAGCTGATCATTATAGGACCCTTCCTTAGAAAAGCTTAGAGTTGGGGAAACTTATAGCAAAAAAAATAATTTAGAAAGGACACCACTGCTATAATAATCATAGCTTTTCACAATAGCATATACAAGCAACATGGCTAATATGAGTATAGTGTCTATGTGTTCTCTTTACTAGTATTTACCATCTTGTATTTTTATATCAGACAACAGGCAGGGATATTGCTTCACTGAAGTCCTCCATACCATGTGTCAACTTGGTTCTTCCACGCAGAACTCCGTCACCAAGTCTGAATGTTGTTGTAACTCAGGCAGAGGATGGGGCATTAATTGCGAGATCTGCCCCTTCTCTGGTACAATACAGTTTAAAAAGCTTTGTCCTTATGGCCGAGGTTACACAACAGGAGGAGAAGGTATGTGTCTTCTATTATGAAATTCCATGTAGTATTATTGCACTCTTGTTGACGGTTCATTTCAGTTTAGATGGTTAAAGAGGATACTTATGTATTTTATGGTGTTTATTTTTCAAGTATTCATTGCTAAACAATGGATCAATATAGAAACTTAGGTGCTGTAGTAATGAGCGATCTGACAAAATTAGAATTTGCCTAATTTTCATGAGAAATTCAATTTGCAGTGATGTTTTTATACCAACTTAATGTCCCTTATTATGCTATAGGGTCTCTCCTGAGCTCAGACCATAATAAGTATAAGATGTAAGAAGATTAAAAGAAAAAAGGCACTACACTGTTTATCTGTACACTGCCTCTGCTGCCCACTGCCCATTTCTCAGAGCACCTTCTTCTTTTCCCTGTCATGAGCCTCATGTTCCAGCTTATTCAATCTAGGCCACGATTTCCATCCATGACCAGACCTAGGAGGTCACTTTCTATGTCGTGGAAGTGCATCGCCTAGTGACCTCTGAGGCCTGGTCGTGGCTGGAAGACCCAGCCAAGAGTAAACAGACTGGAATTGCAACCACAGAAAGAAGAGGACCGGATGGTGGGCAGCAGACAGCAAAGGGGCCTGAAAGGTGAGCGGTGGGGTGAGCTTTGACTTTTAAACCGTTGCCCACCATATATGGTTCAGCAAAATAGTGACTAGCAAAAAATAGGATTTTTTTTGCTAATTGGGTAGAATTATATTATGATAAATATGATTATCTCTAATGTGCACCTTATAACAATAAATCGTCCAATTTGGAAGGCATGTGCTTATCTGCAGATTTATTCATGAGATATACATAGCACCAGAATGTATCTTGGAGCCTGAGATGTAAGTGCATTAAAAGCACATGGTCCAGTGGAGGAGCCACTAGTATGTACATTGAAGGAATATTGATATGTATAAACCAGGCAGTAATTCTGCCAACACAGAGAGTGCATGGTGATGCCATGAGGGTCACAGGCACACCAGGTCGGGCCGTATGTGGAAGATGCTCTATGTCTGCTCTCAGCTGTAATATTATTATATGAAAAATGGTTTCCCTGGATCAGTTAAAGCTTTGGATATTAGGAGCTAGTCTTGTTTTATTAAAGTGAATGTTATCAAAACTTTTATTTCCCTCATTTCCTTGTATATTTCAGACATAGATGAGTGTCATGTACTACATGGAATATGCCGGAATGGACAGTGTATCAATGAGAGAGGCTCGTATAAGTGTGAATGCAATCCTGGTTATACTCCAGATGTGACTGGCACTTCTTGCATAGGTACGATCCACTTACAGAATACCAGTGCCACGTCTTCCTGTATAGACCACACGTCCATGGTTGTTCTTGATTGTTCCATTATATCTTCCTACTGAGGATATTGTTCATATTCCACTTTAAGTGCTGCATTCTATTAAGCTTTCTATATACCAGATTTCTTTTTCCTTACAGACCTTGATGAATGTACTCAGTCTCCGAAACCCTGTAACTTCATCTGTAAAAATACTGATGGAAGTTTCCAGTGTTCCTGTCCTCGTGGCTATGTCTTACAGGAGGATAGGAGGAGCTGTAAAGGTAATGTTCAGGTTACATATATAGAATTACACAGTTCATCCATCTTGACTTAGGTGGTATTTATTACATGGAGACTCACAGAAAATAAATCATAGAGAGCTAGGTCTGCATTGGAGAAAATGTTCTTTTAGTTTGGATAGAAAATTGGTTTTAAAAGTGTTCATAGATTTTAAACATTTACTTTTACATTTACATTTACATCTATTTAAGACTAGATGGGTGCCCGATGCACAATGCATCGGGATTCTAGCAGAGCGAGTCTCTGACTCGCAATGGCCGCTTCGCGGCCAATGCTTCGTGCTGCTAAGGCGACTCGCCATGCCCGCTGCGCGGGCATAGCGAGTCGCCTTAGAGCTGCTCGCAATGGCAGCTGCGCGGCCAATGCTTCGTTCGTATCCACATGACCACGCTGACTCGCAGCGAGAAAGCCAGCGAGAAACCCATTCGTGATTATATAATAGATAAACCCCAACAAGGCACACATCATACACTTCTGATTCATAGATAAATTATGTTAAATAAATTATTGATTTAATTAAACAATATTCACCCATATAAGTGAGATATAGAGCTTTAATATTTTTATATTTCCACTCAGATCTTGATGAATGTGCAACAAAACAACACAATTGCCAGTTTATTTGTGTCAACACAATTGGAGGATTTACATGCAAATGTCCTCCTGGTTTCACCCAGCATCATACTGCTTGTATCGGTAAGTGTATTCCAGAATAAAGACTATTTTATATATACTATAATACAAATGCCAGGAAAGAAGGCGATATATATATAATTTCAATAGAAAAATTAAAAGATGGCACTCACCCGAATATAAAAACGATCCTTTATTAAATCATCCAAGCGATAAAAACAATGCAGCAGAAGGATGCAGGAGACATTCAGATGACGGCAGCTGTTTTGCACAGCCTTGCCCTTTACCAGGTCCTAACCAATTGAGTTGTATATAGCTGCCATGTTTAATTACAGTCATCTGGAATCAAAGTTGTTGTTAAGTCATTGATGTACTATGGTGAATGTAATCTTTAGGACACATAGTTGTATTGCTGCTCCATACAGGATCCAAGGTGTACTGGGACCTAATACAATTTCATAGCATAATTCGGTATTTCACTTGGAGACAAATTGAGAATTTTCGGATTCATAATCTTAAACAGTGACAGCATTTTCTCTGCTGCTATGCGTGCTTTTATTAGTTTAATATGTTGAGAAAATGAATTATGCCTGTCTGGTTGGCGGCTAAGAACAGGAAGCTCAATATTTTTCACATGAGGTTTCTTGCCATCATGTACTTGTTTGGAATACTCTGTTGTTCATGATGAAATACACTAGTGTCATATTTAGCAGTTGATGGTGGATTTTAATTTAATTTTGGTTACTTATTTATGAGCTTTGAACCCATAAAATTTAAGCAGTGAGAAGACCAGATCTTCTCTGTTGAGCTTAAATAATAAAAAGTTTAATTATGTATAACTAGACAGGGCCGATTCTATCACATCAGGCGATTCTAGAACATGTGTGATTATATATTAGTCCAACTACTCCCTCTACTCCACTGTGGAGGGCAGGGGGAGCCCG
This sequence comes from Allobates femoralis, assembly GCA_033576535.1. Classification (NCBI taxonomy): domain Eukaryota; kingdom Metazoa; phylum Chordata; class Amphibia; order Anura; family Aromobatidae; genus Allobates; species Allobates femoralis. Next base: position 171,742,311 of record JARQOC010000004.1, read on the forward strand.
CCGAAGCACGGGGTGACCGTAGTGCTGCTGATCACCATCCCCCTGTGCGCACTCCCCCTTGTGATGTCTCTCACCTCTGTGCACTCTCTTTCCTCTTTTGCTTTCTCTCTCCCTGTGCTCTCTCTCCCCATGTACTGTCTCTCCCCCAGTGTGCTCTTTTCCCTTGTGCTGTCACTCCCCCTATGCACTGTCTTTTACCTTGTGCTGAATTTAGTGAGGAAAGATACTGGTCATGAAAAAGCACACCACCATAAACAATAAAGTAAATTTTAAATGGACAGAGCTTTTTTGGGAAAAATACATAAACACACGAGGATTAAAAACAATTAAAAACTAGTCGATCTGTGATTAACTTGTATTATGAACAGTCATTTAAAAACTTAGACATTTTAGTAGGTTTAAAGGGGTTTTCAGTCATCAACAGCATTTTTATTACCTAACCACAAGACAGTTGATTAATGTATGATTTATGGGGGTTGTACCGCTGGGACAGCCAACAATTGCAAGAATGAGGTACTTATGTCTCCAATGTATAGTAACTAGAATTTCATAACAGGCCCATAACATTTCATTGAGCAGTACTAATACTGTTCATGTCTTGTAAGTGCAAGAATTTGAGATCATCATTCTTGGTATCAGTGGGGATCCAAGCAGTTGGATCATAAAATTGTCACCTGTTCTGTGTATGGTATGGATGGAATTGGTGGAATATTCGCAATGACCACCTAATGACATGTAACAAACTGACCCTGATTTCTAGGAGTAGTCTTAGACTTAGTTTGAGTTTTCTATTCTGTTCTGTTGTTCTCCTGGCTGAAGATTTGAGGTGCCCCTTCCTTCTTTCCCTTACATATGCTGCAAGAGAATAATCAGGACATCTTATAAACAATACATATTCAGGCTGTCCTGCTGAATTGACCCGTTTGGCTGCCATAATCTACGGGCACCTTTAGTAGGGTCTTTGTTGGGAACCTTCTTTGATATCCTACATGTGTAGCTGAGTAGGTACAAAGATCACCATCCACCATAAGTAGAGGCTTTCATTATTATTGATTCCATCTCAGTCATCTCGTTCTGAGTTATATTCTAACATAGTTTTTTCCTCCTGTATACTGTAGATAACAATGAGTGTGCCTCAGAAGTAAGCTTGTGTGGCGCTAAGGGCGTATGTCAGAACACTCCGGGAAGTTATGCTTGTGAATGCCAGCGTGGATTTTCTCTTGATCAGAGTGGACAATCATGTGAAGGTACAGGAACTACTCCATGGGGCAAATATATTCATGTAGATCTACTCCTTATAATTATACTGTTATATACTTCAGGAATTAAAATACCTGCGGTAGATCCAGTTATCACAGGTACAAAACTACCTCCATTTCAAAACTACAACTCATGGAACAGAGTTTTATACTGTTTCTTTTTTCTTTACTACCGTATATAAATTGTAAAAAAAAAAGTTTTCCTGCTTGATAACCATCAACAAACTGTCTCGTATTTATATATAAATTCTATGTGTATATAATAGGGAGTGCTGTGTTGAGTGAAGTATGGGCCTAACTGGCTCATTAACACTTTAATTCCTTTGCACTCATATCTAGGTTAACTCTGATAGTATACTGCAAGAGCAGATAAATACCCTGGCCAAGAAATATTGGCTAATTTGCTCCCCCACTGGCAACCTATACTTGGGATATATATTTCGGCTGTCCTCCCTATCTATGACTCTGGCCGATGATAACCAGGCATCTGTGTTAATAAGATGAAATACAGCTGGTATAGATGATATACTATATAGTGACACGGCTAATAACAATAATAATAGTCTGTAAGTGTAGGATATACTGCATGTTGATGGTTTCCAAGCAAAAACAAACAAAAAAAAATGTTTTAAAAGTTGTTTGAAAGATGCCAGAATATACATTTGCTGTCTAAACCCTAATGGTACCTTTACACGCCGCGACGGCAGGCTGGATACATCGCGCTACAGGCTACAAATGTAGCTTGTAGCGTCAATGTAGCCCGTCGTAGCGGCGTCTGAAGACGCGACGCTACAGCCGGCGACAGATACATCTGTTTATGGGCTCTGCTCGAAAACTGATGGCTACATCGCCGATGGTAGCGAGCTGTATCGGCGTGTAAAGAGGCAACGGAAGGGAACTCTGGACACCCGGGGCTGTAGCTGCAATGTAGCTAAGGCGTGACCCAGGCTCTGGGATACCGCCCCCCTTCAGCGATCATTGGAGGAAGCTCCTGCATGACGATTGGTAGTCGCTGCCTAGGGCGGCATATTTAAGGAGCTGACCAGTCACACTACACAATCGCTCGAGCGTGCTGTATTTCTCAGCCTCCTGCGATGCCTGGCCAATCATGATGATATCGCGCTGTCCTATCATCGTACGGACAGCTCGTAATCCACGATTGTGGCACGCCTATGTGCTGTCCCTGCTGCACCAGGTCCGCCCATAGTAGCTTATTGTAGCGCTGTGTAAACGTGGTACGCTAAGCTACAGCTGGCTACTTGACACACCCGGCGATGTAGCTAACTACAGATGTAGCGTGGCGTAGCGCACCTTATGGCGGCGTGTAAAGAGGGTGCGTTGACCGTTTGTAGCCGTTTGAGCGTGCTCGTGCACGTGAAGTAGCGGGATGTATCCAGCCTGCCGTCGCGGCGTGTAAAGGTACCATAAGGGCCCTTTCACATCAGCGTTTTTCGTAATTCGCGGCAGATGCGGTGAAAAAAACGCATCTGCCGCGTTTGCCGCATAACGGTTCCACTTGCGGCACGGTTGCGGTTTTTTCCATAGGAAGTATAGGGGGACTTGCGGCAGATGCGGCAAGTGCGGTTTTGCACTTGCGGCAGGTGCGGCAGCGAAAAAAACCGCGGTCAGCCGCGGTTTTTTTTCGCTGCCGCACCTGCCGCAAGTGCAAAACCGCACTTGCCGCATCTGCCGCAAGTCCCCCTATACTTCCTATGGAAAAAACCGCAACCGTGCCGCAAGTGGAACCGTTATGCGGCAAACGCGGCAGATGCGTTTTTTTCACCGCATCTGCCGCGAATTACGAAAAACGCTGATGTGAAAGGGCCCTTAGATAGTCAAGAGAAAGTTTTGAAGAAGATTGCATAATTTCACTGAGCTCATAACCGTGGACCCTAAAGTATTATAATATTTTACCTTTTTGCATTTTTCGATTAGTCTTGTGATATAAACACAAGACCCCGCTTCTTTCTACACATCAACATGTCTTATAGATTGAACTTAAAGGGAAGCTATTGTCAAAAAATGACCTGTTCTTTAAATCATGTATTTTTCTAAAATGTATCTTAAAAAAGAAAATGCTTGGAAATGTTTTGTTTTTCATATCACAATATGTTAAAAATGAAAAAAAAAATTGAAATCCTTAATTTTCACCACAGTGCAAGGGCAACAGTTATTGTTAAAGGTCAGTTGTGACAGCGCCTATTGAGGATGGAGGATCGTGTGTTATCAGTAGTGTATAGCGGTGTTAATTCAGCCTCTGATAATAAGGAGCCTGCTGGAAACTGTTCCTGAAAGGACAGGAAGTATGAGTCCAAAAAAGCCCCAGTGGCAACTGTGAAAATTGCAAGATTACTTATTTTGTTTTATAATTAATAAATATGAAACAAAAAAAGCATTGTTAAAGATCACAATAAACATATGTAATAGAAAAACCCGATTTAAGCAGTAGGTCATTTTCTGATGATTGCTTCCCTTTACAAAGTCAGTTTCATCTTGCCAATTGTATGCCCTAGAGGCAGCCTAGGACCTGAGGACATGATTTAGGCACTGCTGCGATGTCCCTATTTGTTAGTTGGAACATCACTTGTTCTTATTCTTACATTAGCCAAAGGAAACAGCACTGTTTATTTTTGCAGGAGCTTTTTTCTCAGTTGTGGGATGGTGGCTGGTCCACGCTGTAGTGTAACATGTAGACATGTAGATATATCGGTTAAAACCATCTGACTGCCAAAGAATCATAAATATTTCATTTTTCTAGTATGTTTTTTTTTTGTTCATCATCTACAAGTACAATTATGAGAAAGCGGCTGTTCTAAAATTTCAGTTTATTTATATGTTCTGTATAGTTGTATGTATTGTTTGTGTATAGACACCACTCTGTATTCATCAGGTTCTGAAATATATAAATACATTTCCTTCTATTGTTATCTAGATGTAGATGAATGTGATGGAAGCCATCGCTGTCAACATGGATGTCAGAACATCATGGGTGGATATAGGTGTAGTTGTCCACAAGGCTATCTTCAACATTACCAGTGGAATCAGTGTGTGGGTGAGTGATCTTACTTACATTATTATAAAATTATTAGTTATTAAACATTTTTTGAAAAAGGCTGGAAGTGGTAGGTAAAGGACTACATAACAAGTCGTCAGCACTTCTGAGAACTCTTTCAATGCCAGTGAAACTCGTTAAGATAATGCAAAAGGAGGTGTAAAGCTGTAATCAGAGTAAAAGGGGGACTTTGGGAAAACTAAGGTTTAATACATATTCTGGATAGTACTGTAGAATTCTGATTTGCTTATCAAAACAGGCCAGTAAACTGTGTGTATCCTGTGGTGTAAACCCAGCAAGATGATTAGATATCCATGTGCACTGTATAATTATTTATTATTCACATGCAGGGAGATTCATTTGAATAGAGGGCCCCAAATATTCTGTAATAATGACGCACCCAGGGCCAGGTACTCAGATCTCAGGCGGGCAGTCTGGGATGTCACGGGTAGCTGCCTGAGGCTGTGGTCCTGGTAGTCAATGGTTAAATAAAGAAAAGAAAAGTTTGTTTCGTGACGCCACCTGCAGTACCTGGTGATGCTCACCAGCGCCGCTACAGTCCTCTGGTGGTCGATGGTATTGTGGCAATGAAGGTGTAGTCCTCTGCAGGCAGCACTGGACCACCGGGGCAGGAATCAGTTTGCTCAGGAAAAGATGCAGCAGAGTCGATAAAGTCACTTCACCGGGTACTTTACTGAAAAACCTTTGGTAATCATTACAGTCCTTCAGTGCAGAAGTTGTTACAACGACAAATGGCTACGGGAGCTGCAAGTGGATCGTATGGTTGGTAGATGGATCCCTCCTGTGTGCCTTTCTTATTCTTTCTTTCCCTTTGCCTCCCAGTGGCGGTGAAGTCTGACCTCATGTAGATTAATCTGACCTCCTGCTGTTCCTCTTAATCTCCCTTGGTCTTGTCGGGTGAACCTTCTTGTGATTATTGCGGGCGACTACCGCGGGTCTGATTCCCCTCTAATGGGCTCTTTGGGAGTCAGGGCCGTATCTAGAGATACCCCCGGTCAACGGATTTTCTGTGAGCCTTGAAGTTTTTTTTTTAGCATTTTTATCATTGCATTGAATACATAAATACATATACTTTGAGGATTTCCATTTTTTTTTTTGGTTCAGATTGCTTCATCTACCGGGAGTTTAAACAGAATATAAGGGTCCGCTTTTGAGAGAATCTCTCTGTAATATAAAACATATATTGTAGTCCATAACAAAGTTTAGGTACAATTATGGCCCTCATAGGCTAGGGTCAGATTAGCTTTTTTTTTTCATCTGGATCTGGTCTTGAGCATTAAAAATGCTCAACACCGGATCCGGATCCGCAGCCCATAGGCTGCAATACAAAAGCCGGATTGCACTATTTGCAATCTGGTTACCGCATTCTGGTTTCACTGCCTGCGTGAAAAATCATGCAGGCAACATTTTTCAGAGCAGTTTGAAAAACGCAGCGGGGGTGCTATAGTGGGCTCCTATGGGAGCCCATCCGGTAACCGGATTGCTCATAACGTGCAATCTGGTTGCCGGACTCTTTGTTCATCCCTGCGGCTGCAGGGATGAACAAAGGGTTAATGTTAATATAATATGTGGGCACCATGTCTCCAGGGAGTGTCCACCCTCCCTAGAGACATGGTGACCATATGGGGCAGCGTATGAAGGGTTAATATGATGTATTACAGTATTGCCGGTTATTGTCGGCTCTTACTATTCTATGAATTAAAGCCGGCAGCTCCTCGCTGTGGAGGAGATACAGTACGTAATGTGCGTACTGTACATACCGCTATCCATGGTCCTGAAAGCTTTAACATTAGTTCTATGGGCAGCGCACCGCCGTAGAACTAATGTTAAAGCTTTCAGGACCCTGGATAGGGGCGGATACAGTACGCACATTACATACTGTATCTCCTCCACAGCGAGGAGCCGCCGGCTTTAATTCATAAAGTAAAAAAGCCGGCAATACTGTAATACACCATATTAACCCTTCATATGCTGCCCCATATGGTCACCATGTCACTAGGGAGGGTGGACACTCCCTGGAGACATGGTGCCCACATATTATATTAACATTAACCCTTTGTTCATCCCCGCAGCTGCAGGGATGAACAAAGAATCCAGCAACCGGATTGCACATTATGAGCAATCCGGTTACCGGATCCATGTTTAAAGACACATTCTGAAGCCAAGATGTGTCTGAAGGCACATGTGATTACCGCATCCGGATCTGGAGGCGGTAATCGCAATGAGCATTCTAAATGTGACCCTAGCCTTAGACTCAAGAATAATTGGAGAACAAGCGTTCGTAGGAACGTTAATACTTGATTTTTGGTCTTTCTGAACAGGCTAGTGATTCCAAGAAGAATGAGATGCAGACTTAAAAATAATTTTTATATGCAGCACATCATCTTGTGTAAACAAGTGATAACTAATTATGGTATTAAGAATCAGTCTGTGCACATGCAATTTTGGTCTGCCCAACTAAATAGGCTAGTAAACAACCAGCGATTGGGCTGGATATTCGGTCATTTCATGGCTTGGATATTGCAATGTAAATATAGCAAGCTGATTTTTAATACAGTAGTTCTGTGTACAGAATATCATGTTATAGGCAGAAAAAAGTAGGAATGGGGCATCAGTATAGACAACAGCCTCCAGCAATCCCTGCGGATGCAGCTGGTCATAACAAACCGTGGTGCCAGTCCACAGACGAAGACAGCACAATCCAAATAGAAAAGACTGCACTCACCGGTAAACGTTGCACTTTTTATTCAGGTTTGCTGGTTACATGTTGCAGGGAGGGGGAGAGGCAGAGGTGACGACGGCACCGTTTCGTGCTGTTTGCGCTTCAATGGGTCACTCATGTGACCCGTTGAAGTGCAAGGAACCCGAAACGGTGCCGTCATCACCTCTGCCTCTCCCCCTCCCTGCAACATGTAACCAGCAAACCTGAATAAAAAGTGCAACATTTACCGGTGAGTGCCGTCTTTTCTATTTGGAATATCATGTTATAGGTCATCATTGGTATATTCAGGAGGATGTGCTATCAATAACATTAGTCGCACCTGACAAATAAGCATTTTCCTAATTCGTCGGATTATTGCCAGCCTGATTAGATGGGTTTGTTATTAACCCCTCTATTATTACCCTCTCTAAATCAGATTTTTGTCTGCAAACCTTTGTGTGGTCCAGTAATATTAGGGAAGAGCACAGCTTGGAAAAAAGAATACTGAAATTTATGAGAAACAGGATGGTTGTCTCTATTAGTATATGAACAAGCTTAGTCAAAATTTAACTTTACTCTGTAAGTAGAAGAAAAAGCAAAACCTGCATACAATAATGCTTAAAATCTTTCCATATTTCTGCATAATTTTGATCTAAAACTACATAAAATTTTCAGACAAGTCATAGAAGAGGATTAAGAGAACCAAATTAAATAAATACCGTAAGTGAAAATTGTCAGTATCACGTCTGTGAGTGGCAAAAGTATGAGGAGCTTTAGGATTAGTAGATCATTTGAAAGAGAAATTGGGATGATTGGACAGCCTTTTTTTGTTTTGTTTTAAACAAGGATTTATTAATGTGTGATATTCACAACACATGTTTGTGGAAGCGTATCATGGCATGAACAACGAAGATTCCTGAGGATCACAGAAAAGGAGTTGTTGAAGGAAAAGGTTGCAAAACGATCTGTTAATTGTTTGGTGTCTACCAATCTACAGTCAGACACATTGGGCCCAATTCATCAAATCTTTCGCACCAAAATTCTGGCGTAAGCTTTGAAAGGTCACAAAATTTAGGCACTCTCAGACAAGGGCCTATATTTCACTACTTTTGCTGTTTTACAACAGTTTTTCCCAGTACAGACAAAATGGGCACTTCTGGGGTTGGATGGAGGTATGGCAAGAAATCACAGGTGATCTAATTGATGACAAGCTGTTACATCCTCTACAACAGAAATCTCCATCCAACATTTGATGGGAGCGAGATTACTTGTTAGATGCACAAGAGGTGTGAATCAGGAGTGTCTGACTGCAGCACACCGATCTTGATGAATTTGGTCAATTGTGTATAAATGTAGGACATTCAAGACCATTATTACAGTTTCCTGAAGTGATCAATCAACAAAGATCACTACACAAGCAAAATATAAAGGGGGGGGGGAAGAGGCGCAATAGTGCCCTATCACTAGTGACACTAGTGTGAAAAACGGTGGTGCTGTGTAGCCGCTCACCTGGTCCAGTTGTGGTCCCCACAACTGGTTTGAAGGCGTTTAGGAATCAATGTTCCAAGCTGCTGCAGGACCTCCACCTACCACTGGATAGTGGTATGTTCCAAAAGAAAATGATGGGAGTGATGGTGTGTCACGGTCCGCGCTGCTTCTGGGTTCAAAATAACTCACCAAAGAGCCCAACAACTTTTCATCCTCTTTATTCCTCCTCTTCCTACGCGTTTCAGCGCCACACCCGGGTGTGGCGCTGAAACGCGTAGGAAGAGGAGGAATAAAGAGGATGAAAAGTTGTTGGGCTCTTTGGTGAGTTATTTTGAACCCAGAAGCAGCGCGGACCGTTGACACACCATCACTCCCATCATTTTCTTTTACTACACAAGCAAGGCATATCTTATTAGTCCATCAGGTCATCAAGGAACTCAAGGTAACCTTTAAGCAACGCCTCTCTGACCACATTAGCTAATCAGGAGGAGGCTGAACAACATGTCTGGATTAGAAGGAGAAATCCACTGTCTCCGAAAAAAAAATTTGCAGCCCAATTGTACTTTTTTAAAGATCATTTGGACAAGCCACAAGGCTATTGGAACAATGTTTTGCGGACAGATGTCTGGACAGTGGCCTTAACAGGGACACAAACTTTATGTGCATCTGATTTTCATCAAAATGTGTTTATACCTCACACAAAGCCTAAAAGAACTTACAAAGCCTGAAACAAATAGTTACACGATTTGCCATAAAAGAGCAACTAACACGTCTTTGTTTCCTAAGGAAATAAATGCCCACCACTGAAATAGCCAAGCACAAACATGTTTTGCTGTGGTTGGGGGAGCGTTCGTGTAGTTTATGATTTACTTCCTTCACCCCTTACCAGACTTCTGCAGTCATCATGTGGCTTGGGAAAAGTCACATTTGTTTTGTTTAGCTGTAAACATAAGTAATCACAGTACCAATAATATGAGTTGTTCTATCATTGCCACATGTAATGCTGTGATGTATTTTGTGCCATCAGTGAAGACGTGTGTCACTATAGCTTCATTATGTTATTGTATTTTTAATAGGCATTGAAAGACATGCTATTCCCAGACACATTACAACTTGTTGACTTTCTTTTGACAAGTATTTATTATTAACAGAATAGTAGACATATGAAATTCATTTTTTTTATTAGTAAATTATTTAAAAAACATTGCACAGCGCAACTCATCCAACAGCGGGACGTGACCCCATGAAGGAACTACAAACAGCAATAATATAAAATGTTAAAGAAAATAAGTGAATAAATCTGTGACTCATAAAACACGAAAGATCGTGTACTTAAATAAATGGGTGTGGGCCTGGGCAATACATTTTTGACAATTAACTAGCCCAGTAGGATAAAAATGGTGAAATAATAAAGACGAGAATAAGCCATGAAAAAAGGAGAGAAGGAAAGAGCCAAATGGGAAAAACAAAACAAAAACAAGATTGTCCAGGATATGCTTAGAGTGAGATGACTTCTGTCTGAGAAAAGCCTTCTCTAACCAGGTTTGAGAGCTATGCTTTATTCGACCAGTATTCTACAGTTTCTTGGAAAACCAACCAGTGGTATCAATTCAAGGGGATGGAGGAAGATGTGTTCTCTGATAATGAGATCACGTTCTCCATCCTATTAATCTCATTGATCATGGAGAACCTGTGACTTTCTCTTGAGGGATCTGGCACCTCCATAAGAGAACTGCAAGAATGAGTTGCATTAATCAGGTGCTGAAGGAGATAGCATTTTTATCATTGACAGGGATATCCATGTGATGTGAGAGGCAGTTGAAGGCTTGTAAGTTTAAATATATTCCATTGGACACATCTCATAAAAGGACACAAGTCCAGAAGGTATGGAGCTCTTCTCTCCAAACATTTCTAGCACATTTAGCCAAGATTGTTGATTTCAGTGTTGTAGCAGCAAAATAATTGTATCCTTTTATCTATAGTTGTCTACTATTTGAAAAAAGGCTGCATCATACAGACTCAGCACCACTCTCTAATTATGACCTGTGTCTTCTGAATCACTGGGTCACTTTAAATAGAAAGTATCATGGACCCTAAAACTTGCTAATTGTAATTTTTCTTTGTCTGGCATTCCTTTACAGATGAGAACGAGTGTATGAGCAGCCTCGTGTGTGGAGGAGCCACATGTCACAATACATTGGGGAGCTTCAAGTGCATATGTCCAACAGGATTTCAGTTTGAACAGTTTGGTAGTTCTTGCCATGACATCAATGAGTGCAGCTCTTCCCAGGCTCCATGTAGCTATGGCTGTTCTAATACAGAAGGAGGCTATGTATGCGGCTGCCCACCAGGATACTTCAGGATAGGACAAGGGTAATCATTTTATTTTATTTTCATTTAGAACCAGGATTGTTATGAATGTTATTTTTGTATAATGAAGAAATGGATCATGTGAGTTAAAATCTGATTCTTACATATTACTAGGACATTCACTGAATGAAGTTTAACTGAATTCTCCCAAGTAGCTCAAATAAATTTCATAACTTAATTAACTGATTAATCCAATGATAAACAAGTTGAGGCTAAGTACATACTGTATTTGTGCCCACTGTCAGGCGTATACACTTGGGAGGCATGTGCCCAACAGTTGTCACAATCAGGAGAGATGCCAGGCATCCATCAACCATACGGACCCATTGTAAAAACACATATACTTCATGATATACATTTCTTTGCAGTAGTCCTCTGCCCAGTCTGCTGTGTTTCCTAGTAAAACAAATGATCAACAGATTCATACTGACCATATGGAAGCCAAAAAAACATTGTTTTGGAATCCAACTATGGCATAGCTGGACAAAGTGCGGCCTGCAAGCCACATCCGGCCCTCTGGCTTTTCCAGTCCGGTCCACAGACTGAGACCACCAAAGGGCTGTAAATAGCGGCAAGAAGGCCACACCATGCCCTTACATGCCCACTTTTCAATGTCAACGCTATTCACATCCACAAGGTGCAGACAGTGGTGAATACATCGGTGGAGGACAGAGCCACCTGCTTCTTCTTTTATCAATGTAATGCACCCTAAACCCTGCTGCCTGGACATTAGATGGCATTTTCAATCTGATAGGTTACTGTGAGATTATTGACAGTCTGCCCTATTGGAAATCCCTAAGTGTTTGCTCGTTCGATGCTGCCGTGATTTTATAGCAGTCTGTGATCAAACAATATATTACCTATGATGGAATGGTGTGTGCACCTCACAGCATATATGTTTAATTGGATTACTTAGTGAAAGGTATGTTTTAGTAAATCCCAATACGTCACAAAGTGAAAGACATTTCAGTTCCTGTATCAATTTCTTTTTTAGAGCACTTGATAATGTTACAAATTAGGAGCCAATTCATTATTTGGGTAAAGAAAAAAGAAACTAAAGCAACAGATATTTGGATTGTTGGAAAGACAGGTGCCGAGTCTCCTTCCCATGGTTGCTAAAATGAAGGAGAAGAAGCTGTCAGCTGCTACTGTACACCTTCATCTCTGACCATCTCCTTCCTTGGAGAACAAGTGATGTTATAGAGATCCGCACACTGTTATCCTTTCTCTCTGCAGCAACCAGAATCAGAAACTAAGGGGCACAATGGTGATCTGACCTGTTATTTGCACAAGTATTCATTAATAAGCCACACTGCTTTACCATTTATCCAATTCCTGATGAGCCTGTATGTATTATGAATATAAAATCAAACCTTGGGCACATTTTCAGAATTGGTAAAATGTGGATTCTCTGGTGGGTTAATTCCTTACTTGTAGTCCCATAAATGCTAGTTATCAAGGTGGCCTTATAACAGGAAATAATAAAACCACTACATGTTATTGTGCTGTATGTGATACTAGCAGTTCTTTTTTTTACAAATTATGAGAATGTGCCTGAAGTTTGACTTTATTTCACAAGAAAAACAATAACTAAACTTGTAATTAGATGCTACAGTGTGCTGTATGTGGAGGCAGTGGCGTTCCTGCTGTTGGGAACAATTCTCAGAAACTGTTGGCATGAAGCGCTTTAATGCCACCACCCTCGGAACAAACTATGTAGAGCAAGGCTTATGCCTCGTGCTAGTATTCTCTTAACGTCTCAGTTATTGTCTATATAAGGTTGAACAATCAGAAAGAGCTCATTTCAGAATTATTGTCATTTTGCAAACACAATTTTTTTTAAATAATATTTTGCATGATTTTGGCCATATTGCATTCATTCAATATTCTGCTAGTGTGGACAACTATTTAAATTACTCAAAGTGCTGCTCATACAGAATATATATGGCATTTGAAAATGTGTACCAAGTCAGAAGTATCCAATTTTTTGTTCATATCTCATTCTTGCTGCTGTCCTGGGTAATCTGCTTTTTTATACAGTTCCAGAAACATGGGCTTTATTATTTAGTGTTATTTTTTTTATGGTCTTTATGAGGGGCATGGCTACAGAATTCTCTGGGGGAATGTTTTTTGGCTGCTCTGTATTATTAGCCTATGAACAGAACCCCCTTGGTAAACACCATGAAAATGTGCACTAGATTAAAGGCTCTTATCTCTGGAACTGTATGGTGGATATACAAAATAAAAATGTGGATAACTCAGGAGAACAGTAGGATGGTTTGGCCTCTTTAAAGAGAACCTATAATTTTGAACATGACCTTTAGATAGAGAAGCTGAGAAGTTAAAGCGAATACAATTAATTATAATTTGTAATGTATTGATTTAAATCCCTATTCACTCCTGAGTTGTGTGATCAGTTTCATTCAATGGTTAAAAGCCTTCCCTGTATGAGCTCGCATATAGGAACAGCTGTAAATCATGGAGTATGACTGCCGATTGAACTAATAGAGCTTTGATGAGTACGGACTTGTATCAATAAGTTCCAGCATATACTTAAAGCTCCCATACACATTAGACTAATTTTGTCCGAACCCGATGATATCGGCGGTATTAGCTGACAGTCTAATGTGCATGAGGCTCTCCTGGCTCTTACCCATTAGATATGGTTGCAGAAAAGACAGAACCAGCATGTCCAACTTTGGACTTTTGAACCTCTTGTTCTCCGGGAGATATGCCCCCACCAGAAAAGTCTGGCAGCGGCTATCACACAGAAAACACAGGAAAGCTCAGCTGAATGACTGCTCCTCTGCATGGAGAAGTCAGGAATGATAGCTGTTTGGTGCACAAAAGATATCAATAGTGTATAGAAGTTTAAATTTTTTCTCTATAATCTATTTAGCTAAACTTGTTCAAAGTTTCTCTCCAAACTGCCACCAATAGCCGATAAATTAACTCCTGTGTGTGACACTAGCCACTACTTAAGGGTTATTCAGTAGAAAGCGTAGTCAAATAAGCCGAGGTCATGTACCAGGAAGACTTGTAGTGGATTCCAGGAGTGTAGAGAGGTGTAGTCAGGTAGCGGTCTAGGTTCTGGTTTCCAGGTAGGTACATAGTTAATAAAGAAAGTCAAATTAAATGTTGTCAGATATCAGTCCAAGGTTGAAATACCAGGAGATACGTCAGGTTCAGGGAGCAATTAGAGGGGTAGTCAATCAACAGTACGAGTCAGTATACAATGATCAAAACAGACAGAGATATGTAGGCCAGTAGCACCACTCACATAGAATGTACAACTGACAGTTTTTGGAGAGGTTGCTCAGTCAAGTAGCAGAGCAATCACTGGAAAAATTGAACAACTGAGAAACCCAATGTGACGAAATGGACCCTTTAATATATAATGTAGGAGGATTTCTTATTCACCCAGACATATCATATTGTATATTGTATATTGTATATTGGCTTGTATAGGAGAATTTCCTACAGTATGTTCATAGAAGACTGGTGTAAGTTTAGCTTGGTAATGTAATTATCTAACTTGTTTGTCATAGCAGGCCAGAGAACTTAATTATGCTAATCGTCCATTGTCTATTACCCTGTGAATGTGGATTGAGGCCCAGCCACTATTGTGTTAATGTCTTGGTTTGCAGACTGATTGTCTCAGACTAACATTCCATTGTAAGGTGCTATTTCAATCAGCATTTGGATTGCAATAGTACCTAAAATATGTTAAACGAGGATTGGAGTTCAGCGAATGAAAAGACTGTGTTATTGCACCAATCATGACGTCCCCAATATCCTACAATGAGGGCTGAGGGTATATAAGGAGGATTGTTCACTTTGACCAGCAGTTTTTTAGGAGATTGGAGCTAGATTCTGTCTAGTGGCCTCAGTCTAGGGATTTTCGGTCCCGGCTCGAGGTCACTGGATTGGATACAGGCAGCTAATCGAGGGTCTTCGGATCGATTAGCTAGCCATAACCCCAGGCCTAGGCATTTCGGTGCCGACCAAGGGGATCAGAACACGGACTAAAGAACCACAAGGACTTCAGCATCGGATTAGCGGATACGACTGTGATAAAGACTGCACAAGATACATAAGGATAAGGAAGCAACCCAGGTTGGGACGATACAGTCACCTGGCTACAGACTTTGCCGTGCTACATTCTAAACCCTGGTGAGCCAGCGGAAGGGTGAGACTCTGTTGCCTGTTACATTATGTGTTATGCTTGGTTATGCGTTATATGCTGTTAACTGTTTGGGGATCCAATAAAGCCTTGATATTGTGATTCCCTCACCCTGTGTTGTCTGAGTAGTGTTCCGCCCACGGTTAAGGAGCTCGGGCGTTCAGCTGGGGATGAGCCCTGGTCCACGCTGTCTTTGTAAAGGCGGCTGGGCCTGCGGACGAGAGCGCCCCCTGACCCCCGGGTCTCCACAATTGGTGGCAGCGGTGGGATACTACTCAGCCTGGTTTATCCAGGGGAGCTGCAGGGGACTGGTGTTCGTGGACACCGTCCAAGGGCTCAACAACCAGGGAGGCATATAAGCATACCCAGCAGGCCATAGGTGAGGCATTCAGGTTTCGGACGTTGCCATGTCCAACCCCACCAGCTCAGCCATGGGACGAGGACTGGAGTGGAAGTACGGCCGCTATAGGAAACTGCAACTAGAGGTGGCATGTCTGTTCCGAGAAATCGAAGTCAGGGACACTGACACACACGGTCGGATTTGATCCAGAGATTGGTCCAGTGGCATGCCCAGAAGGATGCAGAGAATGATGAGGACCCCGCCGAGATTGACTCAAAGGAATTAAACTGTGTGCCACATCATGGATCCAGTGACAGTCTGGAAGGACCCCAGTTCCAAGCCCTGGAACTGCAAGAAACTGATCCTGTCAACACCGTGCCAGAGCAGGAAGAGGACAAGTTGGAGGTTATGGACAATCTCCCTATCCCTGTTGCTTTGGAGACTGACCAGGAAGAGGTTGATGTGGGATTTGTGGGCAGCTTCCCCACACCTGTTGTTTCAGGGGCTAACCTGGAGGAGGTTGAAGTGGGGCTCATGGATGGCCTCCCCACATCTGTTGTTTTGCAAGCTGACCCAGGACAAGGACTATCCAGCCAGTGTGTCACAGCCATCTCCATCATCCAGGAAGCCAAGCAGCACCCTGATGTGGATCTTGTTACCCCACCTTCAGAGGATAATTCATGTTCCCAGCCCCCATCATTCTCCTCGGAGCCATCAACAGTGAGTAAAGACACACAGAATGTTGTCATGGACTGGGGGGGAATTGATGGCCAGAAGTTTATGGGAGCCCAACCCTTGAATCCCATTTTATTGCTTATCCACAATATGTCTGCCCATCCTGGGGGAGGTAATCTGGGGGAGGTGTATAGATGGAAGCCTCGATTGCTGTTTTCTCCATTAAAAAAGACAATGCCGCCCAGAGGAGAAGGATAACCAGAGACTGATCATATTTGACTGCCCTGTCTGGCTAAATAAGAAGGGGGAGGAATGTGACGAAATGGACCCTTTAATATATAATGTAGGAGGATTTCTTATTCACCCAGACATATCATATTGTATATTGTATATTGTATATTGGCTTGTATAGGAGAATTTCCTACAGTATGTTCATAGAAGACTGGTGTAAGTTTAGCTTGGTAATGTAATTATCTAACTTGTTTGTCATAGCAGGCCAGAGAACTTAATTATGCTAATCGTCCATTGTCTATTACCCTGTGAATGTGGATTGAGGCCCAGCCACTATTGTGTTAATGTCTTGGTTTGCAGACTGATTGTCTCAGACTAACATTCCATTGTAAGGTGCTATTTCAATCAGCATTTGGATTGCAATAGTACCTAAAATATGTTAAACGAGGATTGGAGTTCAGTGAATGAAAAGACTGTGTTATTGCACCAATCATGACGTCCCCAATATCCTACAATGAGGGCTGAGGGTATATAAGGAGGATTGTTCACTTTGACCAGCAGTTTTTTAGGAGATTGGAGCTAGATTCTGTCTAGTGGCCTCAGTCTAGGGATTTTCGGTCCCGGCTCGAGGTCACTGGATTGGATACAGGCAGCTAATCGAGGGTCTTCGGATCGATTAGCTAGCCATAACCCCAGGCCTAGGCATTTCGGTGCCGACCAAGGGGATCAGAACACGGACTAAAGAACCACAAGGACTTCAGCATCGGATTAGCGGATACGACTGTGATAAAGACTGCACAAGATACATAAGGATAAGGAAGCAACCCAGGTTGGGACGATACAGTCACCTGGCTACAGACTTTGCCGTGCTACATTCTAAATCCTGGTGAGCCAGCGGAAGGGTGAGACTCTGTTGCCTGTTACATTATGTGTTATGCTTGGTTATGCGTTATATGCTGTTAACTGTTTGGGGATCCAATAAAGCCTTGATATTGTGATTCCCTCACCCTGTGTTGTCTGAGTAGTGTTCCGCCCACGGTTAAGGAGCTCGGGCGTTCAGCTGGGGATGAGCCCTGGTCCACGCTGTCTTTGTAAAGGCGGCTGGGCCTGCGGACGAGAGCGCCCCCTGACCCCCGGGTCTCCACACCCAACACCTCCCAGAACCAGAATGGAGTACTGCACTGAAAACCAGTATACTGACCTGTCAGCACAACCAGGTACCATTCACAGCATAAGCTCTATAGCATGTTACACGATTATTATTATTATTATTATAGATGTGCTGTATGGAGGGATAGTGACATTGTGCTTTCTAAACATGGCCTGATTTTCAAGATTTTTTCAAAAGAGCAATATACTTCCTGCACTTTTGATATGCTTATTACTTGCTGGAGTCAAGAAGGTGGTGGCACCTGTTAGAAGAGTCAAGGATGACTTTGCCCATAGATAATCCAATCTGGCCAGTTTGAATGCATGCACAAATTGTCTTCTAGTTTCAGCACATGCACAGTGAGTCAATGATGCTGGGACAAGAAAATAGAGATAGAGGTAAATTACATCAATTAGGGCAGATCGGTAGAGCACTTGGCATATCCAGCTTCAGTACATTCCTCTCTTCTTCAGGTAACAGTTCATGCAAGGATTAGTGATTTTTTGATAACAAAGTCATAATCAGAAAGCTCCTCATCTATGTGATTACCTTCAGCCATATTTGTCCACATTCACCTAAATTGCTTCTGTCTTTTTAGACACTGTGTAACTGGAGCAGGATTGAGCAGAGCCCAGGATATGGCAGTCAGTGGGGAAATCGACGACAACTCTTTATCCCCAGAAGCGTGCTATGATTGCAAGATTAATGGCTATCCCAAAAGAGGAAGAAAACGGAGAAGTGCCAATGACACCAATACAGATGATGAGGTAATTATAATGACCTCAAAAGAAAAAAGCATATAGTATTTAAAGAATGGCTCTATGGCAATTTCTTTTAGGCCGGAGTCACATTGGCATATGGCATGTGATGAGATATGCGAATGACACTTTGCTTAGACTCTGCTACAAGCGTGACCGAGTGTTATTTACTGTGATCGGCCCACAGGCGCAGAAAGGAAAGATTCATCTTGCCATCTCCTCCATTGCTCGTATTGGCATTTATCGCACGCACTCAGATACCATCCAAGTGCAGTGCAATGTTTGTTTCATTCGCACCCATAGACCTGTATGGATGCAAGTGATCCAAGACATGCAGACAATCACAGCATAAAGCAATTGTTTCCCTCAGTCTGGTTAGGGCTGAGGAAAAACTCACAGCTCTGAGTTGCCTGATTGTCCAACATGGGGCCAAGTGCAATGCAAGATTTTCTCACATTACACTCATGCGAGTCATACACCAGTGTAATTCTGGCCTTACTCTAAGTAAACCAACAATTCTGTGCTTTATTTTATGTATATTTGTAGAGGTGAAACTCAGTTCTTCTGCTACTTCCAAACTCCCTGTATAGATGGTGAAATGAGACATTCTGTCTGTTTACAGCCATCACTACAGGGAGTTTAGTGCAGACAATGTTTACATTGGAACATGTTCTCTCTCTCACCGTGACTACAAGCAGCCAGAATTAATGTCTATGCAGGGGACTTGTATCAGAAAACAAAGCTTTGACACCTACTGCGATATTTAGGTCTCATTTAGACATAAGTGACTTTTCTTGTCCGCCTGATCGGACCTGTTTCCATCAATGTGCCAAGGCAGATTTAACTATCAGTGATTTTCTTGAATGAAAACCCTCGCCCCCTCCCTCCCATATAATGCAAAGCTTCTCCTGCCTATTGCAGTGCTAAAATGGACATCCATATGCTGTGATTTTCACCTACACGCAGATCCATGACTCAAATCAAAATCGAAATATATTTTTTTTTACATTTTTTTTTAATGACTAGTCTTTTTTCATTTTAAAGTACCGTATATACTCGTGTATAAGCCGACCCGTGTATAAGCCGACCCCCCTACTTTTGCCCCCAAAACCTGGGAAAATCTATTGACTCGCGTATAAGCCGAGGGTGGACCCCAGCACAGGTTTACAGCCCCCAGCAGTGGTATACAGGCCCCAGCAGTATGATATACAGCAGCCCCCAGTGGTATATACAGCAGCTCCCAGTGGTATATACAGCAGCCACAGTGGTATATGCAGCAGCTCCCAGTGGTATATACAGCAGCCCCCAGTGGTATTGCAGCCCCTATATACAGCAGCCCCAGTGGTGTATACAGCAGCCCCAGTGGTATTGCAGCCCCTATATACAGCAGCCCCAGTGGTGTATACGCAGCACCCTATATACAGCAGCCCCAGTGGTATTGCAGCCCCAGTGGTATTGCAGCCCCTATATACAGCAGCCCCAGTGGTGTATACAGCAGCCCCTATGTACAGCAGCCCCAGTGGTATTGCAGCCCCTATATACAGCAGCCCCAGTGGTATTGCAGCCCCAGTGGTGTATACAGCAGCCCCTATATACAGCAGCCCCAGTGGTATTGCAGCCCCAGTGGTAGTATACAGCAGCCCTAGTGGTATACAGCAGGCCCCCAGGGGTACATATAGCAGCCCCCAGGGGGTACCCAGCAGCCCCCTGGGGGTACCCAGCAGCCCCCAGGGGGTTTATACAGCAGCCCCCTGGGGGTACCCAGCAGCCCCCAGGGGGTTTATACAGCAGCCCCCTGGGGGTCCCCAGCAGCCCCCAGGGGGTTTATACAGCAGCCCCCTGGGGGTCCCCAGCAGCCCCCAGGGGGTTTATACAGCAGCCCCCTGGGGGTACCCAGCAGCCCCCAGGGGGTTTATACAGCAGCCCCCTGGGGGTCCCCAGCAGCCCCCAGGGGGTTTATACAGCAGCCCCCTGGGGGTACCCAGCAGCCCCCAGGGGGTTTATACAGCAGCCCCCTGGGGGTACCCAGCAGCCCCCAGGGGGTTTATACAGCAGCCCCCTGGGGGTCCCCATCAGCCCCCTGGGGGTACCCATCAGCCCCCTGGGGGTACCCAGCAGCCCCCAGGGGGTATCCGCAGCCCCCAAATGCTGGCACTCGCTGGCAAGGGCCCCCCCCCCGCTTCTCTTACCATTCCGGTCTTCTGATCCGTGCCGCTCCTCGGTGCTCCTCGCTGCTCCGTCCGTCCTCCTACATCCGGGATCCCCAGCCGTCGCGCGATGACGTCATATGCCTGCGACGGCCGGAGATCCCGGATGTAGGAGGACGGACGGACGGAGCAGCGAGGAGCACCGAGGAGCGGCGCGGATCAGAAGACCGGAATGGTAATATAAGCGCCCTGGGGGGGGGGCCCTTACAAGGGGGGACAGTGCCAGCATTTGGGGGCTATATGCACTGCTTCCCCCTGCGCTGATTGACAGGGGGAAGCAGTGCATATTTAATGAGCGGCCCCACGTGACGGGGCCGCTCATACAGCAGCCTCCCCCCGCCTCCTGCAGCCTCCACAGCCCCGGGACACAGCCCCCACCTACATGTACCGTATATGACCCGTGTATAAGCCGAGGGGTAGACTTTTCAGCCCAAATTTTGGGCTGAAAAACTCGGCTTATACACGAGTATATACGGTAAATAAATAAAAAATAATCAGATTTTGTTTTGAAATGCCTGTAAAAGTCAGATATATCAAGATAAAAAATTATTTTAATTACGGTATACATTAAACAATAAAGATGAAAATAACATGTCAAACTCCTTTTTTTTTTGGTCGCTGCACTCCAAACAAAAATATGCAAACAAAATCGACCTAAATGTTGGATGTACACGAAAATGATAGCAATTAAAGACTAAGCTTATATGCAGCATCATTAAGGGGAAAATCAAAAATTGGGGTCTCAGAAAATAGCAACCTATTTACAAAGTTCAGAATTTCTTTTGACCACTAAAATATAAAAGATAGAACCCTGGTAAGTGTGGTATGACCATCCTTGTACTGACCTGAAAAGTAATGCTGACAACATAATAAATGCTGTAACTATGAAACCCAAAAACAAATGTGAAAATGCAATGTTTTCATCAGATTTCTACACTTGAAATTTTTTTCCTGGTTTTCAGTTTTCAAATGATAAAGTACGGTAAGTGGAAAAAAACAAAAAAAAAATCTTGTGTTAATATAGAAATACAAGAGT
This sequence comes from Allobates femoralis, assembly GCA_033576535.1. Lineage (NCBI taxonomy): Eukaryota > Metazoa > Chordata > Amphibia > Anura > Aromobatidae > Allobates > Allobates femoralis. The sequence goes on from JARQOC010000004.1 coordinate 171,763,782, forward strand.
TATGGCTCTTGGAAGAAGAGAGGTAAAAAACTAAATTGAAAAGAAAATTATTTCTTGCCAAGAAAGGGTTAAGGGTCTACTGTTTAAATGAAGGTGTTATGGTTGATAAAAAACCATCACCGACAATCACTTTTAGGCAATCCTCTCATTATCCTTATCGGCATGCTGTAGACCATTCACAATAGGTGATGGGCACAACTCCCCTTCTCCCTCTTCCTACACAATTACTTATCACCAAGTCACAGAACATGCCCACAACACTCTCCCATATAAATCAATGAACATCCTCAGACTACAAGTTACTATGTTCCATGTAGCTGCTGAAAAGTATAACAATACCAACCGAAGCTCAGGCAAGATGGTTGCCTCCATAATTACGTACAGTAGATTGCAGTAATCGTGGTTTGTTTGTTACTGAGCAGCTAAAGTTCCAATCCAAATCTACTGTGGTATTAGTTTGCGGCAGTTGGATCCCAAGAATGTTATATTCATTATGTATCGGCTATTTACAACATTAAAGATTTTATTGTGATATTTTGCTTTGACTAAAGGTACCGTCACACGCGGCAATTTTGCTAGCAATTTCACTGGCAATTTGCTGGTTGCAGTGAAATCATGGACACATTGTTCCATTTGTACATGGCCACAAAATGGAACAATGTGTCCATGATTTCACTGCAACCAACAAATTGCCAGTGAAATTGCTAGCAAAATTGCCGCGTGTGACGGTACCGCAAGGGTACCTTTACACGCCGCAACCGCGGGAGACATTTTTTGCGGCGATATTTCTCCCTGGAATGATCGCCGCCAAATTGCCTCCTTATTGCGGCGTGTAAATCGGGAATTTGGCAGCGATAAAACCAATGTTGCCTGGTTTCGATTTTGGAGCTCTGCTCCAAAATCGAAACCAGGTGACATTGGTTTTGTCGCAGCCAAATTCCCGATTTACACGCCGCAGTAAGGAGGCAATTTGGCGGCGATCATTCCAGCAAGAAATATCGCTGCCAAAAATGTCTCCCGCAGTTGCGGCGTGTAAAGGTACCCTAATATTACACCAAAGCAACAGTGATTTCTGTGGATTGCTTTGAATGAATACATTTACACATACTACTCTGACTACTTGATTTCATAGATTTGGACCCTTCTTCCAGAAACAACGGGATCCTGTATAGTTATATTAGTATACAGATTGAGTTATGGAAGTTTAGAACACTTGGATCTTGGATTCGTTTTTTTTTTACATTGTAATATGTGGAAAATGGAGCTGTTAAATAGCTATTCATTTTTCTTTCATTTGAAGATTAGCTGTTGCTTTTTTTACTTACTGGATCAGTTTCAAATGCAAGAAAACGGATGGCTATTTAATGGATCCATTTTCCATAGACCTCAATATTAGAAAACAGACCCGATTGAAATAATTTTTGTTTTCGAACAAAAAGGTCTGCACAATTTCAATTTTTCTTGTCAAAAGGTTGCTGCTGGATCCGTTCATATGAATAATTGTTGCACTATTGAGCATAGTCTCAGTCTGCTTTTTACAAAGTTGGAAATCTCTAATGTATTTGGCCAGTAAAATGTCCTTCGAGATGGTAGCTGACTGCCTGAAAGACAATTAAAGCTTTGTTTTCACTGGTTCCATCTTTTCCATCAATTCTATGACAGATGCTTTTGGAATGGATACATTCTATTAAATTCGAATGTTTTTTTACTGGCCAGTGTATTGCAGCAGACTAATTATCTGTCCATCAAAGGGCAAAGGAAATCTAAAAGTATACAACCATAAAGTCAGTATAAAGAGCTAAAGATGATTATATACATTTACAGAATTTAACTGATCCTTTCTTTTAATTTACTTTATTTTTTAGGAGAAACTTGAGCTGGAAACCCTTGTTAACCTCGATAGCTGGGACCTCGAAAAAACAACAATTCTTTCTTTTAACATTTCCCATTTGCACACCAGAGACCGTATTCTTGAGCTCACTCCAGCGCTCACAACTCTACAACATCACAACAGATATGTAATAGACTCTGGGAATGAAGACGGTCTATTCAGGCTCAATCAAAAAGATGGAATCAGTTACCTGCATCTGACCAAGAAGAAGCCAGCCGCCGGAGTTTTTGACCTAGAGATTAGCAGTCTTCCTCTTTTTAAGGAGAAAGAGCTTATTCAGCTTGAAGATAAACACGACAGAGACTACCTCACTGGTGAACTGGGTGACATTCTCAAAATGAAAATTAAGATCTTACTTCATTAAACTGCCAAACCAAAGAACAGCAAAAAACAAAGATTGATAAGTAGACATGAATGTTTCTTGCCCAATTTCACTGATTTCCCATAGCTTTGGTACAAACCCTTCAAAAATGTTTTTCCTATGAATAAAAGCACTTTCTTCTCATGACATATGCAAGGTACAGGATGATTATCCCAGCTCAACACAACCACTTTCTCAGGCTTCTTACATAGTATGTAGCTGAGCTACCTTCATATGGTGAATGCGCCAATTTCTTGGAGACCTTTTTGAATGGAAGTCGGCCTTTGATGCTGAAGTGTTTGACAATTTCAGCAGAGGTACATGAAGATGTTCTTGTGTTGGACTTCTCTGGTTTGTAAGTTCAAAGTTTTCCAATGCCACCTAAACTCACTTAAGCCAGACATTTATGATACCTTTTTTTGGTGCTAGTAACTTTTTCAGAACCTTTTGTATGAATGCACTGTAATATGTACACATTTTAGAAGTCAACCATTATTCTGTCTAAACTTGTTAAATTTTACAAACTCAACCAAAGTTAGCTATAGTTTATCTCAATTATCTCTATATGTCATGTAAATGACATGTGTGTATACTGTAATCAAGCTTTTATTTATCCTCGGAGCAATTGTAAACTAGATAGAAAACCTAAAATGTTTTTAGGTTTTTATTTTTAACGGTGCTTATAAAGACCAACTACTTGTATACAGAAGCCTAGTGGTGCCATTTCTGAAACTAGGTGATTGCACTGAGGTCAGATGACCATATAGGATTATCAGAAAAACATCAGTGCCATCCTACAATATATGACATACATTGCACATTGTAAGTACCCAGCGGCATTCCTATGAAGGGCTCAGTGTTATAGGTGCCACGATAAAACAGTAGTTTTTTTTCTTACATCACATATTTGTTACATTTTTCAATCAAACCAAAGTAGATATGTTACAATATACTGTTAAAAATCATACAACTATTACTGTATGCTTAGTTTAATGTCGGCAGGAGGACTATGACAGTATGCTTTCCTGTAATGTCCTGTGGTACTCGGTTTTACATAACTAAAATGAAACATCTGTTTTTCATCTTTGTGAAGACGTAAAAAAAATTCTCATAAATTTACAGAATAAATCAGCAGCCAACCTACTGCTGTAAATGTTACAATGTGAACGTCTGAGGTTCATTCTTCTGGAGTCCTTCATGCATTTTTCTCTAGAACATTAATATGAGTTTACGTCTCATCAGGCCTGCTGTAAAGTTGTTAAATCATGCAAAATCTCAAATTTTTGACACTCATGCTAAAATTCTATATTTCCACGTGGACTTTTTTTTGACCATGGATTTTCCAAGTTCTTTATTGTATCTATATAGCGACTGATTGATTTGCACGTTATATCATTCATTAAGTGGTAAGTACGGCTTTTGATTCACAGATACGTTTAGATTAAGCTGATGGGTTTTTCATTTGCATCCACATTGCAGAACACATTTTTCCATTCCATGTTTTGAAAAATTAGAATTTTGGCATTGATCTGTTCCTAAGTAGAATTTATGTCTCTGACAAGTCACAGTTCTAGGTATTTCAAAAGAGATACTCACAATGTTTCATTTATTTTCCAATTGAGCTAATTTGGTATGTATTACACAATTCTGCTGGAACTATACGGTGTTGGCAGAAACTGTTGTGTCTCCCTGCATATTTTTTCCATGAAACTTCAAACCAAGCACAGGCACTTTGTGCCCTCTTGGAATGGCCAAACAGCTCAGTGCATTTTCCCACCCAGTTGTGTTCCATTTATCTCTGTCGCTTTCTGGCACCTGTGAAGCCAGAGCTTGCAACCAAGTAAGAGAGAGGTGAAGCTAAAATAAAAACAAGCAGGTGGGAAGATGCATAGAACTACTCAGCTACGCCAAGCAGAGTCGCTCGGTGCAAACTCAGTCATTTTGTGTTGGCAGATATTATATTGGCTGAAGTCTACAAAAACCCAAAGCCTGCAATAAACAAGACCCAAGTCCGAAAATAAGGCTACACAAAAGTTTTAAGCCATTAATGGCCAGCTCAGACAAACAGTACAACCCCCACTTGTCAAATTAATTTCGTACGGTGGCATTTCTAATCAGTATCGGACTAGAGAAGGATTTGAGGGAGGCAAAATGGATTTGCACTCCACTTCGCGGCTCAGTTAATTCATTGAAGGCCGCTTTACACCGCACGATATCGTCGCAAGAACAATGACAAAACGATATTGTTTGGGAATTGTGCAGGCTCTCCAACTGGCCGATATTGGCTTGACGATCTGACAGGATCGTGCTGTGTGACAGCGCAACTACAATTTGGAGCGCAACTTCCCCTATTCACTCCCATGTTAAATGGTCGTTCCCAGGTCGCTCGTACACAGCGCGAAGGAGGGGGCGTAGACATCGCAGTTGCGTTGCCTGCCGATATCTCCCTGTGTAATATCTCCTATGCGATTTTGGACAAGTGCCAAAAACGTGCGCGCTCCCGTACTGTTGCATACAATATCGTTACGATATTGGGACGTGTAAAGCGGCCTTAAGAGTCATGTATCTATATGAATCGAGCCCCTTGCACGCCACCCCTCTCATCAGGACCAGCATGACAAATGCTGACCCTGAATCAGGACCTTTGTGCTTATTATAAAAATTGAACTGTAAATTGACTTCTGTCATGCAGGAATGGGATTTTGTAGAAACCTGTGCATAGTAAAACATGGTCTTGAGGATGTACAGTAAAAAAAACTAAATAAAATTACACAACACATCATGTGTGAATTATGATTTATGCTGTCATAATGCTTTTTTATGTTGAGATTTAAGCCTCCACCTGCTGATAAGCAATACCTTAGTACATGTCCTTTCATACAAAACCTGCAGAAAAACATGGTATTCCTGACCTCACCCCCCCCCCTACTACTAGTGTACAGGGTGGGCCATTTATTTTATTTTTTTTTTTTTTTTGAATCATCATTTTTATTGGGTTTTAGTCATAACAAGATTTGTACAAAAACAGAAAAAAGAAACAGTTATATCGTATGAATGGAGCCTTTCTCCAAAGAACCTGCATAGAGCAGTAAAACATAAGGCATAACATTCGAATTGTACAGTAAATTGTCCCCATATCCCTCCCTCCCTCCAACCCATATGCAATTATCCACATATATTTACTAATATCCAATCAGTTAAGGAAAATATTTCAAGTATTACCCTCTTAGTACCAATGATTATTCCATCCCCTATACCTAACACCTTAGCCTACCCAATGTACCCTCTAACTCCTCCAGGGCATACCATGCTGACGATCGGAAGGGCAGCATAAAATTTTTGATTTCTGCATCAGAAAACTCATGTTCAATAAAACGCCTCCATTTGAAAAAGAACTTTTTGGCCAATTTACTCGGGTTGCGAAGCGTGTCCATTGATTCAAGTAGTAGTGTGTGGTGTAACGTCATTTTCACCTGAGCAAGGTCTGGGGGCCTGTCGTTGAGCCAGCACTGGAGTAAGAGCCTCTTTGCTATCAACGCGATATAATGCCATAGTATATGAGGTTGCCTCACCAATTGGGAAGTTGGGTGATAATGGAAGATCCATCTCATTGGATCTAGCTCTCCCATATCTCCACAAAGCTTTTTAGTCCATGCATCTATTGTTCTCCAATATTTCTGAGTCTCAGTACACGACCACAGACCATGCTCCAAGTCAGACATGGGTATTTTGCATTTTGGGCAGTGCGTCTTTCTTTCTTGATTGGTTTTAGAGGGAGGAATGTTAAAACCCTGGATGGTGCCATGCATGATCCTGAATTGAGAATCTTTCCATCTCTCATTAATAATATGTTGACTGAACGTGCCCCATCCCTCAAGAATTTTCTGTGGGAGCTCCTGATCTGTGAAATGCTTTCGCCATTTGTTAAATTGGCCTCTTTTCCTCTGTGGTTTAAGAACCTGTTTTAATTTGGCGTAAAGTGAAGTAATAGATACCTCATCTGTGTTCATGGATATCAGTTCAGACCACAAGGAATTCTCCAATTCCCCTGATATATCTCTCAGATGTAATAAGAGATGATGTCTCAACTGACGATACTGCAGCGCGTGAAATTGGGATAAGTTATATGTGTGCAAGACCTCTGTCTCCGACATCCATCTCTTTTCCTCTAGATTCATGAGATCTCCCAACGTCTTAATACCCTTGTCTCTCCATATTTTAAACAATGAGTTCTCTCGTCCCAGGGGAAAAGATGGGCAATTCCAGGGGTTAAGCAATTTCGAAATTTTCCATGCTAACTTAAGTTTTTTCCTGACCACCTTCCATGTTGCTATAGTGTCTTTATATATCACCGTATTTTTTAAATTAGGGGGCAGGAAGGACATTGGTGAGTGCAGTAAGGCTACTAAATCCCAAGGTCTGGCCCATTCCCCCTCTAATGTGGTATCTGAGAATTTGTCAGTGTTTTTAATCCAATCAAGAACATTGCGTAGAATACACGCTATATTGTATCCCCGAACATCTGGGAGCTGTAGTCCTCCCTCCTGTTTGGACTGGATCAAGGTTGCATAGGCTAAACGGGGTCTCTTTCCTCTCCATAAGAATTTGGAGAATGCTTTATTAATTCTAATTATGTCACTATGTTTCAACAGCATGGGGATAGTTTGAAGGGGGTAAAGCAATCTAGCAAAGCTGACCATTTTTAGTAGATGGCCACGTCCCAACAGAGAGAGAGGTAGTCCTATCCATCTCGCCAATTCCTGTTCTATCCGCTGTATGATTGGTAAAAAATTCAGTTTGTATGTCATTTCAGGAGTTCTGGCAAGGTGTATTCCTAAGTATTTAATGCTATCTTTCCTTATTGGTAGGCCGCAGAGATGTTGGTTTCCCTGCAACCTATTCCCTGGGTCTATAAACATAATTTCGCACTTATTTTTGTTCAGGGTAAACCCAGTTTGTTTGCCTATCATCTCTATATCTGACAGTATTGTTGGAAGATCTCTTTCAGGGTGTTGGACATATAGGATGACATCATCCGCAAATAATGATAATTTAATCTCCCTAGCTCCCACTGTGAATCCTGCATAAGGATTACATTCCTCCAGATATAGTGCCAGAGGCTCTATTGCCAAATTAAAGAGAAGGGGGGACAGAGGACATCCCTGTCTCGTTCCCTTCTGGAGGACAAAGGAATCCGACAGGAAACCTGGTATGCTCACGCAGGCCCTAGGAGTGTTGTAGAGAGTTTGTATATAGTGTCGAAAGGGACCCGTAAGGCCCACCATATCCAGGACAGCACCCAGCCATGACCACCTGACATTATCAAATGCTTTCTCAGCGTCTAAGGTGATCATGGCTGGGTTACCCTCCCTCAGATTCGCTTTTTTCCTCATAATATCCATCAGAAGCATCGTCTTTCGGATGTTTGTAGTTGTTGAACGTCCCTTAATGAATCCTGCCTGATGTGTAGATATTATTTTGGGTAAAATCCTTGCTAGTCTGTCGGCCAATATCTTAGACAAGAGTTTCAGATCCTGATTTATCAGGGATATTGGCCTGTAGCTGGCTGGGTCGGTGGGCGTTTTATCTGTTTTAGGGATTAATTTAATGTACGCTAAATTCATCCTGTCCGGGATAGGTGATCCCTGTAATATCCCATTATATAAGTCGCAAAGGATCGGGGAGATCTGTTCTCTCATTGCTTTATAAAAGGCTCCATTATAACCATCTGGTCCTGGGGCCTTGCCCGGGTTTAGATTTTTAATTGCCGCTTCAATCTCTCCAATCGTAATTGGATTATTTAAGTCCTTGATATCTTCTTGGGTAATAGATGGCATTTTGATTTTGCTAAGCCAGGAAGGTGTCTCTGTGTTAGTTGTTGTATTTTCTGTATATAGAGAAGCAAAAAACCTACCCAAGGTTTTTACAATATTCTTAGGATCATTCCATATGTTACCCTGTTTATCTTTTATTGATTGAATAGGGGAGGGGGTATATCTGCCTCTTGCCAACCTTGCCAACAGTCTCCCACCCTTGTCCCCATATTTGTGCAATTCTAGCTCTAATCTATTTTTATATATATTCTCCCGTTTTTTTGCCCAATCATCAAATTCTCTCTTAGCTTGTAACCATATCTCTCTGTCAGGAGCCGCCATGGTGTCTTTATACTGTAAATAAGCTGATCTCACCCTTGCACTGGTTTCCACAAACTTTTCCTTAGCCCTTCTTTTGATCCCCATGCTGTATGCCATTATGTGACCTCTCATGACCGTTTTCGCAGTTTCCCAGAAAAGTCCCGGATCGGATCTATGGCCCAGATTATCCACACTGTAATGCGTCCACCATTCTCCTAATAGATTGATGAAATTTTCTTCTTTAGTAAATGTGTCAGGAAACCTCCACAGATAATCGGTTCCTTTCTCATAATTATCTTTAATCTCTAAAACCAATGGACTATGATCCGAAATTACCATATCTTCAATTTTAATAGTTATCATTCTTTGTAGTATCTTAGTGGACCCAAAGAGCATATCAACTCTGGACCATGAGCCATGGGGATGTGAAAAGTGAGTAAATTCTCTACCCAAGGGATTAGCTACTCTCCATGTGTCCGACAGCCCGTAAGTTTCGCCAGTGATTCTAGGATACTTTCTGCCTTCAAGCTCCTCTCATCCTGATTTCCCTTCCTCATATGTGTTGGGGAGCGCCTGTCCTCTTCCACTCTCATCACTGTGTTGAAGTCACCTCCCATTATTTTATTAACCCCCCGGGTCTTGGAGTATTTTGTTCTGTAAATGTCGGAAGAAGGGTCTCTGATTTGAGTTTGGTGCATATACATTATAGATGCTGAAGATATCATTTTGTATTTGTATCGCCACTTGTGACAATCTGCCTTCGCTATCGCTGGAGGTGGAAATAATCGAGTGGGCCAAGGATCTGTGTATTAAGATCAATACTCCCGCCTTCCTGTCCACTGCACTGGACCCAAGGACCTCCCCCACCCACAGCTTTTTAAGGCGGAAGAAGTCTTCCGACGTCAGGTGAGGGTGGGCCATTTATATGGATACACCTAAATAAAATGGGAATGGTTGGTGATATTAACTTCCTGTTTGTGGCTCATTTGTATATGGCAGGGGGAAAACTTTTCCAGATGGGTGGTAACCATGGTGGCCATTTTGAAGTCGGCTACTTTGGATCCAACTTTTTTTCAATGGGAAGAGGGTCATGTGACACATCAAACCTATTGAGAATTTCATAAGAAAAACAATGGTGTGCTTGGTTTTAACATAACTTTATTCTTTCATGAGTTATTTCAAGCCGATATCACCATTCACCCAGGCAATTGGACCATTTATATGGATACACCTAAATAAAATGGGAATGAATGGTGATATCAACTTGAAATAACTCATGAAAGAATAAAGTTATGTTAAAACAAAGCACACCATTCTTTTTCTTATGAAATTCTCAATTAGTTTGATGTGTCACATGACCCTTTTCCCACTGAAAAAAATAAAGTATCCAAAATGGCTGACTTCAAGATGGCCGCCATGGTCACCACCCATCTGGAAAAGTTTCCCCCCTCCCATAATATACTAATGTGCCACAAACAGGAAGTTGATATCACCAACCATTCCCATTTTATTTAGGTGTATCCATATAGATGGCCCACTCTGTATATAACAAGCCAATATGCACAGGAACTGTTATAAATGTTAGTTATGCTGTGGACCTGCAGAAAAAGACCTGAGAAAATTTCCTGCAATCTATCTGCATAGAGAATGATTAAACTTTCCAACAGGCAGTGGACTTCAAGTTAGACTGAAGGGAAACATCTAGTGAGTGACCGGGGTAAGACAATACTTTTAAATTAAACAATTTCCCATTTCCTGTTACCCAATTAGAAAATACAGTGATCTGGTGTTCTTCATTGATGAGAAGCAAGCAAAACCTATGATTTAGACCAGTGATGGCGAACCTTTCAGGGGTTGAGTGCCCAAACTGCAAAATAAACCCTAATTATATATAGAAGTGCCAATAGGGCAATTTAACCTAAATTACAGGAGTGATCGTCACAAGCGCTGCACTGGGTACAGGCAGCAGATGCAAGTCTCTTCCCTGTACAGTGCTTGCAGTCCTGACACCCTGATGATCAACTCTATTATTTTAACAATTAATTGCTTTTAAACTTACCTTTTCAGTCTTCTCTTCAGCAGTTGTCATTCAGCTCATGTGCACTTACCGCACATTGAAGCTCAGCCGCTCCCACTGCTCTTTCCAAACACAACAGGATTGATCGGTATGGAAAAAAAATGCAGAACATTAGATAGATATGAGATAGATTTTATCATAGAATGCAAGTAGATTCCACACTGAAATCCTGGTCACAATCATGTAGTTATGTGCTCCATCCTGTCCCTCTCCTTGTAGTAATGTGCTCCTTCCTGTCCATCTCCTTGTAATTATGTGTTCCATCCTGCCCCTTTCCTTGAGGTTATGTGCTCCATCCTCTCCCTCTCCTAGTAGTTATGTTCTCCATCCTGACCCTCTCCTTGTAGTTATGTGCTCCATCCTGTCACTTTCCATATAGCTATGTGCTCCATCCTGACCTTCTCCTTGCAGTTATGTCCCCATCCTGGCCCTCTTCTTTTAGTAATGTGCCCCATCAGTGTACCCTTGTAGTAGTACCCTGTCTTGTAGTAATGTCCCCATCCTGCCATCTTGTAGTAAAGCCCCATCCTTGTCCCCTTGTACTAATGCCCCATCCTGACCCTTCCTAGCAGTTATGTCTGCTTCCTGTCCCCTCATTGTAGTAATGCCCCATCATGCCCTCATCCTTTAGTAGCCCCATCCTGGTAGTATTGACCCATATGCCCCTCCTAGTACTATTGCTCCATCATACCCCCTCCTGGTATTCTTGCCCCCACCATGCCCCCTCCTGTAGTATTGCCCCATCATGCCCCCTCCTGTGTATTGCCCATCATGTCCTCCTGCAGTATGGCGTCCATTATGCCCCCTCCTGTAGTAATGCCCTTTCATGTAGTATTGCCCCATCATGCCCCTCCTGTAGTATTGCTCCATCATGCCCCTCCTGCAGTATTGCCTCCATCATGACCCCTCCTATACTATTGCCCCATCATACCCCTCCTGGTATTATTGCCTCCATCATGCCCCTCCTGTAGTATTGCCCCCATCATGCCCCCCTCCTGTAGTATTGCACCATTCTGCAGTATTGCCTCCATCTGCCCCCTCCTGTAGTATTGCCTCCCATTATGCCCCTCCCTGTAGTATTGCCCCCATCATGCCCCATCCTGCAGTATTGCCTCCATCATGCCCCCTCCTGTAGTATTGCCCCCATCATGCCCCCTCCTGCAGTATTGCCTCCACTATGCCCTCTCCTGTAGTATTGCCTCCATCATGCCCCCTCCTATAGTACTGACCCCATCATGCCCCATCTTGGTTGTGATTTATACCTTAACAAAAATCATACTCACCTACCGTAGTACTCCCACTTCCACTGCTGTTCTCCTCATGTGTTCTGTCATCTCCTGCGGTCATGTGACGTCGATCGCGTCACGTGACCGGAATTGCGTCACATGATCATGATTTCATCACATGACCGTAGTCACATGACGCTGGGCAGGCGGGCTAGGAGAGAGTGTAGGAGGGAGGAGAAATGTACCTCCGAGCCAACACGACTGCTTTGAACTGCCTTTGCCCTAGTGCCGGCAGTTCAAACCAGGAGTGTAGAGACGAGGCCGCGTGTCAGCAGAGATAGCTCTGCATGCACTCACTGGCATGCATGCCATAGGTTCGCCACCACTGATTTAGACTAAAAAAACAAAAGAAATACATCAGAGAGATAGCAGGAATGTTAGGAGTGGCCAAATCAAAGGTTTGGTACATTCTGGAATAAAAAACAGCAAGCTGGTGAGCTTTTGAACTCAAATAGGCCTGGATGTCCACAGAAGACAATGGTGGTGGATGATTGCAGAATACTTTCTATGGTGAAGAAAAACACCTTCATAACATGCACTAAAGTAAAGACCACTCCAGAAAGTAGGTGTTTAAGTATCTAAGTCTATCATAAAAGAATAACTTCATGATAGAAAATACAGAGGGTTTACCACAAGGTGCAAACTATTAACCAGTATTAAAAATAGAAAGGTCAGATTAGACTTTGCCCAAAAAAATCTATAGCAGCCAGCCCAGTTGTTGATAAACATTATTTGGACAAAGTAAACTAAGATAAACCTCTATTAATAGGAATAAGAAAGTATGAAAAAGGCTTGGAAATGCTTATTATCCACAGCACAACACAACCTCGGTAAAACATGGTGGAGGCAGTGTGATGGCAAGGTATGCATGGCTCACAATGGCACTAGATTACTAGTATTTATTATTAACATGACTGAAGACAGAAGCAGCCGATAAATTATGAAGTGAACACAGCTAACTTTAGGAAGAAACAAACTTAAAGGAAATTGGTAGAGTCTGCAGCATCTGTAGCATGGTATAAGTACACACAAGTTATAGTACACACCTGTATTATCAAGTAATATCTATTTCAGGTAAATTAATGCTATTTTAATGTTCCCAATTATAGATTGTCTTATATCACTCTAAATCTAGGAATTTATATATACAGCTCTGGAAAAAAAAAGAGACCACTGCAAAATGTTCAGTTTCTCAGATTTTTCACTTTATAGGTACAGTATATTTTGAGTAAACTGTACATTGTTATTTTATTCTATAAACTACTGACAACATGTCTCCGAAATTCAGAGCTAAAAATATTGTATTTATTTGCAGCAAATGAGAAATGTCAAAATAATAAAAAAGAAACAATGCTTGCAGACCTCAAATAATGCAAAGAAAACAAGTTTTTATTCATATACATACAACAATACTCATGTTTTAACTCAGGAAGAATTCAGAAATCAATATTTGGTGGAATAACCATGATTTTTAATCACAGCTTTCATGTGTCTTGGCATGCTTTCCACCAGTCTTTCACACAGCTTTTGGGTGACCTTAGGCCACTCCTGGCACACCAATTTAAGCAGTTCTTCTTTGTTGATGGCTTGTGACTATCCATCTTCCTCTTTTTTCTTTAATCAAATGGTCTTTATTTGACAAATCAAGAGTCATACAAAAATGTAGCAGTACAATCAATCGATATCGATATGTACAATATAACCAGTTAGGTCAAGTATATACAAAAACACCCTATTCCCTTTTCTCCCCACCTCCCCCCACCCTTTACCCCCCACCCATACAGCTAATAAACTTCAACAAAATATAAAACATCGCACTTTGCACTGCAATATACTTCCACATTCTACCTTTGTTTATGCATGAGCCCATTATCGTCCAAGGCACTTAGGCAGTATCTATTCTATCCTGCAGAAGATCATCAGAGGCCAGATCCGGACAGCAATCCACCCCACACATTTTCCAATTGTGTCTGCTGACCTCACTTAGTGTACACATTCTGTTCCATACGAATAATAAAATTTATTTTATTAACAAATTTTTGATTGGTTGGCGGTTTATCATTTAACCAATGTACAGCAATTAGCTTCCTGGTGGCGTATAGCAGTCTGGTAATAGCCAACCTCCCCCAATCATCTGCCACTATATCATCCATGCATCCCAGTACACAGGTCAAGGAGTCATACAGAACAGTCATCCATCTTCCTCTTGATTACATTCCACAGGTTTTCAGTGGGGTTCAGGTCTGGAGATTGGGCTGGCCATGACAGGGTCTTGATGTGGTGCTCCTTCATCCACACATTGATTGACCTAGCTGTGTGGCATGGGTCACTGTCCTGATGGAAAAAAAACAGTCTTCAGAGTTGGGGAACACTGCCTGAGCAGAAGGAAGCAAGAGTTTTTCAAGGATAACCTTGTATGCAGTTTGATTCATATGTCCTTCACAAAGATTAACCTGCCCAATCCAGTGTTGCTGAAGCATCCCCATATCATCAGTGATCCTCCACCAAATTTCACAGTGGGTGCAAGACACTGTGGCTTGTACGCCTCTCCAGGTCTTCATCTAACCATTAAACGACCAGATGTTGGGCAAAGCTGAAAATTAGACTCATCAGAGAAGTTTACCTTACTCCAGTCCTCTATGGTCCAACCCTTATGGTCTTTGTCAAACTTCAGCCTGGCTCTCCTTTGCTTCTCTTGATGAGAGGCTTTTTTTCTAGCTTTACATGACTTAAGACAGTCAGAAAACATCAAACAATGAAGAACTGCTTAAATTGTTGTGCCAGGAGTGGCATAAGATCACCTAAAAGCAGTGTGAAAGACTGGTGGAAAGCATGCCAAGATGCATGAAAGCTGTGATTAAAAATCATGGTTATTCTACCAAATGTAGATTTCTGAACTCTTCCTGAGTTAAAACATGAGTATTGTTGTTCCTAAATGAATAATAACTTGTTTTCTTTGCATTATTATATACCAATAAAGAAAAAAGTCATAGAAACTGAACATTTGCAGTGGTCTCTTAATATCTTTCGGAGCTGTATAAATACAGGATTGGCCATTTATATGGATGCACCTAAATAAAATGGGAATGGTTGGTGATACCAACTTCCTGTTTGTGGCACATTAGTATATGGGAGGGGGAAAACCTTTCCAGATGGGTGGTCACCATGGTGGCCATTTTGAAGTCAGCCATTTTGGATCCAATTTTATTTTTTTCAGTGGGAAGAGGGTCATGTGACACATCAAACTTATGGAGAATGTCATAAAAAAAACAATGGTGGGCTTGGTTTTAGCAAAACTTTATTCTTTCATTAGTTATTTTCAATTTTATGACAACTTATAAAATGTGTTCAAAGTGCTGCCCATTGTATTGGATTGTCAATGCAACCCTCTTCTCCCACTCTTGACACACTGATAGCAACACCACAGAAAAAATGCTAGAACAGGCTTCCAGTATTTGTTGTTTCAGATGCTGCACATCTTGTATCTTCACAGCATAGACAATTGCCTTCAGATGAGTGATGAATCAAACGTTTTTGTGAATGGAGAAATTAACAATCAAAACCACTGCTATTGGTCTGACACTAACCCACAGTGAATAGATCCCTCCAAGACTGTTGGAACACAAAACTTGATGGTATGGTGTGGTATATATGTGGTAGAAAGATAGTGGGGCCATTCTTCATCAATGGAAACCTCAATGCTACTGGATAGCTGAAATGGCTACCTGTATATATATATATATATATATATATACATATATATATATATATATATATATATATATATATATATATATATATATATATATATATATATATATATATATATATATATATTATATACACACACACACACTAGCTGTAGTACCCGGCTACGCCCGGGTTAATAAATAACTGCTGTTAGCTATAACAAAATAGAATTTGAATATGTCATATTAATGACCTGTAGGAAAATAGAAGCTGAGCTGTGATTGATTGCTATAGGCAGCCTAATAAATCTCCAGCCAACAGTAAACCCTCCCCCTGGCCGGGCAGTATATGTTACCTCACACATACACATAATAGACAGCTCATGTGACTGACATCTGTCTTAATTCCCTATATGGCACATGTGTTGCACATTGGCTGTTTTTAATCAGATTGTTTATGTTTGGAAAATAAAGATAGCACACGTATGAGGCGAGTTGTGTGAGATGATTTGTGCACATCTGTGTCTGTCTGTGTGGTGTGTGTGTGTGTTGTCCCTGGGTCTGTGTATGTGTGTCCTGTGGGGGGGGTCTGTGTGGTGTTTGTCTCTGTTGTGTGTGTCTCTATGTGGTGTGTGTGTCCCTGTGGGGTGAGTGCATGTGACCCTATAGGGTGTGTATGTGTGTGTGTCCCTGTGGGGGGGTCTGTGTGGTGTGTGTGTGTCTCATTGTGGTGTGTGTGTCCCTGTGGGCTGAGTGCATGTGTCCCTATAGGGTGGCTATGTGTGTGTGTCCCTGTGGGGGGGGGTCTGTGTGGTGTGTGTGTGTCTGTGTTATGTGTGTCTTTTTGTGGTGTGTGTGTGTGTCCCTGTGGGGTGAGTGCATGTGTCGCTATAGAGTGTGTGTGTGTCCCCTTGGGGGCGTGTGTGTGTCTCTGTGTTGTGTGTGTCTCTTTGTGGTGTGTGTGTGTTTGTTCGGGTGCGTGGTGAGTATCCAATGTTGGGGCTGCACTTTAGCGACTATACACTTGCTGTTACTCTTTGTGTGCGTGTGGTGTGTATACATGTCCCCGTGTGTAGTGAATATCTCATGTTGGGGCCCCACCTTAGTTACTATATGCTGGTATATGCTGTTAGTCTTTGGTGCTGTCATTAAGCCCCTCTCATTCACAACTGTCAACTGGTAACTGTCACTTTTTCCCCATTATGTAGATAGGGGCAAAATTGTTTGGTGAATTGGAATGCGCGGGGTTAAAATTTCGCCTCACAACATAGCCTATGACGCTTCCGGGGTCCAGACGTGTGACTGTGCAAAATTTTGTCTCTATAGCTGACAGCTGTCGATTTTCCTCCAAAACTTTTCCATTCACTTTTTCCCCATTATGTAGATAGGGGCAAAATTGTTAGGTGAACTGGAACGCGCAGGGTTAAAATTTCACCTCACAACATAGCCTATGGCGCTCTCGGGGTCCAGACGTGTGACTGTGCAAAATTTTGTGGGTGTAGTTGCGACGGTGTAGATGCCAATCCCGGATATACACACATACACACACACACATAGATTCAGCTTTATATATTAGATATATATACCGTATTTTTCGCTTTATAAGACGCACCTGATTATAAGACGTACCCCCAAATTTGGTGAAGGAAAAGAGAAAAATTTTTTTAATGTTAAATGGGGTCCATCTTACAATGCCAGTGTCCGTCTTACAAATCATAACGGGTATATGTCCCTCATAGCCCCCCTCATCCTGGTACATGGTCCCTCATCCTGGGATATAGCCCCCTCATCCTATAATTAGCCCCCTTAATTTGGATATGGCCCCCTTATATTGGATATAGCCCCCTTGTGCTGGCATATGTCCACCAGTGCTGGCACACGTCCCCTATTGATGGCACACGTCCCCTATTGATGGCACACGTCCCCTATTGATGGCACACATCACCTACAGCTGGCACGTCTATTTTGTGGCTCACGTCTCCTACAGCTGGCACGTGTCCCATATTGATGGCACACATCCCCTACAGCTGGTACACGTTCCCTACAGATGGCACACGTTCCATATTGATGGCACACGTCCCCTACGGCTGGCACACATCCCCTATTGATGGCACATGTCCCCTACGACTGACACACGTCCCCTACGGCTGGCACACGTCCCCTATTGAAGGCACACATCCCCTGCAGCTGGAACACATCCTCCATTGAAGGCACACGTCCCCTACAGCTGGCACACGTCCCCCATTGAAGGCACACATCCCCTGCAGCTGGCACACGTCCCCTGCAGCTGGCACACGTCCCCTATTGAAGGCACACGTCCCCTGCAGCTGGCACACGTCCCCTATTGAAGGCACACGTCCCCTATTGAAGGCACACGTCCCCTGCAGCTGGCACACGTCCCCCATTGAAGGCACACGTCCCCTGCAGCTGGCACACGTCCCCTATTGAAGGCACACTTCCCCTGCAGCTGGCACACGTCTCCCATTGAAGGCACACGTCCCCTGCAGCTGGCACACGTCCCCCATTGAAGGCACACGTCCCCTGCAGCTGGCACACGTCCCCCATTGAAGGCACACGTCCCCTATTGAAGGCACACGTCCCCTGCAGCTGGCACACGTCCCCTGGAGCAGGCACAAATCCCCTGCAACTGCCACACATCCCCTGCAACTGGAACACATCCCCTGGAGCAGGCACACATCCCCTGGAGCAGGCACACATCTCCTGCAACTGGCACACATCCCCTGGAGCAGGCACACATCCCCTGAAGCAGGGCACACATCCCCTGCACAACTGGCACATGTCTTCCTGGTGTCTCCCACCTTGTTGCTGCAGGACCGCAGCGAGCAGTGGGAGCCGCCATGTTTTTTGTGGCCGGCTGCATTCAGTAACAGTAGAGGCTTCAACAAAATGGCCGCCGCCATAGCGGAAACAGGCAGCCAACTGAGGTTTCTACCTCTACCGGCCAGCTGCTGCACAGAGACTGCAAAAAAAACATGGCGGCGCCCACCAAACGCTGCAGCTGGTAGATCTCCGTTGCTTCGGTCCTGCAGCTGTGCCCCCCACCCACCAGAAGCTGCCGCTAAGCCGCTGCACCCCTCACCACCCCTCCACCGGTAATATTTAATTTTTTTTTTTTTTTTTTAGATTCGCTTTTTAAGACGAACCCCCATTCTCCCCCCCCCCAGTTTGGGGGAACAAAAGTGCGTCTTAAAAAGCGAAAAACATGGTATATATATATAATTTATTCAGTTTATCAGTCCATGTGAATGGTACTTTCTGTTTGTGTTATAGGGAACCTGTCAGGTCGTTTTTACCCCCTAACTTATCACTACCTGTCCCAGCACCTTCCTAGCACATTCTTAACCAACCCTGTCAGACCTAATAGTGTCATTTAGGTTTGATGTACCGTATAAGGAACAGATAAAGGAATAATGAAACTTTGGAATTTATACCATAACTAACAGATGCTGCAGATTCTGGATGCCTTGCCTAGGAGTGAATATTCATAGAACGTTTTAGGAAAAGGAAGCTACCAAGTTCCTATGGGGGAGGGGAGATCATGGATGGTATATCAGGGACAGGATTGCAGTGTGACCATGGGGTGGCAGACACACCCCTAAACCCCCCCCCCCACCCATACAGAAGTGTGAGGGGGCTGGAATGTATGATTAAAAGTGAAATAAATACAATTTTAGGGTTCAGCGCACTTAATATCATATAAAAATAGATCTATATTCAGTTAAAATTCAAAACAATTTTTATTGATTTTTGTACCATCATGTACTATATAAAAACATATATCAAAATGTTAAAAGCGATTGATGTGCGTCTATGAGGGTGCATTCAGGAAATATGCACCATCAAAATTTTCTGCAGGTCTTTCCTAATAGAAAGTGAAATACTTTCTATAGGATTATCAACCCCGTAAAGACCAATAAAAAGACAGCAAAGATCAAAACAAAGGCAGTAACCCATATTACATACGTCAGAACTGTAAGGAAAGACCTGCAGAAAATTTCGATGGGGCATATTTCCTGAATGGACCCTCATAGACGCACATCAATCGCTTTTAACATTTTGATATATGTTTTTATATAGTACATGATGGTACAAAAATCAATAAAAATTGTTTTGAATTTTAACTGAATATAGATCTATTTTTATATGACATTAAGTGCGCTGAACCCCAAAATTCTATTTATTTCACTTTTAAAGGGCGAGTCTCTCAGCCATAGAGGAATTACTACACGGAGGTCCTCAGGGGTTTCCTAGCAGCACACGGGGACTCACTAGTGTATGAGTATACAACTACGTTTCCGTTAACACATTCACGGCCGGCTCCAGTGTTATCCTTTTTATATAAATTCAGGAATGTAAGATTATCCTAGATAATCCTGCAGCTCCCAACATCCACACCCGTGACACACGTCCTGCTCTCAGCAACAGCATGAGACTGTCAGGCTGAAATTCTATGTCCCACGAGGGATGGGGGAGAGAAGGTATGATTTTATTGAATTATAATTGATCTATAGATCCTAGAAATTCAGTGTACAGCTCTGCTTCATCATGTGGGAGGGCAGAGACCGTACTAAAAAGGTTTTCTCTCCATGGAGTTCCCTTTAAGGCAGATATACCCACAAACAAGCAACAACTGAAGTCAGCTGCAGTAAAGTCCTGGCAAAGCATCTCAAAGGAGGAAACTCAAAAGTTTGGTGATGTCCAAGGCTTCCTGACTTCAGGCAGTCATTATATGCAAAAGATTCTCTAAAAGCTATTAAAGGGACACTGTTGGGTCATTTTTCAGTATGATACTAATATTACCCTTGAATAGTACCTGGACAGACCTTTTAAAAACATGTAAAATCATTATTCTACCCTTTGTAGTGTCCATGTTATCAGCATTGTCAGACTGTGCAGAGAGCTCCTAGATTAGTCCTCTCCATTATAAGCAGAGACGATTAGTCCTGCTGCTGTATAAACTGTCATATAATTATGTACTCCCTCTCAGCACCTCCCTCCTCCTTCTGCTTTCAGTGCTGTGTAGTTTCACTTTCTGGAGCTACTGTTCTGTTCTGGACATGGAGGAAGAAAGCTACAGGTCTGCCTTATCTGATCTAGACTCCCATTTGTTTCTGTTAAAAGGAATCCCTGCTGTGAGAGATCATATGGTTATCTGAGCTCTTGGTTTTGCTGCAAAGAGAATTGAGAGGAAGATGCAGCCTCCTCCCCCCACCACTGATCTCCTGTGCTGTGATGTGACATACATAATCATCCTATGGGGAGTGGAAAACAGAGACCTAAGTGGATCATTCACTGTGATTGACAGATGGAATGAATCTCTTTATTTGGAGTTTACAGAAGATAGGAGGGAAATATATATAATGGAAATACATAAATAGAGAAAGCTTAGAGAGAGCAAAATGATAGCAGTTACATATGGATTTTTGACCTGACAGTTTTCCTTTAATGAACATAAATCCTATTGGATACACATTTTACAAATACTAGATTTATTCTTTCTTCACTTAATCTTTTTTTGTGTGCCAAATAGTGATGAGCGAGTAGTTCGATATTCAGGTTTGGTTAAGTCTAACCGAATATTCATTACTATTCGGGTATTCGGATATACACAAATACTATTTGTGTAAAAAATTCCCCACACAAATATCCGAGTTCCCCATTGACTTGAATTATGTTCACTATTCGGGCCGAATATCCGAATAGTAAGACGTATTTATTTATACTTATCCGAACTCGCGCATCACAACTGCCAAAGTAATTTTTAAAATTCTCATTCTATATACTTCAGAGCAAAAGTGTGGCCGTTGAGCAATCCTATTCTTGCCATTATAATCTGTGTTATTTCAGCATTTTTATACAAACACATGAAGCACAATAGGACAGAAATTTATACTATTGTGATCTGCTCACAATGGATTGCTGGGAGGATACAGATCATGTTTTCCAAGCAATCTCCCCTTCTCGATATGACTGTTGGAAGCCTTCTGTGCACTGAGCTATCATGGGCTCCATGCCTTAGGCCCACATTCAAGAACAAAAATCCTAGATTCTGATACTATTGGGTCTCATGCGGCTGTATAGCTTTCTTGTATATTTTGATGCAGAATTGGTGCAGATTTGTCTGAAATCTGCAAGCCAGCAAAGTCTAAGGGAATTCTGATTTTTTTTCCACTGCAGATAAATCTGAAGCGTGTCAATTATTGCAGCAAATTTTTCAGCGTTATTCAGCCCTTCAAGCCTATAACTCGATGATGAAAAAAGCAGGGCACAAATTTTCACCATTTCCGCATCGTGGATTTGATGCGTTTTTCTGCACAAGGTGCGGATTTGATGTAGAAATTTCTGCAACAAAATACTCAGCGTGGGCACATAGCCTTACAGAAAACATGGCTTTCTCAGAACAAAGTGTTCTCACGTTCTTTGTTTAGGAGCACACTGCTTCTCTGCCTCACAGCTTATAATTTGCTGAGGAGCAGGACACCCCAATGATTAAAATGTCCTGAATAGTTGAGCCAGTGGCCCAAACTGTACTCTCTCTCATACTGCAAGTAAATTTCGGTTGCAGCATCAGAGAAGCCCAGGGACACTGAAGCTGGCTTGACCTGACCAGGTTCATAGCAGTTTTCCCTGCAAAGGTGGTTTGCAACCAAGTAGATATGAGTAAAACTTCCCTGAATATGGTTGCCAATTTCAAATTCAGCCCAAACATGGTAGAATCGAGTTGGGATCAGAAATCTGAATAGTTTCCCCAAAATTTGACAAATGCAGCTATGTTCGGAAAATATGTTTGAAATTTAAAACTTTCCCTATTTCTATGGGGCAAAAACACTGGCTGGGACAACACCTAACACAAAGGTTAGGAGTGTCCCCAGCCATTGGGTTTATCAACTTGTATCAAGCTGTAGAATTATTTTCAGCATTAAAGGAAAACTGTCAGGTCAAAAATCCATATGTAACTGCTATCATTTTCTAATGCCTTTCTCTAAGTTCTCTCTAGTTATGTATTTCTATTATTTATATTCCCCTCCTATCTTCTGTAAACTTCAAATAAAGAGAAGCATTCCATCTGTCAATCACAATGAATGATCCACTTAGTTCTCTGCTGTCCCATCCCCATAGGATGAATATGCATGTCACATCACAGCACAGATCAGTGGGGGGGTTGGAGGGTTGAGGCTGTATTCTCCTCTCTTACCTCTTTGCAGCAAAACCAAGAGCTCAGATGAACACAGGATCTCTTACAGCACAACGGGGATTCCTTATAACAGAAACAAATCGAGTCTAGATCAGATAAGGCAGACATGTAGCTTTCTCCCTCCATGTCCTGAACAGAACAGTAGCTCCAGAAACCACACAGCACTGAGAGCAGAGGGAGGAGGAGGAGAGTTGCTGAGAAGGTGTGCATAATTACATGACAGTTTATACAGCAGCCAGACTATACCTGTTTGCTTTTAATGGAGAGGACTAATGCACCATCTCTCTGCAGGTAATGCTGCAGATAATGCTGATAACATGGAAACTACAAAGGGTAGAATAATATTTTACATGGTCTAACCAGGCACTATTCAAGGGTAATATTAGTATCATACTGAAAAATGACCTGACAGTGTCCCTTTAAATGAATTTTTAAGCTTCCCTGAGTTTGCAGGTGTTTTGACACCTGTAGGGTGTGAATTTTGGAAACCGATGTTGCAGCTGTAAAGTCCATCAAGCTTACAATGTCTTTAAAACATCTATTTAAGAGAGCTTAATATTTTTAGGGAATTTTTTATATTTTTTTTTGGGGGGGAAGAGCAAACCTTTATTATTGCAGAGATTCAGCAGCATGCGAGGTCACCTGATCTACACTTATGTGATAATAATTAATATAAAAATAGCATATGGCCATTATATGCTTCACACATCTTCTGTGCATGTTCACACTCAAGAAACACCATACTATAGATATTGCTATTTCTAAATGTGCATTCCATTTGCTATACAGATTTTTGGCAAGTGCACAACTGTGTAATTATATGTATAATTCATATTGAACTTGTCATTGCATTGCTGAAGTGCACTGCCCACTAGCTTTATTCATCAGCATTCCAAATGAATTGGTGAATTGGTGAACTGAATACAACTGTATTTTTTAAATGTATTTTGTAAATTTGTTTTCACCATTATGTCTCCTACAAATATGTCAAGTTTCAATAATCACTGCACCTAGTACCTGCGCAGGGGAGGTACCTTGTGGCATGGGGAATTGGTTGTGTGAGTGACGTTACTTCTGCAGTCCACAGTATTGAGGGGTTAATGAGGGCAGCTAGTCAACAAGGTTGTGCAAACAGTAAGACCTATCACTGATTGTGTCTGACTCAGGCCTGGCAGTGGAAGAGGCAGGCACCTAGGAAAACCAAATTGGTGTCACTCATGCGGAGTTCAGCGTCTGAGCACCATATTCCTACAGGGCAAACCTGTGTGCTACTCTGTGTGCTACACAAAAATGTACTTACTTCTGTGTGCCAACATTACTTATTAGGTGATAGATCACCTGCAAGAGATGACTGATGTGGAGGAGGTCATCTTCATTACCACCCCAGGGGTAGAAGGTGCATCAGAACCAGACCCGAAGTGTCAAATACCAGCTGACAACATGGACATATATGTGACCTAAAGCACCACCGCCCAACCTACATTGGGCCTTCTGTGCAGTGAAGTGCACATACAGTGCTGGACTCCAATGCCAGAGGTGACCTGAGTTCACAGTCTGGAGGTTTATGTAAAGCAAAAAAAGACAAAGAGCACAATATGAATGGGTACCTGGTGGGCTAGTGGGGTAAATTAATGGTACCAGTGGCCACTTCAACTACTGGGGTTGTGCACCCCTGCACAACCCCAGTTGAAGTTTGTAGGTGTCGGCTGATGGGTTGCTCAGCTCTCCTGCAGGTGCCACTTCTAGCCGCTCACCAGTCTCTCCAGCATATCCTGGTGTCTGTCACGTGGTCCACCTGCCAGATACACGTCAGCACTATTCCTACTCGTCTGGCCTTGGGGGAGGGGGGGTCGCTATTGCCGGGTAACCGCAGGTCCTCACAGCTGTCAAGTATTAGATGATCTCCAGAGCTTCTCCTACCAACGCCCCTCAGAGAAAGGATAGAAATGGAAGATAGTTGTAGTGTGAAGGTCTGAGGAGTGCTAGGAATTGGGTAAATGATTAGGACAGTTATATGATTGACAAACCTTTATTCAGCCTTTGCTACTCCACAACTTGTTTCAATAGTTTTGTACAATCTTCATCAGGTGGTTTGAGCTGTGTTTGGCAGCTTTTTAGGACCCTTTTAAGGTGTTTTCTAGGCCCTTGATTTTGCCTCCTATTGATTTCAATGGGAATGAAGTTCAGAAGTTCAGTGAACTGTTTGTCGAACTGTTTGATGAAGAATACCCGTTTGGCAAACTGAACCGAATTCGAACTCCCAAAGGTTTTCTTATCTCTAAACCTAAGCAGTACACTGTGTTCCAAATTATTATGCAAATGTTCTTTTTCTCTGATTTTTCTAAATGGTTGGTGCAAATGACAGTCAGTGTAATAAAAGTCATCACCCGTTAGAGTATACATCACATTTTATTGAAGAAATCTCCCTATGATAACAGTATAATTTTCAAAATTAAAAAAACTGTAAGAGCACTGTTCCAAATTATTACGCACAGTAGAGTTTGTAAACATTTGATATGTTTGAAAGAACTGAAAATGCTCAGTTGTTGAATTAGCAGCATTAACAGGTCACATTCACTGAAATAAAAAGCTATTTAACTCCAAAAATCCTAACAGGCCAAGTTAGATGTTAACATAGTGAACCCTACTTTGATATCACTTTCACAAATCTAGCATCCATTGATATTGTGAGTTTCTGCAGAGTTTCTGCTTGTATCTCTTTAGATGATGTCAGAATAGCCTCCCAGAGCTGCTGTTTTGATGAGAACTGCCTCCCACCCTCATAGATCTTTTGCTTGATTATACTCCTAAGGTTCTCTATAGGGTTGAGGTCAGGGGAAAATGGTGGCCACACCATGAGTTTATCTCCTTTTATTCCCATAGCAGCCAATGGCACAGAGGTATTCTTTGTAGCATGAGATGATGCATTGACATGCATGAGGATGATTTTGCTCCTAAAGGCATGTTTTTGCTTTTTGTACCATGGAAAAAAGTTCTCAGTTGGAAACTCTATACGTTGCAGAGGTCATTTTCACACCTTCAGGAACCTTATAGGGGCCTACCAGCTGTTTCCCAATGATTCCAGCCCAAAACATGACTCCTCCACCTCCTTGCGGACGTTGCAGCCTTGTTGGTTTTGGATGCCACCATGTCCCATCTTACCATCCATGCCAAAAACAGAAACCAAATGCACTTACAGGATGCAGTCAGAGCCCAAATGTGAAACAAGCCCAGGTGCAGGCTAATAAATCACCTCAACCAGCACCAACCATCCACTACTCTATTCATCTGGACCATCCAGGGTTCGCTCGGCACTCATCAGTAAACAAGACTGTTTGAAAATTAGTCTTCATTTATATCTGGACCCACTGCAACTGTTTCTGCTTGTGAGCACTGTTTAGGAGTGGCCGAATAGTAGGTTTATGCACCACAGCAAGCCTTTGAAGGTACCTTGAGGTTCGAGGGACTCCAGAGGCACCAGCATCTTCAAATATCTGTTTGTTGGTTTGTAAGGCCTTTTTAGCAGCTGCTCTCTTAATCTGATGAACTTGCCTGGTAGAAACCTTCCTCATTCTGCCTTTATCTGCACGAACACATCTGTCATCAAAATCAGCCACAAATCTCTTCACAATACGATGATCATGCTTAAGTTTTCGTGCAATCTCTAATGTTTTCATCCCTTGTCCAAGGCATTGCACTATTTGTTGCTTTTTGCCAGCAGAGAGATCCTTTTTCTTTCCCATGTTACTTGAAAACTGTGGCCTGCGTAATATTGTGGAACACCCAGTTTTCCTTTTATTGGGCTCACCTGCCAAACTAATTATCACAGATATCTGTGATTGATTTCAATGATCCAAAGAATAAATAAAACAATAAACAAATAAAAATAAAACCCTATGACACTTAAATCCAATTTGCAACATTTGGAACACAGTGTAAACTATGGTTATAACTCCATTGATTTTCATTTTTTTCCTCCTCTTTTTCCAACAGCCATAACTTTTTTTTTCTAGCAAATATAGCCATATGAGGTTTTTTTTTTTCAGGAAAAGTTGTACTTTTGAACAAGGTTGTTAACGGAACCAGTCACCCCCGTTGGGCATTTTAAACTATGCCCACCAGCTAAGACATGATGTAAATGGGGTGCTAGTAACCCCTGTATGTGCCCAGACTGGCCCCTCTTACCTGAAATATGAACTTATATTGTATCCAGTGCTGGTGTTCTACTGAGATCGAGAGGCTGCTGTTTAGACCTGATGCATGATGTGCTCGTCGCCCCTCTTGGCTGTAAAACCCACCTTGCATTTTTTGAATTTCCCGCCCCTCCTCTGGCCGACGAGCACATCATGCATCAGGTCTAAACATCAGCCTCCCGGTCTCAGTAGGAGGCCAAGGCTGGACACAATATAAGTTCATATTTCAGGTGTGAGGGGCCAGTCTGGGCACATACAGGGGTTACTAGAACCCCATTTACATCATGTGTAAGCTGGTGGGCACTGTTTTAAATGCCCAAAGGGGGTGACAGGTTCCCTTTAATTTTACCACAGTGTAATGGAAAATGGGAAAATAATTTTACAGTGAGGTGAAATTGTAAAATAAAGTGCAATACGTAAATGGCTTTTGGGTGGGTTTTATTTGCGATGATCACTATATGGTAAAACTGATCTGACAATATGATTCCATTGTCAGTACAGGTACATGGACTCCATACATATATATTTTTTTTTATTATTATTAAGTGTATTTATTTTTTTTTCGGAAATTTGTCCAAAAACAAAACTGAACATTTGTCACCATTTTCCGAGACCCATAACGTTC
Source organism: Allobates femoralis (assembly GCA_033576535.1). Classification (NCBI taxonomy): domain Eukaryota; kingdom Metazoa; phylum Chordata; class Amphibia; order Anura; family Aromobatidae; genus Allobates; species Allobates femoralis. The sequence continues at coordinate 171,791,254 of JARQOC010000004.1, forward strand.
TCATTTTTTAGGATCTGGGGCTGTGAGATTACTTATTTTTTGCATCCTGAGCTGACGTTGTTAATTATATAAGTTTTATTATTATTATTTATTTATATAGAGCCATAATATTCCATGGCGCTTTACATGTTAAGAGGGCAGACTAGGACAGTAACATAGTTATGCCCCATTCACACACTGCTTTTTTTGCTGCATATTTTTAAGCACAAGCTCATCACAAACCAGGAGTGGGTGATTTAACATATAAGTGGAGCACTTGTTTCTATTAGACCTTTCCTCTGCGTGTGCCACTCCCGGTTTTGACTGTTCCACTCCTGGCTTTTTTTGAGCTTGTGCGTAAAAATACACCGCAAACAAAACAGTGTGTGAATGGGGCCTAACAATACAAGTAACAATGGCTGTGGACAATTCTAATGTACAGATACAATAGGGAGAAGATCCTGTCCGCGAGGGTCACAGTCTATAATCTTTTGGTGTATATTCAAGGTTTTGATTGTCTCTTATTACATTTTATTGCAATGTTATGGTGACCAAAAAAAAAGTAATTCTGTGATTTTTAAATGTTTTATATTTTTTCCGTTATGCAGTTTACAGATTGTTTTAACTTATTTTATATTTCCATAAATCGGGTATTTCTGAACGCTGTGTAAAGTAAATATCGGATATCACATTAATATTTTTCTTTAATAAGTTAATTGCACCATATAATCATATAACCCAGATTTCATGAAAAACAATGGTTATAAAAATCTAGATTAAATTTTACAAAAAATTTACATAAACGCCATCATTAGCTCATTACCAATGCTGATAATTTAGCGGATTCCAATAAGAAACTTAAAATTCTGCTATTACAGCAGAGCAAATTAATCTGTTCGTGGGACATCACAGCAAATGATGACACCATAATGATAATCCCCATGAGTTTGTCCGACAATCTAATTTATGGGTTATGCAAGTTGATGTAGGAAAGCATGTGCAATGGAACCATTCTAAGCCAGTTGTTTCATCATTCAGAACCAAACTGGAATTTAATAGACTACAGAGAGCACTGGAAAATGGAGCTCATCAATTCTCCTAAGGATCTGACTTATTTCCCAGATTACTCAGCATCATGCCCAAAACCTCCCTGGAAAACAAGAACGCCCAGAATTCAAAGGTTACCATAGTTTGTTTTCACTCTAAGTACTGCATCTGGATAGAGACGTTTTCCCCGGGGGCTAAAGAAACAAAGAATCAGTAGTTATGTTACATAGTAAACTAAAAGGTAATATCTGAAAGTGTTTAGGCTATGCAATATAAAGCATGAACCTCTTTGGGAGGATGCACAGGATAATTCTGAGAAAATGAGAAGAGGTGAGAAGTGAATATACTTTGGAAGCTGTCAGAATAGAGCATAACCCAATCAACTGTCATTACATTGGCAGGCCCTGATTTAGTATCTCTGGGACATGATGACCAAATAAATTCACGAACAGATCTGTATGATTATCATGCTTGGACCGACTATATTGGTTAAATTTAGAAATTACAATGTATATGCAATATACAAAGTACGTAAAAAACATAAACCAATGATTGGAAATAAAGTGTGGAAAACATACAATTAGGTGCAGAAATACTTGGACAGGGACACCAGTTTTGGAATTTTAGCTGTTTACCAAAACATATTCAAGATACAGTTATATAATCAATATGGTCTTAAATTGCTGATTTCAGCTGTAAATTGAAGGTATTACATCCTAATTGGAGTAAAGGTTTAGGAATTACAGCTCTTTAAAATGCAGCTGTCTCTTTTTCAAGAAAGCAAAAATTGGACAATTAATTCAAAAGCTGGTATGGGGCTGCATGGGCAATTATCTCATTATAATCCATCTTCAACTGATATGTAAAAGATCTGAAGCGGATTCAAGGTGTTTTATTTGCATTTGGACATCCATGGAAGAGGATAGTGATGGATGATCGCAGAAACCTTTCCTTGGTAAAGAAAAACCCATCTCTTGGAAATAGGTGTTCCAGTATCTAAGTCTATCATAAAGCTCAAGGCTTGAGAAACTGTAATCTTCTGGATCATGGACAGCCCAAAGATGCCCCAACGGTAACAAGAGTAACATGTGTCTTAATAAATATGGTGTCACTTTGCCCAGTATGCTTTACATTGAGGACTGAATTATCAAATGCTAGTCTTGATAGCAACTTAAAATCTTGTCTCAAAATATAAATAAAATAATATTTCTAGGATTGCCAAATTAAATCTACACAAATAACAGCTATGAAACAAAGGGTAAAATCCTTAAGATACTGCACTTGAATTCATAGGATTTATCATCTACAGCATGCTTATTTCTTTGCAGATTTTTTTTTCGTCTGTGTTTATTGCATTGTAGTGATGAGCGAGTAATCATTATTATTCATTACTCACACGGATAGTACAGTATTTGTGATACAAGTACCTCAGTGAGTAACACTGGTGCTCGCCAGTGATGTGTTGATAGTCAACGATCTGACACAAATTGCTGCCTCCCTTCAGTACACAAAGAGTCGGCACCCTAGTGAGAGCACATTGAATGTTAGGGTCTCACTGGGAGGTTCAGCAAGGTGTTTTACGCATTGAAAACTCAAAAAAGTCCACCCTCTGGCCCTGTCCCGGAAATTTTATGGCCAGATGTGTGTGGGCAGAGCCTATCACTAATTGACTAACATTGGACTCGCTATTCGGACGAGTACGCGAGTATTTCAAAGTAGTCGTTATGAATATAGCGATTACAAATATTTCGGTACTTGCTCATCACTATGCATCAACAAATGTCCTGAAACAATCATGTGGGTTGGTTGTAGTGTTGGGTGATTTTTTTTCTTTTAAAGCAATGATACCTACAATTGCTAAAAGTTTTATGAATTATAATGTGCATTCAATAATTCTCCACTTGGTTTCTAAATTTTCAGTTTTTGGAAAAAGCTATTGTATAATGAAACCTGTTGTGAGTAGAAGATGAGGAGAAAAATAACTGTAGGTTCTGATATACAGTACTAAGAGGTGTACTTTCTGTTTCTGCAGGACACTAAAATGATGTATCTCGGCAGAAGTTTTTTCCATGCATCAAAGAATTTTATGGAAAGTGTAACCTCAACACACTAGTAGTCATCAGTGATGAGCGAGCACTTAAATGCTCGGGCGCTCGATGCTCAGGTCGAGCATCTCAAGATGCTCGGGTACTCGACCCAAGCACCGAGCCCAGTGTTATCCTATGGGAAACCCGAGCATTTTTCCGGCATGACACCCGACAGCCTTGATAAACCCTGAAAATGTCACAAAATTATAACAACAGTGCTCAGATGACATGGAAACAGCATGGGGAAGACCCCTTTCAGCATTTCTGACTCCCAGGTCACTGCTGTGAACAATGTTGTCTGAGTATTACGCCACTTTTACGGACTCACAATAAAACGTCCAAAAATGAAACCAAAATGCATTTTCCTGGGGAAAATGTTAAGGACTCATACCCATTTGTGAGACAGTGTTGCTGTATGATAGTTTTTTGGATTACATGAAAGATTAAAAAAAAAAATGCATGGCACACCGATGCCCTAGGGAAGAAACGTGGATGAGGGCCTCTTTAAATAATGTGCCCATTAATAGAAAGTGGGTCTTTTCTGGTATTGCCCTAGTCAGGGCACTCTGATGCCCCTGGGAAGAGACGTGGAGGAGAGCAGCTTTAAATATTTTTCCCATTACAAAGGAGCGGGTCTCCTATACTTGTAATGCCCATGCACTAAGTATGGACCAAAACATTTACCCCTGGGGGGTATACATGAACCTACTCTAACTTTTTAACAGTTAGGGGCATCATAAACAACATGTAAATAAAATATCTTTTCGTGGCATCATAGACCACGGTCGCCCTGATGATATGGTGGTGGCGGATGAGGAGAAGGAGGAGGAGTAAGCAAATAGCCCATATCAGGAAGTGTATACCCATGTGTGGGTGTGAGGAGGGGCGTGGTAATACACATCCCCAATAAATGCAATGGCTTCAACTTTACATTACGCTGCTATCATTTGGTGGTGTGCTGACGTCAGGCCCAATCCAACCCTTGTTCATTTTGATCAGTCAGCCTGTCAGCATTTTCAGTTGATAGGCGGGTGCATTTATCAGTAATGATTCCACCAGCGACACTAAAAACCCACTTTGACAAAACGCTAGCAGCAGGGCAGTCCAGGACTTCCAAGGCATAGAGAGCCAATTCATGCCACATATCCAGCTTCGATACCCAAAAATGATAAGGCACAGATGAATCCCGGAGCACTTTTGTACAGTCACCAAGGTACTCCTTCACCATCTTTACAAACTTTGCAGCCCTTGTGACAGTACACTGCGCCTCAGGGCCTGTGCTATCGGAGGGGCTGAGAAAACTCTCCCATATCTCTGAGAGTGTTCCTCTACCTCTGCTGGATTGGAGTTGTGGCTCTCTCTCCCGGACACCTTGGTTGGCCACCGAACTGTGACCCCTGCCGCCAGCGTTTTCCAAAGAGAATTTTTTGACATTCTCCAACAAGGGCCTTCTGGTACTGCAGCATTTTTATAGACCTGTCTGCTGGTGGAATAAGAGAAATAAAGTTCTCCTTGTAGCGTGGGGCTAAAAGGGTCACCAACCAGTAATGAGTGTCCGCCAAGATGTTGATAATGTGAGGGTCAAGGGACAGGCAGCGTAACATTATAGTCAGCCATGCGCGCCAGACTGGTAACAGGCAAGACTTCAGGGTCATCAACAACAGGATGACTGACCATGCTGGCGTCATCCTCCTCCTCCTCCTCGTCCCTGTCCTCTGGCCATCCACGCCGGACCAACGGTATGACGGTTGTGCAGGTAGTACCATCAATTCCACATGAAACTAGCACCTGTTATTTTAACTCCTCTTCCTCATCCCCTCCTCGTCATTGTTCCCCAATGCACGTTGGGATGAGATGAGGCTGGGCTGTGTGTAATAATCCACTATGGTTCCTTGCTCTATCTCATTGTGCTCAGCCTGCAATGCATCGTCTTTGATTTTGAGTAGAGAGCGTTTTAGAATACAGAGAAGCGGGATGGTGACGCTAATGATGGAGTCATCGCCGCTCACCATCTTGGTAGAGTCCTTAAAGTTTACATAGGTCAGACATCCATGTCCACTCCAGAGGTCTTATGTGTGGAGTTTGAACCGAATACCGACGGCCTAGGTGATGCTGGTAGTCAACAACTGCCCTCTTCTGCTCACAAATCCTAACCAACATCTGCAGGGTGGAATTCCAACGTGTGGGGACATCACACACCAGTCTGTGAGCCAGAGCTGCAAACGCTGCTGAAGCCCGGCAAGGGCGGCCGAAGCAGTAGGTGACTTTCTAAAATGAGCACACAGGCGATGTACTTTGACAAGCAGATCCGTCAGCTCCGGGCAGGATTTAAAGGCCCCATCACACCATCCGACACCGCCGGAGATGTCGGCAGCGACGGGCGGGAGCGCGCATGCTGTTGGCGCCCCGCCAGCATCACCGCTCCCCGTTTACATGGGGAGACACCTCTGGCGATGCCGCGGCGAGCTGACAGGCGGCATCGCCGCCGGGGCGTCTCAAAACCCCAGCAGCAATACCACACAATGTGAGCCTATGGCTCCCATCGCCTGTCAGCTCGCCGGCAGCCGGTTACATGGGGCGATGTGTGCACATCGCCCCAGATCGGCCGCCTGGTTTCACATCACTGATGTGAAACCAGGCGAGCCGCCGACATCGCCCCTTTACATTAGGCGACGTAGGGGCGATGTCGCCGCTGATAGGCGATGTAGGGGCGTGGCCTATGTAATCGGTGGCGATGTGGACTGGTGTGACGGGCCTTAGAAACCACTGAACCACCAGGTTGAGCACATTGGCCAAGCATGGCACATATGTGAGCTCACCTCGCCTCATAGCCACAAACAGGTTTCTGGCCATTGTCACACACGACCATGCCTGGCTCTAGGTTCAGCGGTGTGAGCCAATGATCTGCCTGCCCTTTCAGAGCTGTCCACAACTCATCAGCATTGTGGGGTTTGTCACCTACGCATATTAGCTTCAGCACAGCCTGTTGCCGCTTGGCCGAGGCAGTGCTGCAGACCTTCCAGCTTGGGACTGTTGTGGAGGCTGAAGATGGAGGAGGCTGAGGAGGATGACGTTCTGGAGCAGTAGACTGTGGGGGCAACCCTGACAGTTAGGGCACGCAATCCTTGGTGTCGGGAGGATGTGTTCCGTCCTAAGGTCGACTGGGTCCCAGCTTCCACTATATTAACCCAGTGTGCCGTCAGCGAGATGTAGCATCCCTGCCCACAAGCACTTGTCCACGTGTCCGTGGTTAGGCTTTGCCAGAAACAGCGTTGTTAAGGGCACGGCTAATGTTTTGAGACACGTGCTTGTGTAATGTGGAGATGGCACACCGGGAGAAATAGTGGCGGCTGAGGACCAAGTAAGGAGGGATGGCCACAACCATTAGTGTTGTGGAATGCTTCCGTCTCCACTAGCCTAAAAGGCAACATTTCCAGCGCAAGAAGTCGCGAAATGTGTGCATTTAGGAGTGTTGCGTGTGGGCGTTGGCAGTGTATTTGCACTTGCGTTCCAATGACTGGGGTATTGATATCTGAACGCTGCACTGGGACAAGGACATGGTTGATAATGGTGGCATTTCTGATTGTGCAAAGACAGGTGCAGGACAGGAGGCATCTTCACATGCACTATGGACAGGTGATTGGCTTGCACACACAACAGTGGAAGAAGCAGCGATGTCACCACACAGACACTGGTCCTGGACCCTGTGGTACGTCCCACAAAGTCAGGTGCTTTGCTGCCATGTGCCTGATCATCCTGGTGGTGGTCAGGCTGCTACTTTTGCTATCCCTGCTGATCCTGGCATGGCAGGTGTTGCAAATGGCCTTTTTTGAATTCTCTGCAGACTCCCGAAGACCTAACTGTTGTACTGGCAACTTGCGTCGTGTTGCTGTTACGAGGAACGGTTGCCCGCCTTCTGTCTGCGGACACCACTAAGTGATGAATATGCGGTCCAGTCTCATGGCTACTGACCATGTGGAAGACAGGGTGTTTGTGGTGGTGCCTAACTGGAACATTATCTGTTATACAACTAACAACCTGTTGACACTGCTCTTGATTTAAAAGTGGTGTATTGCTGCGGTCTCTGGATGGTTCGCCACATTCAAGGAGGCAAACCGTCTGACCTGCCTGTTGGATCTGGTAGCAAACAGATCAATTTCTGGAAGCCCCCATAAGACTACTACCTTCTGGAAGGTCCAGTGACAGAGGACCCATTCGCCCTGGTGTACTCAAAGTCCGCTTTGGAATTGTCGACCCCTGTGATGTGGAGGGCTGAGAGGGACAAAAGGTGGGCTTCGGCCAACTCGAGTATGGCCACCGCAGTAGACATCAGAGTCTGTGATCGAGTACCACCCTGTCTGTTGATGTAAGCAATGGATGTGGTGTTGTCTGTCAAAATCCTGACGTGAGCTCCTCGCAGCTGTGGGAGAAAGTGACGCAGACCAAGGTTGATGGCCTTCAATTCACGTAAGTTTGAGGAATCAGATGATTCAGCCAAGGACCATTCGCCCTGGGCTAAATGGGCCCTCAGGTGGGCACCCCCCCTCCTGGACTAGCATCAGACACAATTACCCGAGAAGGTCTAATCACCGAACGGACCTCATTAGAAAGATTATCCAGGTCTAACCACCAGACTAGGAACACCACTACATCCGGTGATAAGGTAAGGTGGCCCTGAAGTCAACCCTGCAATACAACCTCCGTCTGTAAAACTTCCTGTTGCAACTGACCAGTATGAAATTGTGCCCACTGAACTGCAGGTATGCAAGATGAGAGGGACTTAACAGGGACATGGCATCCCGTAAGGACATGGTAGGGTGGGCAATAGCCTCCTGACCCTAGCAATGATACGCCCTTTTTCTCATCCGGAAGGAGACACAGTTGACTTACGGAGTCTAGGAGCAGACCCAGAAAAGACTGTCGAGTCAGGGGGTTCAGTCTGGACTTCTCCAGGTTGATGATTCAGCCCAAATCCTTCAAAGACGAGATGGTATTAGACAGGCGTGTTTTACATTGTGTGGAGGAGTTGACAATGATTAAAAAATCATCCAGATAAGGCACAATGAGCGTGTCCTGCTGACATAAGTAGGCCATCACCTCAGAGATTAGCTTGGTGAAGACTCGAGGAGCCATCGAGAGGCCAAAGGCCATCGCTGCAAATTGGAAATGCCAAGTCCGTCCCTCCAAGATGACCGCCACCCGCATATACCGTTTGTAGTTGGCGTGAATGGATAGATGGTAATAAGCATCTTTCAGGTCTAGGACCGCCATGAAGCATCTAGGAAATAACAGTTTAATTGTAGATCTAATAGATTCCATCTTAAAGGACTGGAAAGCAAGGAAAGAATTTAACTCCTTCAAATTAATGATAGTTCTATAAGAACCATCTGGTTTAGGGACCAGAAACAAAGGGGAGTAAAACCCCCTTCCCTCCTGGCCCACCAGAACCTCTACAAGAACATTTTTGGACAATAAGGACTGTATTTCCATTGCCAGTGCAAGTTGATGCTGAGACGGAGGAGTAGTGAACACAAAATAATCTGGAGGAGACCGTTCAAAGTCCAGGGTAAGACCTGAGGATATCAACCGTAATATTTAGGCATTGGAGGTCAAAACACCCCAGTTACGGGCAAACGATTACAATCTGTCTCCCACTGGGAGGTCAGAAGTAGCAGAATTTTTTACCGCTCTTAGAGGAGGAACCCCCAAACATGGCAACCTGTTGTTTACCTTCCTTGGGTTCCCACCGGTCACGCTGGTCTCGGTACGATTTCCTTTGGCCGAACGGACGCCTCTTGAAGGCCCTCCTGTAGGACGGAATAGCAGGATTAGGGAACCCCCGCTTTCTTTCTGCCGCTTTGGTCAGAATGTCATCCAGTACTGTTCCAAACAGGTACTCACCTTGGAAAGGCAGTGCACACAATTTATATTTAGATTGGGCATCACTCTTCCACCCCTTAAACCACAGAGCACGCAGTGCAGAGTTGGTAAGTCCCGCCAAGTAAGCTGAGGCACCTCGAATTAACGGGATAGAAGAAAATAACTGCTCTCTGGGAATTCCTGTTTTAATTTGATCTTCAAGCTGATCCACCCAGACCAACATCGACCTTGCGGTGCAAGTGGCATATATAGCTGGTTTAAAGGCTCCTGTACATGACTCCCAAGAACGCTTAAGCAACATCTCTGCTTTGTGGTCCAGTGGATCCGACAGCATGCCCGAGTCCTCCCCAGGCAGAGTGGAATGCTTAGAAGTGGAGGTTACAGAGGCATCAACCTTAGGAATCTTAGACCAAGTCGACAAATCATCATCATCAAAGGGATATTGACGCTTGGAAGAAGAAGGCAGGGAACCACGCCTATCCTGTTTATCCCACTCCCTACGAACCAGATCCTTGATGGCCGTAAACACCGGGAATGATCATCTCTTTTTTTCAGAGAGTCCAGCGAACATAATATTCTGCGTGGATCGCGACACCCTAGAGTCCGTTACCCCCATAGTGTTTCATACAGACTTGACCAGATTATCCATGCTCTCCATTGGAAAACAGGATCTCCCTTCATCATCAGAAGAGGAGGATGAGGAAGAAGAAGAAGCTGATGGAGATCTCGAGACCCCACGAGATCTAGCTGGACTGCCCTCTGGGAAAGAGGCACAGGGAGAAATGGCTCTCTTAGACTTAGATGTATGCTTTCGTGGATGAACCACCTCCCTGAAAGAAAGGAGTCCCTCCCTAATCATAGAGCGGATATCAGCCGTTTTAACGGAGGACTTCTCCTGCAATGTCTGAGCTATACATGGCTGACAGACGTTTAACATAAGACTCAGGAAGGGGCTGCATGCACAGAGCACATTCCTTATGCTTTAATTTTTTGGCCTTCTTAGCCTAAGGGGGAAAATAAAAAAGGAAGGGGATCAGCTTAATAGGAGAGACCCACACTCACCTAGTGAAGCCACGCAGCATGCGCAGTGGGGTGCTTGAAGCCCGCAGAGCGACGCGGGTGTACTAACGTCACCCGCTGCCGGAAATGACGCAATTCGTGTCATTCCTGCCCCATTACAGCCTCGCCAGTGCTGAGGAGAGCTGGGAGGCGCTGAGTGTAATAGGAATTGCAGATCACGCCTATTAAGGCTTGTTATTATGACAACATGGGCCCGCCTGGGTGACTAAAGAATATAGCCACTGCTCATTATCATCGCTAATGAGTAAGTGATATAACGTTTTTCTATACTTTCACTGGATGCTTTTATGACCAAAAAGGAGTGTGGGATTACTGATGGGAGGCTGCAGGGACATGTTTTAATAGCTTAGGAGGCGTTTTAGGGGTGACAGGATCCCTTTAAAAAATCCTCATTTTCCAACTCAGAGAGGATTTAATTGTACCATTTTCAAACTGAAGGTACTGGACAGGATTCAGTGTGAATAATCATATCTCGTGGGATGACAATAGTATACATTTTCTATTTACTCTTTCTGTGTGCTGTGGCTGAGTAGTGATTAAAGCTAACTTTTATTACAAGGGCCAAGCTAAGAGGCTTGGGGATACACCACAGACCAGACCCTCTCATGTCAAGACCTGTCCCATGTGCTGCAGCTAATCCTGACCCATTCTGGGACATATAATAGTCTGCCTACGGATCTAATGGTCCATATACACTTTCCATCTTGGATCTCCTCTATACTGACTTTTCAAGTAACCATGTAAACTTCGGTACTTGAATCTTAACAGGAACATCTCCCACTGTTTCCTTTTCAACAGTCGGCAAGTGCTTCCCTTCCCCCCCTTTTTTTCTCTCTCATCTTCCAAATTTCTTCCTCTCCACCACCAAATGGATACATTTTTCAATTCCAGCAACACTAAGGCTAAAACCAGAACCCAAGCTGCCAAATCTCCCCCGGATCAGCTAGACCCAATTTTACCATGTCTACAGGTCATTGCGGACACTATCACACAACAACTGATGCCAAAAATCCATGCCAGATTATTGTCCTTTCAATCCTCACTGGACTCGATCACTACCCAGTTGTCTGATCATACCCAAAAAAATGTCTACAGCAGAACAGTGGATTTCTGACCTTGAGGACACGGTACAATCCTCTGCTGTTCAAATTAAATATAAAGATCTTGCAATAGAGCAGTGTCAAGACAAATTCAATGATTTAGAAAACCGGAGTCGTCAAAATAATCTCAAGCAGGACGTTAATTGCGCATCAAAGTTCTTGTCAAGCAGAGAGAATATTGTTTGATCAATGTTTATGCACCTAATACAGCTAGCCCTTCCTTTTCAGCGAACTTTTGGAGGTCATCCGTAGATGGCACCTTACTAACATTTTATTAAGAGGTTACCTAAATGCCCTCCACGATGCGTTTCTGGATAGGTCTACTCCACCATATCCATCCCACTCACAGACAGGGGCGGTCTCCACTTTACAAGACAGGCTTCACCTAGTCAATGCATGGAGATGTTGTCATCCTACCGATAGAGAATATACATTCTATTCCAGGGTCCATGATGTTTATACTCAAATTGATTATTGGCTAATTTCTGCACCACTTTTCTCATCTTTAAAAACAGTTGAAATTCTCCCAATGGTAATATCAGATCATGCCCCTATCCTTTTGGCCCTTGACCTACCCACGCACAAAACGGTCTCAAGTCATTGGCGATACCCTTCCTATCTTTATACATCGGATGAATTTAAGAGTACTTCTTGACGGGGTGGTGGGAAACTTTTGTGGAGGACCATTTGGAACACTTGGAAGAATACAACTTATTCTGGGCCACCACTAAAACGGTGCTCAGAGGATACATTATTTCTTAGGTTTCACAGAAAAAAAAAAAAAGAAGTTATTGTCCTCCCTGAGACCGCTCCTTGACCAGCTCTCTCAAACATACAGCGATTTTCAGCGGCATAATACCCCTTCAAACAGAGAAGCTTATCTTAATACCAAGCATACCATAGACAATCTACTGCACAAACAGGCACATAATCAACTAACTGATCAACTTAACATACTTCAGGTGGGGCAATAACCCTGGATGCCTCTTGGCATCATTAAGGAAACTGTTTAAAACAACGACTAAAATCCCTAATACCAAACTTCCTGGTGGCTCCATCAGCCGGAATCCGACCCAAATCTGTGCGGTGTTCAGAGATTTCTACGCAGATCTTTATGGCCCATCCACCGACTCTATGGATGAAGATATGATTTTCTACGTAAAGTTGATTCACCAAAACTTTCCTATTCTCAGAGAGAAATTTTAAACAAACCAATCTCTCTGGAGGAGGTTGGTTGGTCATTCAGTCTTCTAAATTGTTTAAAGCACCTGGCTCTGATGGATACTCGGCGGAATTTTATGAATTATTGAGACCTTTACTTATACCCCATCTTACTTCCCTTTTTAACCATATTGTAGAATCAGGTACCATGTTGGACCGATTCAACAAAGCATGCCTTTCGCTTATACTAAAACCAGGTAAAGACCCACTGCTACCTGCCTCGTACCGCCCAATTTTTCTTCTGAATGTAGATTTCAAGTTACTTACTAAAATCAACAGATTGTGATCTTTACTGTCTAACATTCTCACTAGGTCCCAATCGGGCTTTGTTCATGGTCGTTCCATTACTTATAATATTAGAACGGAAACTAGCTGCTATCACACATAGTCATCAAACTAAGTCCAGACAGAATATAATGGTCAGTTTAGATGCTGATAAGGCTTTTGACCACGTGTCTTGGTCTCATCTCATTCATACACTGAAGAATAGGCTATTTGGACACACCTTCTATAATATGATTCGGATGATTTATTCTAATCCTCAGTCTTCAATTTGGCTCCAGGGTATGCTGTCAACCTCTTTTTCTATATTCACAGGTACGAGGCAGGGATGTCCCCTGTCCCCTCTGTTTTTTAATATTGCCCTAGACCCATTGCTTAGATATTTGGAACTTTCCAAATTTACGACTATACAGTATTGCTGCAGTTTACAGACATTCCCTAGACTGGAACTGGGCCTCCACTCGCTATAACCAACACTGCTATTGACGAAGCCTTTTGTAACCCCATCAGCCTTCTGGCTCTACTCCATCTACAACAAAATAGAGTTCCTATTGAGATTAGAAACAACCCTCTTATATGGTCAATTGTCCTGGTAAAGCGACATTCTAGAAGAGTTAGTGGACTAAATCCCTACGTCTCTATATTTCTTACGTTCCACTACAATCCCTTTTTTCTACAGGGTAGCCCACGGCCAATTTATAGAGTACTATGGGAAAATGGGTGCAGAATGGTATGCGATGTCTTGACAGTCACTCAACATCCTCTGGCCCCGCAGGACATACTATTCAGATATTAAACCCTGGAAGGGAACCCTTTTACTATTGCTCAGATCAGGCACTACGTGGATTCAGTTTTACAAGACATACTGGACAATACTAGAGCAAATCCCCTGTACTTGATCTCCCTTACGGTCCATAAAGGGGCTTACTCATTGAGCCCGATATATAAATCTATCAGACCCATTATATCATGGACGGATTCCTCACCAGGCCTGGAAAAATGGACATTACAACTACCTAATTGCACATTACAAGACATTCTGACGGCCAGGCAGCATATTAACACTGTGTTGCCATACAATAGTTACTCAACTATGGCTCTTATGATTTTTTATAGAGCATATATCTCCCCGGAGATCAAATACAAAATGTCCCCATCGGGCAATCCGTCCTGTCCCAAATGCCAGCACTCTCAGGCCGATATATTTAATTGTCTTTGGGAACGCCGTAATATACGGGAAGTTTGGAATATGCTTTCTACACATCTCATCAATACTTTTCATACCCATTTCACACTGACTCCAGAATGGGCATTGTTTAACATACTCCCACAAGATCGTTTGATTTCACTCTCTGCTCGGCAACGACGCATATTGTTCACCTGGGCAGTGGCTACTCATAAGAGTATCCTCCATTTATGGACACAGGACACAGCCCCTTCTATAAGCCTAATTACCACAAAGGTTGAATATCTTTTCAAAATGGATTGGATAGAATCCATACTTCAAAAAGAATAGTATACAAAACGCTTCTTCTTTGCATGGTCTTCCTATATAAACATGCAGCCACTATTTGTCCACCAGGCAATCCGTGGATGCTTCCAGTTCATGGATTGGTACATGAGGGAGCTACTTGCGGGTAATTCACCGGTCAAACTTAATTGAATGGCCGCACATAGTCTGACTTATGCCCAGGGAGGAGGGGGGTGGGAGAGAAGGGGGGATTGTTATACTATAAAACTCCCATCTTTTATTGAACTTAGTGACATTTATCCCACTGATCCTGCATACCTTTTTTTTTCATCTGTACTTTTCTAATTCTCTTTGGTCAACCCCTTCCCGACCCATGACGTTATAGAGACGTCATGAAAGTTGGTGACTTCCCGACCCATGACATCTCTATAATATCATGGCTTGTTTGCAGTCCTGCAGCTCCGGTGACTTGGTCAGTGACAAGTCATTGGAGCTGCAGTATTGCAAGGACATATACTTTATTGGAATAATAAAGAGAGAGAGGGGAGGGGGACAAGAGGCGCAATAGTGCCCTTATCACTTAGACACTAATTTTCAGCGGTGAAAAAAAGGCAATCCACTCACCTACTCCAGTTGTGTGACCCACAACTGGCTTGAAAGCATGTAGGATAATATCCTGATGGCTGCTGCTGGACCTCCACCGTTTCCACACACGTGTGGTTGAACCAGTAAATGCAGGGAAAGAAGGTGTACTCCGGTCCGCGCTGCCAAGTTCATCAAAGAAAACCCAAGACGAAGTTCTGATCGAATCCTTCTTTATTTTCCTCCTACGCGTTTCAGTGCCCACCTGGCACCTTGATCCCTGATGAAGGTGCCAGGTGGGCACTGAAACGCGTAGGAGGAAAATAAAGAAGGATTCGATCAGAACTTCGTCTTGGGTTTTCTTTGATGAACTTGGCAGCGCGGACCGGAGTACACCTTCTTTCCCTGAATTTACTTTATTGGAATGGCTTAGCCCCTCATGACTAAAGTCGCCCTGTTTGGCAGTTGAAAGTGAAACTGCCAATCAGAGTGAGTCACAGTCCAGATCTGATTGGAGCTCTCCAATCAGATCTGGAGGGGCGGGTTAGTGGGTGCCCTCCCCCTCCCCCTCCTGCTCCAAGTATCATCAGGGCCCCCCTCCGTCCCTCCCATCCACCCCCCTATTATTATCTATGTGCCGGCGGGCTGCACCCACCAGTGCACCCGACAGTCAGCCTCCTCAGCCCCCTCCCATGCTGCTCATCTCCCTTCCCCATTCAGACCCCTACCTCGGCCCCGTGTCCTGTCCCCCCTCACCTCTCCCGACAGGCTGCACCTACCGGTGCACTCGCCGGTCAGTCTCCTCTGCTTTGGTGTGGGCCCGTCCTCCTCTCCCGGGCCCCTCCTCCACACCAGTGGATCATGAGTGAGGTAAGAATGAATGAATGCATGAATGAATGAATGAATGAATGGGTGGATGGATGGGTGCATGCATGGATTGATGGATAGATGGGTGCATGGGTTCATGGATGGGTGCATACATGGGTGGATGTGTGCGTGCATGGATGTGTGCATGCATGGATGTGTGCATGCATGGAAGTGTGCATAGATTGATGTGTGTGTGCATGCATGGATGGATGTGTGCATGCATGGATATTGCATGGATGGATGTGTGTGCGCATGTGTGGAAGTGTGCGTGTGTGGACATGTGCATGCATGGATGTGTGTGGATGTGTGCATGCGTGGATGTGTGCATGGATGGATGTGTGCATGGATGGATGGGTGCATGCGTGGATGGGTGCATGCGTGAATGATGGATGCATGGGTGGATGGATGGATGCATGGGTGGATGGATGGATGCATGGGTGGATGGATGGATGCATGGGTGGATGGAAGGGTGCAACAAGGGATCAAGTGTCCTCTTGTTGTAGTCTCTGGGATTATAGTCATGGTGTACTGTATGACAGACCATTGCCATACAGTGCACCATAATTCTGGCCCCAGAGACTGTAGGAAGAGGACACTTGATCCCTTGCTGCAATCTCTGGATGTAGCAGAGGCGATCGAGCATCGTGGAACCTTCGTTGTGGCCTATGTTGGATCCAAATAATAAAGATGGAGTCAGAATTTTGTTTGTGTTTTTTTTTTTCAAATAAAAAGATTTGTCTCTGTGTGGTTTATTTTTTTTACTATTTACTAGAGATTTCTAATGGCCGGGTCTAAGATTAGCCCGACATTATGAATCTTGGGCTTAGTGCCAGCTGCCAAAAAAAAAAAAAAAAAGAGCTGTCATTAACTCCTTTATTACCCAGTTTACCACCGGCACCAGGGCAACTGGAAGAGTCTGGGTACAGCACCAGAAAGTGGCGCTTCAATGAATGCGCCATTTTTAGGGCGGCTTCAGGCTGCAACTCGCAGCATGGGGAGCCCAGAACACTTGGGCCTCTCCATGTTGAGAATTCCAGCCCCCAGCTGCCTAGATGTACCTGGCTGATCATAAATATAGCGGAGCCCCAAGATCAATTTTTTTCTAGAATTCTAGAAAAAAAAAGAGCTTTGCTGTATTTTTAGTTGCCAGCCAGGTACAACGAGGCAGCTGGGGGTTGGTGGCAATTCATAGCTGTCAAGTTGTACCTGGCTGGACAAAAAATATGGTGGAACTTCACGTTTTTTTTTTTCTAAAATTAGTTCTAGAAATAAAAAAAAGGCTTCGCTGTATTTTTGGTTGCCAGCCAGGTACAACGAGGCAGCTGGGGGTTGGTGGCAGTCCGTAGCTGCCAAGTTGTACCTGTCTGGATCAAAAATATGGTGAAGCCCCACGTTATTTTAATTGTAAAGTAATTTAAAATAAAAATAACAGGGAGCTTTGCCGTATTTTTAGTTACAACTTGGCAGCTGAGGGGCTGGAATCCTCAGTGTGGAAAGACCCAAACGTTGTGGGCCCCCCACGCTGCAAATTGCAACCCACAGCCACCCAGAAAATAGCGCAATCATTAGAGACGCGATTTTCTGGTGCTAGTTGCACACAGGGGCTCTCCATACACGACATGGTGTCCACTAACAAGTTGAATGAAAAATTAGCTCCAATTGTTAGCAGACACCATGTTGCGTATGGAGAGCCCCTATGTGCCTAATCATTGGAGCTATCCGACAAATGACCCCATTTTGGAAACTAGACCTCCCAAGGAACGTATCTAGATTTATAGTGAGCACTTTGAACCCCCCAGGTGCTTCACAAATTGATCCGAAATAAGGAAAAAGTACTTTTTTATTTTCACACAAATTTTCTTTTTTCCTTATTACAGATCAATTTGTGAAGCACCTGGAGTTTGAAAGTGCTCACTATACATCTATATACGTTCCTTGGGGGGGTCTGGTTTCCAAAATGGGGTCACTTGTCGGGGAGCTCCAATGTTTAGGCAAACAGGGGCTCTCCAAATGTGACATGGTGTCCGCTAACAATTGGAGCCGATTTTCCAAATTGTTAGACACCATGTCGCATATGGAGAGCCCCTCTGTGCAACCAGCACCAGAAAATCACGTCTCTAATGAATGCGCTATTTTCTGGGGTGGCTGTGGGTTGCAATTTGCAGCATGTGGGGCCCACAACGTTTGGGTCTTTCCACACTGAGGATTCCAGCCCCCAACAGCTGCCAAGTTGTAACTAAAAATACGGCAAAGCTCCCTGTTACTTTAATTGTAGAAGTAATTTTAAAAAAATAACGTGGGGCTTCACCATATTTTTGATCCAGCCAGGTACACTCTTGGCAGCTACTGACTGCCACCAACCCCCAGCTGCCTCGTTGTACCATGGCCAGCAACCAAAAAATACAGCGAAGCCTTTGTTTTTTTATTTCTAGTACTAATTTTAGAAAACAAAATTACGTGGGGCTCCACCATATTTTTGGTCCAGCCAGGTACAACCTGGCAGGTATGGATTGCACCAACCCCCAGCTGCCTTGTTGTACTTGGCTGGCAACCAAAAATACAGCAAAGCCCTTTTTTTTATTTCTAGAATTAATTCTAGTTTAGAGAGCCACTGTATGCCTAAACATTGCAGCTCCCCCACAACTGACCCCATTTTGGAAACTAGACCCCCCTCCCAAAGAATGCCTCTAGATGCAAAGTGTACACTTTGAACCCCCATGTGCTTCACAAATGTATCTGCAAAAATGAAAAAAAAAAAAAAACTTTGTGGAAAAAAAGTACTTTTTCATTTTTATGGATCAATTTGTGAAGCACCTGGGGTTCAAAGTGCTCACTATGCATCTAGATACGTTCCCTGGGGGTTCTAGTTTCTAAAATGGGGTCACTTGTGGGGGAGCTCCAATATTAAGGCACACAGGGGTTCACCAAATGCGATATTGAGCTAATTTTCCAAATTGTTTGCGGACACCATGTCGCATTTGGAGAACCCCTGTGTGCCTAAACGTTGGAGCTGCCCCCACAAATGAACCCATTTTAGAAACTATAGAAAATATAAAAGGGGTGGGGGACAAGAGGCGCAATAGTGCCCTATCACTAGTGACACTGTAGAGAAGGGTGGTATTGTGGAACCACTCACCTGGTGCAGTTGTGATCCCCACAACTGGTTTGTAAGCGTGAAGCAATCAAGAGCTGCTGCAGGACCTCCACCTACCACTGACCAGATATATATCCCTGATGAAGGTGCCAGGCTAGGCGCCGAAACGCGTAGGAGGAAGAAAATAAGGCTTGGAAATTTGCTCAAGAAAAATTTGACTCTTTGGTGAGTTTTTGCATTTGGAGCAGCGCTGACCATGGCACACCTGCATTCCCATCCATTTTGGAAACTAGACCCCCCCAGGGAACTTATCGAGATGGGTGGTGAGCACTTTGAACCCCCAAATGTTTCACAAATTGATCCGTACAAATAAAAAAGTACTTTTTTTTCACAAAAATTTTCTTTTAGTCTACATTTTTTCATTTTCACATGGGCCACAGAATAAAATGCATCCTGAAATTTGTTGGGCAATTTCTCCTGAGTACACCGATAACTCATATGTGGTCATAAACCATTATTTGGGTGCACAGCAGGGCTCAAAAGTGAAGGAGCGCCATTTCACCTTTTGAATGGAAAATTAGCTCCAAAAGTCAAATTGCGCTCCTTCCCTTCTGAGCCCTGCCATGCGCCCAAACAGTGGTTTATGACCACATATGAGGTATTGGTGTACTCAGGAGAAAATGCCCAACACATTTTAGGATCCATTTTATCCTGTTACCCATGTGAAAATGAAAGAATTGAGGCTAAAAGAACATTTTTGTTAGAAAAATTAAAATGTCCATTTTTTCCTTCCACGTTGCTTTAGTTCCTGTGAACCACCTGAAGGGTTAATAATCTTCTTGAATGTAGTTTTGAGTAGCTTGAGGGGTGCAGTTTTTAGAATGGTGTCACTTTTGGGTGTTTTCTGTCATGTACACCTCTCAAAGGGACTTCAAATGTGATGTGGTCACTAAAAAAAATGTTTTGTAAATTTTGCTGGAAAAATGAAAAATTGCTGATGAACTTTAACCAACCACCCCCAATGACCCCCCCGGACTATTAATATCGGTCCCTACACACAGCACATACATGTGCTGCAATGATTTTTGCTAAAAAAACTGTTTTGTAAAACTTAAGATAATGCTTTTGAAAGTTTAAACCGAAGGGACGGTCGGGCGTTACTTATCTGTGGCAAAAGCCGGGTTGCAGCTGCCACTCATCCACCTGTGTCCCGCAGTAGCAGTTATGGCCAGCCCTTTTCAGCGTCACAGCACGGTGCACGGGCTCGCATGCCCGTGCACACGTCATCATCTACAGCCGGGTTGCGAGCGCGCGCTCTGACTTCCTGCGCTCAGCTATGGAAGTCAGAGCGCGCGCTCGCAACCCGGCTGTAGATGATGACGTGTGCACGGGCATGCGAGCCCGTGCACCGTGCTGTGACGCTGAAAAGGGCTGGCCATAACTGCTACTGCGGGACACAGGTGGATGAGTGGCAGCTGCAACCCGGCTTTTGCCACAGATAAGTAACGCCCACCCGTCCCTTCGGTTTAAACTTTCAAAAGCATTATCTTAAGTTTTACAAAACAGTTTTTTTTAGCAAAAATCATTGCAGCACATGTATGTGCTGTGTGTAGGGACCGATATTAATAGTCCGGGGGGGTCATTGGGGGTGGTTGGTTCCCTTTAAACCCTTATAAGTTCCTACCCCAAACATTTATTTTTTCAAAATTTTGCTGATGTAAAGTAGACATGTGGGAAATGTTATTTATTAACTATTTTGTGTCACATAACGCTCTGGTTTAGCAGACTAAAAATTCAAAATTTGAAAATATCGAAAAAAAATACTGAAATTCTGATGTACATTTCTGGAGTAAGTTACGCCGTTTCATTGGCATACGTTATCGTGAATTTGATAGCGTTCATAATCATAGCCCATCCCACTTATGCAATGCCCAATGTGCACTGTTCATATAGGCAAAGCTGGCCGAGGCTGGCATGTAATTACCAAAAGTGGCAATATTTTTACACAACTTTCGAGTTCCGCAAAAATATCTTGACTTATTAAGATGTTTATGTGGCGCCCCTGCTGTCTGGTCGCCACAGTAGTATT
This sequence comes from Allobates femoralis, assembly GCA_033576535.1. Taxonomy (NCBI): domain Eukaryota; kingdom Metazoa; phylum Chordata; class Amphibia; order Anura; family Aromobatidae; genus Allobates; species Allobates femoralis. Next base: position 171,812,033 of record JARQOC010000004.1, read on the forward strand.
TAAGGTCATCGGTACTAATGCCATGTCTGAGGAGAATTCAGGTACCCTATGCTATACTCCTAAAGCAGACATACACTGCCTAAACTCTGATCTGAGGGTTGGGCACAAGAAGGCCTGTTTTAGGCTGTGACAAACTTTGCTTGAAGGGAGGGGTTAGCAGTAGTGGGTAGTAGGGTGGCAACAGGAGTAGTGAGGTAGGCTGCGTTCACCAGCTGCGTATTTGTTGCATCTTTTTCCCCAAAAGCACGTCTGTGCCTGAGTTTCCCGGCAAAGTGAATGGAACGCTGCACTTTTTTCTGCTGCTCTTTTGGGACCAAAAACGCACAAGTAAAAAGAATCAACTTGTCAATTGTTTGCGCTTTTTAGCATGCGCTTTCTTCCATAGGCCCCATTATAAGTGCTGGAATTAACCATCGCCATTCAGACAATGCGCAATTCCAGCACCTATAACGCGGGCGTATGAGGAAAAGCAAGATGTGATGTTACACGGGGGAGGAAGAATCCTGTGTAGCTCCCCCCGTGTGACATGCCAGGCTGGGAGTTTTGCTTTTCCAGTGTATCTATATACACTGGGAAAGCGATATAAATGTGAAAACATGTATGAAAAATAAAAAAAAATAAATATGTACCTCTCTGTCGCCTGTCCATGACCCAAGAAGACATCCGATCATCACTGCCAGGACCTTAAAATGTGATTTAAAAGGTGATTGGTCGGATCGATCAGGTGGCATGTGACGTGCATATCACATGATCGCTACCGGCCAATCACATTTTAAGGTCTTGGCAGGAAGAAATCGATGTCTTCTCTTTGGTAATACAAGAATAGCCTCGGCACACTCATAAAAGAAAAATGAGAATGAGAAGTATTTCTTTGTGTTGATTTTTTATTGTACAAAGACAAATCTTCCCACGTTTCGGCTGCAACATGAGCCTTCTGCAGGCAATTGAGCTAAATTAAACATAATAACAAAAAGAAGTCACAATTTGACAGAAATAAATAAAATACAGTATTAACGATACAAGCAAACAATGACCTTTACAAGGTGTATTCCACAAAATGATCAAGTGTATGTGAATACCAATATCGTGCGCACTAAAAATCTGAAGTGAGCACGACAGTAAGTGAATGATGGCGTGTAGGGGTGCGGTGGTAAGTGAGGACAAAGGATAGGAGGAAGAGTATGAGGTAAAAGGAGTTAGTGAAAAATACAAGGTATCAGACTAAGAAAAAAGAAAAAAAGGACAAAATGTACACAAAGGTGAAAAAAGAAAGGAGGGGGGAGGGGGCAAGGGCAACAATGAACAGAGTATAATAACGAAGATTATCAGGCAAAGTACCTTAATAACTCAGTTCTCTTCGGGTCCCGGACAGGCGGCAGAGAGGTAATTTTTTTTTTTTTTCATACATATTTTCACATTTTGCTTTCCCAGTGTATATAGATACACCAGGAAAGCAAAACTCCTGGGCTGACATGTCACACAGGGGAGGAACACAGGATTCTTCCTCCCCCATGTGATATCACTTCAGTCCTGCGCTTTTGGTGGAGAAATTCGGCCGTAAAAAAAGTGGTGTGTGAATGCACCGCGTTTTTTTAACCTGCGCAAAATAGCGCGGCCGCAAAACGCGGCATAAAAGCACGCCCCTAAAAGTGCAGAAAGTATTCTGTGTGTGAACGCAGCCTTAGCGTAAGAGGAGTCTGTCATAGGTTTCCAGGCCCAGCAGCTGCTCATCTGCCTAAGGGGTACTAGGACCCCGAGCTGCCAGGTCTTCAGACTGGTAGTGAACTGGTGATTACTGGGCCTCAAGCACAGTAGTCACACTACATGGGACTGTCTGGGGCTCAGCAACTACAAAAGGACTAGAGAGCTGGTGTGGGTCTGGTTGCTCATAAAGTCTGTGTTGCCTGCCTGGCTGGAAGTCAGCTACAAGGGAACAAAGGAGAAATAGGAAAGCTACAGGCACGTATAACCTCATCCCAAGGAAAAGTCAGCTGGTAGGCCATATACTGGTCCAGCAGAGCGGTCCCTAGCTTTTCCTCAGACTGACCAGACCGTAGGCCCGGTGTGAACTGACATGTCACGTGATATATGAACTGATTGCTACTGGCGAATCTGATGATTCAGGTCCTTGCAGCAATCAGACGTCTTCCCCTAGAGTCCAGGGACAGCCAGCAGAGAGGTAAGTGTTTTATGTTTTTATTTTTAATAGCTTTTGTTCGCTTTTATTTTGCTTTTGCAGTGTACGTAGATACACTGGGAAAGCGAAACTACAGCCCCAACATGTCACATGGGGGGAGGAACATAAGTGATGTCCCTTTGTGACATCACTTCCTCCTGTGCTTTTGGGGGAAAAATATGGGCGTAAAATAACTTGGTGTGTGAACGCACTGTTTTTTTTACCGGTGCTAAAAAGCGTGGCAAAATACGCCCGTGCAAAAAAGCGCCACAAAAATGTGGCGTGTGAACATAGCCTAAGAAGTCTAAAAAACATCTAAAATTACTCTGCTATATAAGTAAAAGTAAAAAGCTAGTGCAAAACAGTGTCAATAACAGGGTACTTGTTAATACTACTTTTCCAAAAAATGTATGGAAGCTGTTATACCACGTCACGGTGACCCTTTATCAGAACGGTCTCTAAAACTAACGCATTAACTAAGTACCCTGTTATTGACACTGTTTTGCACTTGCTTTTTACTTTTACTTATATAGCAGAGTAATTTTAGATGTTTTTATACTGTCTTTTTTTTGTGCAATAGATTTCTTTGTGGTGTGAACACGGTTCTACAGACCTATTCACACTGTATTCTGGCTCAGCTGTTAGTATTTAGGGAGAGGGAGGAGACCAAATTCAAACCCACTGCATAGCAACACAGTAAAACAATACAATACTGTATAAATCCTAAGTCGTGGGACATGACAAGTAGCGCCTTAGATACTGACAGTCAAATTAAATCTATATCTATAGAGGGAAAGATTGCTCACTTATAGATACGGTCACAGGCTGATTTACACATTGTTTTACCGCTTCTGTTCCAATGAGAAAAGAATTACTTAAATTTGCACTTGAACAAATGGGAGACCATGCAACAATGTTGTTTGTGACTCAGCTACATCTACCAATATTTAATACAGTTTGTAACTGAAAACCTATTCATGCTTAATCTCGAGATCAGATACAAATGAATACTCAGAGTTTAGACATCCATAAGTCTCGAGTAAATAAACACATGCCAAACTGTGCAATAATCTGGACACCAGTGGTAACAAGACCCGGAAACATTTCTTTCTCAACTGAGGTAACAAATTATAATCAAAACAATGCATAGCAAGAACATCAGATACACTCTACCAATTAAAGGACTTTTCATGAAAAAAGGAATATGACGTACAGAAACAGGAGGTCCCAGTTTTACTTTATATGGAACCAGTACCATGTTCTAAAGCCAAAACACATAGACTGGAAAGTAACGTGTCATGGAAAAGACATCACTAACAATGTACCCTCTAGGTGGCAAACGAGCCTGATGCCCGTGTCCCAAATGCGAATCACGCAAGCATGATGGCAACATGCACCAGGGATTGCTTAGGACTTAAATGAGCTACTGCAGGACCAAGAGGGCCTGCCAGGACCTGTGAACAGAAAGTCGAATTCCCACGGCCATATTTGCAAACCCTAACAGCTCTCGTCAGTATGTGCATTCAAATACTCACACCTGACTGAAGGGCTAATAACCAGAGATCGGACGCCTGCGAATGGGGCTTACTGCCATCTGGCCAAGGCGGACTTCTGCGCCCCACACCCCTCTTACACGCGACCCATCTATGTCACACAATAGCACTAATCCGAACGCCTACACACAGCGTACCCCTGGACAACACTAATCGTACCCCTCACCGTCCCACAAGTATGGAGGTCGCGCTCAACCTGATGAACGGGAGCGGGGCAAAATGATGGGAGAACAATCTCCTGGTTTAGGTGAAAAGTTGAAACCACCTTTGGCAGAAATTCGGGCCGTGGGCGCAACACCACCTTGTCTTGGTGAACCACCAGAAAAGGAGACTTGCACGAAAGTGCAGCCAATTCTGAGACCCGTCTCAGAGACGTAATCGCCACCAGAAAGACCACCTTCTGGACAGACGAGAGAGAGAGACTTCTCTCAGTGGCTCAAACGGCGGTTTTCTGCAATGTCGCCAGGACCATGTTGAGGTCCCAAGGGTCCAGAGGTCGTCTGTAAGGCGGAACCACCCGAGACACCCCCTGCAGAAATTGACGTACCTTCGGGAGGAGCGCCAAGCGCCTGTCAAACAGCACTGAAAGTGCTGATACTTGACCTTTCAGAGAGCCAAGGGATAATCCCAACTCCAACCCCGACTGTAGGAAGGCCAACAATGTCGGGATAGACAAAGGCCACGGTGAGCGGCCACCAGAGGCACACCAGGTAAAAAAGATTTTCCACGTTTCTGTGGTATATCTTCCTGGAAACAGGTTTCCTCGCCCGATTCATAGTGGCAACCACTGTAGGGGAGAAACCTCTGGATGTTAGCAGCCAGGCCTCAAGAGCCATGCAGTCAATCTGAGGGCCCTGGAATTGAGGTGGAAGAACGGGCCTTGCGCGAGTAATCTGCGCGTTCTGGAAGAGCCCACCAGTGTCCGCCTGACAGTTGCCACAGGTCCGGGTACCAAGACCTCCTGGGCCAATCTGGAGCCACTAGAATGGCCACTCTGCATTCTGTCCTGATCTTCCACAGGACCCTGGGAATCAGAGCCAGAGGTGGGAACACATACGGTAGATGGAAGCTGGACCAACTCAGGATCAGGGCATCCGCCCCCAGAGACTGAGGATCCCAAGATCTCGCCATGTATTGGGGCACCTGATGATTTAGTCGTGAGGCCATCAGATCCACGTCCGGAGTGCCCCATCTGCTGCAGATGTCCCGGAAGACGTCTGGATGTAGGGACCACTCTCCGGCGTCCATCCCCTGTCGGCTCAGATAGTCGGCCTCCCAGTTCTCGACCCCTGGATGTGAACTGCGGAGATCAGGCAGCCGTTTTCCTCCACCCAGAGTAGAATGCGGTGGACTTCGGCGAGGGCCTGAGCACTTCTGGTCCCTCCCTGATGATTTATGTAGGCGACGGCCGTCGCATTGTCGGACTGTACCCGAATGGGTTGTCCTGACAGGAATTTCTGAAACGCCAGTAGCGCCAGATAGACCGCCTTGATCTCCAGCACGTTGATCTGCAACGCCGACTCCGACTGAGTCCAGAGGCCTTGAGCCCTGTGGTGCAAGAACACCGCACCCCAGCCCTTCAGACTGGCGTCGGTGGTCACCACTAACCATGACGGTTTTAGGAAGGACCGGCCCCGTGACAGGTGATGTGGCTGGAGCCACCACTGTAGAGAGTCCCTGGTTGGTTGTGACAGCGTCACCAGCCGATTCAGCGAGATCGTCCTCTTGTCCCATCTGCGAAGAATCTCCAGCTGGAGAGGACGGAGGCGAAACTGTGCGAACGGCACCGCCTCTATCGCCGCTACCATGCGACCCACCAGTCTCATCAATACCCGTAGGGATGACTGTGGCGACAGGAGGACATTCTGCACTCCTGATTGGATCGCAAGCTGCTTGGCTTGAGGTAGGGACACCAGGGCCGAGTCCGTGTGGAAGTCCATGCCCAGATATGTCAATGACTGGGTCGGAACCAGGGTCGACTTTTGAATGTTGATAAGCCACCCGAACCGTTCCAGAGACTTCATGGTCACCTCCAGGCTCACCCGACAAAGGTCTTCCGATGGCGCCCTGACCAACAGGTCGTCCAAATAGGGTATGACGGCGTGTGTCCCTGCGCATGCAGGAGAGCCATCATGGAGGCCATCACCTTTGTGAACACCCGTGTGCCGAGGCTAGCCCGAATGGCAGTGCCACAAATTGGAGGTGCTCTTCCCCCACTGCGAATCTCAACCAGCGCTGATGAGCTGGTGCAATGGGAACGTGAAGGTAAGCGTCCCTGATATCGATGGACGCTAGGAAGTCTCCCTGTGACACAGCCGCGATCACTGAGCGCAGGGATTCCATGCGGAACTTCCGAACCAACACGTGACGGTTGAACAACTTGAGGTCCAAAACCGGGCGAAAAGAGCCGTCCTTCTTTGGGACAATAAAGAGGTTGGAGTAAAAACCCCTGAACCTCTCTTCCGTGGGCACAGGGACCACCCACTCCGTCTCTGCGGAGCCCCTCCAACACCAGGTGAAAAGCCTGAGCCTTTTCTGGAGATGGAACCGACCGATGGAATCGGGGTATTGGTTGTGACGTCAGCTCTATCCTGTAACCTCTGGAGACTACGTCTCGAACCCACTGATCTTGAATGTGAAGAAGCCACGTGTCCTGAAAGCGAGACAGGCGGCCCCCCACCTGTGGGGAGGCAGGATGAGAGAGCGAGTCATGTCGAGGCGGGCTTGGGGGTGGCAGCCGCTGCCCCCGCCGGCTTCTTTTGACGACTCTTGGAACGCCACTGAGTAGCAGGCTTGCCCCCTCGGTCTGAGCGAGTGGACGTCGTTGATGACTGTGAACCGGAGCGAAAGGACCACTGTTTTGGGTTCCTTTTCACGTGTACCGTGGCTTAGGCTTATTCTGCGGGATCTTAGACTCAGCAGAATCCTTTATCAATTTGTCCAGTTCGGTGCCAAAAAGCCTGTCACCAGCGAACGGAAGATTTTGTAAAATCTTCTTAGATGTGGCATCTGAGTCCCAAAGACGCAGCCACAACAGCCTGCGGATCGCAATTGCATTGGCCGAGGCCACAGCTGAGCGAGCGGCAGTTTCCAAAGATGCCGTCCTGGCATAGTCCGCATAGGCCCTTGCTCTCTCAGTGAGCGCCAGGACCTCTGGACTGGACCTAGCTAGATCATGATACCATCCAAACAGATAGTAATCGCTTGTAGGGTCCAGACCGCGGCAAAATTAGGGGCAAACGAAGCCCCCACAGCCTCATAGGAAGACTTGGCGAGTTGCTCGACCTGTCTATCAGTAGCATCCTTCAACGAGGAGCTATCAGAGGCAGAAAACAAGGAGCGCGCAGCAATCCTAGTCATGGAAGCATCCACCTTGGGAGACTGCGACCATTCCTGGAGCGCCTCCTGGGGAAAGGGAAAGCGATTGTCCTTAGTTTTACGGACATAACGCCGCCCAGGATGTAACCTGGGAGCTTTAATCACCCTTCCAAAATTAGTGTGGTCCATGAAGGAGCCACTTGGTCTAGCCTCTGGCCGCAGCCATTGATAGACCTCCTTGGGGTGTACAGTCACCTCCTCAGGAGGAGTGACAAGACGCAATGTCTCATTGATGGAGGACACCAGATCCTCCACCCCATCTGGAGGTTCAGACATAGACCCGAGAGTAGAACCCCCATCATCTTCCTCACCATCAGAGGAACGCTCCTCCTCAGAGAGAGTCTGGAGCTCAGGAGAAGCCTCACGGGCTCGCTTAGGGGTCTTACAGCAGAAGTAAGAGACACCCGGGGGTAACTAGGAGGAGTAGCTGGGTTCTCCAGTCTCCTATGCAGTGCCTCCAGGGTTTGCGACATGGAGGACATCTGGGACAGCAAAATTCATTGATCTTATTCTGCGTTTCCCATGGCCCTGGATCACCTGAACCTCAGGGTATAATCCCGGATTTGCAGACTCAGTAGTAGCAGACCGGGCCTCTGGGCGTCCGCAGTTATTGCAGGACCCCTCCACCAGTGTCCCGTTGCATGTAGTACAGGCAATGGTGACCACCGCTGCCTTAGCAGCATGCTTCCCAACTGAGGACATCTCCACAGTGAGGGGAATATAAGCCAAAGTTCACAAACAAACCGGATCCCGGTGGCTTACCGACCGCAGTAAAGCGGTAGGAGGAAGCGGTGTGTGTGTGTGACCTCCGCGAGTTCCGGTCTCCCCTGTAAGTGCAGACATGCGCTGCCGTCAGATCCCAGCCGGGAAGTGAGGGAGAAGATGGCCGCCGACAGTGAAGATGTGGGCGGAGCCTGGAACACGCGGGAAGAACACACAACACGCCCAGCGTGATGTCACCACAAGGGCTGCCGCCTCCTCCTCCAGGCTGCCTCAGTAATGGAGGTGCCGGAGCCCGCAGCGCGGGAAAAAAGTGTGACATATCACCATACGCACACTCAGACTGCATGTACACACAAAACACCCGCAGTCTACAGCCTCAGCCCCTGTGAAACACAGGGCGGTCAGCCAGGGAGACCCCAGCACAGGGTCACCGCCAGAACCGCGGACCCGAGGGTAACCGCGCGGTCTGAGTGTCATGACACCAAGTGACAGACACTACCCCCAGGCACACAGGAGAACACACCAGGTGCCTCAGTGCCGGTCCGGTCTGTAAGCAAACCCTTAGGGAGGCCTCGGACGGGGGTACAGCACCAGTCCGGAGTGTAAGCACCATTTAGGGAGGCCTCGGACTGGGCTGGCTCCGTCCGGTCTGTAAGCACCATTTAGGGAGGCCTCGGACGGAGCGGAGCTGGCAAGGCTCCAGGCTCCCCTTACCAGAGCCTCCATGGAGGGATGGAAAGGAAGGAGCGCGACAGTGTACCGGGAGAACACTGAAGTGTCCAGGCTAAAAGCCCTCCGGTACCTCCACCAGCGTGTTCCGCAGAGGGTGAGCGGGGAGGCTGTCGAAGGTCCCGAGCGGGACCATTTTACCTTGTCTTCATACGCCATCACGTAAGCTGTGAGAATGCAGTGAAGTGCAAGCAAAGCGTGATCCTCCGAGCACACTAAGTTTAAAACTGAGGATGTCTCCTACGGTGGGGGTTTATAAGCGGAGGAGGCGGTGTCTACAAACTTGTAGTACCTAGTGTGACCTCCGGAGGGCAGAGCCCTAAACCCCATTGTCTGGGTCTCCCATTATGATGATCAGAAAATTCTTAAATGTTTGCACATTAAACAAAGAATGTAAGCCATGCTTAATACAACTGTTTGCTTTGTGAACTCAGCTGTACATCTACCAAATATTTTAATACGTGTTTTTAACTGAAAACCTATTTGCAATGGCTCTAATCTCGAGATCAGATACAAATTGTAATACTTCAGAGCCTTTAGACATCCTATAATGTACTGTAATAAAGACATGTGCCAAATTCTGTGCAATAATCTGGACACCAGTGGCAATCCAAGGACACTGAGGAAAGCATTTACTTTTCCATCAGCTGAGGTCACAAATTTATGCAAGTCAAAAGCAATGCATCAGCCAAGAACATCAGACTACACTCTAACAAATAAAAGGACACTTATTCTTACAAGAGAGGATATGACAGTACAGGAAACAGGCAGGGTCACCAGGTTTACTTTATACTGGAACGAGTTACCCATGTTACAGCCAAAACACAATAGACTTAAAAGTAACGTGTCATAGGGGAAAAGGAGCATCACTTACAAATAGTACCCTCTGGCGTGTCAAAAGAGCTCTTGTGGCCAGGGTCTTTTCATATGCAATCACTGCAACATGACTGCAACATGCATATCGGGGGATCTGCTTGGGACCTTTACATGAGCTACTGTCAAGTCACAAGGAAGAGGCTCTGACCCAGGACCTGTTGGATACAAGAAACAAGTGGTTTTTTTTTTTTAATCCTTCCCCCCCCACGTGTCATATCTTTTCTAATAAAACCCTAAGACAGCTTCCGTCAGTATGTCATCGAAATTACGTCACATCCTGACTGAAGCCGGCTGTATACCTAACCAAGATGGCCGACCGTTAGCGAGAGCGGGGCTAATACTGCCCCACTCTCGCCATCGGCGGCCTCTCCTGCGCCCCACACCCTCCTGTCTTACACCCCTGCCTGTCACACACCCCTTCACCTTCACACTACTCAGCACTCACCCCCCCCCCACGCCAGTCCACACACACACGTACACCCCTGGCACAACACTATCGTACCCCTCCCCCCCCCCCCCCCCCCCCCACCACACACACACACACACACACACACACTCATATTCTCATGCAGACTACCAGTGTCCGGTATACTTACCAGACCGTCATCGGATCCAGTCATCCTGCTGCACTGCTCCCGCCCACCTCGCGCCGATCCCACATCGCTCCGCCCACCTTGCCCCACTCCCACCTGGCTCCGCCCACCTTGCACCACTCCCACCTGGCTCCATCCACCTTGCGCTGCTCACCACTGGCTCCGCCCCACCTCGTGTTGCTCCCACATTGCGCCGCCCACCTCGCGGTGCTGCCTCCTGGCTCCGCCCACCTCGCAACGCGTCCGCCTTCCTCCGCCCACCTCGTGCCGCTCCCGCCAGGCTCCGCCCACCTCGTGTGACCCCCCCCTCGCGTTGCTCCGCCCCCCTCGTGGCGCTCCCCATCTGGCTCCGCCCACCTCTCACAGCTCTAACATTGTGAAATAACAGATTGGCGAATACGTACACTATGAACATTGATTTCTTAAATGAAGCTACTTGATGGGCACACAAGTATTGGCCAGTATGTGTACCAAACGCCTTAGGCTGGCTTCATACTGCAGTTTTTCACTGATCAGTGTCCATCAGTGTTTGTGTGCCAAAACCAGGAGTGTCTCCAAAACTCAGAACAGGTGTCAATCTTTCAATTATAGTTTTTCTCTGCAAGTTCCTTTCCTAGGGCCACGTGCACACGTTCAGTATTTGATGAGTTTTTTACCTCAGGATTTGTAGACAAAACCAGGAGTGGAGCAATCAGATGAAAAGTCTAATAGAAACACATCACCACTTCTGTATTTAATTATCCACTCCTGGTTTTGGCTACAAATCCTGAAGTAAAAAAACTCATCAAATACTGAACGTGTGCATGTGGCCTTGTTCCTCTCCTAGTTTTGGCACTCAAACACTGATGGACACTGATCAGTGAAAAACTACAGTGTGAAGCAAGCCTTAGCATATAACAATTAAGTTTCCAAAAATTACATAGACCATACAAACATAGGTAGTTGTGGATAGATATCATGTCTTAATTGCATTATTACTCTTACTAAATAAACTATATATGGATTCTAGACTACCCGATTCTTTAGAATTGGGCCGCCATCTAGTTTCTTGATAATAGCAGAAAGGACTACATTCCAACATTAATAACATGAAAAAAGTCTAATTCCTTAACAAAAATTGCACCTTGTGGGCAAAGGAATTAAAAACCACCATGTTTTACGATATATTGCGGAAATACGCTTTTAATTAAAAAAAAAAAAAAAAAAATAATACCTCTACTTCTGAAGTTGCATCATCAATACAACATTTATGGTCCATCTGCGAAGCACAAGTACTGGACAGGCTGTGGTTTGGGGACCCAAGCTCAATCGCATAGGCAATGCAGGGCTGGATCAAGAGGTAGGTACCCACCTATGGAGCTACCTCTTGAATCCCAGTTTGAAACCAAAAACTGACAGAGCCATGCCTGTGGCTGCCCAGTCTTTTTTTTCCAGCTGCAGGCATTCAGCACACTCACAGTCAGGGAACAGGCACATACTTGAACAGTATTAGTGAGTCACTGAGGCTGGCTTCACACTGCAGTTTTTCACTGATCAGTGTCCATCAGTGTTTGTGTGCCAAAACCCATAAGGTACCGTCACACAGAGACATATCGCCGGCGATGTTGCCGGGATCGTGGGAGCGCGCATCCCTGACAACATCGCCGTGAGCTGTCACACTGAGCAACTTACCGGCGATGTCGCCGGCTAGTTGCCGCGCTATCGCTCGCTGAGTTGCCCAGCAACCCAGCAAGCGATAACCCGCAATGTTGTAGATAGGCGAATCGCCCGTAACATTGCGGGTTGCCGCGTTACACAGGGCGATCAGGCAGGATCGCCTGAGCAACATCGCCAGGTTTCCCAACATTGTTGGAAACCTGGCGATGTGACTCAGGCGATTCATCGCCTGATTATCGCCCTGTCACACGCGGCAATTCGCCGGCGATGTCGCCGCAACCTGGCCACTCCCCTCGGTTGCCGGCAACATCGCCGGCGATATCTCCCCGTGTGACGGTACCTATAGAGGAATCAGGAGAGGAACTTGCAGAGAAAAACTATAATTGAAAGATTGACACCTGTTCTGAGTTTTGGAGACACTCCTGGTTTTGGCACACAAACACTGATGGACACTGATCAGTGAAAAACTGCAGTGTGAAGCCAGCCTAACACTGACCACCGCTTGCGTACCGCCCGTTGCTCCCTCCCTGCATTCAAATGTAATTGTATCTTTACGAAGCACTGTAAATGCTGCTGTGAGATATTGACAGTGGCATGTAATAGGTTATCAGCTGTGGTCGGAGGTGCACTCCACCCATTGCGGTTATAGACAGATGATGGCTGAATACCCCAGCAATCATCTGCAGAGAAAGATGCATCAAGGTCAGGAGCAGATGTATGATGTAAATTTTGAACACACGTCAGAAAGGGGTTAAGCTATATTAGTTTCTTTGACTACCCTTGAATCTGACACAAAGTATCAGGGATGAATATTGCTATTTATGCCTTGTATTGTGTAAATGGTTCAAAAAACAGAGAAAATAAAACTATATCATTTTTCTCCATTAAGGGTGATTTCACACTGGCGTATGCAAACGCAGCGCAACGAATACAGCCAAACGCTTGCGCACATGCGTTCCTATGTTTAACATGGGAATGCATGTGCCTGAGTTCGGTTGCGTTTGCATTCGGATGCGCATAATTTGTGTGCCCTCTGAGCGCACTCCGAACGCAGCTTGTTGCATTTTTTGTGCGTTCGCTTGTTTTATCTGCAAGCGTCCGCAAGCGCACAAACCACGCATTTAAGTCAATGAGTCGGCAGTCTCCTCCGCATGACAGCGCAGGAGAACGCCACTGATCACATTGAAATCTCTCCCGCTAAAGCCTCCACTGATCTCCCGCCGGTGCAGGAGATTTGAAGAAACATCTGACAGCTGTTTAAATCTCCCGTGCCGACACCGAATAGGTGATGTCAGCGCGGGAGATTTGAAACAGCGATCAGCTGTTTCTTATCTCCTGCACCGATATCACCTATTCGGTGTCGGCACGGGAGATTTAAACAGCTGTGAGATCAGCTGTTTCCTCAAATCTCCCGCACTGACACCAGCGGGAGATCAGCTCTGGCCGGGAGGAGATCTCCACCGTTGATCTCCGCCTCCCGGCCGCCGCCAAGACAGCTGATTGGCTGGCCGGGCTGCATACTAATGTGAACGCATGCGGAGATTCTTCGCTGCGTTTGCATGCCATATGCATGCAGACACAAACGCCAGTGTGAAACCGGCCTAAGGCCACGTGCACACGCTGAGTATTTGATGAGTTTTTTGCCTCAGGATTTGTAGCCAAAACCAGGAGTGGATGATTAAATACAGAAGTGGTGCAGGTGTTTCTATTAGACTTTTCCTCTGATTGCTCCACTCCTGGTTTTACCTCACCAATACGGAGGTAAAAAACTCACCAAATACTGAACATTTGCACATGGCCTTAGTTACACTTTTAAAATGCACCACAATTTGTTTTTTTACTTTTGCTGGTATTTTATGGTGAAAAAGGTAACAAATCTAATAAAAAGCAGTAATCAGATCAAGTTATATGAGCCATCAAGGTGGGGAGCGGGTGCTGGTGTCCTGTTACCTTAGTTTCTGACTCTGTCACGATGGTCTCTCTTACCTGGGAGACTTGTGACTAATTTTGGACCTCTGTCTCATGTATATATTGAGACTTCACATTAAACATGCTTTTTTCCTTTGGCAGTTGAGGAGTTAATGTCAGTCTCTGCTGCCAGCAAGCTAGCTAGGTCTTGTCCACATGTGGCCATTCTGTGATTACTCCTTCCTCTTTATATATCACATGGTCCCAGAAAGCTTTGCTGGTGATTGAACTCATTCTGGTCAAAGCTTCCTGAGGTGAAGGAAGTTTTCTGGAGAACCTCCTGCTGCTAAGCAGTCTGCTGTCTGGGAGAAGTGGCAGCAAGCGTGAAGTTGCTGCCTTCCCGTTCCCCTCGTGTCCTTTATTGCAGTGGTTGAGGACTAGTGCTACTGCTGGCCATTCCCTATTGAGGGCTAACATCAGGGCCAGCAAGGGCTTAAGGTATCCTGCTCGGCGACGAGTTGAAAGAACTTGTATATGTGTGGTAGGGAGATCAGGTCACAGCCGCAGGTGAGTGCAGGTGGTCACATCTCCACCATTCCTTATGAGCAGGGTCCTCCACTTTAATTTATCCCTCTGGTGTCTCCGTTGTTTTCTATTGTGCGCCGGACATCGTAGGTCCATGCTCACTGTCACGCACGGTCGCTGGACGCTCCCTGCGTCTAGCGTGATAGACTCATTCCTTTGCTTGGGGATGGTGGGGGCACAATTGGGTTTATCTACCTAGGACACGAAAATACTTTGTACTGGCCCTGCTCATAGGCATATACTGTCATGGCCAAAAGTGTTTGCACCCTTGAAATTGTTCCAGAAAATTCAATATTTCTCCCAGAAAATTATTGTAATTACACATTTATTTCCTTGATGTGTATTGGAACAATAGAAAAAAAGATTAAAAAAAAACAAAACAGGAAAATTGGACCTAATTTCACACAAAACCCCAAAAATGGTCCAGACAAAATTGATGGCACCTTGAATGTAATATTTGGTTGCACATACTGTGGAATAAATAACTGAAATCAATCGCTTCCTATAGCCATCAACAAGCATCTTGCATGTTCTTACATCTCTCGACTGGAATTTTGGACTCTTATTTTGCAAACTGCTCCAGGTCTCTTATATTTGAAGGCACCATCTCCCAGGAGAAATTTAAAGATCTCTCAACAGGTGTTCAATGGAATTTAGATCTGGACTCATTGCTGCCACTTCAGAACTCTCCAGCACTGTTTCCATTAATTTCTGGGAGCTTCTTGACGTATGTTTGGGGTCATTATACTGCTGGAAGACTCATAACCAAGGACACAAACCCAGCTTTCTAACACTCGACACTACATTGTGATCCAGAATGTTTTGGTAATATTCAGATTTCATGATGCCTTGTACAGTCAAGGCAACCAGTGCCAAAGGCAAAACAACTGCAAAACATCTTTGAACCTCCACCATATGTGACTGTAGGTACTGTGTTTTCTTTATAGGTCTCATTCCATTTTTAGTAAACAGTAGAATGATGTGGTTTACTAAAAAGCTCTCTTGGTCTCATCTGTCCACAGGACACTTTTCTAGAAAGATTTTAGCTCACTCTCGTACATTTTGGCAAAATCTAGTCTAGCTTTTTTTTTTTTTTAAGTCTGTCAGCCCTGGGGTCCTCCTGGGTCTCCTGCCATAGTGTTTCATTTCATTCAAAAGGTTGCTGGATAGTTTGCGCTGACACTGATGCACCCTGAGCCTGCAGGACAGCTTGAATTTCTTTGAAACTTGATTGAGGCTGCTTATCCACCACCTGAACTTTCCTGCATTGTAACTGTTTATCAATTTTCTCTGCCGTCCTACAGTTGCATGGGTTGTAAACATCTTGATTATATTGCACTCGGTGGTCAAAGGAACATCAGGATTTCTGGAAATGCACCTGTAACCTTGAGATTTATAAAATTTCTAGGATTTTGGGTCCAGGGGACGGTCCCATCAGTGCCTGGTAGCTTTCCTTGTATGAGTGCATACTGTTACACTGATATATAGTTTTGTGGGAAAAGACTCAATCTACTCAGTTCCCCCTGCTCTATAACATGGTGCCTGCAGATCGCACTGCATTTTTTTGGTGACGGGTTCTCTTTAAAGGGATCCTGTCACCTCTAAAACGCCTCCTAAGCTATCAAAACATCTCCCTGCAGCATCCTATCACTAATCTCACACTTCTTTTGTCTCCTAAAAGCATCCTGTGAAAGTGGAGAAAAACATTTTAATACTCCCTCATTAGTGATTATAATTAGCAGGGTCCATATTCTTTAGTCACCAGGGGGTGTTTTGCCTCGAGGATCCAGCCTTTGTCTGTGCTGCTGTGAAACTGAAGGCAGGACTAATTATTTGCATTCTGTTAGTGATAGAGAGGGGGGAGGGAAATGCCTGCACATCACAGCAACACAGACAGAGAGAGGGTGGATCCTCGAGGCTGCAAAAACAACATGCCCTGGTGACTAAAGAATATAGGCCCTGCTAATTATAATCACTAATGAGTGAGTATTAAATCGTTTTTATGCACTTTCACAGGATGCTTTTAGGAGACAAAAGAAGTGTGAGATTAGTGATAGGATGCTGCAGGGACATGTTTTGCTAGCTTAGGAGGCGTTTTGTGGGTGACAGGATCCCTTTAATTCTTAGTGTTCTAATGTACAGCAGAATAACTTTCTGTAGTCATGTTTTTTTTATGCTCACACCTATTCACATTGCTACGTGTGCCAGTAAGTCTTGTTAAATTCACAAGAATATCAAACATGAAACTAAGGCACTCTCATAATGACTGTTCTGCTGGTATCTAGTTATGTCTCTGCTTTAGGTCAGATAAGCAGCTGAAAAAACAAGCACTGCTGGAAGTAAGCAACAGATGCCATCTAGAGGAGGACACAAGAACAGCAATAGCATAAAAGTTTAAAACAAAGTAAAAAAAAAAAAAAAACACATTTAGTACCTTCGCACTCAAATATCAGGTCTATCAAAGTACAGGATAAGTTGATCTGATTGGTCAACAATGTAACAAGAAAAAAAAAAATCAAAATGCCAGAATGATGTTTTTTTGGTCACTGCCACATTGCAATAAAATGTGAAACACCAAAATGGAATCAGTAAAATTGTCAGATCAATGTACAAAAAATAAGTCCTCAAACAGCCCAAGAAATAAGAATGTTATTGGTCTCAAAAATGGTGACAAAAGCAAATTTCTTTTGGACAAATGTCTGAATTTTTTTTTTTAAGTGGTGAAACAACAACAAACCAATGTACTTCATATCTTCGTACTGACCTGCAGAATCAAAATTACCAAGTCAGTTTTACCACATCGTTAACATTGTGAATTAAAAAGCCAAGAAACATTGTGAAATTGCACCTTTTTTTTTGCAATTTCATTGCACTTGGAGTTTTTCCCCCCATTTTCAAGGACACTATGTGGCAGAATGAATAGTGGCATTCAAAGTACCATATTTTTCGCTTTATACTCCGGATTATAAGACGCACTCAGATTTTAGAGGTGGAAAACAGGGAAAAAAATATTTGTAGCAAAAAAGGAGATTTTTGTGTACTCACCGTAAAATCCTTTTCTCTTAGCCTCTAATTGGGGACACAGACTGTGGGTGTTATGCTGCTGTCCACTAGGAGGCGACACTAGGCAGAATCTGCAAAAGAGTTAGTGGCTCCTCCTATGCAGTTATACACCCTGGAGCAGGAAGTGATTCCCCAGTTTTGTGCTAAAGCAGTAGGAGAGCTAACAGATAATAACAGTGACATAGGAAGTCCACGCAGGCAACCTGTGTGAACAAATATAGTTAACAAGGTAATAACAGTGTAACAAGACCTGAAACCAAACAGGCACGTGTGTAAACAGTTAAGGGTTAGCAGAGTAATACTAGTACCACAAGGCGTGTAACTAAGCAGGCACATGTGGAACAGTGAAGAATTAATGAAGTAATAATCGTATAACAAGACCTGTAACTAAACAGGCTCACAGTACTACAAGGCCTGGAGCTAAACAGGCATAAGTTTAAACAGTCAACAGTTAACAGAGTTATAATAGGCAAACATGTGTAAAACATGTTAACCATGTAACAGCTGAGAAGCTATGTGAGAACTGTAGAAAAGGCACCAAGGGCAATAGGGTGGGTGCTGTGTCCCCCAATTAGAGGCTAAGAGAAAAGGATTTTACGGTGAGTACACAAAAATCTCCTTTTCTCCTTCGCCTCATTGGGGACACAGACCGTGGGACGTCCTAAAGCAGTCCCTGGGTGGGGAAAAACAATGGAACTAGTAACACTGAGCATGGTCAGTGAAGAACAATGTACCGACAGGCGGGCTGCTGCCGCCTGGAGGGTACGTGTACCCAGATCTGCGATTGTCGAGGACTGAGTGCAGGCACGATAGTGGCTTGGGTATGAGTGTAGGCTGACCGTTTGGCTGCCTATACACTCGTTGCGCCGATACCTGTTACCGAACTGTCTAGGCGGCTTCCACGGGCGTAGTAGAATGTGCCGTGACCTGCCAGAAGGGATAAGTTTTCGATCGTATAAACGACTTGGATGGTTAGAGAAAACCAACTGGTTAGAGGAGCCCTAGAGGCTGACGTATCCTTATGTCTGCCCATTGGAAGAAGTATAAGGGAGAATCTGACCTCTTGGATGGGCACTGTCTTGGATACCTAGACGCGTAGGGGCCTGACAAGGTCCCGCATATGTAGATCCTTCGCGACCGAGCGGACTGGAGTCGGGCGAAGCGATGGCAGAGGGATATCTCCATGTAGGTGGAAGGAGTAAACCTACCTTAGAAGAAGAATGGAACCAGCCATAGGACAATCTTGTCCAGATGGAAGACTAGAAAAGGATGGATTACGTGAGACCGCTGCAAGTACCGATACTTCTGCAGAGACAAATAAATGCCACCGAACCATACAACTATTTGGATGAGGATGCCAAAGGTAATATCCCATCGAGGCTGAAAAGGTGGTTCTTGTAGTGACGTGGGGACCAAGGTCAGGTCCCCACGGGTGAAAGCCTTGCTGTATGGAGACCTTAAATAGTCGACCTTTCGAGGAAGGATTTCATAGAAGTCTGGTGGCAAGTGAAAAACAGCTGACAAACCTGCTGTGTGAGAGATCCTAAGGACAAACCTGAGTCTAGGTCTGAGTGGAAGAAAACGGAGAGTCCCTGGTATGAAGTAGAGCCAAGGGGAATGACCTCAAGAGGTGCCCCAAGCAAAAAAACAAAACGATTACACATGTGTGATGGGATATCGCTGACAAATCTGGTGTCCTCTCTGCGACTACGGACATTACAATATCCTGAGAAAAGAACCTCTTGGGTTAAGTTCCAGGTCTCAAAGGTTACGCTAGTAACCGGAGATGCGAGGAATTCTGAGGGAGAACTGGCCGTGAGCGAGCAGGTCTGGACTGTCTGTTAGACGTCCTGGCACTGCTACTAGAAATTGGACGAGTCTACGCACCAAGTGCATGTGGGTCAGTCTGAAACCACGAAGATGATCCGGCGACATTCTCGTTTGATATTCCAGACTGTTAGTGGGGTAAGAATATAGGAGAT
Organism: Allobates femoralis; assembly: GCA_033576535.1. Classification (NCBI taxonomy): domain Eukaryota; kingdom Metazoa; phylum Chordata; class Amphibia; order Anura; family Aromobatidae; genus Allobates; species Allobates femoralis. The sequence goes on from JARQOC010000004.1 coordinate 171,831,255, forward strand.
ACAGATACCGGTCCATGCTTGGACTAGTGCGTCTGTCCCACTGACTGTGTATCCTGAGACCAGGCCAGGACGACCGGGACCGTGGCATTGAGGCGTGAGTCCGACAGGTGCATATCTGTGGTTTCCTGGCGTTGGCCTTTCGACGGAGGACTTCTAGATGAAGGAGCTAGTCCCGAGTCCAACCCTTTGAGGATTAGGAAATCCGCCTCCCAGATGAGTACACCTGGTATGAGAACTGGCAGGACAGTGTTTCAGGATTCCACCTAGTGAAAGATGTGGCGAACTTGTCATCTCTTAGAGACTGCGGGTTCCACCCTGGTGGTTGACATATGCCACAGTTATGGCATTGTCTGACTGTATCCTGACATGTCCGAATACTAGAAGGTGACTGAATGATTTCAGTACCAGAGATACTGCACGAATGTTCGTAGATTGAGGGGCATCATCGAGACAGGGTAAGACTACTGCCATGTACATTGTGATGGGGGTACATCGCACCCCATCCTGTTCTCGTGTAACTCCTGAGCATGGAGAATTGCAAAGGCCGGCGATGTAGCTGAGCCAATGGAACTGACTCCCAAGCTGCCACTATGCTGTCTAGGACTCTTATGGCAGTTGTGAAGGATTGAGGAGACCTCTGACGGAGGCTGTGGATGCCAAGACGAAGGAATCTGTGACTTGTCTAGGGAAATTAGACTAGAGCTGTGGATGTGTTGCATCTAAAGCCCGCGGTGGTCATGCGATGCTGTGCGTCCAATACGGCTGAGACTCCATATGTGATGCTGCAGCATGCGGCCGTCAGGAGTAAGCAGTGGAGCTGGGACTCCTGGAATGTGTGTGCTGTGCTGCAGCATGTGCCTTGGAATTGCGGTAGACCTGTGGAGGTCGATCCCACAGAGTCTTCTTAACGAGCACGGTGCAAATGCCACTGTGATCGCAGTTCTTGAAAGTCATGCATTGATAAGGGAGTCATCCAGATATAGGAGACTTCTGAAATGCAGTATGGACATTGCCAACTTCAGGCTGGGAAAAAACATTGTATTGTTTGCACTTCAGCCCTTTTAAGCCTCGCCCCAACCCCCTGTGCTGACGCTTCGGAGACTCCGACGTCAGGCGGTGTTGCGGGCGGATAAGCCAGTGATGTCACGGCTAGGCCAAAACCTCGTGTAAAACGCGGGGCCCGGGAACGGCAGTGGCCCGGCATGGAGGTCCAGAGGGAGCCGGAAGTCAGGAGCGGCGCTGGTCGAAACCGGAGACTGCGCCCACAATAGTTCAGTCGCCGGTGTCCTGCAGTGCACACAGCGAGCGCTATCCCACCATGAGTATTTTCTTATTGACTCCTGAGTCGAGAAGGGACAGATGGCGTGGAAGAAGGTTCGAGCCACGGTCATACGGGGTCCAGAAGGGCCCATTCATTGGGTTAATGTGGTCGGGGGTCTGCGAGGTCCCGCTTTGAAGCGGGCTGGGCAGAGTGCTTGCACGTGTTATCTCAACCCAAATACCTAATATCGGTATAGTGAAGAGATTGGCAACAGGGCCAGTACTCCAGAGTTTCATCTTTGTAGTCTGGGGACGGAGGCCGGCCAGGCCTTGGGCCGTCACAGCTTCAACCCGAGTCCCCAACAGTGGGGAGTCGAGGAAGGACTATGGCATATAGCAAGCTCGGCTACGACCCAGCGCCTCCAACAGTGGGGAGCTGAGGACGGAGTATGCTATAGTCTTAGCTTCCAGAGACCCGTAGCTAAATTACTTGTGCAGTTTGCGGATCACGGTGTTTCATCCTGCGTCTTGTGAGACTCGACTGTCATCACCGCCAACCAGGGCTCCAGCTGTGGATTTGGAAAGGATTGGCAGACGGTCCTGGGACCCTTGCAGTTGTCAGGTAATTTTAGGTTACATCAACTGCAACTGGGCTCTCCAACAATGGAGGGCCCAGGAGAAACCTGCGAGTTAAAGTCGTAATTCCACCACAACCTAGTTCTCTCAAAGGGGATCTATTTGAGGCTGTAGCCCATTGACGGTTGCCAAGCTGTTTCTTAGGAAACTGCCGCAGGGAGGAAGTACCTCTGTGTGCCCTGAGAGTTGCAGTAAGGAGGGAGCGCCGCTGCGTTTCTTGATGCTAGGCCGCAGCTGCAAGGCATGTGTCTTGAGGGCTGCAGCGGAAACACTGCTGAACCCATTAGGCACCGACTACCTGATAAACGCAGCAGGGGGGGTAGGGTGGGGCCTGCCGGGCCCCAGATCCTGGCACCTGCTGCTGTTGTGTCATCATGTAATGGCCACTGAGGGCACCTGGCCCCAGCTGTACTGTGCGGAGCTAAGGAGGAGGGAAAGGGGGTATGTAGTAGGGGGGAAGACCACAGAGCCCCTGGTTATCATGTGCCGCAGGGGAGAAGCGTGTGGAGCTGCAGCAGGGAGGAAGCCCTGCTCGGCTCCGCTGTACAGTGTGTGCATAGTGAAAACTTTACGTTTATATATGTGTTAGCCCACTGAGCCACCTCATCTGTTATAATGGCCGCCACTGCTCGAGTGGGGGCTGTAGGGAAGTCTTTACTGAAGTTAAGGGGCTCCTGTTCTGTATCAGGGCTCCCTAACCTCAGCACCCTATGCTCCTAATCCCCAGTACAACTCCCTGAGTGCTCTAGTTGCAGCTCAGGGCTTGTATGGGCAGAGGGGGGAGGGTCTGTGGCCAAAAAAGGCGCGCATGAAATCTCGCAATGAGCGAGAGGCGCCAGGAATAGCTGTCCTGCCCCCAGTGCAGCTCCAGTCCGCCCCCTCCATGACGCTGTCCGCGTCATTTTAATCATCCAGGAGGCGGGCCGGGGGCGGGAAAAGAGGCGGCGGCTCCGCGCTAGGCCGAAGCCGCGGCCTCAAGTAAAAATAGAGGCCGCAAATGATCGCAGGCCGGCGCGGAGGTCCAGTCCGGGACCGGAACGGATTTGGACCCGGCTGAACCCCAGGGGCTGTGGCCACTTGAGCGCTGGCACAGAGCAGCCCCTCCATCAGAAGAACCCAGAGGACTGGGTCTCTTGGAAGTGGAGGAGAGGGTGGCAACCCCCATCAGGAGAACCGGGTCTCCTAGAGTCCAGGTACTGTTCTGGCTCTGTAAGGAGCCCAGAAAAACTGGTGCTCCTGCTCACAGTATGGGCCCCTTCAGGAGAGAGCAGCGAAGGCTGATCTCCTGGAGCAGGGTGGCAGCCCCCATCAGGAGAACCCAGGGGACTGGGTCTCCTGAGGTCCAGGTACTGTGCTGGCTCTGTAAGGAGCCCAGAAAAACTGGTGCTCCTGCCCACAGTATGGGCCCCCTCAGGAGAGAGCAGCAAAGCTGATCTCCTGGAGTGAGGGAAGAGATGTTGCAGCAGGTGGTAGCCCCCATCAGGAGAACCCAGGGGGACTGGGTAGCAGAGGCTGTGAGCAGCCTTGGGGGACCCTGCAGCCGAGGGAATTGCCATGTACCAGACAGTGCTATGGAAGGCACCTAAGGCTGGTGACTCAACCCAAGTTCCCAGCCAGGGGGAATGGGGAGGGCATCTGTAGATCCCATGGGCCCCAATACTGCAACCCAGATGTTACCTGGTGCCGTCATGTTGTCTCCATTTTCCCATGGGAGCCGAGGATCGGGGCCCCCTTGTTTTTGCCGGTTTTTGTTTCCAAGTGTCTTGCTGCTTGCGGTGGGGACATGGGGCATTTCTGCGACCCAGAGCCCCATCAGTGGGGACTGGGGAGGAATGCGGGCCTCAGAACCGGCAGGTCTGGAAATCACTTTAACCCTGCACCTCCAACAGTGGAGGGCCGAGGAAGGAATAGCCCTTATCTAACAAAATAGCTCAACCCAGAGGCTCAACTATGGAGTCTGGGGAGGTATCTGTGGTCGACATGTCCCTTCAAAAGTAAAAATGCAGCTTCAAAGTAAAATAATAAAGAAATAGTAAGAACGTGTGCCTCCTTACAGACACTAAGCAAAAACTGGGGAATCACTTCCTGCTCCAGGGTGTATAACTGCATAGGAGGAGCCACTAACTCTTTTGCAGATTCTGCCTAGTGTCGCCTCCTAGTGGACAGCAGCATAACACCCACGGTCTGTGTCCCCCAATGAGGCGAAGGAGAAAATGACTTTGATATGACACTCAGGCCCTGCAACCAGTCAGCGCTGGTGTCTGTTTCCTTAGGATGCAGGTGCAGCATGTGAGCAACACCAATGACTTCTGCTCCTGTGTCTGATGGCAGGGAGACAGATGCCAGCACTGATTTGTCAGAGGGCTGAGTCTCATATTAATGGGACATGAATATGCAACTTCTGACAATGTTGGAACTGCTGCAGCATGGGGGAAAGGGTGCGTGCACACGATCAGTATACGCAGCGTTTTGGACGCAGCGTCTTGCTGCTGTGTCCAAAATGCTGCGTAGTACAGTACAAGCATAGTGGATGGGATATGTAGAAATCCCATCCTCACTATGCTTAACCCGCCCGCAGTGATCTGACAGCTGCGGTGCGGGTTGCCGGTTCCCCCTCCGCATGTTTATTTCATGCTGCGGAGTCGGAAGTGGCTTCCATCGGGTGACTGCAGGGAGAAGCCGCCCTGCACCCGCTGCACATGGTGAGTACAGGACGGCTGCGGTCTCCCTGCGGCCACCCGTGGCTTCACTCAGGTCCGGAGGAGCCGCGTCCAACATGCAGCTCCTCCCGACCATGAGCACACAGCCTTAGTATGGTCCTTATTACTTTTACAAGGGCCAACAAGGTGAATGAGAAGGGATTTGTTCATGTAGTAGCAATCCCTTTAAGAACTATAACTCCCAGCATGTACTGTAGATCCTATAGCATGCTTGGAGTTCTAGTTAAGCACAGTATTGTTGTGTTAACTTTACTTTATTAGTGGTTATGTTACACATCCATGTGCACTCACACATTTGCGTATTTTGCTGCGCTTTTTTGCGCGTGCTTTTTGCTGCGTTTTTCGGCCGCGCAAAAAAGCGCAGCAAAATACGCAGGGGCTTTCACACACTGCGCTTTCTTTCCCCCAGAAAGCGCAGTGATGTCACAGAGGGGAGGAAGAATCCTGCTTCCTCCTCACCTCTGTGACATGTGTGACCGCCCCATTAGACTTCACAGTGTATTAATATACACTGCAAAATCTAAATTAAACAAAAGCAAGTTAATGAAAATTAAAAAAGAATCAATACTTCACCTGTCCGACGCCTTCTGCCGCCGTGCGATCCCCGGTTCTAAGTCAGATCTCTTCTGACAGGACCTGTGATGACGTCAGAGGGGGGCGTTCCCATCGCTGATTGGCTGCTCGCGGTCATGTGATGTATCACATGACCGCGAGTGCCCGGGAACGCCCCCCCTCTGACGTCACCACAGGTCTTGTCAGAAGAGATCCGACTTAGAACCGGGGATCGCACAGCGGCAGAAGGCGTCGGACAGGTGAAGTATTGATTCTTTTTTATTTTTCACACACTTGCTTTTGTTTAATACACTTAAGTCTAATGGGCGGCCACAGCTGTCACAGAGGGGAGGAGGAAGCAGGATTCTTCCTCCCCTCTGGGAGAATACGCAGAAGTAGCTGCGTAAACAATTGACATATCAATTGTTTACGCAGCTGCGTTTTCTCCCGGAAAACGCACTGCGTATTTTTACGCAATGTCTGCACTGTAAAGTGAATTTCACATTCACTTTGCAGGCAGACAAAAGGCACATTGCGTATTTTGAAAAGCGCGCGTAAAAAAACGCGGCAAAATACGCAATGTGTGAACGCAGCCTTAATGTGTCCTGCTTTGTGGCCAGTCTGCATATAAGGTTCTGATGTGATGTACTGTAAAGAGGGAGGGCCAGGGAGGGGGTCTGAACACTGTGCTGAAATGCCATGCTCCAGCCTCTGTTTCCTAATTACAAGTCACCACTACAGAGCTTGACCTATAGGTGCAGGATGTAGATACAGGAGCTGTACACTGCCGTTATGCAGGCTCCAGCCCTGCTCTAATAGACTGAAGCTCCTGAACTGCAGACCTGACCGACCTTCCTGGATTTCTGCACAGGGCAGGGCTCAGCAGGAGGACACATTACAGAGAGCAGAGGGAGTGAGGCCAGGACACTGTGACAAGGTACTTGTGATAAGGTGCCTGTGATAAGGTGCCGATCTGCTCTGCCCCTGTCTCCATCGCAGCACAAAGCTCAGTGCTCCTTCACTTGCTGCAGCTGCACCCCTGGCACCTGCATTCTCACTTTCTCCAGCACACAATATCCCCAGCCACTGCAAGAAACTGGGGAGAGACCATGTGTGCAGGCTAAGCAGCTTCTCCTGCTCCCTGTGCTCTCACCTCTCATGCTGTCTTCAGTGCAGAGAGGTGGGTGGAGACTGGGAGCAAGTGAAGTGAATATCTAAGTAGTTAATGAGCCGGGGACACGTGGTGCTTCTGCCGCCTGGATTCTTCAGCAGGGACCATTCCCTGCCCTTCTGAACCCACTTCACCACTGTCTCCCCCTCCCAAGCAACCCAGGATGCTAGAATGTTATATTCCTTTTATAAGACGCACCCCCACTTTCCTCCAAAACTTGGAGGAAAAAAAAGTGCGTCTTATAAAAGGAAAAATACGGTACATCTAGTCTCACAAAACAAGCCCTCAAGAGGCTGGAAATATAAAGTCATGGCTTTTGGAAAAATGGTAGAGAAAAAAACAAACTAAAAGGATCTTGCTTGTACAATACCAGTCTTAATGAATCAGCCCCTACTTACAGTATGCATATGTTTACATACAGAATTTGTCAGTTCCATTAGTAAACAATATATAAAAGAATTGTGCACATTTCAATGGGCAGAGAATGGGCTTCAATATTTAGGAATCAGGCTGACACCATCAAAGAAACTAATAACAGTGAACTTTACTATCCTGTATAGACAAATTAAAAAGGTGATTGAGGAAATACGTCAAACTACACTATCCTGGATAGCAAGAATTAATATCATAAAAATGATAGTGTTGCCTAAGATTCTGTATTATTTTAGAGCACTTCCCCTCGAAATCCCTAAAAAATATATTACCGAATTACAAAGATTGATTAGCAAATTTATCTGGGCGGGTAAAAAACCCCGGATAGCGAGAAACATACTAGCCCTACCTATGGATAAAGGGGGAATGGGGATACCAGATTTAAGTTTATATCATAAAGCGTCCATAATAGGGGGACTCCGTGACTGGTGGCAAATGCGGAGAGACCATAAATGGTTGGAGATTGAGAAGGTCTATGCTAGAAGGGGCTCGACTCGATTGACAATGGAAGCGGAAATATTACAGCGAACTACAAATGTATCTCCACTATTGACGATGCAAGCGGCCTTACGGGTTTGGAGAACATTAACCCCCAATCATAATAGGTTGATGAGAGCATCATTATCTATCTTATCCATAGAACCACATATTCCATATTTAAATCTACAAAATTGGAACGAAGCAGGAATACATACAATAGGAGAGATAGAGGGAGCAATGGGAGTGTTACCGTTTGACCAAGTGGCTGGTAAATTTGAGGGAGTACGTAGATATTTTTATCAATATCTGCAAATTAAACATTATCTAAATAAAAATGCATATGGAGGGAATGGAGTGCATGGGAAGGAGGAAGATATTTTGAGATATATTATGACAGGAGGGAATAACATGAAATGTTTATCTAAATGTTATAAAATTTTAAGTAGTCCGGGGAATGGGAGTAAATTGGCCTACATGGAAAAATGGGAGCAGGAGTTAGGAAAGGAGCTAACATTGGAAGAATGGGGAAATAGTGTAAGGGAAATTAAAAAATACACTGCGTGTATAAATCATGTAGAGCAAATAAAAAAAACATAAATGAGGTGGTATTTATATCCGGATAGAATAGCAAAAATGAATATTAAGTATTCTAAATTATGTTGGAAAGGGTGCGGCCAGGTGGGATCCTTGATACACACTTGGTTTGCTTGCCCGGCTTTAAGAGTTTTTTGGACAGGGATGATAGAATTGATCAAAGAAATTACTGGAGAATCAATTGAAACAGAAATATCTCAGATAATCTTACACATGGGTATAAATAGGTTACCAAAACGAGTGAGAGGTATTGTTTCGCATGTGTTAATTGCCGCTCGTACGACGGTAGCAACTAAATGGAAAGAGGTTAATCCTCCACTTATAAAAAATGTAATAGAGAGGTTAAATATACAGTGTCAAAATGAAATGATGTTATATCAATCTAAAAGCAGAGGAGAGGAAATCCGAAAAACGTGGAGACCTTGGTTGATGTGTAAATATTACAAAGGTTAAGTTATAAAAGAGTGTATTTGCTTTTATAATGCTGTGAATAGCGATGTTATGGTTTTTTTTTTTTATTTTTTTATTTTTTTTTGTTTGTTACAGTATGTACAGGAAACTCCAAATAATGGTGATCTTGTAGTGTCTTGTATTGTATTGTGTTTGAAATTGTTTTTGTTTCTTTTGTTGTGTATTGTTTAAAGAAGAAAATTAATAAAAATTTATTAAAAAAAAAAAAAGAATTTGTCAGTTCCTACTTTCCAAGTTTTAAACCACTAGGTGTATATCAATCATTGCATTTAGAGGTTGTCCACCATTTTTATTTACCAGATGTGTTCAATACATAATTGTGTAGCAAAAATTACAAATCTCCTCCAATAGAAAAACAGTACACATGGAGAGGCTGCTTCTCTATAGGATGAAGCTGATTGACGGGACTAGTCACATGCTTCTCCACAAGCAGCCATATTGTGAACGGGAGAGCTGTGCCATCTGCGAGAAGGATAGACTAACAGGTTAAGGAGGTAAATCTCTCAAACATGTATTCAAAAGTTCCATGTTCATTCTGCCTCCCAAAAAATCAGAATAGAAAGTGATTAAAAAAAAAAGATACGTGCCTGAAAATTGGAGCGCAAAGCATGGCGATGCAAAGCCCGTTTGGAACAAAATGGGCTTAGTGTACAACAGTAGCTAAACAAGACAAAAAAATGGATCTGGTATCGCTGTAGTCAGACTGATCCAAAGTATTAGGCTACATTCAGATTGTGCGTTTTTTGATCCATTTTTGCAGTGCACTGCAGAAAATGGATCACTCAAATGACATCTCAGCAACGGCTATGGGTTTTCATTTTTGCCATTCAGACTGTGCTCCTTTAAAGTGATCTGTTTTTTCAATCTAGGAGAGCTCTGTTCTTGAAAAGAACATGACAATTTGTTATTCTACCAAATATTGATTTCTGAACTCTTCCGGAGTTAAAAACATTAATATTTTTGCTTCTAAATGAATAAAAACTTGTTTTCTTTGCATTATTTGAGGTCTGAATGCACAGTTTCTTTTTTATTATTTTGACGATTTCTCATTTGCTGTAAATACAAAACTTTTAGGTTTGAATATTGGAGACATGTTGTTAGTAGTTTATAGAATGAAAGATGTACATTTTACTCAAATATACCTATAGAGAGAAAAATCACAGAAACTGAAAATTTTGCAGAGGTCTCTTATGCCAGAGCTTGTATATTGGCCTTGGTATAGGACAATATTGTCCGTAAGTCAAGGTGCTTGGAGCCAGAGGCAATAGGGTGGTGGGTGCCCTTCATGTGAGAACACCACAAGATAGGCGAGGTGGGAACAGATGGATATATACAGCTCGAGTGATTTCTGTAACTATAGCATTGGCTGTCATACCAACAATGTGGGCTCCATGCGTCACTCCTGTGGGGGAAAGCAGGGCCGATGTCGCAACTCAGGGGGGTTGGATGTGAATGTGGCTCTCATAGCCAGAACGGTGTGGAACCAAACAAAAGGAAAAAAGCTCCAAAAATTGTGCTGATGTAAAAGTAGACAGATGGGAAATGTTATTTGTCAACTACTGGCTGTAGAGCTCAGCATAGTAACCGACTATTCTTAGTTATAATGGACCATTAAAGGTGGTGCTGGAGTTATTCCACTTCCTTACTGAAGTGCAAATTTGCATATTTCCTAGAGGAAGGATGTGGCTACAATCTCCTCACCTACTTAACTGTCTTATGGTTGCAGGAAAACTTCTCTCCATAAAAAGGTAGATAGCAAGTTCCCAGACCTAGTTATAATAAAGAGAATTTTGTTTACGTACCGTAAATTCTTTTTTCTTGAATCATCAATGGGAGACCCAGACAATGGGGGTTTAGGGCACTGCCCTCCGGAGGCCACACTAGGTACTACAAGAACTGTAGACACCGCCCCCTCCGCTTATAAACCCCTACCGCAGGGAACATCCTCAGTTTGGTCCATAAGCTGCGAGGAGACAACAGAAAACCACACCCGAAACCTCGGGAAGACACCGTGAACAGACGGGTCAACAACCCGGATAAACTGCCCCAACAGGGGACAGATCAGCCGTAACATACAACGGAACACTGGGTGGGTGCTGGGTCTCCCATTGATGATTCAAGAAAAAAGAATTTACGGTACGTAAACAAAATTCTCTTTTTTCTGATCATCATAATGGGAGACCCAGACAATGGGGATGTCCTAAAGCAATACCCCAGGGCGGGAAAAAGTTCCTCAAAAGACGTTTGCATACGCGGTCCCCGTCAAAGGTGGGCAACCGCCGCCTGGAGGACCCGCCTGCCCAAACTTGCATCCGCAGAGGCATGGGCATGCACCATATAATGCTTAGAGAAGGTGTGCAGGCTAGACCAAGTGGCCGCCTGACACACCTGCAGAGCAGAGGCGCGATGTCGCAAGGCCCAGGAGGCACCGACAGCTCTTGTCGAGTGTGCCTTCAAGCCTACCGGGAGAGGCAAACCAGAAGACCGGTAAGCCTCTTGAATGGGTGCCTTGATCCATCTGGCCAAGGTAGATTTTGACGCCGCTGACCCCTTACAGCGACCTGCCGTAAGTACGAACAAGGAGTCCGAACTCCGGAAGGAGGCAGTTCTGGACACATAAATGCGTACAGCCCGTACGAGGTCCAGAGTATGGAGGTCGCGTTCAATCTGATGAACAGGAGCGGGACAAAATGATGGGAGCACAATCTCCTGGTTCAAATGAAAAGTGGAAACCACTTTTGGCAGGAATTCCGCCCGCGGGCGTAACACCACTTTGTCTTGGTGAACCACCAGAAAGGGTGACTTGCACGATAGTGCCGCCAGTTCAGAGACCCGTCTCAGGGACGTAATAGCCACCAGAAAAGCCACTTTCTGTGACAAGTAAGAAAGAGAGACTTCTCTCAATGGCTCAAAAGGTGGTTTCTGCAAAGCCGCCAAGACCATGTTGAGATCCCAAGGGTCCAGAGGCCGCCTATACGGCGGAACCACTCGAGACACCCCTTGGAGAAATTGACGAACCTTTGGGAGGAGCGCCAAGCGCCTGTCGAACAATACAGACAGCGCTGATACCTGACCCTTCAGAGAACTGAGGGAAAGGCCCAACTCCAAACCTGACTGCAAAAAAGCCAATAGGGTCGGGATCGACAAGGGCCAAGGTACATGTCCCCCAGAGGAGCACCAGGCGAAAAAGACTTTCCACGTTCTGTGGTAAATCTTCCGTGACGTGGGCCGTCTAGCTCTGTTCATGGTGGAAACAACCGCAGGAGAGAAACCCCTGGATGTTAAGAGCCAGGCCTCAAGAGCCATGCAGTCAATCTGAGGGCCCTGGAATTGGGGCGGAAGAAGGGGCCCTGCGCGAGAAGATCTGCGCGGTCTGGAAGAGCCCACCGGCATCCGCCGGACAGTTGCCACAGATCCGGATACCAGGACCTCCTCGGCCAATCCGGAGCCACTAGAATGGCTGTGTGACATTCCGTCTTGATTTTCCACAGGACCTTGGGCATCAGCGCCAGGGGCGGGAAAACATATGGCAGGCGAAAATCTGACCAACTCAGGACTAGAGCATCTGCCCCCAGAGACTGAGGGTCCCACGATCTCGCCATGTATTGTGGCACCTGATGATTCAGCCGGGAGGCCATCAGATCCACATCCGGGGTCCCCCATCTGATGCAGATGTCCCGGAAGACGTCCGGATGGAGAGACCATTCTCCGGCGTCCATCCCCTGTCGGCTCAGGTAATCTGCCTCCCAATTCTCGACACCTGGGATGTAGACTGCGGAAATCAAGCAGTTGTTGGCTTCCACCCATGATAGAATGCGGTGGACTTCCGCTAGAGCCTGTGCACTCCTGGTTCCTCCTTGGTGGTTTATATAGGCGACAGTCGTCGCATTGTCGGACTGAACCCGAATTGGTTGTCCGGATAGGAACACCCGAAAGGCCAGGAGAGCCAGATAGACCGCCCTGAGCTCCAGCACGTTGATCTGCAACGTCGTCTCTGCACGTGTCCAGAGACCTTGAGCTCTGTGGTGTAAAAACACCGCGCCCCAGCCCTTCAGGCTGGCGTCGGTGGTCACCACTAACCACGATGGCTTCAGGAAGGATCGTCCCTTTGATAAGTGACTCGGCTGAAGCCACCACTGCAGAGCATCCCTGGTCGGCTGGGAGAGGACCACCAGCTGATTCAGAGAGGACGTCCTCTTGTCCCACCTCTGGAGGATTTCCAGTTGCAGAGGACGGAGGCGAAACTGTGCGAAGGGCACCGCCTCTATTGCTGCCACCATGCGTCCCACCATCTTCATCAATACCCGTAGGGATGAATGAGGCGATTCGAGGAGATCGCGTACTCCCGACTGGATGGCCAGTTGTTTGGCTCGTGGTAGGGACACTAGAGCAGAGTCCGTGTGGAATTCCATGCCCAGGTACGTCAGTGACTGGGTTGGAACCAGGGTGGACTTCTGGATGTTGAGAAGCCACCCGAACTGCTCCAGAGACTGCATGGTCGCCTGCAGGCTTCGCTGACACAGGTGTTCCGATGGCGCTCTGACCAGTAGGTCGTCCAAATAAGGAATGACGGCGTGTCCCTGCGCATGCAGTAAGGCCATCATTGATGCCATCACTTTCGTGAACACCCGGGGAGCCGAGGCCAACCCGAAGGGCAGCGCCACGAATTGGAAGTGCTCCTCCCCCACCGCGAATCTCAACCATCGTTGATGAGACGGTGCAATGGGTATGTGAAGGTAAGCGTCGCGAATGTCTATGGACGCCAGGAAGTCGCTCTGCGACACAGCCGCGATCACGGAGCGCAGGGATTCCATGCGGAACTTCCGAACCAACACATGGCGGTTGAACAGCTTGAGGTCCAGAACCGGGCGGAAGGAGCCGTCCTTCTTCGGGACGATAAAGAGGTTGGAGTAGAAACCCCTGAACCTCTCCCCAGTGGGCACTGGGACCACCACTCCGTCTCTGCGGAGTCCCTCCAAGACCAGATAAAAAGCCTGAGCCTTTTCTGGAGATGGGACAGACCGATGGAATCGGTGTGTGGGTTGTGACGACAGCTCTATCCTGTATCCTCTGGAGACTACGTCTCGAACCCACTGATCTTGGATGTGGAGGCGCCATTTGTCTTGAAATTGAGACAGGCGACCTCCAACCTGTGGGGAGGCAGGAAGAGAGAGCGAGTCATGCTGAGGTGGGCTTGGGAGCGGCAGCTGTTGTACCTGCCGACTTCTTCTGGCGACTCTTGGGCGCCATTGCTGAGAGGGCTTGGCCCCACGGTCCGCACGAGCGGAAGACGCTGACGGCTGTGAGCTGGTACGAAAGGACCACTGTTTAGGGTTCCTTTTCACAGTATACCTAGGTTTAGGTCTATTCTGTGGGATCTTGGACTCCGTAGAGTCTTTGATCAACTTGTCCAGCTCGGCACCAAACAGCCTGTCACCAGAGAAAGGAAGATTCTGCAGAATCTTCTTTGACGTGGCATCTGAGTCCCATAGACGCAGCCACAACAATCTGCGGATCGCTATCGCATTGGCCGAAGCCACAGCCGAGCGAGTGGCAGTCTCCAGGGACGCCGTCCTAGCATAATCTGCATAGGCCTTTGCCCTCTCTGTAAGTGCCAGGACTTCAGAGTTAAAACCTGCCAGGTCAGCAATCCCATCCAGACAGGATGTGATCGCCTGCAGAGTCCAGACCGCAGCAAAACTCGGGGCAAATGAAGACCCCACAGCCTCATAAGACGACTTGGCGAGTTGTTCGACCTGTCTGTCTGTCGCATCCTTCAGTGAGGAGCTATCAGAGGCAGAGAATAGGGAGCGTGCAGCAATCCTGGTCATGGAAGCGTCCACTTTCGGGGACTGCGACCACTCCTGAAGCACCTCCTGAGGAAAGGGAAAGCGGTTGTCCTTGGATTTGCGGACATAACGCCGTCCAGGGTGTACCCTGGGAGCTCTAACCACCCTTTCAAAATTAGTGTGGTCCAAAAAGGAACCACACGGTCTAGCCTCAGGTCGTAACCACTGGTAGACCTCCTTCGGGTGAACGGCTGTCTCCTGAGGGGGTAACCCGAGACGTAAAGTCTCGTTGATGGAAGACACCAGATCCTCCACCCCTTCAGCTGGTTCAGACACCGACCCGAGAGTTGAACCCCCATCATCCTCGTCACCCTCAGAGTGACGATCCTCCTCAGAGAGGATCTGGAGCTCGGGTGAATCATCACGGCGAGCCCGCTTAAGGGGTCTCACGGTGGAAGATGGAGACACCCGGGGGTAGCTTGAAGGAGTAGCTGGAGCATCCAGTCTCCTTGTTAGTGCCTCCAGGGATTGCGACATGGAGGACAATTGGGATAACAGAGAGGCATTAATCTCGCTTTGTTTTTCCCATGGCCCTGGGATCACTTGAACCTCAGGGTAAAGCACCGGAGCTGCTGACTCAGCAGTGACAGTCCGGGCGTCTGGGCGTCCGCAATTATTGCAGGACCCTCCACCAGTGTCCCGTTGCATGTAGCACAGACAGGTGTGGTACTGGCTGCCTTAGCAGCACCTTTCTTCCCTGAGGACATACCCACGGAAGAGGAATATCAACACAGGAGAAACTTCACCGGAAACTGCACAGCGGTGGTGAAGGGAGCGGTGTGTGTGTGGCCTCCGCGAGGAAAGAAAACCTGGTCTCCCCTGGAGTGCAGCAGAGCAGTCTCCAACGATCCCAGCAGGAAAGTGAGGGGAAAAGATGGCCGCCGCTGTAGAAGCAGAGGGCGGGGCCGAAACACGCGGGAAGCACACACACACGCCCATCCAGGTCACATGGGCCGCTCCACATCTCTCCCGGCCGCCATTACAATAATGTAAGCGCCGGAGCCCGCAGCGCGGGAGGTATTAAACATAAATACCCGGGCTCACAGACAAAGTCTGAAGCCCACAGCCGCAGCCCCTGTGTCACACAGGGCGGTCAGCCAGGGTGACCCCAGCACAGGGTACACCGCCAGAACCGCGGACCCTAAGGCAACGCGCGGTCTGAGTGTCATAAACACATCAGTGTCAGACACTACCCCCAGGCACACCGGAGACACCGGAGTATCTCAGTGCCGGTCCGGTCTGTAAGCACCATATCATGGGAGGCCTCGGACGGGGGTTCAGCACCAGTCCGGTCTGTAAGCACCATTTAGGGAGGCCTCGGACTGGGCTGGCTCTAGTCCGGTCTGTAAGCACCATTTAGGGAGGCCTCGGACAGAGCTGACTCCAGTCCGGTCTGTAAGCACCATTTAGGGAGGCCTCGGACGGAGCGGAGCTGTGCAAGGCTCCTATCTCCCACTTCTCAGAGCCCCCAGGAGGGATGGGAAGGAGCACGGCAGCGTACCGGGAGACACAGTGTGCCCAGGCACTAGGCCCTCCGGTACCTCGACCTGCATGTTCCCCGAAGGTAAACAGGGAGACTGCCGGAGGTCCCTGACTGGGACCTTCTTTACCTTGTCTTCATACGCCATCACGTAAGCTGTGAGAATGCGATGAGTGCAAGCAAAGCGTGTGGTACCTCCGAGCACACTAAGTTTAAAACTGAGGATGTTCCCTGCGGTAGGGGTTTATAAGCGGAGGGGGCGGTGTCTACAGTTCTTGTAGTACCTAGTGTGGCCTCCGGAGGGCAGTGCCCTAAACCCCCATTGTCTGGGTCTCCCATTATGATGATCAGAAAAGAATTATTTTGAACATAAACATCTGCCTCTAGATCCTCCCCCTCCATAGAATCGTGGCGCCCCAGCGTAACAAGTCGCCACAGAGTTGGTACAGCACCCCAGCCAGAGTAAGGAGGGGACACTAACCGGTACTCAAGACACCCATAGCCAGCACTACACCACTCCAGGTCAGGGTGAGATTGCTTCTAAGGGAGAGCACAGTCCCTGATCCTGTCTGGAGGGAGCAACCAAAGTAGAAGGGATGGGTGGAGAACAGAGTTTAGGGGAGCACCCAGGAGGCAGTGAAGTCAGGGAGGACGTACGTTAGTGATGGAGGACGTACGTTAGTGATGTAGGACACGTGACAGACAGTTTAAAAAGGGACCAATAGAAACATCTAGTAGGCAGTAGGTGGGTGGCTGGAAAGAGCTGCAGGAGTATGTGAGGGCCAGAGAGTCTGTCAGGGAAGGACAAGAGCTACAACTAAACATCCTGGGGACCGGAGCCAGTGGGAGCTCGTCCGAAGACCTGGGTAAGACTAGACCGGACAGAGAACCAGCAGACAGAGAAGGTGCTCCTGGTGACAGAAGGGGTCCCAGGTAGTGAGCACAGTCCACCCAGGGGCGCCCACATCCACATTGACTGAAACAGTGTAGAGAAACCAGGCCACAGTGTAATTGGGACCAGCCCCAGACCTAGTGAAGAATGCCCAGGCTCAGCTAGCAACCCAGAGGCTGCGGTATTTCCAAGTGCCGCAGCCAAAACCGCACACACCTGCCGAAAAGGTGGCCACGTAGGGTCCAAGGGACAGAGAGAGGTAGTCCTACAAAAGGTCCGTGGCCACTGGCTCAGGGCTCTGTGTGTGAGGCGCAGGGCAGGAATGCGAATCAAGTGCAGAGAGAGATGACCATGAGGGGACAGTGGAAGGGGGTACCAGTTAAGTAGCACCGAAATATCCGGGAGTTAGCTGGATCCCCGACTCCAAGAACTCAGTGCTTAGCGGGCTATTGCATGGTGATGACTGTTGTAACCTGGGACAACAAACTGAGTAAAGACCTTGAGACTGAACCCCGCTGTGTCTGGCTGAGTTTGTATTGATGTTACAGAGCAGGGATGATGGTGCCGCGTTAAAGTTCACAAACAAACATCTGCTGACCTGGGGTAAGCCCTACCCGTGGAGGGCTTGCCAACCTAGCTGCATTGCAATCAACCCGAGGAACTCTATTGCAGCGGCGGCCATCTATAGCCTCAACCCGCGGGTGGCGTCACGAGGACAATTATCCCCAAGTCTGGTATTTCCCTAAAAGCAACAAAAATTACAACTTCCCCCTTTAATTGTCAGCTCTGGGGCCACAGACCGGGTCACACCACCGTGACATTCCCCAGCGACATCGACAGACTCGGCTCCAAGTATCCCACGTCCCACACGGGGCGCGTCAGAAAATTGTCTGGTTCTGTGTATAGCTCCTCCCCCTCCACAGAATTTTGTCTGGTTCTGCCTCTAAATCCTCCTTCTCCATAGAATGTTGTCTTGCTCTGTGAGGAGGTGGGCTAAGTGAGTGTGCCTAACTGGAGTGGGCAGGGCTAACACCACCCACACAAACTCAGCTTTATATACTAGATTGTGTGATATACCGTATATACTCGTGTATAAGCTGACTTTTTCAGCCCAAAAATTGGGCTGAAAAGTCCCCCCCTCGGCTTATACACTATAGTGTGGTGGGGGCTGTGTCCGGGCACTGCAGAATGAGCGGCACGTCGTGCCGCTCATTAATTATGCATGGGGAGCAGCGCATAGTACATTGCTGCTCCCCTGCACAGTATAGCCTCCCCTATGTATACAGAGGCCCCCCCAGCAGTGATCCATCTCACCCCTCGGTCTCCAGGCACCCGGGTCCTCCAGCTGCTGCGTCTGCGTGCCCCGCGGCTTCTAATACCGGCGTCCTCCCCGCTCTTCCTGTTTGAATGCGATCATTTGACCCGTGCGGTCACATGATCACATTCAAACAGGAAGAGCGGGGAGGACGCCGGTATTAGAAGCCGCGGGGCACGCAGACGCAGCAGCTGGAGGACCCGGGGGCACCTCTGTATACATGATATGGGGGGGGGGGGGGGGGGGGCCTCTGTATACATGATATGATGGGGGGGGGGGGGGGGCCTCTGTATACATGATATGATGGGGGGGGCCTCTGTATACATGATGGGGGGGGGGGGGGGCCTCTGTATACACGATGGGGGGGGCTCTGTATACATGGGGCCAGTGAGACAGCCGAGGGGGCTGTATAGCACTGGCGAGGGGCCTGTATACCACTGCTGAGTCTGTATACCACTGCTGAGTCTGTATACCACTGCTGAGTCTGTATACCACTGCTGAGTCTGTATACCACTGCTGAGTCTGTATACCACTGCTGAGTCTGTATACCACTGCTGAGTCTGTATACCACTGCTGAGTCTGTATACCACTGCTGAGTCTGTATACCTGTCCTGGGGGCTGTATACCACTGATGAGGGGCCTGTATATCAGTGATGGCGGCAACTGTATACTAGTTATGGCCACTATATACCAGTGATGGCTGCTATATACAGGGATGGTGGGCTATATACCAGTGATAGGGGGCTTTATAACAGGACGGTGGTCTGCTGCATTGGGAGTTTACTGTTTCTATTTAAAATACAAGTTCAACATTTTATTCGTATCTATTTTCATTTTTTAAATTTTTCAGTACCGGTAGCTGCTGCATTGTCCACCCTAGGCTTATACGCGAGTCAATAGGTTTTCCCAGTTTTTGGGGGGCAAAAGTAGGGGGGGGTCGGCTTATACACGAGTATATACGGTAATCCTCTAGGATAACATAAAAATTAAAAGTTTGAATCTTGTCAAATTTTCAAAGTTCAATATTTTCATGAAGCAGCACAAATCACATCGACCAAAATGTACCACTAACATGAAGTACAACAGATCACAAAAAAAAACATTTTCAGAATCACTGAGATCCATTGAAGTGTTCCAGACTTTCCTCACAAAATGACACTGGTGAGAATTAAAAAAATTGGCCTAATCATTAAGGTGAAAACAGGCCTAGGGGTAGAAGGGGTTAAAAATAAAAGCGGCAGACAAGTTTAATTCCTGTGTGTAAAAATAATTAAAGTTAGGCTGCGTTCACACAGTGCGTATTTTGACGCGCGTATTTTCTCCAGAAGAATGTGCATCTGTATTTCCCAGCAAAGTCAATGGACATTCACTTTTGCCATTCACACATCGCGTATTTTTACGCAGCGTAAAAATACGCGCGTAAAAAAAAATGAACATGTTAATTCTTTCCAGTTTTTTTACGCGCGTATTTTCCATATGCCCCATTATAAGCACTGGAAATACGCGCATAAAAAAACGCAGTCGCATTATTTTTACGCGCGTAAAAATACGCAACGTGTGAACGCAGCCTTATACATTGAGGACAATCCTCCTTCATCCTGACAAAAATTATTTACCAAATAAATACACAATATCTCTCACAGCAGATTGATGACTCTTACAATCAGCAGTTATCAAAACTTCAAAATTTATTTTATTATTCTATTAGAACATATGACCTGGAGTCAACAGAAATGTAAGGAGTCATGTATTGCCAGACACTCAGTTTATATTTCTGGAGCCACAAAAGGTCACATTTGGTATAAAATACTGGCTTGTCACAAACCATACCATCCTTTTAATGGAAGATTTGCAAGAAAAGTTAAAATTGAATCCCCATCGTGGAGTAGGGGAGACAAAGCAGAATAATGCAATCCACGTCTGTACAGTAACCGCGCATCCAAACAAAGATTAGTTTTGGCCAGTGGATCCAAAACCACCAGCACCTCGCTCTGTATCATCTAGGGCCTGTAGAGAAAGAAAACAGAAGGTAATAAACAGCTCATTCTGATGGCAGTGCACATTGGTCTGATTACTGACCGCAATGTACGAACATCTGAATAATGGCCCCGTTACACAGCACGACGTTGAAACAATGTCGGCAACGATCGCATGGGCGCGCGGTCATTTTTGACATTTCAACATCGCTGGTGAGATGTCACCTGTCTAGATATTGTGAACAACTCACCAACGATGTTGTGAGCAGGTGTTGTTCGCAAACCCCTCGAAGTTGTCCACGACAGTTATTGCGGTGTCACACAGAACGATGCAGCAGGTTGCTGGAGTTGATAGTCAGGCTTTACAACATGTTGGTAAACCTGACTATCAACTCCGATCCAACGATTTATCGTAGCAACTTGCCAGAGTCACACGCAACAATGTCGAAACGACGTCTCTGGTACGCCTCCGAACCAGTGACAAATCAGCGATGTTGTTGACGATGTTGTGCCGTGTAATGGGGCCTTAAGCCTGATCACAGTATTGTAAATGGTCTCTCCATTTGACCAATCTGTAACAAATACTCACTTTAAGTTCCTCCAGATCCGGGTAGACTATCCGCTCACATATCAACTGAGCCACTCTGTCGCCTTTTTTAACTGAGGTAAAAAGGTATACAATTAACACTTTGGCATTATGGTAGTTATACTTAATATAGACATATGAGGGCCTGTAATTTGCTGGACAGGTTGTATTGAAAAATGGGAAAGAATTCCAAGGGATGTGAAATTGCAAAAAAAAAGTGCAGTACCAAAATGTTTTTGTTTTTCTTTTTAATTACCATGTTTACTATATGGTAAAACTGAACTGGCAGTATTATTGCCCAGGTAAGTATGAGTTTGTAGATACCAAACATGTCTAGTTTTGTTTTTCACATTTACAATTTTTTTTCGCACTATCACCCAGGTTTTAGAGGAGGAAAATAGGGGGAAAAAATTAAGCAAAAAGTGTGGTTATAATGCAGTGTTATGGGGGCGATATGCTGCTGACACTTATAGGGTAATGTTCCCATCCTGCGATATGGCCTCCACCCCCCATCCCCCCCTTCCTGGAATATGGCCCTCCTGCTGGCACACACACACAAAATAAACGCTGTTACTCTCCGTAGCTCCCTGCCTGCAACATCACTCCTGTCTTCCTGTCTCTGTGCCCGGTATCCGATCATGTGACCGGAGCACACAGCAATTACGTCACTGTGCTGTGCCGGTCATATGATCGGCACAGAGACCGGAAGACAGCAGCGATAGGCAGGGAGCTATGGAGGGAAACTGTGTGTATGCACCAGCGGGGAGGGGGGCAGTATATATTAAGCACATGTAATATATGCTGCTCCCCCCACCAGTGATGGCAGGGGGATGCAGTGAATATTACATGAGCCTAATGAGTGGGGGCACGCAACCTCCCACTGCCTCTACAGTCCATTGCTGCCTCCTTCAGAACCACCCCAACCCCCTTAGCACAGCCAGAACATACCCTATATTCAGACCATAAAACGCACCCCCCACAATTTTTGGTGTGAAAAAAAGTGTGTCTTATTGTCCGAAAAATTCGGTAAGTGGAATAAAAAAAAAAAAAAAAAAAATCAGAAATTTGCCAAATAAAAAAAATATGATCGCCCTTAAATTTTTAATGTTTTGTTTAATTGTTTTCTTGAACTTAAAACGTTCACTTTTTATTGTTTTTACTAGTCCCCTTAGGGGTCTTGAAGCTGCGGTTATCAGATGTACTGCTGTGTATAGCACAAGTAATCAGCACCACTTTGTACAGCACAAATGCAATCTTCCTATGGATGCCGGTGGTCAGCCAGCATCCACAGGAAGTTGGTCATCAGAGACAGTCATCAGGTGACCGCTGGCTGTCATAACAACCCATGTGCACCCCACAAATCACATCACAGGGCTGCCGATGGGGAATGACGTGCTCCACACTGGCGCTTGGTAAATAATAATGTAAGTTATTGACAGCTGTAATTAACTAGTTAACAGACGTGGGCAGATCTCTGATCCACCGAAGCCTGTTAGGGTACCGTTACACGTCACAATATTGCTAGCAATTTCACTGGTAATTTGCTGGTTGCAGTGAAATCATGGACACATTGTTCTATTTGTACATGGCAACAAAATGGAACAATGTGTCCATGATTTCACTGAAACCAGCAAATTGCAAGTGAAATTGCATGCAATGTTGCGACGTGCAACGGTACTCTTAGAGGCACAGGTCAGCTGATTAGATCAGCCAACATGTGCGGGGAATGATGGAGGCTCAGCTTGAGCTGCATCAAAGCAGGAAACATGATCTATGACATAAGTACACCATAGGGCAGTGGTGGCGAACCTATGGCACGCGTGCCAGGGGTGGCACGCAGAGCCGCCTCCGCTGGCACGCAGCCTCGCCACCACACTGCCGGTTTGATCTGCCGGCGTTCGCCGCCGGCAGATCTAAGCTGTATCTGAGCAGAGGAGACATTTCTCCTCTCTCAGACACTTCTAAGCCCGCCCTCCCGGCCAGAGTCATGTGACAGCGGTCACGTGACGCGCCCGGCATCACGTGACCGCCCTCAGTGCTGGAGAGGAGACAGGATGCAAGCTGCAGCAGCGGTGAAGAAAGGTGAGTATGAAAGTTTTTTTTTTTTTTTTCACCAGCAGCCAGGATGGGGCCATACTGTGAGGAGGAGGATGATGATGGGGCCATACTGTGAGGAGGAGGATGATGATGGGGCCATACTGTGAGGAGGAGGATGATGATGGGGCCATACTGTGAGGAGGAGGATGATGATGGGGCCATACTGTGAGGAGGAGGATGATGATGGGGCCATACTGTGAGGAGGAGGATGATGATGGGGCCATACTGTGAGGAGGAGGATGATGATGGGGCCATACTGTGAGGAGGAGGATGATGATGGGGCCATACTGTGAGGAGGAGGATGATGATGGGGCCATACTGTGAGGAGGAGGATGATGATGGGGCCATACTGTGAGGAGGAGGATGATGATGGGGCCATACTGTGAAGAGGAGGATGATGATGGGGCCATACTGTGAAGAGGAGGATGAGGATGGGGCCATACTGTGAAGAGGAGGATGAGGATGGGGCCATACTATGAAGAGGAGGATGAGGATGGGGCCATACTATGAGGAGGAGGATGAGGATGGGGCCATACTATGAGGAGGAGGATGAGGATGGGGCCATACTATGAGGAGGAGGATGATGATGGGGCCATACTATGAGGAGGAGGATGATGATGGGGCCATACTATGAGGAGGAGGATGATGATGGGGCCATACTATGAGGAGGAGGATGATGATGGGGCCATACTATGAGGAGGAGGATGATGATGGGGCCATACTATGAGGAGGAGGATGATGATGGGGCAATACTATGAGGAGGAGGATGATGATGGGGCAATACTATCAGGAGGAGGATGATGATGGGGCAATACTATGAGGAGGAGGATGATGATGGGGCAATACTATGAGGAGGAGGATGGGGCAATACTAGGAGGAGGAGGATGGATGGGGCAATACTAAGAGGAGGATGGATGGATGGGGCAATACTAAGAGGAGGATGGATGGATGGGGCAATACTAAGAGGAGGATAGATGGATGGATGGATGGGGCAATACTAAGAGGAGGATAGATGGATGGATGGATGGGGCAATACTAATAGGGGGCAGGATGGGGCATATTATTATGTCATGGGGCAGGATGGGGCATATTGTTATGTGATGGGGCAGGATGGGGCAATACTAACAGGGGGCAGGATGGGGCATATTATTGTGTGATGGGGACAAGGATGGGGCAGATTACTATGTAATGGAGGCAAGAATAGGGCAATACTACCAGGGGGCAAGTTGGGGCATATTACTATGTGATGGGGACAATGGTGGTGCAATAATACCAAGGGACAAGGATGGAGCACATTACTGCTGGATGGGGCATATTACTACATGGGGACAAGGATGAGACACATTACTGCAGGATGGGGCATATTACTTCAAGGGGACACGGATGGGGCATATTACTACAAGGGGAGAAGGATAGGGCATTACTGCAGGATGAGGAATATTGCTGCAAGAGGACAAGGATAGGGCATTACAACAGGATGGGGCATTACTACATGATGGGGCAGGATAGGGACATTACCACAAGGGGACAAGGATGGGACATTCCCGAAGGGGACAAGGATGGGGCATTCTACAAGGGGATAAGGATGAAGACATTACTACAAGAAGGGGGTCAGGATGGAACATATAGCTAGGAGAGGATCAGAATGGAGCAAAACGCTAGAAGGAGAGGATCAGGATGGAGAACATAGCTAGAAGGAGACGATCACAATGGAGCACATTACTACAAGGAGAGGGTCAGGATGGATCATATAGCTAGGAGAGGATCAGAATGGAGCAAAAAGCTAGAAGGAGCGGATCAGGATGGAGCACATAACTACAAGGAGAGGGTCAGGATGGGACACATTACTAAAATGAGAGGGTCAGGATAGGGCACATTACTAGAAGGAGACGATCAGAATGGAGCAAATTACTACAAGGAGAGGGTCAGGATGGAGCACATTATTACAAGGAGAGGATCTGGATGGAGCCCGTAACTAGAAGGAGAGGGTCAGGATGGAGCACATAACTACAAGGAGAGGGTCAGGATGGAGCACATTACTACAAGGAGAGGGTCAGGATGGAGCACATTATTACAAGGAGAGGATCTGGATGGAGCCCGTAACTAGAAGGAGAGGGTCAGGATGGAGCACATAGCTAGAAGGGGAAGGACAAGATGGAGCACATAACTACAATGGGAAGGTCAGGATGGGAAACATTACTACATGGAAAGAGTCAGGATGGAGCACATAGCTACAAGGAGAGGGTCATGATGGAGATATTACTACAAGATGAGGACCATGATTTCAGTATGAAATCTGCTTGTATTCCATGATAAAATCTATCTCCTATCTGTCTAATATTCTGCATTTTTTCCATACAGATCAATCCACCGGCTGTTTCTAGAAAGGGCGGTGGCAGCGGCTCAGCTTCAATGTCCAGTACACATGAGCTGTCTGACCACTGCCGAAGAGAAGAGAAGACTGCAAAGGTAAGTTTAAAATCAATTAATTGTTAAAATAATTGAATTGATCATCAATGTTTCAGGACTACAAGCCCTGTACAGGGAAGAGAGTTAGCATCTGCTGGCTCTCCCCCCTGTGCAGCGCTTGTGATTACCACTGCTGTAATTTAGGTTATATTATCGTGTTGGCACTTCGCCATAAATAATTTTGTTTTAGGTTGCAGTTTGGGCACTCGACCTCAGAAAGGTTCGCCATCACTGCCATAGGGCATGAAGGGGTTGCGGCCCTCAAAAATGAGTATTTGTCATGTTTCTGACACTGTATATTTGTGCTGCAAACAAAAAACAAAGTTTGCAGCAAATTGTATAAGTCAGAAAATTCTCATGCCCACCGTGCTTTAACACTGCAGAAAATGACTTGCGGTGCAGATTTGAAATCCTCAACATGTTGAATTCCTTAGCAGTGCAGCTGCATTTTATTTGCAGATTTTTCAAATAGATTACAATAAGATCAGTGTGTTTAGCGCATTTCTGCAGTGGAAACGCAATAAAAATGCATTTAATCTGCACATGACTATTAATGTTTTACCAAAACCAAGTAAGGCCCCTTTCACATCAGCGCTTTGTGCTGATTTGCGGCAGATCTACCACATCTGCAGCGTAACAGCTGCACTTGCAGCACTCCCCAATCATTCTTTATGGGACTTGCGGCAGGTGCAGCAAATGCGTTTTTGTTGCGATCCGGCACTTGTGACAGGTCAAAAAAACGCTGCTAGCCGTAGTTTGACATGCCGTGAGTGCCAGATCGCGGCAATATCTGCATTTCCTGCACCTGCCGCAAGTCCCATAAAGAATGATTGGGGCGTGCTGCAAGTGCAGCCGTTATGTGGAAGACGCAGAAAATCTGCCGCAAATCAGCAAAAACCGCTGATGTGAAAGGGGCCCAACAGCTTCCAAAATAGAGCAGTTTTATTAAAAACATGACATGCCAAAAAGATAAAAACCGCAGCTTGAGGGCTGGGATCCTCAAAACCCAGATTATTTTTTGTTTGCCCTTGGGTAACCCAATTAGTGAAGAGCAGCAACATCAAAAACTCACAAAATAAGGGAAACTCATTAAGGGAATGTTACCTAAACCCTTCATTCCCAGTCGATTTTCTGTTTTTTTTCCCTCCCCTTCTTCCAAGAGCCATAACTTTTTTCTTTTTCTGTCAATATAGAAATAAGAGGGCTTGTTTTTTTGCAGAAAAAGTACTTTTGAATGACATCTATTTTACAATTTAGTGTACCGGAAAGGGAAAAAAAATCCAAGTGCGGGGGAAGTGCAAAAAAAATTAAATTTCAATTTTCTTTTCTTTATTCATTATATGGTAAAACTGACATGACAGTACCAGATGTTTAAAAAAAAAAAAGAAAAAAGAATTGCGCTTTTGTTGCCATTTACTGTGACTGGTAGAGTTCTCTTTTTTCGGGATCTGGGGCTGTGTAATGCCTTATTTTTTGCGTCTTGGGCTGTCGTTTCTAACTATAACATTTTTGGGTAGATGTGATATTTTGATCTCCTGTTATTGCATTTTATTGCTGTTTGGACTTTTTGTCCGCTACGCAGTTTACAGATTTGACTGATTTTATCTTGGGATATATCATGCATTTCTGAGTTATCGGCGATAACAAATGTGTATTTTTTATACTTTATTTTTTATGGGGTGAAAGGGGTGATTTGAACTTTATTTTAACTTTTACTTTTGTACATGTCCCCTTAGTGCACCTCAACACTACTGTACAGAGCTGATGATCCAGGGATATGCACAGCATAATTGATAATCTCTTGTGAATACCAGTGTTTGCGGAGTACCCACAAGAAATTACTCATAACAGCATCCGGGATCCTCACAGTACGCGTCACTGCCATGGCAACAGACTGATGTCCCGTGATCACATCACGGAGCCGCTGATGCTGGCGTGAAATAGCGTGATCCCTGACGAGCTGCTTTAAGATTGTGCTATCAGTGACTGACAGCACAATCCACTTGCATACTACCTGCACATGCAGCTGATCAGATCACCCAACATGTGCAGGAAATGATGAGAGCTCAGAGTGAGCTCACATCAAAGGGAGGGAAGAGACCAAGGACGTACCTATACATCCTTAGTCGTGAAGGGGTTAAAGATATTGGGAAAGTTATAAGTAGTTTCATATTTTAAAGCTTTTGTTTGCAGTATATTTTATTGAAGGAAAGTTATTTTAAAATAAATCTTTTCATGACTCCTACTCCAAAGCACAAAAATAGAAAATTACACAAAAACAACTGATTTTTGTGTACTCACTGTAAAATAGTTTTCTCTGAGCCATCATTGGGGACAGAGGACCACGGGTGTTATGCTGCTATCTCTAGGAGGCTGACACTAAATTAATATGAAAATAAGTTAGCGCCTCCTCTACAGTATACATCCCCTGGCTAGGACAGGCTCCAGTTTTAGTGACCAAGCAGTAGGAAAACAATAAGCACAGTTCAACGAAACATCAACATGCAAAACTCAAAGGCTAAAAGAAAAACGCCCGAACTGGGCAGGGCAACAGGGTGGGTGCTGTGTCCCCCAATGATGGCTCAGAGAAAACGATTTTACACCGTGTGTAGACAAAAATCAGTTCTTCTCTTTCGCCTCATTGGGGGACATAGGGCCATGGGATGTCCCAAAGCAGTCCCTGGGTGGGAAATGAAAAACACCACCCAAAGGATATGGAACAGTCCTAAACTTCCTGCGTCACCTACTAAGAGGTGAGCCACCGCCGCTTGCAGTAGCCGTCTACCAAGGCTTGCATCTGCAGAGGCCTGGGTATGAACCTTATAATGCTTCACACAAAGGTGTGCAGGCTAGACCAAGTAGTGGCCTTACATACCTGCTCTGCAGAGGCCTGGTGACGAATGGCCCAGGATGCATAGACTGCACGAGTGGAGTGGGTCCGTAGTCCACTAGGAATGGGCACGTTCCTGGATGGCAGAATGTATCCATCGAGCCAGAGTGGCCTTAGAGGCTGCCAGTCCCTTTCTGCGGCCATCCGGAAGAACAAACAGATTATCTGACTTTCGGAAGGTAGCGGTTCTCAAGATGTAATATCTGAGGGCCCTGATGAGGGCCAGAGCATGCAGAGACTTTTCCACACGATGGACTGGTGCCAGGCAGAAAGATGTAAGAATGATGTTTTTGTTGAGGTGGAAGGAAGAAACCACCTTTGGAAGGAAAGTGGGAACGGGACGTAGCACCATCTTATCTTGATGAAAGGAAAGGAAGGGGCTCTCGGCAAGAGTGTAGCCAATTCTGAAACACATCTGATGGATGTTATTGCCACTAGGAAAACAACTTTCCAAAACAGGAGAAGGAGAGAAACCTTTCTAAGAGGCTCAAAAGGCGGTCTTTGAAGCGCGTTCAAAACCAAATTAAGGTCCCATGGTTCCAGCGGCCTCCGGTAAGGAGGAACCAACCGAGACACTCCTTGGATGAAAGTCTTAACTTGAGGACGTGTCACAAGTCTGTGCTGGTAAAAATACCGAAAGGGCATAGATCTGTCCTTTTTGAGAACTCAAGGTCAGACCCGATTGTAATCCTGACTGGAGAAAACTCAAGACCACAGGAATAGACAGATGAAGAGGGGAGTGTCCTCGATCCTTGCACCACGAAAAGAATATTTTCCAGGTACCATGATGGTAAATGCGGGCTGAGGCCGTCTTTCGAGCTCTGATCATGGTGCTGATGGCGTTCGGTGAAAAACCAGCGCGAGTCAAGACCCAGGTCTCAACAGCCAAGCCGTCAAATTCAGGATCTTCGAATCCCGGTGGCAGATAGAACCTTGAGTCAGGAGGTCCGGCCGATCTGGTAGATGCCAGAGGATGTCTGTGAAAAACTGAACCAGGTCGGCGTACCAGGCGCGTCTGGGCCAATCTGGGGCTATTAAGATTAACAGCACCCCTTCCGACTTGATTTCTCTCACTACCCTCAGGAGTAAGGGTAGCGGAGGAAAAATGTATGGAAGACTGACCCGGCGCCAGGAATTGCACCAGCGCGTCCACCCCAACGGAGGTAGGGTCGTGTGACCGAGCCATGATCGCTGGGACCTTGGTATTCAGCCGAGATGCCACCAGGTCCACATCTGGAATCACCCAGCGGCGGCAGATTTGGTGCAGAGACCATTCTCCTGCAGCTAGACCCTGATGGCTGAGGAAATCCTCCAACATCCTGATCTCCACCCTGGAATGTTTACTGCGAAGATGAAGGACCCGTTCGACTCGGCCCAATGGAGAATATGTTCCACCTCATGTAAGGCCGCCCTGGTGATTGATGTAGGCCACCACTGTGGCATTGTCCGACTGGATGCGGACACCCACCAGGAGACTGCAAAAGGCTTTGAGGGCCAAAGTTATGGCACGGATCTCTAGCAGGTTGATCGGCAGAGTCGATTCCTGCCTGCATGGACCAGCGACCCTGCGCAGTATTGATGACAGTATACTGCGCCCCAGCCGAGTAGACTGGTGTCAGTGGTGAGGACTGCCCAATCAACGGGAAGAAGGACCACCCTCTGGATAGGGATCATGGTCATGTCTACCAGTGAAGTGCTCGCTTGACCGGAGGTGTCAGGAGGATACCCTGTCCAGCGAGAAGGGGCTCCTGTCCCAGGTTGTTAGCCGGGCTATCTGTAGCCGACGATGGTTAAACTGAGTGAATGGGACAGCTTTTATCGCTGCCACCATTCTGCCTAGAATCCTCACCCCGAAACGGATAGTGTAGCAGGTCAGAGAAGAGCGTACCCCCTCGGCATAAGGTTTGTGCCTTGTCTTGGGGGGAGAGTCACTAATCCTATGTATTGAAGGCCATACCCAGGAAGGTAATAAACTGGGCAGGAATCTGAGGACTTCTTTAGGTTGACCAGCCAACCCAGTCGTAAGAGAGTGTCTATAGTTATCTGGACACTCTCCTTGCAGGCTGGAAAGGAGGGGGCTTTAACTAAGAGGTCATCCAGATGGGGCAGGATAACTACTCCTCTGGAGTGAAGTAGGGTCACGATGGCTGCCATGACCTTCGTAAATACCCTCGGTGCCGTAGCGAGACCAAAGGGTAAGGCTACAAATTGGAAGTGCGCCTCGTTGACCAAAAAGCGCAGAAACTGTTGGTGTGCTTGAGCAGTAGGGCAATAGGGAAGTGCAGGTACGCGTCCCTTATGTCTATGGAGGTGAGAAACTCCTTCTCCCATAGACGCGATGATGGAGAGCAGCGACTCCATCCTGAAATAACGAATGCAAACTATTTGTTGAGATGTTTGAGGTTCAGGATGGAGTGCACCCACCTCTGAAACGTTCAGAATCGGGTACGGGAACGATAACCCCAGCCAGTTGGAGCGATGAAATAGCGTGGAAAAAGCGATGCTATTTTGCTGAGTTAAAAGGGAAAAAAAACTGTGTGTGTGTGTGTGTGGGGGGGGGGGGGGAAGGGTTGGTGGGAAAGTAAACTAAATGTGGTGGCCGGAAGACACAAGATCTTTGACCCATCTGTCGGCTGTGGTGGACAGCCAGACGTGACAGGAAACGTAGGTTACCGTCTACGATTGGAGCGTCTTCCGGGAAGCCATGCGAGTCATGGATTGCAATTCCTTTGGTCCAGACTGGTCTGGATTGCCAGTTCCAGTTAGTCTTGTTGGGGAAGCGATATGCTCTTCCCTCAAGTGGCACCTGAGAGGAGTTTGTCCAGTTGTTTGCCAAAAAGTCGTCCAGTGAGGCAAGGAAGACCGGTTAATGACTTTTTAGAGGTAGAATCTACCCACCATTGCCTGAGCCAGAGGGTTCTGTGAATACCGATGGCATTGGAAGTTGCGAAGTCTGCACAGGTGGCCGAATCTAGGGAAGTCTGAATCAGGTATTCTCCTGCCGTGAGTATTTGAGTGGTCAGGTCTGAGAGCTCCCGAGGAAGCTCAATGTCCTGCAAAGACTTTTACAGGGTTTCTGCCCAAACCATAAGTGCTTTTGCCACCCATACCAATGCAAAAGGGATGAACCCGCAGCCTCAAAAGCTGAGCTTGTGAATTTTTCGACCTGCCTATCGGTTGGTTCCTTAATGGAGGATCCATCTGGCAGGTACAATAACTTCTTTGCCGCAAGGCAGGAAACAGGAGGGGGCAGGGTGATCAACTGGCGGGGAATCTGCCCAATCTTTGGTGAGCGCTGAAGCAAAAGAGTATCGCACCTCAATGGGTTTGCAGCCTCCAAACTGTCTATCCGGTTTCTCCGGCTGTTTTGACATAATGTCTTGTAACTCAGGATGGTCTGCAAAGATTTTTTGCAGGTGTTTCACCCTTTTAAAAGGACACTGGATGATCTGGTGTGGTGGGCGGAATGTTGTCCACCTTAAGCATGTGGTTGACTGCTGATATACAGGGTGTCAACCATCGCCTGACTATCTGAGATATCAAAGTCAAAGGCGTCCTCCAGGTCTGGGTCAGAGTCACCTTCCCGGAGCTCGACAGATAAGGGAGAGCCTGGTCTCGATTCCCGGGTGGGGGGGAAGCATGAAAACCTTGTGAAGAAAAGGGAGATATGTTTCTGTGAGGTCTCTCTCACCGTGCCTGCAGATATGGTACGTAATCTGCTCCCATCTGATGGGCTGTCTAGTACCGAATCCACTGGTTTGTGGGTTGCCCTAGCAGGCTGTGCTGCTGGAGGGGCAGTACTGCATAGCTTGGACCAGCTTTTCCATCAACTGGGAAAAGAATGGTGCCCAGTCTGGCGGGCTCGGGGCACTAGATGAAATGGTATCAGCTGAGGGCTCCTGGGTCTCTGCAGGGTTGCAGAGTCTGGCAGTGTGGGGTGGTATGGCCACACGGGAGGTCCGATTCGCAGGTGACACAGGAGGTATAGTAGACGGTATGAGGTTTTGATTTCTTTGAAGTCTGCATGCTGTTTAAGGCAAGAACATTGCAGGGAGAATATAGAATGGGACTTGTATGTGCAGCAGCAGCATGCACTGCTTAAACTGATTGTGCAGCTCTTACCAGGATAGGAGAGCGATAGTAGTGTGTCCCGGAGGCTCTGCTTGTGCTCCCTGAAGGCTCCACGTGTGGTGGTTGAGAGAGGAGAAGGGTCCCCGTGCTGCTGGGATCCCGCAATGTACGAGGAGCGGGAAAAACAATGGGTGGGACTGGACTCTGAAGCAGAGAAGCGTGCGGCGGGGTGGGGAGCAAGGCCTAAGCTGTGGGCTGGGTTCACGCCAAGATGTAATTTCGGGGCGTGTGCGGAGGCACCGCCACGTCACAGGGGAGGTGGGGCGGAGATGTGGGGAGAAGGCCCAAAAGCCGGGAACTAAATTTATGACCGTGGCCAGCAGTGCCGGCGCTGATCCCAGTGCGAGAGTTAGCCCCGGATGGTATAGAGAGATCTCACCTTCATGATGATGTGAGGGCCATGCCGATATGCACAGTGTGGTACCTCAACCCAGGCTCTCTGTGAGAGAGACTGGGAAGTGTGCTGTCCCTTGTGGATGCCTTTCCAGGGTGCCTCCTAGTGCCCACTGTCTCTACCCAGGCTCTGTGAGTGAGATGCTGTGGAGTGTGCTGTCCTTAAGCTGCATTTGGGACCATCCTGTATGCGGTCCACAATGCTGCTGTTTAAGACCATCCGGGAGGCTGGGTAGCTGTGCTATCTTTAGGATGCCTACAACCCGGGCTCTTGTGAGGGAGGCTGGGGAAGTCCGGCCATCTGTTCCCTGTTGATGAGATGCTGGGGGTCTGCGCCAGGTGCGGAGGGGAAAACGGGGAGGCAACACTCCGCGTGCCCTTCCGTTGGTGGTTGCGGGAAATCTGTGCCCTTAAGGGAACCGTTGCCCAGGAAAGTCCGGTAAATTAGGCGCAGCCCGTAATAGATCCAGTGTTGCAGGAGGGAATACGTGGAAGTGACACTCCACATTCTCGCCTGTTGGTGGTTTTGGTAGAGTGGTACGCTTTAAGGCCGCTTCACACGCAAGGATATAGTTATTGTTGAACAGTCACGAATTTGTGATCGTTCAAGCCATATAGTGTGTCGTTGCGTGTAAACAAACGATGTAGGAAGGAAAAATCGTTGGAACGTTCATCCAAAATTTGAGATCCGGACCTCAAATCTATTGTTCGTCGTTCAATTAACGTCCTGGGAAGCAGCAACATCGTTCAGTGTGAAACCTTTTTGAACGATGTCGTTCATACTTCTCCTATTCCTGCCGCTTTGTAAAATCGTTCAAACGTTCTTCTCCGAACAGCTTGAGCGTTGCCAAATTTAAGATCGTTAATGATATCCTTGCGTGTGACAATGCATTAACAAGGTCAGAAGGATCGCGGTCACGTGACATAGCTTACAATCTTGTTCACCTATACCCTAGCGTGTGAAGCGGACTTAAAGGGATCCTGTCACCCCCAAATCGCCTCCTAAGCTATTAAAACATGTCCCTGCAGCCTCCCATCAGTAATCCCACACTCCTTTTTGCTAATAAATGCATCCAGTGAAAGTGAAGAAAAACGTTATAGCACTTACTCATTAGTGATGATAATGAGTACAGTGGCTATTCTTTAGTCACCCAGGCGGGCCCATTTAGTCATGATAGCACGCCTTAACAGGCGTGATCTGCAAGGAATAATGATATCAGCGCCTCCTAGCGCTCCTCAGTGCTGGGGAGTCTGTAATGGGGCAGGAATGACGCGAATCGCGTCATTTCCGGTATCGGATGACGTCAGTACACCCACGCAGCATGTGCAGCGCGGTGCTTGAAGCCCGCAGAGCGGCGCGGGTGTACGGACATCACCAGATATCGGAAATGACGCGATTCGCGTCATTCCTGCCCCATTACAGCCTTAACAGCGCTGATATCATTCCTTACAGATCACGCCTATTAAGGCATGCTATCATGACGAAATGGGCCCACCTGGGTGACTAAAGAATAGCCACTGTACTCATTATCATCACTAATGAGTAAGTGCTATAACGTTTTTCTTCACTTTTACAGGATACATTTATTAGCAAAAAGGAGTGTGGGATTACTGATGGGAGGCTGCAGGGACATGTTTTAATAGCTTAGGAGGCGATTTTCGGGTGACAGGATCCCTTTAAGGGGCAGTCGCCTGTCTAATAAAGAGAATTTTGTTTACGTACCGTAAATTCTTTTTTCTTTAGTCATCAATGGGAGACCCAGACAATGGGGTTTAGGGCTCTGCCCTCCGGAGGTCACACTAGGTACTACAAGTTTGTAGACACCGCCTCCTCCGCTTATAAACCCCCACCGTAGGAGACATCCTCAGTTTAGTCCATAAGCTGCGAGGAGAAATTAAACCACACCCGAAACATCGGGAAGAATGCCGTGCACAGACGGTTCAACAACCCGGCAAACACTGTCTCAACAGAGAACAGAACAAGTGCAAAATATGCAACGGAACAACTGGGTGGGTGCTGGGTCTCCCATTGATGACTAAAGAAAAAAGAATTTACGGTACGTAAACAAAATTCTCTTTTTTCTGGTCGTCATAATGGGAGACCCAGACAATGGGGATGTCCTAAAGCAATACCCCAGGGCGGGAAGAGTTCCTCAACAAGACGGATAACACATGGTTCCCTCTAAAGGTGGGCAACCGCCGCCTGGAGAACCCGCCTGCCCAAACTCGCATCCGCAGAGGCATGGGCATGCACCATATAGTGCTTAGAGAAAGTGTGCAGGCTGGACCAAGTGGCCGCCTGACACCCTGTAGAGCAGAAGCTCGATGTCGCAAGGCCCAGGAGGCACCTACAGCTCTCGTAGAGTGTGCCTTCAAACCCACCGGGAGAGGCAAACCAGAAGACCGGTACGCCTCCTGAATGGGAGCCTTGATCCATCTGGCCAAGGTCGACTTCGAAGCCGCGGACCCCTTACAGCGACCCATCGTGAGGACAAATAAGGAATCCGAACTCCTAAAGGAGGCGGTCCTGGACACATAAATGCGTACAGCTCTCACGAGATCCAAAGTATGGAGGTCGCGCTCAACCTGATGAACGGGAGCGGGGCAAAATGATGGGAGAACAATCTCCTGGTTTAGGTGAAACGTTGAAACCACCTTCGGCAGAAATTCGGGCCGTGTCGCAACACCACCTTGTCTTGGTGAACCACCAGAAAAGGAGACTTGCACGAAAGTGCAGCCAATTCTGAGACCCGTCTCAGAGACATAATCGCCACCAGAAAGACCACCTTCTGGGACAGACGAGAGAGAGAGACTTCTCTCAGTGGCTCAAACGGCGGTTTCTGCAGTGTCGCCAGGACCATGTTGAGGTCCCAAGGGTCCAGAGGTCGTCTGTAAGGCGGAACCACCCGAGACACCCCCTGCAGAAATTGACGTACCTTCGGGAGGAGCGCCAAGCGCCTGTCAAACAGCACTGAAAGTGCTGATACTTGACCTTTCAGAGAGCCAAGGGATAATCCCAACTCCAACCCCGACTGTAGGAAGGCCAACAATGTCGGGATAGACAAAGGCCACGGTGAGCGGCCACCAGAGGCACACCAGGTAAAAAAGATTTTCCACGTTCTGTGGTATATCTTCCTGGAAACAAGTTTCCTCGCCCGATTCATAGTGGCAACCACTGTAGGGGAGAAACCTCTGGATGTTAGCAGCCAGGCCTCAAGAGCCATGCAGTCAATCTGAGGGCCCTGGAATTGAGGTGGAAGAACGGGCCTTGCGCGAGTAGATCTGCGCGTTCTGGAAGAGCCCACCGGTGTCCGCCTGACAGTTGCCACAGGTCCGGGTACCAAGACCTCCTGGGCCAATCTGGAGCCACTAGAATGGCCACTCTGCATTCTGTCCTGATCTTCCACAGGACCCTGGGAATCAGAGCCAGAGGTGGGAACACATACGGTAGATGGAAGCTGGACCAACTCAGGATCAGGGCATCCGCCCCCAGAGACTGGGGATCCCAAGATCTCGCCATGTATTGGGGCACCTGATGATTTAGTCGTGAAGCCATCAGATCCACGTCCGGAGTGCCCCATCTGCTGCAGATGTCCCGGAAGACGTCTGGATGTAGGGACCACTCTCCGGCGTCCATCCCCTGTCGGCTCAGATAGTCGGCCTCCCAGTTCTCGACCCCTGGGATGTGAACTGCGGAGATCAGGCAGCCGTTTTCCTCCACCCAGAGTAGAATGCGGTGGACTTCGGCGAGGGCCTGAGCACTTCTGGTCCCTCCCTGATGATTTATGTAGGCGACGGCCGTCGCATTGTCGGACTGTACCCGAATGGGTTGTCCTGACAGGAATTTCTGAAACGCCAGTAGCGCCAGATAGACCGCCTTGATCTCCAGCACGTTGATCTGCAACGCCGACTCCGACTGAGTCCAGAGGCCTTGAGCCCTGTGGTGCAAGAACACCGCACCCCAGCCCTTCAGACTGGCATCGGTGGTCACCACTAACCATGACGGTTTTAGGAAGGACCGGCCCCGTGACAGGTGATGTGGCTGGAGCCACCACTGTAGAGAGTCCCTGGTTGGTTGTGACAGCGTCACCAGCCGATTCAGAGAGATCGTCCTCTTGTCCCATCTGCGAAGAATCTCCAGCTGGAGAGGACGGAGGCGAAACTGTGCGAACGGCACCGCCTCTATCGCCGCTACCATGCGACCCACCAGTTCATCATCAATACCCGTAGGGATGACTGTGGCGACAGGAGGACATTCTGCACTCCTGATTGGATCGCAAGCTGCTTGGCTTGAGGTAGGGACACCAGGGCCGAGTCCGTGTGGAAGTCCATGCCCAGATATGTCAATGACTGGGTCGGAACCAGGGTCGACTTTTGAATGTTGATAAGCCACCCGAACCGTTCCAGAGACTTCATGGTCACCTCCAGGCTCACCCGACAAAGGTCTTCCGATGGCGCCCTGACCAACAGGTCGTCCAAATAGGGTATGACGGCGTGTCCCTGCGCATGCAGGAGAGCCATCATGGAGGCCATCACCTTTGTGAACACCCGTGGTGCCGAGGCTAGCCCGAATGGCAGTGCCACAAATTGGAAGTGCTCTTCCCCCACTGCGAATCTCAACCAGCGCTGATGAGCTGGTGCAATGGGAACGTGAAGGTAAGCGTCCCTGATATCGATGGACGCTAGGAAGTCTCCCTGTGACACAGCCGCGATCACTGAGCGCAGGGATTCCATGCGGAACTTCCGAACCAACACGTGACGGTTGAACAACTTGAGGTCCAAAACCGGGCGAAAAGAGCCGTCCTTCTTTGGGACAATAAAGAGGTTGGAGTAAAAACCCCTGAACCTCTCTTCCGTGGGCACAGGAACCACCACTCCGTCTCTGCGGAGCCCCTCCAACACCAGGTGAAAAGCCTGAGCCTTTTCTGGAGATGGAACCGACCGATGGAATCGGGGTATTGGTTGTGACGTCAGCTCTATCCTGTAACCTCTGGAGACTACGTCTCGAACCCACTGATCTTGAATGTGAAGAAGCCACTTGTCCTGAAAGCGAGACAGGCGGCCCCCCACCTGTGGGGAGGCAGGATGAGAGAGCGAGTCATGTCGAGGCGGGCTTGGGGGTGGCAGCCGCTGCCCCCGCCGGCTTCTTCTGACGACTCTTGGAACGCCACTGAGTAGCAGGCTTGCCCCCTCGGTCTGAGCGAGTGGACGTCGTTGATGACTGTGAACCGGAGCGAAAGGACC
This sequence comes from Allobates femoralis, assembly GCA_033576535.1. Taxonomy (NCBI): domain Eukaryota; kingdom Metazoa; phylum Chordata; class Amphibia; order Anura; family Aromobatidae; genus Allobates; species Allobates femoralis. Next base: position 171,868,893 of record JARQOC010000004.1, read on the forward strand.
ACTGCTTAGGGTTCCTTTTCACGGTGTACCGTGGCTTAGGCTTATTCTGCGGGATCTTAGACTCAGCAGAATCCTTTATCAATTTGTCCAGTTCGGTGCCAAAAGCCTGTCACCAGCGAACGGAAGATTTTGTAAAATCTTCTTAGATGTGGCATCTGAGTCCCAAAGACGCAGCCACAACAGCCTGCGGATCGCAATTGCATTGGCCGAGGCCACAGCTGAGCGAGTGGCAGTTTCCAAAGATGCCGTCCTGGCATAGTCCGCATAGGCCCTTGCTCTCTCAGTGAGCGCCAGGGCCTCTGGACTGGACCTAGCTAGATCAGTGATACCATCCAAACAGATAGTAATCGCTTGTAGGGTCCAGACCGCGGCAAAATTAGGGGCAAACGAAGACCCCACAGCCTCATAGGAAGACTTGGCGAGTTGCTCGACCTGTCTATCAGTAGCATCCTTCAACGAGGAGCTATCAGAGGCAGAAAACAAGGAGCGCGCAGCAATCCTAGTCATGGAAGCATCCACCTTGGGAGACTGCGACCATTCCTGGAGCGCCTCCTGGGGAAAGGGAAAGCGATTGTCCTTAGTTTTACGGACATAACGCCGCCCAGGATGCAACCTGGGAGCTTTAATCACCCTTCCAAAATTAGTGTGGTCCATGAAGGAGCCACTTGGTCTAGCCTCTGGCCGCAGCCATTGATAGACCTCCTTGGGGTGTACAGTCACCTCCTCAGGAGGAGTGACAAGACGCAATGTCTCATTGATGGAGGACACCAGATCCTCCACCCCATCTGGAGGTTCAGACATAGACCCGAGAGTAGAACCCCCATCATCTTCCTCACCATCAGAGGAACGCTCCTCCTCAGAGAGAGTCTGGAGCTCAGGAGAAGCCTCACGGGCTCGCTTAGGGGGTCTTACAGCAGAAGTAAGAGACACCCGGGGGTAACTAGGAGGAGTAGCTGGGTTCTCCAGTCTCCTATGCAGTGCCTCCAGGGTTTGCGACATGGAGGACATCTGGGACAGCAGAGATTCATTGATCTTATTCTGCGTTTCCCATGGCCCTGGGATCACCTGAACCTCAGGGTATAATCCCGGATTTGCAGACTCAGTAGTAGCAGACCGGGCCTCTGGGCGTCCGCAGTTATTGCAGGACCCCTCCACCAGTGTCCCGTTGCATGTAGTACAGGCAATGGTGACCACCGCCGCCTTAGCAGCATGCTTCCCAACTGAGGACATCTCCACAGTGAGGGGAATATAAGCCAAAGTTCACAAACAAACCGGGAATCCCGGTGGCTTACCGACCGCAGTAAAGCGGTAGGAGGAAGCGGTGTGTGTGTGTGACCTCCGCGAGTTCCGGTCTCCCTTGTAAGTGCAGACACGCGCTGCCGTCAGATCCCAGCCGGGAAGTGAGGGAGAAGATGGCCGCCGACAGTGAAGATGTGGGCGGAGCCTGGAACACGCGGGAAGAACACACAACACGCCCAGCGGTGATGTCACCACAAGGGCTGCCTCCTCCTCCTCCAGGCTGCCTCAGTAATGGAGGTGCCGGAGCCCGCAGCGCGGGAAAAGAGTGTGAAATATCACCACACACACACTCAGACTGCATGTACACACAAAACACCCGCAGTCTACAGCCTCAGCCCCTGTGATACACAGGGCGGTCAGCCAGGGAGACCCAGCACAGGGTCACCGCCAGAACCGCGGACCCGAGGGTAACCGCGCGGTCTGAGTGTCATGACACCAAGTGACAGACACTACCCCCAGGCACACAGGAGACACACCAGGTGCCTCAGTGCCGGTCCGGTCTGTAAGCACCTTTAGGGAGGCCTCGGACGGGGGTACAGCACCAGTCCGGAGTGTAAGCACCATTTAGGGAGGCCTCGGACTGGGCTGGCTCCGTCCGGTCTGTAAGCACCATTTAGGGAGGCCTCGGACGGAGCGGAGCTGTGCAAGGCTCCAGGCTCCCCCTTACCAGAGCCTCCATGGAGGGATGGAAAGGAAGGAGCGCGACAGCGTACCGGGAGAACACTGAAGTGTCCAGGCTAAAAGCCCTCCGGTACCTCCACCAGCGTGTTCCGCAGAGGGTGAGCGGGGAGGCTGTCGGAGGTCCCGAGCGGGACCATTTTACCTTGTCTTCATACGCCATCACGTAAGCTGTGAGAATGCAGTGAAGTGCAAGCAAAGCGTGATCCTCCGAGCACACTAAGTTTAAAACTGAGGATGTCTCCTACGGTGGGGGTTTATAAGCGGAGGAGGCGGTGTCTACAAACTTGTAGTACCTAGTGTGACCTCCGGAGGGCAGAGCCCTAAACCCCATTGTCTGGGTCTCCCATTATGACGACCAGAAAATCTTCATTTGTATAATGTTCAGAAAAAATACAGGGCAAAAAGTAAAAAGGATGTGCCTCCTATAGACACTAAGCTAAAACTGGTGGAGCCTGGCCCAGCCAGGTGGGTGAATACTACAGAGGGGAAGCTAAAGGGTTTTCATATTTACTTAGTATCAGCCTCCTAGAGATAGCTGCATAACACCCATGTCCTGTGTCCCCCAATGAGGAGAAAGAGAAAACCCTTTTGAACAGACTGTCAAAGACAGCAAGACAGACCTTCACCTGTCTCAACACAATGGAACATACCAGCAAAGGGTTGTTTTCCAAAATTGAATAATACAACTCCAACATTTCCTCTGTAGTCTTCATCAATAACACCAGCTAAAAGAGAAAACAAAAGAAAGAAAAAAAAAAAAAAAACCTGGTTAAATGAAGAGCTAAATAATAATTAAGTCCACATTTAGGATGCAGAAGCTTCAAATAGTGGGAAAAAAATTACTTTAAAAAAAAAAATGAAGCGATGAAGCTTTGTAGAGTCTTTCACAATACAGAAAAATATTCTCCACTGTGTAATGATGGAAAATATACTGCAGTCATCAGGGAAAAAAATGCACATTGGTGCTGGCAGGTTAATGTGGTGACCCGCAGATACAAGCTCAAACTGTGTCAGGTCCTTGGCTCTAACAGAGACCTACGCCTTCCAGCTGTGGACATAGTACAATGTTACATTGTGTTTGTATTTCTATAGGGTATTCAAAATGTTTGGAAATTAAGAAAATATTTCAAGAAAAGAATTGCGAAAAATGGCTGGGATCTATTAACAGAAGCATACAGTCTAGATCAGGGGTCTCAAACTCAGATGGGTTAGTGGGCCGCTCATAGAAAAAAATTGATATCTGGGGCCACATTGCTTGTAGGACTGAAGGTACTGTCACACGGGGCGATGTTGCACACAACATCGCCGAAAAGTGACAGGTTCAGCGATGTTGCAGCGACATGGCAAGTGCGTTGTGCCGTGTAAAAGCACAATGCAACTGTGATATATCGCTGCATCACAGTTGGTAAACCTGGCGATGTTGCTGCAGCGATCTAACATCGCTCCGTGTTACACGGCGATAGCGATGTTTCTAGCAATGTCACCTATTTACAACATTGATGCGTATCGCTTGCTGGGTTGTGCACAACCCAGCGAGCGAATGCTGCTGCAACATCGCGGCCATGTCGCTGACATCTCGCCATACAATTAATAAAAAACCTGAAAAAAAAAAAATCAACTTCCTCCTTCTCTTTTGAAAGTGTGCCAGCGATAGACTTTACGACTGTTTGAATTTTTCCCTCGAGCACCTGCCAAGTAGTTGAGCCAGACATTATTCTTAAAAAAAAATCTCGCCGTGTGACCTAAGTCAGCGATGTCAGAAGTGAGCACGCACCCGCGGAATCGCATCAGACATCGCTGCAACGTTGTACCGTGTGAAGTGACATTTTTAGTAATACCAGAATTTTTTGCTCAATGTAGTAATGTCCAAATCCTGATCCCCTTGTTGTAGTAATGTCCCCATCTTGGTCCCTTTCTTATTGTAATATTCCCATACTGGTCCCCCTCTTGTACTAATATTCCCATCCTGGTCCCCTTTTGTAGCGATGTCCCCAACCTTGTCTACCTTCTTTTTACTCACACTCTCAGACACTCACACATACACACTAACACATTAACACACACTCTTTTGTAACCCTAACCATGCCGCCGCGGTCCCCGCTCTATTACTTTTTGTCGCTTCACTGACAAACTCTGCCGCTCATTCTGCAAGTTCAATGCAAGCTGTCAGCCAATGAGAGGCCCACAGGTGACATCATACGCAGACATCACCTGTGGGCCTCTCATTGGCTGACAGCTTGCATTGAACTTGCAGAGCGAGAGGCAGTTTGTCAGTGAAGCGACCGGAAGTAATAACAGAGCGGGGACCGCTGCTGGCATAATTAATTGTCCACAGTGCCGCACAGAGAAGCCCCAGGGGCCGCATGCGGCCCGCTTGTTTGAGACCCCTGGTCTAGATCACATGAAGTCATCATTACCCTCTACTCTTTGGTCAGACCTCATATGGAATACTTTGTCCATTTCTGGGCACCACATTAGACATCAACAAACGAACTAGTTCAGAGAAGAGCGACCAAAATGGTGACCAGTCTGCAAACCATGTCCTACGAGTATTGTTTACAGCAGGAGTAGGGAATGCTAGGCCTCGAGAGCTGCACACAGTCCAGGTTTTCAGGATTTCCTCAGCAGTTGACACTTGAAATCACCTGTGCAGGAGATTAAATTACCAACTCAAATACTAAGGAAATCCTGAAAACCTGGACTGTGTGCGGCTCTCGAGTCCTGGAGTTCCCTACCCCAGGGCTACAGGATTTGTGAATGTTTAGCTTGCAAAAAACACAACTAAGAGGAGGCTTAATAGCAGTCTACAAATATCTCCAGTGCTGTCACACCGTAGAGGGATTAACTTTATTCTCATTTGCACTAGGAAAGACTAGAAGCAATGGGAGGAGACACAGACTAGATATTAGAAAAAACTTTTTGACTGTGAGGGTGATCAACTAGTGGGAGAGGCTGCCACAATAGGTGGTCAGTTCTCCTTCAATGGAAATCTTCAGAGGGCGACTGGGGTGATTTAGTGAATCCTGCTTTGAGCAGGTGGTTGGACCAGATGACCAAAGTGGTCCCTTCCAATTCTACCATTCTATGACTAGGAGAGAGGGTCAGCCTCCTAGGACAAAAAAACCCTCTGAATATTAAAGGCTGAGCTCTGGAAAATGAAACTGCCATGTGTAATTTTTTCCCCTCTCCCATGAAAGAATAAGAGCTTGCAGAGGAATCATCCCTTAGGTTTGGACCAACGCTTGAATAACTTTTGCACAAAAACAAGCTCAAAATCATAATCCATAATTTTTGTAAAAAAGTAGATGGAGGAGCAGACCAAGTGAATACTTTACATATAGATTCTAGAGAAACCTCTACCCAAGATTTGGACATGGCCCTAGTGGAGAATGCCAGGAACCAAATTAGACGGCTTGTAGGCCCACAATCACCTGTTTAATCAATCTAGATATGGTCCTTACTAGTGGACTTCCACTCATTTGGCCCTCAGAAATTAAAGGGGAAAAAAAAAAAGAAAAAAAAAAAAAAAAGGATCCGTCGATATTGATGTAGCTTAAATAGTTAATAATGCATCTCCTCACATCCATGCAATTAATTTCTCTCTTTCCAATTTCCTTGGGAAGGCAGGCCAGCCTGGTCTTATATTGATCCGGTCCTCTAGAATATTAGTTATAGGAAGTGGAAATTGAAATTACTTGGGGTTCCTCAATGCACATGCTCAATGTACTTTTAATAAAAGGAACAGCATTTAAGTGTTAAAAGAGTTTAAAGGGATCCCGTCACCTCCAAAACGCCTCATAAGCTAGCAAAACATGTCTCTGCAGCATCCCATCACTAATCTCACTCTCCTTTTGTCTCCTATAAACATCCTGTGAAAGTGCATAAAAATGTTTTAATACTTACTCATTAGTGATTATAATTAGCAGGGGCTATATTCTTTAGTCACCAGGGCATGTTGTTTTGCAGCCTTGAGGATCCACCCTCTCTCTGTCTGTGCTGCTGTGATGTGGAGCTGAAGGCAGGACTAATGATTTGCATTCTGTGAGTGATAGAGAGGGGGGAGGGCAATACCTGCACAAGCATAGCACACAGACAGAGAGGGTGGATCCTGGAGCCTGCAAAACAGCCCGCCCTGGGGACTAAAGAATTTAGCCCCTGCTAATTATAATCACTAATGAGCAAGTATTAAAACGTTTTTATGCACTTTCACAGGATGCTTATAGGAGACAAAAGAGTGAGATTAGTGATGGGATGCTGCAGGGACATGTTTTGCTAGCTTAGGAGGCGTTCTGAAGGGGACAGGATCCCTTTAACAGGAATTACCTCGATCGGCTCAAATGGGGTTTTAGTGACTGCCTTCAAAAATAGTTTCAAATCCCATTGGTGTACACTAGGATCAGGGACCAGAAGAGAAACCTAAGAAATCTTATAATCCATGGATGGTTGACGATCTAGTATTAACCCTGCTGTTCTGGTCCATATGCCCCGAAATTAAATTTGAGATCCTACAGATTATTTATTTTGTGGATCTGAAACTTGTGACTAGTTGACTTTTCCTCATTTGAGGGTTTTTTTAATTAACTTTTTGCTACACGCTGATTGTTACACTTGTACTGTTTAGGTCAATATGACCCGATAACATTTTATACTGTTCAACAGGTCACTAATTATTTCTGCCTGCAAAATGTGTTTGTTTTCCTGTGTACTTCATGTCATTATTCAAAAGAGTGGAGGTTTCACTGTTCTCATCAGTGAGCAAGTACTCATCAAGTAGTTTCACTTTCAATCCTGAGAGAGAAGACACTGGATTCTGTGAGAGAAGACACTGAGCTGTGAATCCACATCGTTACAGGTATGGAGCATATTCACATCCTACCAACTGGGTCAGATGTTGCGAAAAAGACAACTTACCATGCCGGGTACTATAAGGAAAAACAAGCGAGAACAAGGTATCCATAGTAAAAGAGATGTGTATAGTTCTACTTTACTGCAGATACAACAGTTGTGTCTTACATTCCCCAAAAAAATAAACATGTACAGTGCCTACAAGTAGTCTTCAACCCCCTGCAGATTTAGGTGGTTTGATAAGATGCAAATAAGTTAGAGCCTTCAAACTGCAAACGAGAGTAGGATTTATTAACAGAAGCATAAATCTTACAAACCAAAAAGTTATGTTGCTCAGTTGAATTTTAATAAATTTTAAACATAAAAGTGTGGGTCAATTTTTATTCAACCCCTAGGTTTAATATTTTGTGGAATAACCCTTGTTTGCAATTACAGCTAATAATAGTCTTTTATAAGACCTGATCAGGCCGGCACAGGTCTCTGGAGTTATCTTGGCCCACTCCTCCATGCAGATCTTCTCCAAGTTATCTAGGTTCTTTGGGTGTCTCATGTGGACTTTAATCTTGAGCTCCTTCCACAAGTTTTCAATTGGGTTAAGGGGAGGAGACTGACTAGGCCACTCCATCACCTTGATTTTTTCCCTCTTGAACCAGGCCTTGGTTTTCTTGGCTGTGTGCTTTGGGTCGTTGTCTTGTTGGAAGATGAAATTACGACCCATCTTAAGATCCTTGATGGAGGAGCGGAGGTTCTTGGCCAAAATCTCCAGGTAGGCCGTGCTATCCATCTTCCCATGGATGCCGACCAGATGGCCAGGCCCCTTGGCTGAGAAACAGTCCCACAGCATGATGCTGCCACCACCATGCTTGACTGTAGGGATGGTATTCTTGGGGTCGTATGCAGTGCCATCTAGTCTCCAAACGTCATGTGTGTGGTTGGCACCAAAGATCTCGATCTTAGTCTCATCAGACCATAGAACCTTGAACCAGTCTGTCTCAGAGTCCTCCAAGTGATCATGAGCAAACTGTAGACGAGCCTTGACATGATGCTTTGAAAGTAAAGGTACCTTATGGGCTCGTCTGGACCATTGTGGTGGAGTACGTTACTTATGGTATTGACTGAAACCAATGTCCCCACTGCCATGAGATCTTCCCGGAGCTCCTTCCTTGTTGTCCTTGGGTTAGCCTTGACTCTTCGGACAAGCCTGGCCTCGGCACGGGAGGAAACTTTCAAAGGCTGTCCAGGCCGTGGAAGGCTAACAGTAGTTCCATAAGCCTTCCACTTCCGGATGATGCTCCCAACAGTGGAGACAGGTAGGCCCAACAACTTGGAAAGGGTTTTGTACCCCTTACCAGCCTTGTGACCCTCCACGATCTTGTCTCTGATGGCCTTGGAATGCTCCTTTGTTTTTCCCATGTTGACCATGTATGAGTGCTGTTCACAAGTTTGGGGAGGGTCTTAAATAGTCAGAAAAGGCTGGCAAAAGAGATAATTAATCCACACATGTGAAGCTCATTGTTCTTTGTGCCTGAACTACTTCTTAATACTTTAGGGGGACCAAACAGAATGCTGGTGGTTTGAGGGGTTGAATAATAGATGACCCTCTGAAATAACTTTTAACGCTTAAAAAAAAAAAAAAAAAAAAAAAATTATTTTTGGCTGCAGTGCATTTCCCACTTCCAGGCTGATCTACAGTCCAAATGTCACAATGCCAAGTTAATTCCGCATGTGTCAACCAGCTAAATCTGCCGGGGGTTGAAGACTACTTGTAGGCACTGTAATTCTAATGAGCACAATGCACCATGACAATGCAATAAGTAATCGAGAAGACAGAAAGTCGGACATATTAGATTGTAATGGCACAAAAGGGGCAGTTGATCAAGCAATATCAACATACACATGCAAACACAAAACTAATCTTTGGCCAATGATAATATTTTACAACATTCTGGATGTTTCAGCATTCAACACATTTGTTTTATGGACAGAAAACAACCCCAATTGGAACAGAAATAAGATGCAAAAAAGAAGAATTTTTATTGAAGAATTAGGAAAATCCTTAGTTAGGCCGTATAACGAAGCCAGAAAAGTAAACCCCAGATATGAAGGAGCAGCAGCCATTGTGAAGAGTGTCCAGCAGCATGCTCAAGAAAGACTCCACCGCCTCCACCAGCATAGCTACCAGCCAATAAAGGAAGAGATGGAGCTTCTGTCCATCTTGTGACAATAAAACAAATCGGACATGTGCTGTGTGTGCAAATTATCTATGTAAAGGACATGTGTTTTGTTATTGTGGTTAAATACATGAACCTGTTCACCCTTTTTTACAGATATACCGTATATACTCGTGTATAAGCCGAGTTTTTCAGCCCAAAAATTGGGCTGAAAAGTCCCCCCCTCGGCTTATACGGTATGCTGTGGGGGGGGGGGGGCTGTGACCGGGGGCTGGAGGAGGCAGGAGGGGGCCGCGGTGACCGCAGGCGGTCACGTGGGGCCGCCTCATTAGTGCAATGAATATGCACGGCATCCCCCCGTCCATCAGCGGCGGGGGGATGCCGTGCATATTGCACTACACAGCCCCCCGCCTTAATATGGGTCCCCCAGTAGTAATAAACAGCCCCCCCCTCCTTATCAAGTCCCCCCCAGGCTGCGGCAGCTGTGAAAATAACAAACAGTTTATACATCACCTTCCGACGCTGCTCTCCGCTCCTCCGCCCTCCGCTCGCCGGCTTCTTCTTCCTTGTTGTGCCGGTGTCATGTGACCGGGCGCAGGAGATGACGTCATTTCCTGCGCGCGGTCACAGAAGTCGGCACATCAAGGAAGAAGAAGCCGGCGAGCGGAGGGCAGAGGACCGGAGGAACGGAGAGCTGCGTCGGAAGGTGATGTATAAACTGTTTGTTATTTTCACAGCTGCCGCAGCCTGGGGGGGGACGTGATAAGGAGGGGGGGCTGTTTATTACTACTGGGGCTGCTGGATACTACACTGGGGCTGTATACTACCACTGGGGCTGCAATACCACTGGGGCTGCTGTATATAGGGGCTGCAATACCACTGGGGCTGCTGTATATAGGGGCTGCAATACCACTGGGGCTGCAATACCACTGGGGCTGCAATACCACTGGGGCTGCTGTATATAGGGGCTGCAATACCACTGGGGCTGCAATACCACTGGGGCTGCTGTATACAGGGGCTGCAATACCACTGGGGCTGCTGTATACACCACTGGGGCTGCTGCATATAGGGGCTGCAATACCACTGGGGCTGCAATACCACTGGGGCTGCTGTATATAGGGGCTGCAATACCACTGGGGCTGCTGTATATAGGGGCTGCAATACCACTGGGGCTGCTGTATATAGGGGCTGCTGTATACACCACTGGGGCTGCAATACCACTGGGGCTGCTGTATATAGGGGCTGCAATACCACTGGGGCTGCTGTATATACCACTGGGGGCTGCTGTATATCATACTGCTGGGGCCTGTATACCACTGCTGGGGGCTGTATACCTGTGCTGGGGTCCACCCTCGGCTTATACGCGAGTCAATAGATTTTCCCAGGTTTTGGGGGCAAAAGTAGGGGGGGTCGGCTTATACACGGGTCGGCTTATACACGAGTATGTACGGTAAAAGAAAAACTGAAGTTTTCCTTATTTTTCATTTGTTTTATATATGTTAAACACAAAGTTATATTTACTTAGATTTCATGTTATAGTAATAGAAATCTAAAGCATGTTTGTTATTTGTGCGCAGAATGCTATAAAACTAACATAATTGCAAACAGTCGTGTAACTTTTTCTGAAAAAAAAATAAATAAAAATTAAGCTTTAATTTGATTTTTCATTTGTTTATGATCAACCATGTTCACATACAGTTTAATAATTAAATAAAAACACAGTATCTAAAATCAACACTTTTATAGGTCGGCTCATATTGACCTGAAACAATACAAGTGTATAGTAAATGTGATCAGAACAGCAGGGTTAAATAAAAAATAAATATTTAGGGTTCTAAACCCCTGGCCCACATAATCTGGAAGGGAATGTTGCATACAATGTTAGGCACCTTCCACATCAGCGTTTCGCTGATGTTTGCGGCTGATCCGACAGGTGGCGTCACATCTGCCGCCTAACGGCCGACATGCGGCCCGCATCCGCCAAGCCCCATGCATTGTCTAGGGGGCTTGTGGTCCGATGCGGTTCTGCGAGATGCGGCAGATCCGGCCACGAAAAAAAAAAAACCAAAAAACTGCTTGCAGGGTTTTTTTTTTCCCCGCAGCTGCAAGTGCTGGATCCATGGTAACCGCCCCGGACCACAAGCCCCATAGACAATGCATGGGGCTTGCCGGATCGGCACAAGTGCGGCCGTTAGGCGGCAGATGTGTGGCAGATCCGGCAGATTTACCACATCTGCCACACATCAGCAAAAACACTGATGTGAAAGGTCCCTTAGAGTGTACAGATTACATTGACAGACCCTTGCGTAAAAGTAATCGCTGTTCAATAGCCAGGCAATTAACCTCAAGCTTTTACCTCTGGCTCAAACAGGACTCTGAAATAAAAAGTCCTTCATTTGAGAAAGAGGCCAAGGCTACATTCACACAGCGCAATAACTGCATTTTGTGAGGATCAGTTTTTGGTGCAAAGCTGCACCAAGAACGCATCCTCACAGAATGCAGTGTTCTGTGTGTGAACGCCGCTGCAGTTTTCTTCCTGTGCTTTTACTTACCTTGCTGAGCTCCCCAGTGACCGCCGATGATCTCTCCTCATCCACGCCGGGCCACAGTTAGCGCAGCCTCTAGGATCCTGTAGCACCATGTGAACAGGTGATGTCCGGTCACATGGTACAGTCTCGGGTCCTTCAAAAGGTCCTGTCCAGTGGTGATAAGGAGCGATCAACGGGAGAATGCGGCGAGGTGAGTAAAAGCGCAGGAACAAAAGCTCAAAGAATTGACATGGTCATTCTTTTTTGCAGATGTGCTTGGCAGTGAAAAGCACATCCGTAAAATTATGGACCATGTAAACCCATTTCTGCAAAAGCCGTTGCTTTTGCAGGAACGCGTACCGCTGCTGCATTTCACTGCATTTACACAGCACAAAAATGCAGAAATACAGTGCGTGTGAACGTAGCCTAAGATGTTGTGTCTTGTAAAGTGAGGAATCCAATAATATATACTGCTCAAAAAAGTAAAGGGAACACTTAGATAACACAATGTAACTCCAAGTCAATTACATATCTGTGAAATCAACCTATCCAGTTATGAAGAAACACTGATCATGAATCAATTTCTCCTGGTGTTGTTTCAAATGGTACAGACAACTGGTAGAAATGAGGATAGCATTTAACAAGACACTTCTAAAAAAGGAGTGGTTCTGCAGGTGGTGACCACAGACCATTTCTCTGTTCTCATCCTTTTGGGCTGTTTTGGTCACTCTTGCATGTTGACATGAGGCGAAGTCTACAACCCATAGAAGTTGTACAGGTATTGCAGCTCATCCAGGATGGCACATCAATGCAATCTCATGGAGCAAATACCAGGAGACAGACTAGTACACCAGGAGGCGTGGAGGGGGCTGTAGTAAGGCAACACATGACCGCTACCCTCTCCTTTGTGGAAGGAGGAACAGGAGGAGCAGTGCCAGAGCCCTGCAAAATGACCTTTAGCAGGCCACTGATATCCACGTGTCTGCTGTCAGCAACGGACTGCATCAGGGAGGTATGAGGGCCCGACGTCCACAAGTGAGTGTTAAGCTTACAGCCCAACACCATGCAGGGCAATTGGCATCTGCCAGAGAACACCAAGATTGTTAGCTTCGACATTGGCACACTGCGCTTTCACGAATGAGAGCAGGTTCACATTAAGCACGTGACTGACTGCATGGTAATGCAGTCGATGTATATATTAATTAAAGGGTTCCGGTCACCTCCAAAACGCCTCCTAAGCTAGCAAAACATGTCTCTGCACCATCCTATCACTAATCTCACACTTCCTTTGTCTCCCAAAAGCATCCTGTGAAAGGGCATAAAAACGTTTTAATACTCACTCATTAGGGATAATAATTAGCAGGGGCCATATTCCTTAGTCACCAAGGCGGGCTGTTTTGCAGCTCCAGGATCCACCCTGTCTGTCTGTTTGCTCTGCTTTTGCAGGCATTGCCCTCCCCCTATCACTCACAGAATGCAAATCATTAGTCCTGCCTTCAGTTTCCGTTTCACAGCAGCACAGAGAGGCTGGATCCTGGAGCTGCTAAACAACACCCCCTGGTGACTAAAGAATATAGCGCCTGCTAATTATAATCACTAATGAGTAAGTATTGAAACGTTTTTCTCCACTTTCACAGGATGCTTTTAGGAGACAAAAGGAGTGTGAGATTAGTGATGGGATACTGCAGGGACATGTTTTGATAGCTTAGGAGGCGTTTTGGAGGTGACTTTTTTTCTTGAAGTTTGTATTTCTCCATTTGAGTAATCAGCTAATTGATCCCTCCTGTTTTCAGTATACCTCCTCCTCTTTTCCCATTTTAATTATTTTCGGTCTTGTAGTTATATGTATGCTTCACCATTTTAATGTTGTCACCTATGATATTTAAAAAAAAAAAAAAAAAAAAAGCTGGATCTAAAACACCTAAGGCGTTTCACAAACTTTAAAAATGTATGTTGTGGATTTTAAAAAAGATTAATAAAAGGAAGTTTAAATCTATATGGACCATGAAGACTGGTGCCAGATTTTCGCTTTTTGATTTGATCGCTCAGCACAGGGCTTGCAACCCTACAACTCTCCATGCACCCAGGTGATTCCAGGTCCATAGACAATGCATGGGGCTTGCTGCAAGTGCTGCGGCAGTTAGGCCGCTTTCACATCAGCAGTAATCGCTGATCGCAGCAGTTGCATTGAAAAAAAACACAACTGCCGCGATTACCGCATAACGGCCGCATTTGCGGTTCACTTGTGGCAAGCCCCATGCAATGTCTATGGGGCTTACGGTAAGTGTGCGGCAGGTGTGGTTTCCGCATCTGCCGCAAGTGCCGTACAGCACTTGCCGCAAGCCCCATAGATATTGCAAGTGCGGCCGTTATGCGGTAATCGCGGCAGTTGCGTTTTTTTTTCACCGCAACTGCCGCGATCAGCGATTACTGCTGATGTGAAAGGGGCCTTAGGTGGTAGATGCAGTAAATCTGCCGGATCTGCAGCATTTAAAAAAAAAAAAAAAGCCAGTTTAAAAAGCGCCTTAGGGTCCTTTCACATCAGCGTTTTTTTAAATTTGCGGCAGATGCGGTGAAAAAAACGCATCGGCCGCAATTACCGCATACCGGCTCCACTTGCGGAGCGGTTGCGGTAAACGCCATGCAAAGTATAGGCGTACTTGCGGCAAGTGCGGTTTTGCACTTGCGGCAGCGAAAAAAAAAACGCGGTCAGCTGCGGTTTTTTTCGCTGCCGCACCTGCCGCAAGTGCAAAACCGCACTTGCCGCACCTGCCGCAAGTACGCCTATACTTTGCATGGCGTTTACCGCAACCGCGCCGCAAGTGGAGCCGGTATGCGGTAATTGCGGCAGATGCGGTTTTTTCACCGCATCTGCCGCAAATTTAAAAAAAACGCTGATGTGAAAGGGCCCTTATATATTGTATTTTCAGCATAGTGAAGGCATGTTTATGGCTGGTTTCACAACAGCATTTTTTTTTTTAAATCCGGACGAAATCCGATTTGTGGGCAAAAATGAATTTGGCAGAGATAGGTCATTCTGTGAAGAAACAAGCACACCTTCACACTGCCAGAGGATCGAAGTAATTACCTTATGGAAAAAAATATAATTGCCTGCATTATTGTATTTCTGAATAATAATATTATTTATCTACTTTATCTACTAAAAGGAAGTCTCTGGAGCAGAAGAGAGCCTTAAAATCAGGGTAGAGAAAGTACAGTTGGGAGCTCACAGAGTGTAAGTACTTGTTCATCATGCATCACACAACATAATGTACTCCATGCACTATACTAATTTCTTTTTAACCTCTTTCCGACCCATGACGTTACACAAATGTCATGAAAGTTGGTGCTTCCCGACCCATGACATTCTGCAATGTCATGGCGGTTACCGCGGCACTGTTGCTGCGGTAACAGACATCAGGCCCCAGTGTTCAGTGATTCCTCACCCTGCCCCCACAATCGTGGTGATTGGCAGTTTGAACAGTCAATCACTGCAATCCTCTCTTCACCTATGGAAAGGACTGAAAGCCCCTTTCATAGGCTGGAGTGCTAGAGGGGGCGGGCATCACCCCCTCTAGCTCTGATGGAAGCGATCTGATGGGATGACCACTCCCATCAGAGCCGCTCCATAGCCACCCTTAACCCGCTGCCCACCGTTAATTCCTGCCCCTCCTCTCCTCTTCCTCCTCCTGATCCCCCCACACTCTTTCTCCTCCCCCTCCTTCTCCTGCCCCCCTCTGTGACCTGTTCTCCCCCGCTGTTCCCACATACCTCCATTCTCCGCCGCCACCTCTCCAAAGCTCCTCCGCTGCTGACAGCAGAGGAGCTGCAGGACATCTGGCTGCCAGGAGGATAGGTGAGCAGAGTATGGATGGATGGGTATATGCATGTATGGGTGGATGGAAGGATGGGTGAGTGGATGGATGGGTGGATGAAGAGAGCCTGCATGGATGGGTGGAATCCAGGTGCACGGTACAGCAGATCATTGCCATACAGTGCACCATCACTGACACCAGAGACTACAACAAGGGATCAAGTCTCCTCTTGTTTTAGTCTGGTGATGGTGCACTGTATGGCAATGATCTGCCATACGGTGCATCATCACCGTGACCCCACAGAATACAACAAGAGGACACTTGATTCCTTGTTGTAGTCTCTAGGGTCACAGTGAAGGTGCACTGTATGGCAATGATCTGTGGTGAACCTGCCACCAAATCTGGAAGCTCCACAGCACCTCCCATTAAATACAGGTCAGTCAGGGAACTGCCTGAGGATTAAAGAGCGGTTGCAGCTGCCCTGTCAGTGCTGGTTTATTAAGGCACCTTAGTGAGTGTGGTATATGCCTTCTGATCCACGACCAGAAGCATATATAATAACCTCCACCCCGTCACTGATAGAGGCCCTGAATAACCCCAAGCACTAATTGCTGCCACCAGATCCTCGTTTAATATAAGTCCGGTCCGTGATCGGGCTTTTATCGGGTCAGAAACCAGCCCAGGTAGTGTTAATTAAGAACAAGGACATGGGAATGCGTGATCAATATAAAAGAACAACTCAAGATTAAATTTATATATTTAATCACCCTATTGGTACACTAGATTAATATGTACAGTTAAGATATTGCAAATATTAGTCAGTTATGCAAATAAAAGGATAAATGGAATACACACAGGATTACACACACGTCAAGAGTTAGCTTAATGCTGATGGCGCCACAAGGGACCGCATGGAGCCACCCGGGTACAGGGTATATGCTGGGTGTGATTAATTATGTTCCTTCAGACAAATACCAAAATGGAGATGGGGCATCAGGTTTTTATGCATTATGAGGCTGTCTCCACCCATCTCACACCTCTGGGATGTCTCAACCTCCACCCCTATATCTATCTATATCCAAAACTTATTATCTGCCATAGGATTGTCTGTGAGCGTCACAGGCGGATGACAATGCCCTCATATTTTCAGTTATGATTTTATCTTCGCCTGGATATGAAACACGACCACTCTGCTGGTATCCTACTGGCCAATATTGAGTTTGGGTGGCTTACGATTATCGCACACATATGTAAAAATATGTACGTGACCGTCTGAATGTCTAGATTTCATATTTATACTCAACATCCTCACAGGAGGGACGGTTTATGAAGTATTAAACGTTGTAACTCGGCTCTGTTCGGTCTGAGCTGAGTGAAAGAATTTCCTTCCAACCCGTAGAAGCAGGAGATTAGTTTTCACACTAGTGTCCCTTAATTATCTCTTCTGGAAGACCTATTGTGTGACCACAATGGGTGCTTCCTCAGGTTGATTAACATATCACAGGTAAAGGACCCTTTGCTGTTCCTAGTTAATTGACGTGTTCCTCTTCTAGGAGGCTCATCTCCTACGAGTGGATCTAGCAGCTTCTGAGCCAACATGGCTGCTCTGAGCAAGATGGTTATTTGTAAGAATATTGCTTTGTGATACAAAATGGCGGCTAGGGAATAATGCTTATTCATCACAATCAGCCCCTTTCACCATGACCCCAGAGACTACAACAAGAAGACACTTGATCCCTTGTTGTAGTCTCTGGTGTCAGTGATGGTGCCCTGTATGGCAATGATCTGCCATACAGTGCACCATTACTATGACACCAGAGACTGCAACAAGAGGACACTTTACCCTTTGCTGCAGTCTCTGGATGTAGCAGAGGCGATCAAGCATCGTGGGACCATCGTTTTGGACTACGTCAGATAATAATAATAAAGATGAAGTCCAAATTTTGTTTGTATTTTTTTTTCTAATAAAGTAAAAAAAATACGCAATACAGAGAAAAATCTTTTTACTATTTACTAGATTCCTAATGGCCTGGCCTAACACTGGCCCGATATTAGGAATCTCGGGCTTAGTGCCAGCTGCCAATAAAGCTAGCATTAACCCCTTTATTACCCAGTTTGCCATTGGCACCATGGCAACTGGAAGAGTCTGGGTACAATGCCAGAAAATGACACTTCAATGAATGCGCCATTTTCTGGGGTGGCTGCGGGCTGCAATTTCCTGCATGGGGGCCCAGAACACTTGAGCCTTTCCATGTTGAGGATTCCAGCCCCCAGCTGCCTAGTTGTACCTGGCCGGACCAAAAATATGGTGGAGCCCCACGTCGTTTTATTTTCTCCAATTAGTTCTATAAATTACAAAAAAAAAAAAAAAAAAAATGTTGGGCTTTGCTGTATTTTTGGTGCCAGCCAGGTACAATGAGGCAGCTGGGGGTGGGTGGCAAAGCCCCATGTCTGTTTTTTTTTTAA
This sequence comes from Allobates femoralis, assembly GCA_033576535.1. Lineage (NCBI taxonomy): Eukaryota > Metazoa > Chordata > Amphibia > Anura > Aromobatidae > Allobates > Allobates femoralis. Next base: position 171,886,698 of record JARQOC010000004.1, read on the forward strand.
AATTATTTTTACAAATAAAAAAAACCAACAACATGGAGCTTTGCCGCATTTTTGGTTGCCAGTCAGGTACAATTTGGCAACTGAGGCAATTCTCAGCGTGGAGGGACCCAAATGTTCTGGGCCCCCATGCTGCGAATTGCAAATCAGAGCCACCCCAGAAAATAGCGCATTCATCAGAGGCGCCATTTTTTGCTGCTGCTCCTTCCAATTGCCCTGGTGCTGGTGGCAAACTGGGTGATAAAGGGATTAATGTCAGCTTTGCTTTGGAAGCTGGCACTAAGCCAGAGATTCATAATGTTAGACCCACCCATTAGGAATTTCTAGTAAATAATACAAAACACTCCGAGAAAAATAATTTTATTAGAAGAAAAAAAACAAACATCTCAACTCCTTTATTACTTCCACATAATCCTCCACGATCCTCCATGCAGAGTCCGCAGGGAAAGAACAAGCGTCCTCTCCCTGCAAATATTACAATCACACCGACCGCAGGGACGCGGTGAGTGACGTCAACCGCGGCAGTCAGAAACTGCCACAGAGGAGTAGTGACGACACTCGCTTAGTAACCAGGGCTCCCTGTGGCAGTGAACTCAAAATGTTGTCAGTTGAGGGGATTTTTGCTGTTTAGGCACATCAGGGGCTATCCAAACAGAACATGACATCCACAGACCATGCCATCAAAATCAAAGTTCCAAAATGTCACTCCCTCCCTTTAGAGCCCTGCCATGTGCCTAACCAGTGGTTTTCTGCCACATATGAGGTATTGTTGTACTTATGAGAAATTGCCCAACAAATTTTAGGATCCATTTTATCCTGTTGCCCTTGTAAAAATGAAAAAATTGAGGCTAAAAGAACATTTTTGTGAAAAAAAGTACCCTTTAATTTTTGTGGATCAATGTGTGAAGCACATGGGAGTTTAAAGTGCTCACTATGCATCTAGATAAGTTCCTTTGGGGAAGCTTTAATGTTTAAGGCACACAGGTGCTCTCCAACAATTGGAGCTAATTTTCCATTCAAAAATTCAAATGGCGCTCCTTCCCTTCTGAGCCCTGCTGTGTGCCCAAACAGTGGTTTATGACCACATATGAGGAATCTGTGTACCCTGGTGAAATTGCCCAACAAATTTTAGGATCCTTTTTATCCTGATGCCCATGTAAAAATGAAAAAATTGAGGCTAAAAGAACATTTTTGTTGGAAAAATTAAAATGTCAATTTTTTCCTTCCACGTTGCTTAAGTTCCTGTGAAGCACCTGAAGGGTTAATAATCTTTTTGAAAGTAGTTTTGAGCAGCTTGAAGGGTGCAGTTTTTGGAATGGTGTCACTTTTGGGTGTTTTCTGTCATGTAGGCCCCTCAAAGTGACTTCAAAGAAAATGTGGTCACTAAAAAAAAATTCTACCACCTTGGCCACCCCGGGGTATACTGACCATCCGGATGTCTCATATCATTGTGAATATTAATCCCTGGTTATACGATGGCATTTTAAATATACCTGTGATTGTAAATCATTGAGCTGTAAACCTGCTGTTATTTGTGATATATATCATGCAAATCCCCTGTACCATGACGTTTTGATTTTGAACATTCACTCACTGACCCAATGTAGACCCTTGTATCTATTACTTTTCTAATGTGTCTTTTATAAAAAGCTATTCAGCAATAAAGTCTAAATAATTGTGCAATCAATTTTTCTCTTGGTCTATAAATGTTTAATCATTGAGCACAAGTAATATGATGTCCTGCTGGACTTATGGATTATCAGCCTTTAGCATGGTAGTCCAGGACGCGGTAAAGCTACTTTGTCAGCAAATGAGTGCTGGCTTCTGCAAAATAAAATGCCTGGATAGAATGGAAGCCGATGCAAACAGATCAGTACATCACATACTTTTTAGCAGATGGAAAACCTTTCGCCTGCCCATCTGCTGCATCTTGTGCAGGCCTGCCAGGATGCTCTATCGCAGGTAATTCAATCTGCCCCATCACTATTATCATGCACCTCGCCACTTACCGAAAACTCAACCTCTCTCTGTTTTCCCTCCGCCCCCTGAAATCCCCGAACCACTTTAAACACCCACCTGAAAAATCCCTGATCATGTAGATTTCTCCAGTTTTCTGTCTCCCCCTCCCATTGTTTTCACCATCCCTTCACTATGTGGTCACAAATCTGCTCCTTCCCCACTAAACACATCTACTCCTGCAATGGTGTGAAATGTCAGAGGGGTCGCTACATTTAAAGGACACACACAGAAAAAGATTACACCATGTGATCGTGCCATGGCACTCGGCCAGCGTCTGAAACAAAATAGTCTGATAACTTGTGCATTATTTCTGAAACAGCTGACGATGTTCTAAGCCCATCCTTTCTTTGGAAAGGCAGAGTCCATGCTACAGTGCGCTTCCCAAATCAAGGTAAGCGTAAACATACATAAACTCGGAAAACCTTAGAACCAACCAAAGCAAAAGCAAATTATGGATCCCTGCTGCTAAGATACTCTCAGAGCTAACAAGGAGATTTATCTAAAGGTACACTGTAGCTTAGAGTAAAAGTTCCTAATGATTGTTCATGAAATCCATAGTGTGTTTCATATTGGACTGCAATCACCTCTTCTACTACTCCAGGGGTGGGGGGGAACTCCAGGCCTCGAGAGCCGTACACAGTGCAGGTTTTCAGGATTTCCTTAGTATTGCATGGGTGATAATTGAATCACCTGGTGATATCGCCAACCCCTGTGCAATGCTGAGTAAATCACAGAAACCTGCACTGTGTGCAGCTCTTGAGGCCTGCAGTTCCCTACCCTTGTACTACTCCCTGCTAAATGGTCTGAGCCAGCTTTCCATTAGCCCAGATCAGGAAGCCTAACCACTAAACAGTTGGACTAAGAAACCAGCCCCTCTGATCCATCCACCTAGTTATGTTACCCTGCTACCAAATACCCTTTTACATTTGCCTTGCTACCTGTGGATTGCCAGAGCAGTTAGAGACAAAATTGCAGGAATAAGGCTGGCTTCACACTTGCAGATGAATCTGCAGCGTTTTGCAGATGCATCTGCAAGTATCAGCATGCAGACCGCGGCCGCGGTCTGAAAGCTCTCATTCATTCCTGTATGTGAAGCGTCCGCAGGCGGATGCCTGCTTACAGATCACACTCTCCCGCCCGCACCATGGACGCGAGATGTCGCGTCCATGGTGCGGGCGGGAGAGTGTGATCTGTAAGCAGGCATCCGCCTGCGGACGCTTCACATACAGGAATGAATGAGAGCTTTCAGACCGCGGTGCGCCCTATTATAAACATAGGGGCCGCGGTCTGCATGCTGATACTTGCAGATGCAGCTGCAAAACGCTGCAGATGCATCTGCAAGTGTGAAGGCAGCCTAAGCTCCTATTTCTCAGGCCCTGCATTCCTGCTGGAGGTTACCGCATAACTACAGTTACCAATTAGGATAAGGGGGATGTCATAAGCAAATACGGCTCTACCAATTGTAATCAAAAAGCCATAAACTACAAAGCACAGAACAACAAGGAGATGACCACCTGTAACACAGACATTTCAGGAGTAACAAAATAGGTCAAGTGACATGGTTCCCCTAAAAATGTATATGCACACAAGACTTTGTGCCACCCTGCTTCTCTATGCAAAGAGTCTTACATTTCTGTCACCAGACATATTAGTGGGCTGTGTGTGTGTCCCCGGTAACACAGATTTAGAGCAGGGCTACTCAAACAACTGATAGTGAACACACTGCGACGTAACGGTGACCACTCTATGCTTATTCTTCTTGACCTTTCAGCAGCTTTTGACACAGTTGACCACCATCTCCTACTCTCTATGCTGCACTCCATTGGCATAAAGGACACTGCACTCTCCTAGTTCTCTTCCTAACCGCTCTTTCAGTGTATCATTTGCTGGCTCCACTTCCTCTCACTATTGGGGTCCCTCAGGGTTCAGTCCTTGGACCTCTTCTCTCTCTACACTGCCCCAATTGGACAGACCATCAGCAGATTTGGCTTTCAGTACCATCTTTATGCTGATGACACAACTATACACTTCCTCCCTGATCTTACCCCCACTGTATTACAGAACACCAATGACTGTCTAACTGCAGTTTCCAATATCATGTCCGCTCTCCATCTAAAACTTAACCTTTCCAAAACTGAATTTCTTCTGATCCCCGCCTTCTACTAACCTCTCTAAATCTGACATCTCCCTCTAGGTGTGCAGCACCACGATAACGCCTAGGCAGTAGGCTTGATGTCTGAGTGTTATGCTTGACGCTGATCTCTCCTTCACGTCCTACAATCCCTCACCCTTGTCGCTTGCACCTGAAAAACATCTCCAGAATTCACCCCTTCCTCACAATTGAAACAACCAATACCCTCAATGTGGCCCAGATCCATTCCCGCCTTGATTACTGCAATTCTTTATTAGTTGGTTTCCCCCTCAGTAAGCTTTTCCCTCTCCAGTCTATCCTTAACGCAGCAGCCAGGGTCACCTATCTAGCTAAAGGCCCAGTTACACACACAGAGATAATTGTGCAGAGATTGGTCACAGATCTCTGGTTCCAGTGAAATCATGGACACATTGTTCCATTTGTACACGGCCACAAAATGGAACAATGTGTCCATGGTTTCACTGCAACCAGAGATCTGCCAACAATCTCTGCACAATTATCTGTGTGTAACTGGGCTTAACCGTTACTCAAATGCTTCCGCTCTGTGGCAGTCATTGCACTGGCTGTCCATACACTATAGGATCCAATTCAAATTGCTTGTTCTAACCCACTAAGCTCTTCACAGTGTAGCACCTCCCTACCTCTCCACCCTCCTCTCTGTCTATCACCCCACCTGTCCCCTTCGCTCTGGAAGCGACTTTAGGATAACATCTGCATAAATCCGAACCTCCCATTACAGACTCCCAAGACTCCGTCCGAGCTGCATCAATTCTCTGGAATGCTCTACCTCAAGAAATTATGACCATCCACAACTTACACATTCAGGCGCTCCCTAAAAACATCTTTTTAGGGTGGCCTGTTACTCTTCCGAATCATAGTCATTTAGACATTCATTCATTATTGCTCTGAACGTAATTTCTGTCAAATTCCACCAGAGCCAAGAGCTCTACACAAAAAAACAAAAAAAGGAGGGAGAGGCGCAATTGAGCAGTACCTGGTGGTCTAGTGGGAAATATTTACAGGTGGGGGGGAACCCTGCTCACCTGTTAAGGTTGTGCAAGCCTCACACAACCAAGGGGTTCAGCGTGGTAGCGAGTACTGCAGCATGATCTCTGATCTCAAGCCGCCAACAGGGAACGTTTTCCGGTCACGTGTGCTCATTGATCAGCTGGTTAGTGACGTCAGGCCAGGTCCTTCAGACTGCAAGTCGGGCACCACATGCGAGCTGCTCCAGCCACAATCCCTCCAGGGAAGCCAAATCACACAAAAGTGTTTTGTAGTCACTTTTTTTTACCCTGGGTCACTGCATGTAGAGCTCCAAAAGTGACTACAAAACACTTATGTCTTAAGAGCTCTACACACACTGGCTGGTGGCCACTCATGCAGCTTTTATCTACTCCCCATCCACTCACATTGGCTGGACCATCATTGTAAATAAGCACCTGTACGTTATGTCAACCCCACCTCATTGTTAGATTGTAAGCTTTTATAAGCAGGGTCATTAATTATTTTTGCACTTTTTTTTATAATTGTTTCTCATAACTCCTAGTATACGAACCTGTGAATTGTAAAGTGCTATGGAATATGTTGGCGCTATATAAAGATTATTATTATTGTGAAAGCAGAAATTTATTACATTTATCTACTTCTGTTTATGAAAAATAATTACCTCCAACATCAATGAAGTGTTTAGCTGCCAAACCAGATCGTGGAGCTAAAAAAATAAGATGAAGTAAAGTTAATTTAACACATTGGCATCAGTAACATACTTAAAGGGGAACTCCAGTGAGAAAACTTTTTAGTACAGTTCCTGCCCTCCTACATGATGAAGCAGAGCTGTGCACTGCAGTTCCAGGATCTATAGATCGCTTATAATTCAATAAAACCATATTGGCTCCTCAGTTCTCCACCCATCCTCATGGGTCTGAGAATTTCAGTCTCATGTTGTTGCAGAGAGCAGGTTGTGTGTCGGGGGCGTGAAAGCTGGGAGCTGCATGATCATCCTACATTCATGCCCCCTCATACTTCTGCATGAACAGGGGGCGTGTCCACCGTTCCTTTGGTCACAGTACAATCCAGCCCAATACACCATCCTATGTAATGTGATAGGGGTGTCATGTCACCAAGCAGATAGAAATACATGCGGTGATCCTCTGCTGTACAATGATATGATGGTGCATAATGCGTGCTGTCATGTATGAGGCTGGGAGAACAGGCAGAGCTCTGCATTCATCGATTTAGCACTGGCATGGTCTCTCCTCCCCCACAGCAGTTGGTAGATTCCTGACCCCTGAAACTGTAGCACTATGGATATGGATTTTTTTCCTTGCAGATATTAACCTACAAAGCATTTTTTTTTAGATATGCAACATGTCAGCCTAATGCTGTTGGAGAGAAGAGGAGGTGTGTCAGGGGCATGGATGCTGGGAGCTCCATGATCATCCTACCTTCCACCCCCCACACACTTGTGTATGGAGAGGGGGTGTGGCTGCTGGCCCCATGGTCATAGGAAGTATATCAGGGGCAGGATTCTACTATGTAATGTAACAGGGGTGCTCTGGCTTGAAATAGTAATCATGTCACCAAGCAGATAGAAATACACATTGTGATCTTCTGCTGTACAATGGTGCATATGATGGTGCATAATATGTGCTGTCATGGGAGTAGAGGCAGAGCACTGCATTGATCTATTCATCACTAGCATGCTCTCTCCTCCCCCATAGCAGTTGGTAGAACACTGTCCCCTGACACTAGCACTATGGATGTGGATTTAGTCCTTGCAGATATGAACTACAAAGCATTTTTTTCAGATCTGCAGTATGTAAGCTCTTGCATTTATATTTTTGTATTCGTCTCAGCATTCAAGCTGTGTTTATTTGCAGTGTTCTTGGGTGCAAATTACTTGTGTTCTTTCTCTACAGTACTGTCCATACATAAGTGTGAGGGGGTTGGAATGTAGGATGATATATATAATTTTGAAATCCCAGGAATTACAACTGTAAATCATAAGTATTTTTCCTGTTAAAAAGATACCTTTTATTGAGCACGTATGCTAAATACCCATCAAAACCCGTTAAAAACTGGGTGCACAGATATTAGTAAGGAAGGAAGGGACTGACCCTGTTTGTTCTTGCCTCCATCCTTGCCCTACCTGCCAGCGGGGGTCGGCACCCTTGATTCGATATGGCGCCCCACTCCTCGTCGGCTCTTACTACACTCACCTACAAGGAAGAAGGTGGTGCTCCGCACCCTTATGTCATGCCCTAGGATGGTATCGTCGGGTTGTGTAGGTTATATCCGTGTCCCAGTGTTAAAAGGACCTGTACCACGTAGCTGAGTACTTCCCTGGCAATGGTGGATAATCCAGTGCCTGAAACCCAATATTATCCCATTCACTCTCAGTAGCTAGCTAAGTGCCCGCCTCCATTGATAATACAGATGGTGCGGTTACACATGCTTCATGAGGGAAATATGGTATAGTACTTACCTGTGATAAAGCTAACAGGTCTCTCCCTGCGCGCCTCGACGCGTTTCTCTTCATCAGTAGGCCTGATACATTGGCTCCATTATTGTGGACTCAGCAGGTGCACACAATGTTGGTCAGATGAGGGGAGAAGCCACTGTGTTATCAGTGGCTCCTTTATATCCGGTCCGAGTGTGCTAGGCCACCTCCCCACTTCAGGCACTTCCTGCCCCATCTCTCTCCAGTGAAAAACACCATTAGAGGCTTACTGCCGTCCCTAAAAGGGTTTATATTAACCACTGTGCTCCCTGGTTCCCCCTACAAAAAACTTTACCCAAACCTCCGCTGCTAACCGTCCGCTCGGGCCCTCTGGAGCGCAAGCTGCCGCCGCCATAATGGCTGCTGAAACGCACACGTCACCATGAGGCGACGCTGCGGACTTCGCGCATGCGCGGTAGCGATTTTGATATTACAGTACGTCACAGCTGATGACGCGCCGCTACCCGTGCATGGGCAATGGTGAATAGCACAGTATGTCTGCCGTTGCTAGGTGACAGCATGAGCAGAGCTGCAAAAACAGCTGGATCATTTCACCTCCTCCCCTCACTGGCACCATGAAGCTGAAATTGTGTGACCCCCTAGGGGGGTGGAGGGGTCAGAGCAAAAGAGAAGGTATGATTTTATTGAGTTATAAGCGCTCTATAGATCCTAGAACTGCAGTGTACAGCTCTGCTTCATCATGTAGGAGGGCAGAGACTGTACTAAAAACGATTCTCTCCCCCAGATTTCCCCTTTAACACAAGGCCCCTCTGCTAATGACAATTTTTTCCTCTTTTAATATAATTCTATATTTACTGTTCTACAGACAGACGGTCCCCAATCAAAATACATGCTAACCATTGAGAACTCCTGTAAGGTGCAGCCCCTGTACAACACACAAAGATGTCTAGAGTATCGGGCCAAGTGCACCACTAGAGCAAGAACTTCAGGAATGGACTGCTCACTCGCTGCCTTATCTATCCAACCACGACAGGTCCAGGTGAAGAGTAAACCAGTCAGTGGCTTTACTGTAATGGATGCATCTGTCTGAAAGTGCTGGATGAGCTTGTGTTCAACTATGTACATCTAAAAGGCCTGATTCATCATTACTGCTTCTCCATTCTGTGGAGTTATTTTTTCTTTTAGTTGCATAGTATTTATTCTCTCTATTTTATATCACCTCTTTGCACCAAAACCATAAACCACATCTATCACTTTGCAGAAAATATGTTAAAAGGGAGAAAAAAAAAATAAGTTTGCTATTGTGGTTATTAAATAATACTTGAAGAAAAGATATAAAAAAAAAAAAAAAAAAAAAAAAAAGAAGAGGGGAGGGCATTTGAAAGCAACCGTACCACTTACCATACATTCAGCAGCAACCAAGAGCTTAGCTCTGGACATTGCTAACTAATGCAGACTAAGGCGCCTTTCACATCAGCGGTTTAGCTGGTTTGTGGCAGATTTACCACATCTGCCGCATTAACAGACTACTTGCGACAAGAATGTGGCAAGCCCCATTCATTCTCTATGGGACTTGCAGCAAATGCGGTTTTTGCCACGATCTGGCATATCCGGCAGGTCAAAAAAATGCAGCTAGCAGCAGTTTTTTGACCTGACGCAACTGCCGGATAGCGGCAAAAACCGCATTTGCTGCAAGTCCCATAGAGAATGAATGGAAGCTTGCCACATTCTTGTCACAAGTAGTATGTTATGCGGCTGATGTGGTAAATCTGCCACAAACCAGCTAAACCGCTGATGTGAAAGGGGCCTAAGGCTACTTTCACACTAGCGTTTGGTCTGCATGTGTGTGGCATTCAGACACAAATGCAGTGCTGAACGCAGACATCTGGATGGCAGTGCATTCTCATTGGGCTAATGTATGATTTGTACACTTGCAGAGGCTTGCGTAAAAATCATACATCCTCGGCCGCACAGGAAATGCAACAAGTTGCGTTTCTATGCTCTGAAAAACGCATGCGGACACAAACACGTATCCATGGGCGACCGCATACACCATGCGTTCCCTTGTTAAACATGGGGGTGCACAATGGATGCTTCGCCGCACAGTCGCCTGCTGCCACGCGTGGCAGAGCCTAACGCTAGTGCCATATAAATAAATGATAATAGCGTGAAACCAGCCTAAGGCCCCTTTCATATCAGAGTTTTTCACTGATTGCAGCAGATTCATCACATCTGCCGCCTAATGGCACACTTGTGGCAACCCTATGCATGGTCTATGGGGCTTGCGGCAGGTGTGGTACGGCCGCGATCCGGCACTTGCGGTCGTGCAAGCAACCGCAGCTGACTTTTCGCGGCCGCAACTGCTGATCACGGCAATACTGCACTTGCGGCAAGCCCCATAGACAATGCCTGCGGCCTGCAGCAAGTGTGACGCAATCTGCCGCAATCAGCGAAAAACACTAATGTGAAAGGGGCCTAACAGAGGCATCTACTTTGTGTGGAGGGAGTTCAGCTCCTGAGTCCCCTCCTCCACACTCAGTCAACAATGCTAAAGTCCAAAGTTATTTTGTGTAAAAGGGTTAGATGGTTATAAGGAAAAAAAAAAAAAAAAAAAAAAAAAAAAAACAAAAATAAAACCACTCAACTGCCCATGAACTTACCAACTCGCCCATAACATCCACTGGGAACACAGATTTGGATGTCTGTTTTCACTATAGCTTTATCTTGTGGATCAATCATGTAATCATAGGCACTGAGGAATGGAATAAAAATTAATTACGAAATAAGATGCAATCATCATGTGGACACATATATCACTATGTTTGGTCTTTCACACCAAAAGTTTTAAAGCATTATTTGGGGAAAAAACAAACAAACTGTAGACTCCTATCAATAGGGGCCGGGGCTCCTCTAGGTATGTCCCAGCACTGAGTATTGCTGTGTAAGGCTCCTTTCACATCAACAGTAAAGCGCTGATCGCTGCAGTTGCGGTGAAAAAAAGAGAATTTTGTTTACGTACCGTAAATTCTTTTTCTTGAATCATCAATGGGAGACCCAGACAATGGGGTTTAGGGCACTGCCCTCCGGAGGCCACACTAGGTACTACAAGTTTGTAGACACCGCCCCCTCCGCTTATAAACCCCTACCGCAGGAGATATCCTCAGTTTGGTCCATAAGCTGCGAGGAGGCAAACCACACCCGAACCATCGGGAAGACCGTGTACAGACGGTGCAACAACCAAAAAACAACCCTGTCCCAACAGGGAACAGTCCAAAGGAAGAACAACATCCAACGGAACACTGGGTGGGTGCTGGGTCTCCCATTGATGATTCAAGAAAAAAGAATTTACGGTACGTAAACAAAATTCTCTTTTTTCTGATCATCATAATGGGAGACCCAGACAATGGGGATGTCCTAAAGCAAACCCCAGGGCGGGAAGAGTTCCTCAAAAGACGTTGAAATACACGGTCCCCCTCAAAGATGGGCAACCGCCGCCTGGAGGACCCGCCTGCCCAAACTTGCATCCGCAGAGGCATGGGCATGCACCATATAGTGCTTAGAGAAAGTGTGCAGGCTGGACCAAGTGGCCGCCTGACACACCTGTAGAGCAGAAGCGCGATGTCGCAAAGCCCAGGAAGCACCGACGGCTCTAGTCGAGTGCGCCTTCAGACCCACCGGTAGAGGCAAACCAGAAGCCCGGTAAGCCTCTTGAATGGGTGCCTTGATCCATCTGGCCAAGGTCGATTTGGATGCCGCGGACCCCTTACAGCGACCCGCCGTAAGGACGAACAAAGAGTCCGAACTCCGGAAGGAGGCAGTCCTGGACACATAAATGCGTACAGCCCTCACAAGATCCAGAGTGTGAAGGTCGCGCTCAACCTGATGAACGGGAGCGGGACAAAATGATGGGAGAACAATCTCTTGGTTCAAGTGAAAAGTGGAAACCACCTTTGGTAAGAATTCAGCCCGCGGGCGCAACACCACCTTGTCTTGGTGGACTACCAGGAAAGGTGACTTGCACGATAGTGCAGCCAATTCTGAGACACGTCTTAGAGACGTAATTGCGACCAGAAAAACCACTTTCTGGGCCAGACGGGAGAGAAACTTCTCTCAGTGGCTCGAACGGCGGTTCCTGCAGAGCCGCCAGGACCATGTTAAGGTCCCAAGGGTCCAGTGGTCGCCTGTATGGCGGGACCACCCGAGACACCCCCTGCAGGAACTGACGGACCATCGGGAGGAGAGCCAAGCGTCTATCAAACAGCACTGAAAGCGCTGATACCTGGCCCTTCAGGGAGCTGAGGGATAAACCCAACTCCAAGCCCGACTGTAAAAAGGCAAACAGAGTTGGAACTGACAAAGGCCACGGTGACCGTCCACCAGAGGCACACCAGGTGAAAAAGATTTTCCACGTTCTGTGGTATATCTTTCGCGACACGGGTTTTCTAGCCCGATTCATAGTGTCAACCACTGTAGGAGAGAACCCCCTGGATGTCAAAAGCCAGGCCTCAAGAGCCATGCAGTCAATCTGAGGGCCCTGGAATTGAGGTGGAAGAACGGGCCTTGAGCGAGAAGATCTGCGTGGTCTGGAAGAGCCCACCGGTTCCCGCCTGACAGTTGCCACAGATCCGGATACCAGGACCTCCTGGGCCAATCCGGAGCCACTAGAATGGCTTTGCGGCATTCCGTCCTGATTTTCCACAGGACCTTGGGAATCAGAGCTAGAGGCGGGAACACATATGGTAGCTGAAAACTGGACCAACGCAGGACCAGTGCATCCGCCCCCAGAGACTGAGGGTCCCACGATCTCGCCATGTATTGCGGCACCTGATGATTCAGCCGCGAGGCCATCAGATCCACGTCCGGGATGCCCCATCTGCTGCAGATGTCCCGGAAAACGTCCGGATGAAGAGACCATTCTCCGGCGTCCATCCCCTGCCGGCTCAGGTAGTCGGCCTCCCAGTTTTCGACCCCTGGGATGTGAACTGCGGAGATCATGCAGTCGTTGTCTTCCACCCATGATAGAATGCGGTGGACTTCGGCTAGGGCCTGCGCACTCCTGGTCCCTCCCTGATGGTTTATATAGGCGACGGCCGTCGCATTGTCGGACTGAACCCGAATGGGATGTCCTGACAGGAACGTCTGAAAAGCCAGGAGTGCTAGATAGACCGCCTTGATCTCCAGCACATTGATTTGCAACGCCGACTCCGACTGTGTCCACAGGCCTTGAGCCCTGTGGTGTAAGAACACCGCCCCCCAGCCCTTGAGGCTGGCGTCGGTGGTCACCACTAACCATGACGGTTTGAGGAAGGACCGGCCCCGTGACAGGTGACATGGCTGGAGCCACCACTGCAGGGAATCCCTGGTCGGTTGGGAAAGGACCACCAGCCGATTCAGAGAGGACGTCCTCTTGTCCCACCTGCGAAGGATTTCCAGTTGGAGAGGACGGAGGTGAAATTGTGCGAAAGGCACCGCCTCTATTGCTGCCACCATGCGTCCCACCAGCTTCATCAACACCCGTAGGGATGAGTGCGGTGATAGGAGAAGATCGTGTACTCCTGATTGGATGGACAGCTGTTTGGCTCGTGGTAGGGACACCAGAGCAGAGTCCGTGTGGAAGTCCATACCCAGGTACGTCAGTGACTGGGTCGGTACCAGGGTGGATTTCTGGAAATTGAGAAGCCACCCAAACTGTTCCAGAGACTGCATGGTCACCTCCAGGCTTTTCTGACAAAGGTGTTCCGATGGCGCCCTGACCAGCAGGTCGTCTAGATAGGGTATGACGGCGTGTCCCTGTGCATGCAGAAGAGCCATCATCGAGGCCATCACTTTCGTGAACACCCTCGGTGCCGAGGCCAACCCGAAAGGCAGCGCCACGAACTGGAAGTGTTCGTTCCCCACTGCAAATCGCAACCAGCGTTGATGAGCCGGTGCAATGGGCACGTGAAGATAAGCGTCTCGGATATCTATGGACGCTAGGAAGTCTCCCTGTGACACAGCCGCGATCACGGAGCGCAGGGATTCCATGCAGAACTTCCGAACCAACACGTGACGGTTGAACAACTTGAGGTCCAGAACCGGGCGAAAAGAGCCGTCCTTCTTCGGGACGATAAAGAGGTTGGAGTAAAAACCCCGGAATCTCTCCCCCGTAGGCACTGGGACCACTACCCCGTCTCTGCGTAGTCCCTCCAACACCAGATAAAAAGCCTGAGCCTTTTCTGGGGATGGAACAGACCGATGGAATCGGTGTGCCGGCTGCGACGTCAGCTTATCCTGTAGCCGCACGAGACAACGTCTCGGACCCACTGATCTTGAACGTGGAGCAACCATCTGTCCTGAAAACGGGACAGGCGGCCCCCCACCTGTGGGGCGGCAGGACGAGAGAGTGAGTCATGTGGAAGCGGGTTTAGGGGTGGCAGCCGCCGCCCCCGTTGGCTTCTTCTGGTGACCCTTGGGGCGCCACTGATTAGAGGGTTTGCCCCCTCTCTCTGTGCGAGCGGACGATGCTGATGGCTGCGAGCTGAAACGAAAGGACCATTGTTTAGGGTTCCTTTTGACAGTATACCGTGGTTTAGGTTTATTCTGTGGGATCTTAGACTCCGCAGAATCCTTTATCAGCTTGTCCAGCTCGGTTCCAAAAAGCCTGTCACCAGAGAATGGAAGTGCGGCAGCGTACCGGGAGGACACGATGTGTCCAGGCTCCAGGCCCTCCGGTACCTCAACCTGTGTGTTCCCCGAAGGTGAACAGGGAGACTGCCGGAGGTCCCCGATCGGGACCTTTTTACCTTGTCTTCATACGCCATCACGTAAGCTGTGAGAATGCTGTGAAGTGCAAGCAAAGCGCGTGATCCTCCGAGCACACCAAGTTTAAAACTGAGGTTATCTCCTGCGGTAGGGGTTTATAAGCGGAGGGGGCGGTGTCTACAAACTTGTAGTACCTAGTGTGGCCTCCGGAGGGCAGTGCCCTAAACCCCATTGTCTGGGTCTCCCATTATGATGATCAGAAAAAAAAAGCATCTGCCGCAGTTATTGCATAACGGCCGCACTTGCGGTTAGCCCCATGCAATGTCTATGGTAAGTGAGCGGCAGGTGCGGTTTCGGCACTTGCAGCCACAAAAAAACGTGGCTGACTGCATTTTTTCGTGGCTGCATCTGCTGAAACTACAACTATACCGCACTTGCCGCGGAGGGAGAGGGCGAGGGCAGAGGGCTGTGTAAGGCTTGTCGCGTTCATGGTGCGGACGAGAATGTGTGATTTGTATGCAAGCATCCGCATGCGTACAAATCACACATGGTAGTCAATGGGTGCGCATCGCAATCCGCAGCCGAGCGCATCACTGTGTGTCCCCATGTCTGCGCTCGGCTTGCAGTCGCTGTCCGCAAGTCTGAATGAAGCCTAAATGCGGGAATATGTGGCAAATATGCCATGTGTGAACGCAGCCATACAGCCCCCCCCCCTCCCCAGGCTCAGACCCTCTAATGGCGCCGGACAGGTAACCCCACAGCCGCTAGGTTTCATGCAGTTCACACCAGGAGTTCTCCCCCATGTAAATGGCCTATATACAGCCCCTGCATACGTCACAATGGAGGGCCCATGACCACCCTGCATAGCCCAGCCGTCCCCCATGCTCTACACTCCCGCACGGCTCTCACCTGTACAGGTCGTAGCCCGCGGCCCGGGCGGAGCCTCTGGTCGGAGCGGCCGCATGTTCTGATAACTTGGCGAAGCGCAGCACAGCGGAGTCTTCTTTTGCCCGTTTGGCGGGAGAAGAGGGAACAGGGGTGAGCGGCATGGTGGAGACAGACTCAATAATCCCGCCAAATGCATGTGTGCAGACACGTCATCACCCCGCTCTCCCTCCCTCTCCCCCTACTCCAGCACTGAGCTCCACAGCACAGAGGCTGATGGGGGCATGGGCTTATCTACCTGCAATGTAAGCAGCTGTGGAACTACACTTCCCAGAATGCCCTCCGCCATGGTCCCGTTATCCCCAGACGGACGCCCGTAGCGGGGGCGCTGGGAATCGTAGTTCTTGTGGCTCAGGTTGTGCTGTCGCATAGCGGCCCTATGTGCTGAGCGGACACGTGTACCCAGCTGTGCAGTCACCTTGTTTGCTGTATGGACGAGGATGGCGGAGCCAGGAGGAAAAGGGGGCCCGGGGTGTACCGTAACAGCATAGCCTGCGGCACAGAGCGGCAGCAGACATGATAGACACACGTGACTTGTGCACTCACTGCGCCCGTACGGGGACCAGAGACACGTGACCTGGGGTCTCTGCGCCAGCACTGGAGACACGTGACCTGTGTGCTGCTGAGGAGGCTTGTGTGCGCTCAGTATGGCGGATATGTGGAATGTTTACCCGGATGTGTAACAAAGTGGATGAGAGTTCATCTATTCGGTAGCCAACGGGGTGTCCAATACTAAATTCCTTCATAAAACATTGAAGTGCCCCATAAAAATAAAAACTCCCCCCGATGGCGCCACTCCAGCATTGTGGTCGTCCATGTTATTGCTGCAGACAATCAGAGCTTCTGCTGCTCTCACTGATAAGGCCTCGTGCACACGCTGAGTATTTGATGAGTTTTTTACCTCAGGATTTGTAGACAAAACCAGGAGTGGAGAAATCAGAGGAAAAGTCTAAAGCGGCCGTCACACGCTACGATATCGATAGCGATATTGTTAGCGATTACGTGCACGCGCGATCGCTAACAATATCGTTCACATCGCTGGTGAGCTGTCATACAGACAGACTCACCAGCGATGTGGAGCAGCGAGATCGCTGGTAACTATGGTACACATCGGGTTACTAGGCGGCGCTTAGTAACCCGACGTGTACCATAGTTACCATCTCCCAGCATAGGCTCTGCCGCTGGGAGATCGTTCATCGTGGTGTTATACACCACGATGAAGCAGATCGTTAAATCGTTCATCACAAGATCTGAGCTCCAGAGCTCAGATCTCGATTTTGTGATTTGATCATTTATCGTTGGTCGTATCTTGCCGTCACACGCACAGACATCGTTCAAGCGATGTTTAATCTGGCGCGTTCAAGCGATATCTTTCAAGATATCGTAGCGTGTGACGGCCGCTTAAGGCTGCTTTCACATAACGATTTTCGGTCATCCGATTGTATCCGTTCCAAAACGGATACAATCGGATCCGAAATCGGACCCCATGTTCCCCTATGGGAATCGGATGGGATCGGATGTGCCACTATTGGCATCCGATTTTGGCACCATCTGATCCCATCCGATGTAATCACGGGCACAAAATCGTAGCCTGCTACGATTTTGTGTCCGTGACTCACATCGGACAGCCTCCGATCACTGCTGATCCGAGGCTGATCCTAGTGCCCACAACATGGGAGCCTATGGACATCGGATCTGAGCTCACCTCGGATCCGATGTCGGCTCCGTATCTCCCTGTCTTTCCCTGCTGCTGCCTCCTCCATCTTCTGCCCTCTCCTATTCTATATGCTGTGCCCCCGCTATTCTATTTTGTGTCCCCCGCTATTCTATCCTCCTCTATCCCTATCCTGTCCCCTGTCCTCTTCCCTGTCCTCTCCCTGTGTGTAAAAAAATTAAAAAAACTCCTCCCGGAGGATACATCACCTGTCACCAGCTCCAACGCTGCACACGATCAGGACTGAAGAGCCTGTGATGATGTAAGAGACCCGGTCAGCTGACCGGGTCATGTGACTCTGACATCATCACAGGTCCTTCAGTCCTGATTGTGCGGCAGCGTTGGAGCCGGTGAGAGGTGATGTATCCTCCGGGAAGAGTTTTTTTTATTTTTTTACACACAGGGAGAGGACAGGGGACAGGATAGGGATAGAGGAGGATAGAATAGCGGGGACACAGCAAAGAATAGCGGGGGCACAGCATATAGAATAGGAGAGGGCAGAAGATGGAGGAGGCAGGAGTAGGGAGAGACAGGGGACCGCAGGATCCACACGGATCCTGCAGATCGGATGGCTATTTGCCATCCGATTGCAGGGATCCGTATGGATCCGTGCCTGTCCGTGGGGTCCCCCTTCAAAGTCGGATCCAACGGACAGGCACAAAAACGTTATGTGAAACCAGCCTAATACAAACACTTCACCACTTCTGTATTTAATCATCCACTCCTGGTTTTGGCTACAAATCCTGAGGTAAAAAACTCATCAAATACTCAAGTGCATGTGGCCATAATAGTGTGGTGTGCGCAGGGTCTGGGCCTGCACTATGGCCATATACCT
This sequence comes from Allobates femoralis, assembly GCA_033576535.1. Taxonomy (NCBI): domain Eukaryota; kingdom Metazoa; phylum Chordata; class Amphibia; order Anura; family Aromobatidae; genus Allobates; species Allobates femoralis. The sequence goes on from JARQOC010000004.1 coordinate 171,904,564, forward strand.
GTGAGGAGACGGGACCATGGACGGATAAATCCAGGCCATCTACTGCACAATAATTGGTGAACAATAATGGTGGTTTACAATACCGCTGATGTGAAAGCAGCCTTACCCATCTGAGAGCAGCATAATGAATATTCGATTGATTTTAGAATTAAATGCAGGCAAATTACACACTAAAATCCATGTCTACATTCAAAGTGTGTACACCCTGCCCTCATATACCCCATGTACAGCATCCCTACCCTCATATACCCCATGTACAGCATCCCTACCCTCATATACCCCATGTACAGCATCCCTACCCTCATATACCCCATGTACAGCATCCCTACCCTCATATACCCCATGTACAGCATACCTACCCTCATATACCCCATGTACAGCATCCCTACCCTCGTATACCCCATGTACAGCATCCCTACCCTCCTATACCCCATGTACAGCATCCCTACCCTCCTATACCCCATGTACAGCATCCCTACCCTCCTATACCCCATGTACAGCATCCCTACCCTCCTATACCCCATGTACAGTATCCCTACCCTCATATACCAATGTTGAGCATCCTTACCCTCATATACTCCATATACATCATCCTTGCCCTCATATACCCCATGTACAGCATCCTTACCCTCATATACACCATGTACAGTATCCTTGCTCTCACATTGCCCCATTTACCCAATGTACAGCATCGTTGCCCTCATATACACTTTGTACTGCATCCTGCTCTCATATACCCTTTGTACAGCATCCCTGCCTTCACATACCCCATGTACAACATCCCTGCCTGTATATTTGTCTCTATCATGACCCCATTCTTGTATATATGGTTCTATCCTGTTATATATGTCCCTATCATGGCCCCATCCTGTTATATATGTTCCTGTCATGACCCCATCCTGCTATATATGGCCCCATCATGGCCCCATCCTGTTATATTGACTCTATCGTGACCCTATCCTGCTATATATGTGGCACCCCAGGGTTCATGTGCCACAGTAACATCATTAAGGGTTAACTCCCCATACAACTCACTACACTAGCACCTCCAGGCCAGAAGGGGGAGACAAAGCTGCTCCCCTTCATATATTCTGGTCTGAGGAGGAAGTAGTTAGTTGATAGTTGACAGTTCAGAGTGCAGTTTAGTGCAGGGAGCACTAGGAGGAGGACCTGTAAATGGGAGCAGTGCTGAGCTCCAGACAGGGACCACTGAGTACTTTCAGGCCTGAAGCCGAGGGTCTGAGGAAAGGAGGCAGAGAAGCGAGGAACATACCTGGGAGGCAGAGTAGTGCTACACTCACCCCAGAGGAGCACACAGACGGGATACCAAATCCGTGACTATGCAGGTTTCACACCGCACAGTAAAACCAGAGAAGTGAAGATTGAACCATCTTTATTAGGGCCAAAGACATAGCAACACACCAGAGTTCAGTAGTACACCCGGCAGAAGGTAGGCAGAAAGGACTCAAGTTGCCTGTCAGATTGGTACCCGGGAGGAGACACAGGTCAGCAGCCTAGCTTACGCAGCAGCGGGGCCACACACAGCGCAGACAGGGAGCCAGGGACCCGGCCAGGGTGGAAGCTACCCAGCCCCTGCACATACTCTGTGGACAGTACTCAATATTTTACTGAACTACCATCTACAGTAAAAGACCTGGAAAACTACAAAACCGTGAGTCTGTGTAATCCTTGGGCTCGAGCCCCGCTTTCCCTCACAAACTGTCATCATCACTACTGCCCTGGGGACCAGGCTCTGCCCGTGGAGAGCCGTCACATCACAGGCTGCCATCCATCATCCCCGGAGGCTCTGCAGCAGCAGTGGTCACTCTGACCACATACCACAGGTGGCGTCATGACTCTATCCTCTGTAAATAACCTCCAACCTTTACTTGTGGGCTCGGGACAATGTCCGGACCAAGACCGACATAATTCCCCCGTGATACCCTGGTCCGGTACCGAGTACCCCGTCCCAGTGAGCTCCACATATATGTCCCTCATCCTGGTATATATGATCTCCATCCTGGTATATATGATCCCCATCCTGGCATGTACCTCCCCATTTTATATATAAATGTCTCCATCCTGGTATTCATGTTCCTCCTGGTATATATGGTCCTGGTATATATAGTTCTCTCTACTGGTATATATGGTTCGCCTCCTGGTATATCTGTTCCTTATCCTGGTATATATGGGTCTCTTTGGCATACTTGCAGAATAGATGCCCGGAAGACGGCGGGTGAACTGGTAGGTGTGTCTGATGCCCTGATGCCAATGGGTATGGCTTGGGGCTGGTGGGCATGACTCAGCATTTTCTTCTGCAAACCGAACGAGCAGTGGCGTAACTAGACTGCTCCGGGCCCGGGGGCAAGATTTGCACCCAGGCCCCCCATGTGAGGACCGGGGGGGGTGCTGGCAGCCGGCTGACAGCACGGGGCCCCCAGGGGGTGCAGGGCCCCCCAGGGGGTGGGCAATGGGCCCTTCATGCCGGGGGGCCCGAGGCGATCGCCCCCCCTGCCCCCCGCTAGCTACGCTACTGCGAACGAGTGTTAATTCTTAAGTTCACTCAGTCATGGAGCTAAGTATAATAGAAGCGGGGGTATGACCCCCAGAAGGGGGGCAAACCCCCCTTGCATATGTAAAGCTTAGTAGTGGACATGACCAGATGAGTTTGTGTCTGTTAGTGCGGCCATATGTGCACTATAATAGATCAAGCAAGGGGGCTATGGTCCCCGCTGCATCCCCCCCATCACCAGGGGTTCTTATCCCTAGCCCCCACTTCTATTATAATCAGCTCTATGACTGCATGGACTTAAAAATTAACATTTGTTCCCTTGGTGAAATACCGAGCCACGCTCACAGACACCAAGAAATGCCTACCACCTAAGCTGCTCATGCCCCACAACTTCAAGTTTGCCATTCTCTTCCTGGTATATATAGTTCTCCTCCAGGAATATATATCCCCCATCCTGGTATATATGGTTCTCTTCCTGGCATATATGTTTCTCCTCCTAGAATATATCTCCCCCATCCTAATATATATGGTTCTTTGCTTGGTGTTTATGTCCCTTTCCTCGTATATATGATTCTCCTCTTGATATATCTGTCCCTCCTCTTGGAATATATGTCACCTTTCAAGTATATATGGTTCTCCCCCTGGTATATCTGTGCGTCTCACTGGTTTATATGTCCCATTACTCGTATATATGGTTCTCCCCTGGTTTTTCTGTGTCTCCTCCAGGTATATCTGACCCTTCTCCTGGTATATATGTCACCTTCCTCATATACAATCCCTGGCAAAAATTATGAATTACCGGCTCGGGATGTCCATTCAGTTGTTTATGTTGTAGAAAAAAAACAGATCACAGACATGGCACAAAATAAAGTCATTTCAAATGGCAACTTTATAGCTTTAAGAAACACTAAAAGAAATCAAGCTAAAACGTGATAGTCAGTAAGGTCATTTTTTTAACATGGCTCAAGCTATGAGCTTGTAGCGTCAACTAATCTAATGGACATACACTGCTAAATATCTGTTTAGCCGCAAAAATTATGAACATCCCGATTCGTAGCGACATGATTATCGGATTGAAAGAAAAGCACGAAGGCAACTCTGATGACACCTGTATTTGCCCACTTCGATGCTGCATGTCCTTAGTGTGTCATCTTTTAATGCGCCAAAGATTCATTTATTAGATCTGACTATTTGCAGCTTGACATTGACCTTGTGTCCTTCAAGGCTCCACATCTTCGATCAATGATGTGTCATGCTCCAATCTTTCATTGATTGGATATCGAAACGTCCATTCAATGGTACTGGGCATATTATAAGAGTAATGACCATTCCCATAGCACATTACCTGAGCATGTGTTTATCAGCCCCATATCATCAATGCTGTGAAATTTGATGTTCTCCTCTTCATGCAGTCATCTTTATAAATCTCATTGGAACGACGCAAACAAAAGTTCCACTTGCCCAATGCCGATTTACGATTCATCACTGAATATGACTTTAATTCAGTCATCCACAGTCCACTATTGCTTTTCCTTAGCCCAATGAAACCTTGTTTTTTTGCTGTTTAGGTTTTAATAATAATATATGTTTAGCTTTTCAGTATGCAAATCCCATTTCCTTTAGGTGGTTTCTTACAGTTTGGTCACAGACATTGACTCCAGTTAGTTTCCTCCCATTCGCTCCTCATTTGTTTTGTTGCACATTTCCTGCTTTGGAGACATATTGCTTTAAGTTTCCGGTCTTGATGCTTTGATGCCTTCCTTGGTCTACCAGTATGTTTGCCTTTAACAACCATCCCATGTTGTTTGTATTTAGTTCAGATTTTAGGCACACCTGACTGTGAACAACCAACATCTTGTGCAACATTGCGTGATGATTTACCCTCTTTTAAGAGTTTGATAATCCTCTCCTTGTTTCAATTGAAATCTCTCGTGTTGGAGCCATGATTTATGTCAGTCCACTTGGTGCAACAGCTCTCCAAGGCGTGATCACTTCTTTTTAGATGCAGACTAACGAGCAGATCTCATTTGATGCAGGTGTTAGTTTTGGGAATGAAAATTTACAGGGTGATTCCATAATTTTTTCCTGAGAATTGAGTGATTCCATAATTTTTTCCCTCTGCTTGGTCTGAAAAAAGTTACCCTTACTGACTACCACATTTTTTATCTTGATTTCTTTTAGTGTTTCTTAAAGCCATAGAGTTGCCATTTGAAATGACTTTACTTTTGTGCCATGTCTGTGATCTGCTTTTTTTTGTACAACATTAAACAACTGAATGAACATCCTCTGAGCACGGTGATTCTATAATTTTTGCCAGGGATTGTATATGGTTCTTCTGGCATATCTGTCCCTACTGGTATATATGTCGCCATCCTGACCACATCCTGATGCATATAATTCCCCATTTGCACCACACACAATAAAAAAATAAATGTTTATACTTGTGAGAGTGTGAAATGTCATAGTATCAGGAGTATTAGGAGTTTTGCCTGCCTGAGCTAACCATCAGGGGATTGGCTAGAAAACCCCCTATCTGCAGGACAGAGCAGATACTGGTGGTGAAGGGAAGCGTGGAGTTGGATCTGCTGTGTGGTAAGACACAGGCTGCAGAGTGTGCTAAAGACAAACAGTGGTGAGAGCAGTGAAGAGACTGGACTCTAATAAGGCTGCTATGACTCTGCAAAGGTACCTGTAAATGCTGCTGATCTCTTACACAGAGAAAAAATGAGTCAAGGTTTTCAAATACTGCAATTTAGGTGTTGATTTAATTCATACACCATCAAAAAGGGAAAGCTCAGGGGAGGTGGTGGCGCAACGTAACCATCCCCAATGGGTAACAGGCAATGGGTTATATCGTTACAAGGTCAAATACATACATGTTGCATTAGCTTCATATAGTACAAAAAGGCACCAATGTTATTTACACAACTAAACAATCCATCATCCTGTATTATGCAATCAGTTTTTTACAAGAACCGTATCTATTCACAATACTTCGCGTCCAAATGTGACCATGTAGCGTATTATTGTAGCACCAACATTACATCAGATACAGTATCTCATACCTCTCGTTACATATACCATTAAGGTGTGGATTTTTTTTAAAGTGCCGGTTATAAAGTGCATACCATAGTGCATATTATATAAACAGCAAGAGACCAACAGATATGAAACAGACTCAATCATTCATTACCCATACCGCCAGTAGCCATGGGATGGTATACGATGCAGGGAGGACCGAGGTAGGTAAACCCCTACGACGTTTCGTGGCCTAAACATCTTGTGGCCACTTCATCATAGGCATATAGTGACTCTGCAATCGTTCCCCCTTAAAAAGGCCGCCTAATCACCGCTTCTTTCCTGCTCTGAGAGCTCTGTGCAGGGGAGCTGATGGTCCTCCTCTCTGTATCTCCTGCAGCACAGAGCACGGTATAGAGACCTGGCAGCTGGAGAGAGGAGTATCGGCTCCCTGCACAAAGCGGCCACAGGGGAGGAGGTGAGGGCACAAAGGATTGCACACAGATCTCAGTTCCTACACTGATCCAGTGTGCCGAATCTGCAGTGAAGCCAGCGGCTGTGGTATAGACAGGACCGGCTTTCTGTGCAATGGAGCCGGTCCTGTCTTTGCACAGAGAGCTGGGACTGCGGTCCTGTCTTTGCACAGTGCAGTCAAAGAGCACTAGGGGAGCACATACTATATTCCTTTACATTCAGCGGTCCCCTTCTGCACTGACTCAATCTACTTCACATAGCTCCGGATTTGGAACACTGTGTCAGTAGAGGAGGGGACCACTGTGTGCAATGGGGATAGGTGGTCAAATTAGGAGTTGTGGTGGGCATGTAGGAGTCTGGGGGTGGCCGGCATACTGAGACTGGGTGAGGGGGCGTGTTTGGAGGAGTCTGGGTGTAAACAACCAGTTCTCCATTTACATGCAGGCTCCAATACAAACACGCCCCTTGGTCGTTCTCTTGCAGACGCAGATAGGTGATAATGCAAAATGTTGACAGGATGTATATTATAAACTGTCAACATTTTGCTGCCTAGATACACATAGAAATTTCACAAAAAGCCCTGACAACCCCTTTAAGGGCTATGTTGCATTTTGCATTCAAGTTATGATTTTGGTTGACCGCAATATTTTTGTCACAATTTTGGGAAATCATCACAAAACGATGAAAATTTTGCTTTGATTGATTAAAATAAAACAAAACACGGGTAGCAACAAGTATCGAAATATTGACTTACACTAAAAGTTCTTTGGAGATGGTACTTTTTTAATCAGATAATTTTTATTAATAAATCAAATAACCAAACATACGTACATAAAATGTACATATTTTGTTTTTTGAAAGCATAGACCCCCCCACTTTCCCCTCCCCCCTCCCCCCATAGACAGCAAGCGAATTTACTAATCCCTAGTATCAGTAAGTGGTTCATCTCAGCAAGTTAACATTGACTCACAAAAACTCATGCCCACCCATGTTACCTTTTCCAATACCGACTGTATCAGACCCTATTGTGTGTCATATTCCAGCCAGGGAGACCATATTTTTTCATACAAGCTCAATTTTCCACGTTTGTAATATATACCCCATTCCAACTCGGAGATATAGTTTGCCTGAGTTAAGAATTCTCCCCTGGACGGGGGTTCCTCTCTAATCTAGTATCAGGCAATACGTTTCCTCGCTATGTACAGCAATCTAGCATTTGCTATCTTTGTACTGCTGTCCACAGAAAGAATCTACATACCCCAAGAGGCACACCACTGGCTCTCTTGGTTGGTACACATTTATATGCCCCTTCATTGGGAGACGCCAATTTTGAGGAGATTGTTTTCCCCGGATATGTGTCCGGGAGAAAAATCCCACGTCTCCCGGATTCTTCTGGAGAGATGGAAGTCAGATGGCAGATAGCTGCCATCTGGCTCCATTCGGCCCCATAGGATACTATGGGGCCAAAACCCGGTCCGGGGCTGTCATCCCTGACAGCCCCGAATCGGACCTGACCACAGTGTGAAGGCACCCTTAGAAGTTAGGTCACAAGCATTCTATTTGATAAACATGGTAAATTTGTTAACATTTCAACACCATGAATAGAAGCTACTGACCCACGCTCCACTATATTCTGAATTCCATGACACGATATCCATTCATATTTCTTCTTAAAATCTGTATTTTTCCTTTGCTATGCTCATCTGAATGGCCATCCTGCCTCTTTCTCTTCCCTCTACCCTTTGTTACCATTACATTTTGCTGTATTTGTTTTTTGTCTCTGTGTATGTCAAGATTTCTTATGATCCCAGTTGTATCCTATATTGGCTTTCTCCTTATTGTACAGTCCCTGACGGAAGTTATGTCGCTTATCCATGTTATGTAAATAAAAGCTTATAACCTGATGTTAAATTCATCCATTGGTTGTATAAATTACTCTTTTGAAAGCTGAAACCCTCCCAAATGTGGTTTAGGTTAAGAAAATAAATTGGCATCAATGCTGAAATATTGATCATTTAATGAACACAGAATGGTCAGATTTTGGCAAGACAAAAGTTTTGTCACCTGGTCATATAATGCACCCAATCGCTCAATCCTGGAGCAGACGACAATGTATGATTTGTACGCAAGCATGCGCATGCGCACAAATCACACATTCAAATGAATGGGAGCGAACAGTCATGCGCAGTCAAGCACAGCACCGTGCGTCCCCATTATGAACATAGGGACTTGCAGTGGCTGCGCTCACATGGCGGTTCCCCTCCGCAGAACGCTGCGGAGGGGAAAGCCAATGTGAAGCCAGCCTCAGCCTTTTAGGATCTGTCTCTGCCAGCTTTACACATCTAAAAGCTGAATTCTTTGCCCATTCTTCTTTGTAAAATAGCTCTAGCTCAGTGAGACTGGATGGAGAGACAGCAATTTGCCACAGATTCTCAATGGGATTTAGGTCTGGACTTTGACTGGGCCATTCAAACATGTGAATATGCTTTCATCTAAACCATTCAATTGTAGCACTCTCAGTATGTTTTGGGTCGTTGTCATGGAAGGTGAACCTACACCCCAGTCTCAGGACTTTTGCATTCTCTAAAAAATTTCCCTCAAGGATTGCCTTTTATTGATAATTCACAATACTCAATGTTTTAAGCGGGCCCTAAAAACACATTTCTTTAGACTGGCCTATCACCTTACCTCAGTTATTTAACTATTCCAGTTTTGCCCTTATAATATTTTCTTCCAAATCTGATCTCTTGTATCATCTGTCTACACCCTCCATGCACTTAATAGTATTCTGTACCTGTACTTCTACAGATCCTGACTGGTGACATGCAGCTCTATGCAGGGCTGTATTATCCATTAGGCACTTGTGGGCGGGTGCCTAGGGCGGCACATTGAGGGGGGCAGCGCCAGCATTAAGATTTAAAAAAAATAAAAAAGTTTCCTTTCTCCCCCTCGCCAGGCTAAGTAACAAAACTGGGGTATATTTAGGCGGGGGGGGGGGAGAGGGTGGAGTAGTGAGGGAATGCCAGGTGTCAGGGTTTCAGGGGCACAGGGTGAGGGGTATACACTCTGTCTACAGAGAGCACATCCCTGATGCCAGGTGGAACATGACCTGCGATGACGTCATGCACATGTGACTTGGGTGGGCGGAGCCAAGTTTTACCCAGCAAGAAAAATTGTCAACAGATTAGGCGGAGCTGGGACTGACTATACAAGGTACATGGGAGGTGTGCAGAGGACATGGAGGAGTGTGTGCAGAGGACATGGTGGAGTGTGTGCAGAGGACATGGAGGGGGTTGCAGAGGATATGGTGGTACACTGTCTGTGCACAGCACGGAGCTGAGGACATGGTGGTACACTGTCTGTGCACAGCACGAGCTGAGGACATGGTGGTACACTGTCTGTGCACAGCATGGACATGGTGGTAACTGTCTGTGCACAGCAGAGCTGGACATGGTGGTAGACTGTCTGTTTACAACAGGGAGCTGCAGACATGGCGGTAGACTATCTGTGCACAGCACAGAGCTGAGGACATGGTGGTACACTGTGTACAGCATGGAGCTGAGGACATGGTGGTACACTGTCTGTGCACAGCACGGAGCTGAGGACATGGTGGCATAGGTGTACCCAGCGTGGGGCAGGGGGGCAGGTGCCCCCCAGAAGCAGGGGTGCACACGCACCTATCATGATGAGGCCACCGCCACCTGTCTTAGTAGGTAACGGTTGCCTAAGGCAGCGCTGGCAGTAAGCAGAGGGCAGGACGGAGCAGTAGTTTTAATCCCGCCCTCATTGTCTGCCGGCCGCTCTGCACTGCAGATCAGCTGGGCGGGGACTGAGTGATGACATCATCACTGAGTGCCTCATCGTTGTGTCGAGCCCTGCAGTGCAGAGCGGTCGACAGACAAGCTGAAGTTGGGGAGACTGCTGGAGGCTGGAGTTGCAAGGACTGTCTAGGAGAGGAAAAAAAAGATGTAAATACATTATGCTTGTTAAATAAGAGATAAGAGAGTGACCTGGGAGATAATATGAGGGGTCAGGAGCCCTATGGGGGGCTGTATATGGGAGCCCTATGAGGGGGCTGACTGTATATGAGATGGACTCCTATCCCATATACAGCCCCCCATAGACTCCCATGTCATATACAGCAATCTCATAGGGCTCCCATATCATATATAGCCCCCTAAAGGGCTCCCATTATGGGAGCCTATGGGTGGGCTGTATATGATATGGGAGCCCTATGAGACATTGGGGGCGTTGTATATGATATGGGACTCCCATATCATATACAACCCCCCCATAGAGCTCACGTATCATATACAACCCCCCATAGGGCTCCCATAATGGGAGCCCTTTAGTGGGCTATAATGATAACGGAGCCCTATGGGGCTGTATATGATATGGGAGTTCTATGGGGGGCTGTATATGATATGTGAGCTCTATGGGGGCTGTATATGACATAAGAGCACTATGGGGGGCTGTATATGAGATGGGAGCCCTATGGGACATTGGGGGGCTGTATATGAGATGGGACTTACATTTCATATACAGCCCCCATAGGGCTCCCCACCTTCCGCGTGCACGTTGGTCAGATGTATGGGCCCTGTGTAATGCTCTAAATCCTATAAAGACTCACAAATTGACCCCTCTCCCCCTTCATTATGCATTAATGTTCCTCATCATGTTATCTATGGTCCTCCTCCCAGAATATGACCCTTATCATGGAATATATGCCCCCCATCATGGTTTATATGGTCTTCCTCATCTGCCACCATATTCCTCCAATTATTATAATGCATCCCCACATTCCTCCATACATTACAATGTACCCCATAGTCCTCTGTGTATTATAATGCATCCCATAGTCCCTCATTCATAAGGTAGCCCCCATAGTCATCCAATTATTATAATGCAACCTCATTATCCTCTATATAGTATAATGCAGCCTCATATGCCTCCATATAGCATAAAACAGCCTCACAGCCCTCCATACAATATAATGCACCCCTATAGTCCTCCATACAATATAATGCACCCTCATAGTCCTCCATACATTATAATGCACCTCCATATAGTATAATGCACTTTCATAGTTCTCCATATAATTATAATTCACAGCACACAAGGGGGAGACACGGGGGAGAGGCACAGCCCGCAGCCTATAAAGCATGTAGCCTCTATATTACATATACTGTATATCTAGCCCCCAGCCTCTATATTATATATCCACAGCCTCTATATTTTATATACACAACTTGCAGCCTCAATTTTATACATATATGTATAATTACATATATATATATATATATATATATATATATATATATATATATATATATACATACATACATACATACATATGTACAGCCAGTATTTGCCCACCGAGATGATTTCACCTGGGGCCCACAAATACCTGGAGCCAGCTCTATGTGTGTGTGTTATACAGTGGCACTGTGTGTGAGTTATAAAGTGGAGCTGTGTGTTTGTGTTCTACATTGGGGCTATGTGTGGGGGGGGGGATATGTATATTTCTGGGGCAGTATAGTGATACGTTTATTTTTAAGGGCATCATGTCGGAAAGTGCTGCTGAAGATGAAGAAGAGGGAAGTCTATAGAGACGAACTGTGGATGTCAAATCTCATCATGGCGCCTCTGCTACAACAAAATAGTTTCATTAGTGTTAGGACCCAGTTAACGGAGATCGCCGCAACGTAGCAACTGGGTGAATTATCGATTTGGCTATCTCCATAATACCAAGTATCTCTACTTTTTCATTTTTCAGTTTGTTCTATTGTGAAATAAGTCTATGTCGAGTGCAACTATTGTATATTTGTAATAGAATTGTGTTTAGTTAGCACCTTCATAGACAGGACTGAGTGCAGCATTATATTGTATATTGTACAACAAAATAAAAGGAATGGGAACAACTCCAATCAGAGAAGATGTCATCTACAGTATAAGGTACCAAGATGTAAAGGTTTGTCTGCGTCTCATCTGGACTGTTGTTCCTGCATGGTCCGCAGTCCGTTTATGACTGGTAACAACAACTCCCAGCATCTCCTTACCATTTTTAAAGATATGCTGGGAGGTATAGGTTCACCTACACACATAAACGCCAGTTGGGACTTCCGGCCACTGTACCCGAATCCCTTAAAGCATCGCGGCAGTGTCACCTGTACAGGCGCAGTTCGTGGCCACAAGTGACATCTACTGATGGTGGTTCTGGTGCTGCTTTCATGTATTGAAGGTTGTTCTGGCTCTGCATTCGTCTATTGAGGTGGTTCTGGCCCCGTATCCCTCTGCTGATGTTGATTTGGTCACTGCATTCATCTACTGAGGTTCTGTCGCTGCATTCCTTTACTGATGGTGGTTCTGTTGCTGCATTCATCTACTTACGGTTATTCTGGCCCTGCATTCATCTGCTTATGGTGCTTCTGTCACTGCATTCATCTACTGATGGTGGTTCTGACCCTGAATTCATCAGCTGATGGTTCTGACCCCTGCATTCATCCACTGAGGTGGTTCTGGTTCTGCATTCTTCTACTGATGGTGGCTTTATCGCTGCATTCATCTACTGACGGTAGATCTACTGACGATCTTGTGAGATTTGTGAAGTCATTGAGCACGGAGACCTGCGCCACTGCGCAGGCGAGAGAGGAGTGTGATGTAGACAGGAGGGGCGGCCTTTTCATAGGAGCGAGGTGGGCATTTCAACCAGCGGAGCGGCAAGGACCAGATTGAGAAGAAAAGTCCGGACCATTTTCAGTTCATTTCCATTTCTCGCGGGAGATATGAAAAATAAATTTGTGAGGTGCACAGGGGGACTGTCACGGGTGGCACGGATGACAGGGTGGAGGCCACGCGCAGACGATCCCAGCGTTTGGCCCACCAGCCATAATGATGGAGAGAAGAGGTGATGAGATCTCTCTGTTATGGGGAGACGGCTGTGGAGGTCTTGTGCTCGGTCTGGTTTTATCCACCTATGTTGTAGGTCTCTAGGACCCAGCAGATTCCTTCCACCTTTATAAGGAAGTTCATTACCCTTCCTCGGTGCAGGTGATAGTTCCTTGTGCACTCTTATCCTTGCTCCAGCAGAAGCTGAAGTTGTGAAGGTGGCTGTGTTCTGCTGCAAGATAAGTGTTTTTCTTTCCCCATTGTCTGTTTTTCCTTGTGTTTGTGTTTAGTTGTTAGTGGAGGGGTCTAGTGAACCTCTCCCTCTGATCCTTAGATAAGGTAGTGCTAGGATCAGAGAGGGACGAGGTTCGTGGTCGGCGACAGTTGCGGAGACTGTATAGGGACGTCAGGGCAGACAGGGTCAGCTCTAGGAAGTCCAGGTGTCACCGTCTCCTTCCTGTGCCCTTAGCATTAGGGACTCCTGATTCCCCCCCCCCCGTCGTTATCCTACGCTGGGTGTCTTCCCCACTCCCAGCGTGACATTATCACCTGCCATAACTGTAAGTGAAGGAAGGGGAGGATTTGATTTTCCTTCCTTTCCTTATGGATCCTGTGTCTGCTTTAGCCCAGCAGCTGCAGACCTTGTCTTTGGAGGTTGCGGACCTTCGGTCGGCTCTGCAGGGACCACAACCGCAACATGGTGTCTTGGGGAATCAAGCAGTGGGTCCGGCCAGACCGGAACCTAAGGTTGCCCTCCCTGACAGGTTTTCAGGAGGCAGAGACAAATTTACTGTGTTCAAAGAGGCCTGTAAATTATACTTTAGGCTTAAGCCGTATTCCACTGGTGATGAGCAGCAGCGGGTAGGAATTATTATATCATTGCTGCAGGGGGATCCCCAATCCTGGGCTTTCTCTCTGCCACAGGACTCTACTTGTCTCCAGTCTGTGGATGGATTTTTTGACGCCTTAGGCCTCATATATGATGACCCTGACCGTGTCTCTTTGGCTGAATCCAAATTGCGCCATCTCCACCAGGGGACTCGGTCGGCGGAATCATATTGTTCTGAGTTCCGCAGGTGGGCTATGGACACAAAGTGGAACGATCCGGCTCTCAGGAGTCATTTTTGCCAGGGTCTTTCAGAAAGACTGAAGGATGCCCTGGCAGTGTATGAGACCCCCCCGTCCCTGGAGGCAGCTATGTCGTTGGCTATTCGCATGGATAGACGCCTCCAGGAGCGGAGGGGTAGACCTCCTGCAACTGGGGGCCCTTCTCATGGTGATTCCTTGTTGCCGGGTGGTCACTCGGAGGGCGAGTCATTTCTCCCGAGGGGGGAGGAACCTATGCAGCTTGGAGGCGCGGCGGCCTCGAGGCTCTCCTCCGGTGCCTCCCGGGGCAGGGGGAAGGGGGTCTGTTTTTTCTGTGGGAAAGGAGACCATTTTATCGGGCCTGTCCCTACGCTCCTAAACGGACTAGGGTGCCGGGACCTCGTGTGACTATGGGGGGTGTGGAGGTGGTCGAGCGGGAGGTGTGTGTATCCTCCTTTTGTACTTCCCATTTTCTCCTGAGTGCAGAGGTGGCGCTAGAGAGCAAAACGGAAGGCATATCTGTGTTTGTGGATAGTGGTGCGGGGGTCTGCATGGTGGATGCTCGTTTTGTACACGCTCATGGGCTTGACCGCTGTTTATTGTCTCGCCCCATCCGTATCTATGCCATCGACTCAGCACCTCTTGCTCAGGGTAGTCTCACACATATCGTCCATAACATTAAGTTGACGGTTGGATCCCAACATCGGGAGACGTTATCTTGTTATGTCTTGGATGGTCTCCCCGCTCCCATTGTCCTGGGCTTGCCATGGTTGATTAAACATAATCCCGTAGTGGATTGGCAGTCCAGGGACATTGTGGAATGGAGTGATTTTTGTTTGGAGAATTGTTTGGCTACATCCTTTTCGGTGGTATCTGCTGAATCTCTGCCCCCATTCCTATCGGAGTATGAGGATGTGTTCTCAGAGACGGGGTGCCGAGACTTGCCCCCTCATCGGGCATATGATTGCCCTATCAACCTCGTTCCCGGAGCTAAACTGCCCAAAGCTAGGATGTTTGCTATATCTGGTCCCGAAAGACAAGCAATGAAGGATTTCATTTCTGAAAGTCTGGAGACGGGTCACATTAGGCCCTCCACGTCGCCGGTTGCGGCTGGTTTCTTTTTTGTGAAAAAAAAAGATGGGGGCCTCCGTCCTTGTTTGGATTTTCGGGAATTGAATCGGATTACGGTCCGTGATCCATACCCCCTCCCTCTGATCCCTGATTAGGGTCAGAGAGGGGGATGAATGGAAAACTGCATTTAATACCCCGGACGGCCATTTTGAAAGTCTCGTAATGCCGTTCGGGCTCACTAACGCCCCTGCGGTGTTCCAACATTTTGTCAATGATATTTTCCATCATTTGGTGGGTAGATTTGTAGTTGTTTATTTGGACGATATCTTGATCTATTCTCCCGATATGGAGACGCATCAGTCCCATGTCAAACAGGTGTTGCAGGTCTTACGGGACAACAAACTGTATGCTAAACTCGAGAAATGTGTTTTCGCCGTTCAGGAGGTTCGTTTTTTGGGGTACCTCTTGTCGCCGTTGGGTTTCCGGATGGATCCGGATAAGGTCCGGGCGGTGCTGGACTGGGAACGGCCGGACAATCTACGGGCATTGCAACGTTTTTTGGGGTTTACCAATTTTTACCGTAAATTTATTAAGAACTATTCGGTACTGGTGACGCCTCTCACGGACATGACTAGGAAGGGGACGGATTTTTCTGAGTGGTCGGAGTCTGCTCGCCAGGCTTTCTCCTCCCTGAAGCGTTGTTTTGTTTCCGCACCTGTTCTTTGTCAGCCCGATCTGTCTCAGCCCTTCATTGTGGAAGTAGATGCGTCTGAGGTGGGGGTGGGGGCTGTGTTGTCGCAGGGTCCTTCGCCTGGGAGATGGGTGCCCTGTGCGTTCTTCTCCAAGAAGTTGTCGTCGGCCGAGAGGAATTATGATGTGGGTAATAGGGAGCTCTTGGCTATTAAGTTGGCTTTTGAGGAATGGCGGCACTGGCTGGAGGGGCTGTCCATCCCGTCACGGTTATTACCGACCATAAGAACCTGTCTTACCTTGAGTCCGCCAGGCGTCTCAATCCCCGGCAGGCCAGGTGGTCTTTGTTTTTCACGAGATTTAATTTTACCGTCACCTACCGTCCGGGGGTTCAGAATGTGAAGGCGGATGCATTATCGCGTAGTTTTCCGGGTGGTAGTTCTCATGAGAGTCCCGTCCCCATCTTGCAGGAGGGGGTGGTTGTTTCTGCTCTTTGCCCTGATCTAGAGGGGGAGGTGTTGAAGGTTCAGGGGGACGCCCCTGCCTCCTGTCCTTCTGGGAGGCTTTTTGTGCCGTTCTCTTTGCGCCTCAGGGTGCTGTCAGAGCATCACGACTCTGTACTGGCGGGGCATCCGGGCGGTAGGGCCACTTTCGATCTTTTGTCTCGTCGCTTTTGGTGGCCGGGGTTGAGGAAGGACGTAGCGGAATTCGTATCCGCCTGTGATGTGTGTGCACGTGCGAAGGTTCCGCATACCCGTCCGTCTGGGTCTCTCGTGCCATTGTCTATTCCTGAGAGGCCATGGACGCATTTGTCAATGGATTTTATCACCGATCTTCCGGCGTCTGCGGGCAAGACGGTGGTACTGGTAGTAGTAGATAGATTTAGTAAGATGGTTCGCTTTGTAGCACTGCCCGCACTTCCTAATGCTCGGACACTGGCACAGGTGTTTGTAAGTGAGATTGTGAAGCTTCATGGGATTCCCTCCGATGTGGTTTCTGATCGCGGTACTCAGTTCGTCTCCAAATTTTGGAAGGCTTTTTGTACACGTTTGGGGATTACGTTGTCCTTTTCTTCGGCTTTTCATCCTCAGTCTAATGGCCAAACCGAACGTGTGAATCAGAATTTGGAGACTTACCTGAGGTGTTTTGTCTCTGACCATCAGGAGACTTGGGCAAGTTATTTGCCCTTGGCCGAATTCGCCCTTAATAATCGTCTTCAGGAGTCCACTGGCAAGTCACCGTTCTTCGGTGCATATGGGTTTCATCCTCAATTTGGTACTTTTAGTGGTACGAGTCCTTCCGGAGTTCCGGAGGAGGACCGTTTTACCTCGTCCCTCTCCACGGTTTGGCGGGGTGTACAGCGTAGCTTGAAACTCTTAGGTGACAGGTACAAACGTATGGCTGACAGGAAGCGTGCGCCAGGTCCGGACCTATGTGTGAATGACTACGTGTGGTTGTCTACCAAGAATGTGAAGTTGAAGGTGCCCTCTTGGAAGTTGGGGCCCAGGTTTATTGGCCCCTATAGGATAACCGCTGTTATCAATCCCGTGGCGTTTCGTCTTGCGTTGCCTCCTGCTCTTAAGATTCACAATGTGTTTCACAGGTCGCTCCTCAAGCCGTATGTGCCGTCGTCTAACCCATCTCCTTTGCCTCCTGATCCCATCTGTGTGGCGGGGAATCTGGAATTCGAGATCTCGAGGGTGGTTGATTCTCGCATGTTGCGCCGTTCTCTTCAGTATTTGGTGCACTGGAGGGGGTACGGTCCTGAGGAGCGGATGTGGGTGCCAGCGTCGGAGGTGTCCGCCGCGAGGCTGGTCCGCGCTTTTCACCGTTCACATCCGGATAAGCCTGGTCCTGAGTGTCCGGGGGCCACTCGTAGGAGGGGGGGTACTGTCACGGGTGGCACGGATGACAGGGTGGAGGCCACGCGCAGACGATCCCAGCGTTTGGCCCACCAGCCATAATGATGGAGAGAAGAGGTGATGAGATCTCTCTGTTATGGGGAGACGGCTGTGGAGGTCTTGTGCTCGGTCTGGTTTTATCCACCTATGTTGTAGGTCTCTAGGACCCAGCAGATTCCTTCCACCTTTATAAGGAAGTTCATTACCCTTCCTCGGTGCAGGTGATAGTTCCTTGTGCACTCTTATCCTTGCTCCAGCAGAAGCTGAAGTTGTGAAGGTGGCTGTGTTCTGCTGCAAGATAAGTGTTTTTCTTTCCCCATTGTCTGTTTTTCCTTGTGTTTGTGTTTAGTTGTTAGTGGAGGGGTCTAGTGAACCTCTCCCTCTGATCCTTAGATAAGGTAGTGCTAGGATCAGAGAGGGACGAGGTTCGTGGTCGGCGACAGTTGCGGAGACTGTATAGGGACGTCAGGGCAGACAGGGTCAGCTCTAGGAAGTCCAGGTGTCACCGTCTCCTTCCT
Organism: Allobates femoralis; assembly: GCA_033576535.1. Classification (NCBI taxonomy): domain Eukaryota; kingdom Metazoa; phylum Chordata; class Amphibia; order Anura; family Aromobatidae; genus Allobates; species Allobates femoralis. Next base: position 171,922,722 of record JARQOC010000004.1, read on the forward strand.
GTGCCCTTAGCATTAGGGACTCCTGATTCCCCCCCCCCCGTCGTTATCCTACGCTGGGTGTCTTCCCCACTCCCAGCGTGACAGGGACTCCTGGGCATATAGAGTGGTCACAGGAACCCTAAATACATCATGTATAAGGTGGGGGTTGTATGGCTTTAGAACGGCCAAAGGGGGTGACAGGTTCCCTTTAAAGGGAACCTGCCAGCTCTTTTTCAAATTCCTGCTTCCTGTGGTACTCTGACGCACGGGCTGGAACGTCATATCCGGCCTGGTGCATTCTGAGGGCTGATCACATGCTGGGCTTCAATATGCGCACTGCGCATGCGCCGGAGCCCAGCCGAACACGTTATCAGCCCCCAGAATGCACCGGGTCGGATATGACATTCTGAACAACCATGGCTTGCTCCCCCAGTTTTGATCCTGGTACGCCCATGCATGGTGGTACACTGTTAGTGCACAGCACGGAGCTAATGACATGGTGGTACACTGTCTGTACACAGCACTGAGCTGAGGACATGGTGGTACACTGTGCACAGCACGGAGCTGAGGACATGGTGGTACACTGTCTGTGCACAGCACAGAGCTGAGGACATTGTGGTACACTGTTTGTGCACAGCACAGAGATGAGGACATGGTGGTAGACTTTCTGTGCACAGCACGGAGCTAATGACATGGTGGTACACTGTCTGTGCACAGCACAGAGCTGAGGACATGGTGGTGCACGGTCTCCCGCCGCATAAAAATCGGTCCGTTTCTCATCCAGGAGAGTCAGATGAGTGACATCTGTTTTTTGGTCTATTTGGCATCCAACTGCTCTGCGAGTGTCCAACATTATTCTCAGATCACATGGTGTCTGTGTGCAATCCGTTTCTTTTCTCAGCAGCTATTTACTGTATAATCATTTACAGGAACATTTTACAGTGTTCTCAGCTGCAGAATGATAATGTATCAGTGAAAAAAACGGATGCCTCTCGGATGGTCCGTGTGCTGTCAGTGTGCGGTCCATGATTTTGTTGTACCCATAGGCTTGCATTGGCGAGTCTCGTGCGTGAATCGCATACTGTCGCAGCATGTTGCCACTTTTTTCTCATCCTGAATCTGGATGAGAAAAAAGCGTCTGACACACGCTAATCTGCTCTCAGACATTGAATAACATTGGTCCAACTTCAATGCGATGAAATCACGCATTGCACTCGTCCAAGTTTCACACCAGTGTGTCTGTACCCTAATAATAAAATCCATATAGTAATCCTACAATATCTGCTGGACATGGTATGGGGAGGGTTTATGGCTCAGTTAGTGCACACCATACTTCTTGTTATTAACCAGTTAATGCTCTCATGTCCACCGCACTGCAGTGTCAACAGAGAAAGACGCAAATCCGATCCGATCCGAGCCCATAGGCTAATATGGGGGCAAAATCGGATCCGTGGCTGTCTGTTTTGTTTTACAACGGACAGCCACAGATCCCAAAAAATCGTAATGTGAAAGCACCCTTGGAGAACAGTGTTCTGTGTCAGCACATGTGAGGAGTTAATTAGTATAGTGTTATCAGGCTCAAGAGACTATAAAAGAAAGATCATCACTTTGGATAAGGTATGCTGTAGTGTAGGCTGTAAACACATATTGATTCTAGGAGATTTCTGAGTGATTTATGAAGTGACAGTCGCTATAGGAATTTCCCTCGCACATTGGATAATGGGTCACAGCGACAGGGCAGCTCCTGATGTATATAGTTTCAGTTCCAGTATGCCAATACTAGTTGTCTGCACAAGAGTCCCTAGATTTATAGCTAGGAGCTTCTGCAGTGTTTTATTTCTTTGAAATGCAGGCTGTCCCCTCACTCTAAGCTCCTGTTATTTTTACTGCAGTATGTGCCCTTTGCGGCCTGGTATGGCTCCTCACGTGTCAGCCGCTCCCTGCTGTTACACAGAGCTCTGTACCAGGTCTTGATCCGATATCTTCGGGTCAGTCAGCGGAGACCGCAGTAGTATGTTTGGGACGGGATCAGGGTACTCACAGCTCTTCAACAATTGTTCCAGGTTCATCCTGGCTGCACCGCTCACCACCTGCACCTTCTGCCACGTGGGTTGCCAGCTTCCTCTGCTCTCTCCCCAGACAGAGCCGCTTTGGATCCCCAGGCAGTCGTCACCAGCAGGTAGGCTCTCTCCTCTTGTTTGCAGCCACGGGTGGTTCACCTGACTCAGTAGATATGAGAGGCTGATCCTCGGTTCTTCCACAGTCTTGACCCGCAACAGCTGTGTCCTGAAGGCTGCAGACTCCAAGTTGGGCTCCTGCAACAATCTGTGCGCCAACCGCCTCCCAAGTGGTCTTGCATGCTTCCTCGGGTGTTCTTCTTTCACTGGGGTTCCATAGGGCCACTTGTAGGACTTCTACGGCCAGTGATTAGGACGGATGCTGTATGTGGATTCAGGAGCTCTGTAAAGGCCCCGTCACACACTACCAACGATATCGTTGCAACGTCACTGTTTTGGTGATGCTGCAGCGATGTTGAAACGACATTGTTGCATTGACATTTACCAACGACCAACGATGAGGTCGTTCATCGTTGATTGTTGGAAAATGACCTGGACCATAAATTTATCGTTGGTCTCTCGCTGGGCGCCCAGCATCGGCATGTGTGATAGCGGGAGGCCAACGATGAACGAACTCCCAGCGTCGCACAGCAAGCACTGGGCGCTGGTAACCAGGGTAAATGTCGGGTAACTAAGCGCAGCACTGCACTTAGTTACCCTATGTGTACCTTGGTTACCAGCATTCTTGCTGATTCTGGTCACTGGTGAGTCTGCCTGTTTGACAGCTCACCTGCGATCAGATAACGATGTCCCATGGATCCACATCGTTGGTCAGATCGCTGGGACATCGTTAGGTGTAACGGGGCCTTTACATGCGGCCATCTGCACTCGCGTCCATCTTGGAATCCTCTGCTGTGTATTCTTAAAATATTTAGAAAACCTCAATCTTTTCTTTTGCACTTCACAAATATGTGGACAAAATGTGGAAAATTTCACATGGTATGAATAATTTTTCAAGGCACTGTATATTTACTTATAAAATCAATAAAACATTTGAATACCAAAATAAAATAAATATACATTTTTTTCTAAAGAGGTGACTTACTACGTTTGTTGCTTTTCTTTGTATAAGGCCACTTCACACTCTAGGATATCGTTAACGATATCGTTGAAATGTCACAGATTTGTGATTGTTCAAACGATATTGTTTGTGCGTCGTTGCGTGTAAATGAACGATGTTGGAAGGATAAATCGTTGGATCTTTCAGCAAAAATGTGAGATCCAGACCTCAAATCTATCGTTCGTCAAACAATTAACGTTTTGGGAAGCAGCAACATCGTTCAGTGTGACACATTTTTGAACGATGTCATTCATAATTCTCCTTTTCCTGCCACTTTATAACATCGTTCAATCGTTCTTCTCCAAGTAGCTGGTGCGTTGCCAAATTTAAGATCGTTAACGATATCTTTGCGTGTGACAACGCACTAACGATGTCGGAAGGATTGCGGTCACGTGACATAGCTAACGATCTCGTTCACCTATATCCTAGTGTGTGACGGTACCTTTACAAAGATCCAGTTTTTGGATTGTACATGATATAGATACAAAGTTTAAAATAAAAACACTGATCATATACAGTAGATGCAGTATACCAATATTCTTAGTTTTTTTTTTCATTAAAAATCCATTAAAATAAAGAGAATAACAAAAGTGAACAAAACCCCAGCAGGTAAACTGTTCATGGTGCACCTGTAGAATTCAGCGATCTTAATATGTCAGTGCTAATCTAGATGATATTCTCATTTGGCCATTACCTGCAGAACACTGCAGCAACTGCAGGATAAATATGCTGTGCTACAAAGTTCATGGTATGATTTGTGTTCACATTAAATCTGACAGGATCCAAGGCTTGACTTGGATTGGGGCTGTCACATTACACTGGATGAATATGGATCTGGACCACTTATCGCAAATAATAGGCATAGTCAAAAAAGAAATAAGAGCTCAGAGGTCAAAGTCCATTCATTTGTCAGATATTCCTTTGTAAAACTAAGTGCTCAATTTACTGGACACAATCCTTTTTTTTACATTTTGGCTAAAGCATTAAATCTTCAACAACATTGTCCATAATGTTAAGCATCCATGTCCAATAAATGTCGCAGGCCAGCTAAAAGATGTTCAAAAGCCACAAAAACGGATAACTATGTTTGAGAAGCATCTGCAGAAGCAATATTTTAGATGTAAGCCTTACTAATCTTGGGAAATTTTGTTTTTTTGCATGTGTTTATTTTTAGTTAAATGTTGTTGTTGTCACTTGCTGATTTGCGCTATCGCAGTCTATGTTGAATACTGCTATGATTAAATGTGTGTGAATTTCTTCATGAAATGCATGAGTTAATGTCAGTTTTGCTGCAGTGTGCTTTGCTAGTTGTCAAGGTGCTCAATGAAGTGAAGTCATCTGGAATCTCCCCCCCAGCCTTAAATTTCTTTTCCCTTCACCATGTGGCAGTTTTCACTTTGCCTGTGACCAAGCTTGTGTATGGACATCCTTTTTTTTTTGCTGCTGTGTCTGGAAGCTTATCTATTGCTGGTGTGGCTACAGAACCCGGTCCTTGGTGGGAGGTGAGAAGGAGTAGCATAGGGCTGGTTGAGAAGTTGAGGATGAGGGTGGCGGCCTGAACCTGCTCACCATCAGAGATACCTTTGGGATCAGGGCTAATCAGAGTCCCCAAGTCCAGGACCATACTAGTTTCTCAGATACGCTTGTCTTTTTACTATCATCTTGTCAGTCCATGGATGGAGTGGTGCAGCTGGAGATGAGATGGTGCAGCTGGGGATGAGATGGTGGGGCCGGAGTGAGCGATGAGATGGTGGAGCCGGAGATGGGGTGGTGGAGCCGGAGATGAGGTGGTGGAGCCGGATTTACATATTTGGGAATTAACAATGACAAAATTTGTAAATCTAATTAAGTTGAACTGCGAATCATTGATTTCGGAAGTTCGTGGGGACTTGGAAAGGCAGACCCTTCTCCCAGTGTCCTGGGTTGCCAGAATACAAATTGTAAAAATGATGTTGCTGCCTAAGATTACCTACTTGTTTAGATGTCTCCCTCTCAAATTCCAATCTAGATGGCTAGGGCTCCTACAATCCCTACTTGATAAGTTTATTTGGAAAAACAAAAAAAGAAGACTGGCGGTCAAAGCTCTACATTTCCACTATTCTCATGGTGGAATGGGTGCACTCAACCTATCTTTGTACCACAAGGTGGCCATATTCAAGGCTGCAAAGGATTGGAGGGCTGGGGATCTTAAGTATAGATGGCTCCAAATAGAAAGACAGTTTGCTCCCCACAGGTCTAGTAGACGTTTGCTAGAGATCGAGCTACTGAAGCCCCTGAAATCGAATTTTCCCGTACATTTGATGTCCTTGTTGATTTCTTATTGGAATAACCTTGATAGAACACTGACAAAATCCCTATTTAAATAATTTCTGCAAAAGCGATAAAGGCACACATCTCTGGGTTATCTCTACACCTGTGGGTGAAATCAGGTGTAAGCACGATTGACAAGCTCTCAGATGGCCCTGTATTCCCCTCCTTTGCAGATTTGTTCCAACTTTACAAGATTCCCAAAAGATCCTTTAATCAGTACCTCCAAATTCATCATTTTATCCAGTCGTGCACATTTCCAGCTTGATGGAGCCTGACCCATCAGTCATGCTGCAGAAATACGTTAAAGTAAAATACCCAAATGAACATGGATTGTCTGTAATCTATACTGTCTGTGAGGAGGCAGTCTTTTTGTCATCCACCCCCGAACACTGGTGGACTGTGGCCACATTTACTCGAACGCACTCCTCCTTCATTTAATCATCTACAACAACTAAAGAAAATACATATGAACTGGTATCTGACCGCATATAAAATTTCCAAATTTAACAAATTATATTCCCCATTATGCTGGAGGGGATATGGTAAAAAAAGGGGATATGGGTCATGTGTGGAGGAAGTGCCCCAAGATAGGAGAATTCTGGAATCGAGTGGGAGACGCAATCAGGACCTTGATAGGTTTTTCTTTAATTCTAGAGTGGCCCTTGGCAGTCTTAAATATTGGGTTGGACGTTCTTCCCCCAAACTTAGTTCCAGTGAACACCCATGTTTTGATAGCGGCCTGTCAGAACTTGGCAAGGCACTGGAGGGAAGCTTCTACCCCCACACAGGAGGAACTCATTGGTAGGATAAATTCTCACTATCTACATGAACGTTGTTTGGTTCACTCGATAAAACAAATAGAACGAGTCAGTCGCCAGTGGGAGACTTGGGAGACTTCTGGATTGGCGATAGCTCACACTTAGGATGGTTTTAATATTTCTCCTGGTTGATTCTGGTCTTCTCATAATTAGATTGGTATACAAAAATGTTTAAATCCAAGCTCCTAAAGCTTATTCCCCATCCTCCACTATTCATTAATTTACTTTTTGTATCCAATCCTGGCTGCCCCTTACCTTCTGTGTGGTCCTTTCTTTCCCTCTCCTATAATATCCAGTTTGGAATTGGTTTACACTGGTAGTAATTATTTGGACATGACTGTTATATTGATATAATTATGTAAACAAGTTTTATCTGCAGTTTCAAGCCTTGGAGTACTGGATTCATAAGTGGGATCAGAAGGTTATCTGCCCATCGTTGGCAATGTTTGGAAATCCTTTGAGAAGTTTGGTATTTGGGACAAACCATACTGTCGGAAAAAGAAACAGAAATGCTGCTTGGGCCCACATCATCCACCCTGAACGGCTCGTCTCTGTTCCTGCTATTTGTCATGTTATCCTGGACTCTTGAAAGCTACCAGGTTGGAGAGTGGAGAAATTGGTGTTAGAAAGACTTTAAGGGACCCATGTTTATGAGAATATAAGATTGGATCTGATTTATTAATCCCATGAACATGATGGTTTTTGAATTTCTGATTGCTATGAATGCTGTGACCTTTCTAGGGTCCTCTCAGGGGTTTTGGATTTTTTAGGTGGCTGGCTTTACTTGTGGCTTTATATTTTTTATTTTTCACTTAAAACGCTTATTATAGAACCATTGGGACAACTCTTTGCGCCATCTTTGCCTCATCTATTGAGTATGTATTGATAACACTGACCCGACTCTGTAGCTGGGTCTGTATTTTTAAAAAATGGGTAAATAGTTTTTGGGTTACTACCTTTTTGTTTGTAAATGAATTTTCTTTAAAAATTTCTTTATTCTCTTTTTGTATAACCAAATTGTTCCTTGCTGATTGACCATTGGCAAGCTGACTTAATGATTTTTTGTATTAAATAGTTCTTAGAATTATTGGTGCTTTTGCAAATGGTCCCCTTTTTTTTTTTTTTCTCTCTTCCCTTTCCCTTTAAGCACCGTGTTTAATTGTTTAGACTAATTTTACATATGTGCTGGGATCCCGGTTGGTGTTGCTGCCTGAATTGACAGCCACACTAAACCATTATGCTGGTGTTTTGATCTATTGTTATTACTTTATCTCTATATGCCCTATTACTCAATAGCAATAACAATAAGGTTAGTTGGTGCATGTAGGTAATAATGCTCAATTCAGTGCGGAGGTATAGTGTTTTTTTATCTATTCTATATGCCACAGTTTACACTGCCTTTCAGCCTCTGCTGGTCTCTCCTAAACCCCTATGGATCATTGGACGGGGCGCCCAGTTTCTTTTACCTTCTTTATTGTTAATAATGTGTGTGCGCATGCACCGCCGCCATGTTGTACTCTCCATTTTACCGAAGTCCCCCGCGCATGCGCGGAGCGCCGAGTGCGGTGAAACATGGGATATGGGGCTGACTGTGACTACTTCCGGCCTATACATCCGGAAATGCTGGAGCGTTTACAGCACGCTCCAGGAAACAAACACAGATGGAGCTCATCTGTATACAATCATTATAAGGTATTTAAAGACTGACACAACACTGGATGGTGGACTCACCCCTGAAGAAGTCACCCCAGTGACGGAACGCGTGGGGTCAGCTTGAGTCCCCCCTTGTCACCCCACTTTTGATTATTGGTATGTTTATACGGCATTTGTAACTGTCTTTGCATGATCGCTTTTTTGTGTGTGCATGATGGGAATAGAATATGCTGCAATTTAGTGCATTACTGGTTGTGTATATAGGGGTTAAATGGAATATAGTGTAGACATGGTACAGATGTATCAGATTACTACTCAGTCCATATGTGACACTTTATTATATGCATTTGTCAGGTACATATTTGAGGTGCAGGCACAAGTTTAGTGACTGTTTGATGGTTACCTTAAGGGTTATTATTTATTATAACTCCGGACTATTGTTTGCCGTAATATTATTCAAATACATTTGGATTGTGGGGAAGGGGACTTGTATGTGTAGGTTCCTGTGTGAATCTTTTTAATTGATTTTATTTTTCTATGTCTTGTGTTGTTGGTTTATAATAAAATGATGTTTTGATATGAAGCATTTATTGAGTGATCGCCTGATTTAGATACATGTCACTTTTTTCTTCTTTCTTTTAAAGTTTTATCTGTAGTTATATCTGATTTGTTTGAATAAAAATGTATTGTTTAAAAAAAAAAAAAAAAAAAAAAAAAGAAAATCAATGCTACCCAGGTACAGACCCAATGCCTGGACACAATGTAGTGGCCCACATATTGCCTTTGTGCTCATACTAGCCTGTAGCCACATCCTTACTGTATATATTCACATTTCTTCTAAAATGTTGTTTCAGATAGTTTGAATTTAAAAAGGTAAAAATTGAAAAATGCTACTGTTCAAATAACAATTTCACGGACAGTATACCATTGATTTCATTACTAGAGTAAGAGTGCTGATTGTTCTTTTTCTTTATTGTTTTAGTGAAAACAAAAGCTTGCAATATCTTATATATATGACAGATATCCAACTACAGTACATGTTTATTCCATTTATTAATTATTCAAAAATAATCCAAATCACATCATGACGAAGCTTTATAAATGAGCAAATAAAATCAACATATAGTAAACTAAATACATGAAAACAAAGACCATAGGTATATAGAATATTTAATCAACGTTAGGCTGGGGTCAGACGGCCATATAATTGCCGAGAATTGGATTGAGTGAAATAATGAAGCTGTCACTCTCAGGTTAGGAGAGCGGCAGCCAGTGCTTCTCATCGCCATCTGAGTTATACGGCTGTCTAACCCTGCCATTAAAATAAGTTATTAATATAGATTTATTTATCTTTACATACATTCATATGTCTAGGGATGATTCAGTAGGACAGAGGATAATATAGAACATTTTTGTGTTTAAAAAAAAATATAACATATAGTTCATATGTAGTTAAACATTATAGGGGTTGTCTGGCCTCCTGATGAAAGTCTCCAGTCAGTAAGTGACTACAGACTTCTGAATCCTGACATTGTGCAGTGCACACACTGTAAGGATTGCCAGTGAGTGTGGGTGGTCACGTGATGGGGTTTGCATACATCTACGTAGATGAGCCTGGCTTCTGTCAGTGAAAGTGAATTGAGAAAAGCTGATCACTTCTAGTTAGCATGCAATTGAAGATCTATTTGTGATCATGTGACTGCCTATTTTCTCCAACAATACTAGTAGATCCCTTCAGCGTGTGCACCACACACTGTCAGGATCTAGAAGTCTGCAGTCACATAGAATGATTGCAGACTTTTGACAGATAACCAGGCAACTTCTTTAAAGCGAACCTGTCACCCCTCCAGGCATCTAAAGATAACATAGCCACCTTCTGCAGCACTAAGGCTGCAGTCTGACAAGGTGTCTATAGCATTTATGCTCCCTTGATTCACTGAAATAAAGACTTATATAAAATCTGTTTCAAACCTGATCCAAGACCGGGAGGCGGGTTTTCAAGTGTCTATCTCCCTCTTCTGTGGTGTCAGTCATCCCTCTCTGCTCTCTGTGCACCGCCTCCAGGGCCATCTCCCTGCATTACAGAGCTTTGTCAGCTCTGCTACAACATAGAGCTGCTGTTATAAGAGACCCCACAGTAGTAAATCTAGCAGGAGGACGAGCAGACAAAGCACTGCCTGCTACGTAGCAGCCCTTGAGTTGAGCTGTCAGCAGTGCAGCAGAGTTGAGTTTGTGCTTTAGATCAGGGGCTGAGGAGCAATGCTGCTGGGTACAAGAAAATGAAAGTGAAAACTGCTCAGCTCAGGGGCTGCTACGTAGCAGGCACTGCTTTGTCTGCTAAGGATCCTCCTGCTAGATTTACTACTGTGGGGTCTCCTATAACAGCAGCTCTATGTTGTAGCAGAGCTGACAAAGCTCTGTAATGCAGGGAGATGGCCCTGGAGGTGGTGCACAGAGAACAGAGAGGGATGACTGACACCACAGAGGAGGGAGACAGACACATGAAAACCCGCCTCCCGGTCTTGGATCAGGTTTGAAACAGATTTTATATAAGTCTTTATTTCAGTGAATCAAGGGAGCATAAATGCTATAGACACCTTCTGAGACTGCAGCCTTAGTGCTGCAGAAGGTGGCTATGTTATCTTTAGATGCCTGGAGGGGGTGACAGGTTCGCTTTAAAGGGAACTTGATAATGCCTATACCTGAGCAAGAAGAATCAGAAACTGAAATGCTAGACTGTAGACTGACATAACCTATACATAAATAGGGAGAGACCTGTCAGTCTGAGTGTGGAGAAGCCAAGGTGGACATGTCTCTTAGATAAGTCACTCCAACCCCAGTTTCACCTAAGTTTTTTTTCTGAAACGCCAAAGCGTTTTAGAGTAAGACATGAATTTTTGTCATGCAGAGGCTGACAGGTTGTCATACAGATGGCAAAATGGTTATGTCCATCTATATATTAGATCTAAAACTAAGATCTTATATTAAGTTTAATAAAACTGGATATAGAACCGATTATAAAATTGTTAGAATGTGATATACAATTCCATATTGTTTGTGACAATTAAAGCCCATATGTTCTCTAGGTCACCTTATTCAGAATTGGTCATTTTAAATCATGTTAGACATTCATATAAGACATAGATTTTTCATTTTCACAAAAAAATTTATATTTTTCTTTTTTTTATTTTTTTGGCATCAATTTAGGACTTTCAGAAACAATACATACAGGTACACGGGAATAGAGTTTTTTTGTGTTAAGAATAGAAAGTCAGTACATTTTTGTGATTTCCCCTAACCAGTAGCACAGGTGGAAGATTTTTAGAGAGGATTTCTACCCATGCCATATAAAGGTGATCAGAAACTGTCGCTTTTCTTGCAACAGGAAGGCTCCTGTAAAAGAGATAAACATAGAAGATTCATTTAGCCAACATTTTGAAATATGTAGACCCTCATATATATCTTATATTGATGTCTTGTACTATTTATGTGTTTTTATTCTTTTAGATTATCCTAAAAAAAACAATGCCAAAAAGGAAAACAATTTTTGAAACGATCTCAATTAAAAATATTCTCCCTGGAGTCTGATTCTGTAATTCCATCTGAACCCATCAATAAGGATAAGGAATAATACATAATTGCATGATCAGGATACACATGTTTAATTTTAGTTTGTAACTAGTGATGAGCAAATATACTCATTACTATTTGTTATTGGACAAATATTAAGGTATTCCTGATGTTTCTTATGAACTTGTGACTATTTTATGCCTTGCTCTTGAAATTATTTTTGTTGGCTGACCACTCGTAAAGAGGGTAATAATGGTCTTGAATTTCATCCATTTGTACACAATTTGTCTTACTGTGGATTAATGGAGACCAAACTCTTTAGAGATGGTTTTGTAACCTTATCCATCCTGATGAGCATCAATAACTCTTCTGCTTAGCTCCTCAATGGAACACTGCATTCCACTATATCTATAACGTGTCTATATTTCACTCTGTGGTGTAATCTTTTTTGGCTATGAGGGTAGAAAAATAAAAAGGATTCATGAAACCCCCTTTTTGTGCCTTTTCCTTTGTGTATAATACGTATCTGACTTACACCTGATTGTCATCACAGTGAATAAAAACATCAAATAGTAATTTCACCTTCAAATTATCTGTTAATCACAAGCTTCACCTACTTTTGCCACTTACAGATCTGCGCTATTGGAACATTTTTCTCAACAAATAAAATGGCAAAGTCTAATATTTTTGACTCATTTGCTTCATTTGGTTCTCTTCTTTACAAAACTTATAAAAATGTGATGTATATTTAGGTCAAATTTATGCAAAATGTGGTCAGTTCTGAAGGATTCCCAAACTTTCTGGCAGCACTGTATATATTCAATACAAACAACAGTATATGTGCCTATCTCTCAACTAGTTTCATACTTCGCTAATGGTGCCGTCACACAGCACGACCTGGCCAGCGATGTCGGAAGCGATGCGCGGGTGCCCGCTCGGTTCCGACATCGCTGGCCAGCTGTCACACAGCATCGCTGTGCTTAGCCCAGCGAGCGATCCGCAGCAACGCTGCGGTATAGGCTGGATCGCCGCCGACATCGCTCTGGCGATGTCACACGGCGCGATCCAGCCTTATCGCAGGTTGACAGGTTTACGGTTCTTCCCGTAAACCTGTCAACCTGCGACCGGCGATAAAACGCGGTCGCGCCGCTCGTTTACACAGCGCGACGTCGCTAGCGACATCGCTGATACGATGTGCTAGCGTCGTCGCCAGGTGTGAAGCCACCATTAGAGCTATACTTTGTCTTAGCATGGTTGTGCCAAAGGAGAGAGAATGAGGTAATGCAATGACATAGATTGTCAGCATCAGCACTTTGAGAATCTGCTGAATGAGCCATAGGAATGACTATTGTTTTGGCACAGCCCATTTGAAGGCACAATACAAAAGATGCCTATTTATTGTATCTCAAGCCAAATTCTGTTTTTTTATTGTAAACTACAGATTAAAAGATCAGAATGTATTATTTTTCACTGAACTAGAAGTTTAGAGTTTGGCCTCTTGATTGACCCAAAAGGAATATCATACTTACAGAACAATGAGGTTAGCAGAACGAGAATGTTCCTGCAGAAGTTCATTAAGTCGAACTTGGCGATAACTCTGTAGATATAAACATAAACATCTAGAATTTATTGACTTGTAAAAATATGCAGTACACACCGAATTAATATATTGGTATGCAAATACCGAAGGTATTTTTTCGTTTCAAGGGCTCCTCTTTTCTTTAAACAACTATCCAGTCAAAAGTAAAAATAATGTGAACCAGTTACTTTCATTACCTACAATTAATTTTCCTCAGAACCTGCTGAGTGACTTCTCATGGCACGCCGGGGATTGGATACCAAGAGAGCACATAAATGCAAAGGGGTAGGCAAAAAGGTAGCCAGGTCATAGTCTGTGGTCAGATCCAAACAGAATGTATAGAGGCAAAGGGGCTAGGTAAAAGAGCAGTCAAAAGAGAAAGTCCAAAGTCAGGCAGCAAGGGATCAGTACAGCTAAACACAAGGCTAACACTCCACAAATCAAAGCTATGACTGACAAAGGTCTGACTATAGTCAGCCATATAAATATCCTAAACAGGTGACACCTGGAGGAAACCCAGCAGTCTTGGCCAGATTGGGCAGCTGACCTGTCACTCACAATACTGACAGCCCAGCACGTACCTGCCTCAGATTGGGCGGTAGATCAGTTACTAACAATACTGATAGTACAGCATGCATCTGATTCTATTGGACAGCTGAGCTGTCATTTAGTGCATCACTAGGACACTGTGCTTGGTGAAATTGTGACACCAGGACTGTAACATTTGACTATTTTTTTAGCTCAGTAGCGTATCTAGGAGTAGCAGGCTGGGCATTTGCCTGGGCACAGCTGGCAGGGGTCACTGTTGGATCAACTGATGTGGTTGTCTGAAGTGTCTCTCAGGCAGCTGCATTTTGTGTCCTTAAGTGTGGTATAAAACGCCAGCTTCCAGCATTCAATGTTACTCATGCACAGGTTGCATAGATGGTATATTTATCCCTGCCTCCTTCAGTTTGTACAGTGTGCTCTGTCCTCTCTTTTACACTTATTCATTGTCTTCTCTTTCAGACTAACTTGTATGTGCTTTCCTTCCCATCCACACTCTGATATTCTGATATACTACAACCTGATGTGATCTTGCCTGTCTGAAGATTTGGAAAGCTACCGCTCTCCTTCTTGAGACTGATGTTTCTAATATCCCCTTCTCATAAAGTAGTGTAAGAAAAAGGTGAGTATGTAAGGTACTGACCAATCAATATTGTAGACTCAAATAATGTTGTGTACACATTATAATAAGTGAATTTCACATACCTTTTCTCTGAACAGTTCAAGTTCTGAATCTGTAATTTTCCACGGGTTTTCTCTTCTTATCTTCTCTGCAGTTGGTACATCACTTGCACTTTCATGGAGTCTATAGGGCTCAATCATCTCTTCAAAGAACTTCCAGCTATTCAAACACAAAAAATGAGTTGGCCGTAGGTTTAACCAATTACGAGGAAGCAAATTCTAGTTTGACATTTTGAGACATATTTTGACAAATTGTATCAGTGTACTGAAAGGGGTTGTCTGGGCAAAATAAAATTTTATACAAATGGCTTGGTAATAGACAAACAAAGGGTTAGTCACCTACTAGCACTTAGATCCAGTGCAGGCCACTCGGTAGTCTACATTTACACTGGAAGGGAGACAACATCGTTCCAGCAGCAATTGATTGCCGTGGTGAACCTGAGTATGGTGGCTGTGTCACCGCTGACATCACTGATGATGCATTATTGAAATCACGACTACAACCGCCAATCACAGCTTTCCTGTTGCTGTTGTATCAATGAGATTTTCCAGTGTAAACACAGACCTTGGAGGGTCGACGCTAGGTCCAAGATAGTGCCAGTGCCAGTAGGTGAGTGTAGCTTTATTTATTATTTTTTAATATATCAAACCACCTGTAAAACTTTAATTTTGCCCACACAACCCCTTTAACTTGATAAGTTAGGCTCTGTTCACACTAATGTATCTATCCATTTACAACAGAAATACAAAACAGATAAATGGAATCAGCAACCTGTGCAATCCTATTTCAAATGGTAACTGAGGGGCCTCATTGATTTATACTGGGTAGATCTGATTTCTGTTTGGTATCATTTTTTTAGTAAAGAAAAAAGTCCAGCATGCAGAAATACCGTAATTATTCTTTTTTAAAAATAAACAACAAACGTAAAACCGATTGACCCTTTACAAAACAATGGTTTCGCTTTGCTTCCTTTGAAACAGGAATACGCAGGATGCTGAATTTGTTTATTAGTTTCAGTTGTCTCTTGCAAATGTGAAAAGCAAATGTGAACAGAGCTCTAGAGGGTTGGTATTCTAAGTTCCCAAACTTAAAGTGTAACCGTCGTTTAACTTTTTATTCAATAGTAATGTAGTGCAAGTGATTATAATCAACTTTCATATATATATTAATAATGAAATCAGGAGGAAAACTACTAAAAAACCTCCCACAAGATGTCCTCAGCAGCTGTGTCTGAGGATAAAATTCTTCTTACCTCCTTCTTCAAAGGGCGTGGCCTAAGCTCCATTCACAATAGAGCAGATAAGACTCTCACATTACTTCATGTCGGCATCCTGCTGAGCTCACACAGCTCCTGTGAGATCTTATCTGACTACTGCTTTCATATTGCCTCTGCTCTGTGCTCTGTGATAACATAGAGCGGACCATGTGAATGGAGGTGCTGGCATGAAGTAATGTGAGAGTCTTATCAGTTGTATTGTGAACAGCGCTTAGGCCACGCCCCTGAAGATGGAGGTGAGGAGAATGTTATCTTCACACAGAGCTGCTGAGGACAGCTTGTGGAAGGTTTGTTTTTAGTAGTTTCCCTCCTGATTTCATTAATAAAGTCTATGGGAAAGTTGATTATAATCACTTGTTCTACATTACTATTGAATAAAAGCTTAAATGACGGTTACGCTTTAAGTTTGTGTGAAAAGTTTTATGAAGGAGGAAACCACTCCCTACATTTTGATTATGATTGTATAGTGGAGGTAACATAAGCAGGTAAAGTCAAAATGTATCAAGTTTGTCAGTAAAGATGATTCACTCATGCTATACCTTAATTTCTTAATAACCAGGCCTGCAAGGACCTTATTGACTGGCTATTGGAAAGGGAGCTGCCAGCAGCGGATTTTTAAGAGTTGAGTTCTGCACGGCAGTACACCAATTGCGCTCATATTGATACTGAATAAATTGAGATGTGTTAAAAATGTTGTTTCCTTTTTTTTATCATTTGCATATCATTATCATGTCTATAGCTCCTGTGATTTCCGTAATGCTACAAATATAGATTTCCAGGTGACCACAAAGACAAAATACTCAGGATAAATGCTATAGGTTTGTTTTTTTTATGGGGGAGAGTCTTAAACATATGTAGATTCCCCAGAAATATCCTGTGGCGTACCTAAGAGAAGTGGAGCAGTTAAAGTTTGAAAGATTGCAAGTTGAGGAACTGTTTCATCAAATGGGTAGAAAATGGAGGCTGCTTTCAAATTGAGGTACAGAGAAAAGAAGGGGTTGTCAAATCAATGGAAGAACAAAATCGGAAGTTAAAACTGAAAGAAAAGGGGAATGGAGTGATCGGTCTCTAGTGAGTAAAGATGATAGATGAAATCACCAAAGATATACATGTATTATAAAGCACTGTTGAGAATAATAAAGAATGACAATAACAACAAGAACAATGACATAATAGTAAAATAATAATAATAACTACATGGTTAATAAACACTCTACAACTTTGCAGCCAATGTGCAATTACACCATGTTGAATGTACTAAATCCATGGGACTCCTGTATAGCTATGTTGCGAAATGAGTTTTATGTTCCTCCTGCATACCAAGATTTCTCTATCCATAAAACAGGCAATAAAAGTTTTGTACTTTGATGCAGCAAATCTGACAATATACCACTGTTACATACCTTTCTTTGCTTGGCTTAGTGTTAATGTCTGCCACAATATATACATCGGCAAATTTAATGCGGAACTTACTGAGAAGTGCGGCCATCCTGTGAAGATAAAGAATAAAATATGAATGTAATGTGCCTGTGGTTCCTAACTAATTTCCATCCAAATGAAAAGCTACAAACATAATTCTACTTTAGGCAGGATATATTTTCCTTCCACTCAAAAGGCTTACAAAGAACGAAAATATGCCTGGGCCCTGGAGAAATAAATATATATATATATTTCATGAGCATTTAATTAGAGTCTTTAAAAAGAATAATGGGACGTGTTGCATTTGCATAAGATGATTTTTAGGCTTTGAAGTTTATAAAATAAAGCCGGACAAAAGATGCACATAATTACATCAATTTTTCATCCTCAAGACGGTTCACTTTTCCACCTATAAAGATCCGCAATTTACAATCCTTCCATTTCTTTCTCAACGTTAGAATGTGTGGAATAAGTAATGTCAAGCCTGAGAAAAAACAAAAAACAAGGAATGTTTGCTGAGTGCACCGTAACCTGATAACTCATTAGGATAATTACACTGTTCGACATATTTTTATAAGTTGTCAGGTTCAGTTATCAAATTAGCCATTTCCTACTGATTTTGACCCCCTGAATTCAAATCTGACAATGACATTTTTACTTGATTCTTGTTTCTATGATATGAAATATTTTTTTTCTACATATTATTAATGCATTCAAGTTTCAGCACTTTGAAACATTATTATTTTTGCAAATATAAAGCTGCAGAATATTTTGTTATGCCAACTTTCTGCTATTTATTTAGAGGAAAAATCAGCAACAATTCAAATAACTAAAACCTGTAAATCATTGTTGTGAATATAAACAGTTACATCAATTGTACTACAAACTTGAGTTTCCCAAAGAATTAGTTACCGCTAATGCAAATGGTACTGATGCAGCCTTTTCCTTGCCCTGCAACAAATAGAGAACTCCTCACCTTGAACAAGCTTATGAATCTGAGATGTAACAAAGGCTGCTTCCTTTATCTTTGCTTCACTCAACCTTGGAAATTTATTAATGAGATACTTGAACGCGTTTCCATTTTTATCAATTGCCTTTACAAATTTCTTCATTAAGCAAAACATATTATGCAATGGTGGTAACAAAATCTTATAGGTGTCAATAATAATAATTTTTATTTATATAGCGCTAACATATTCCGCAGTGCTTTACAATTTGGTGGTTCATACGGTCATAGGTAACAATTATATAAAAAAAATACAATACAGTAATTAAAGTAGAGAATCAATGTAAAAAATACAATACAATAATTAAAGCAGAGGAACAATGTAAAAAACACAATATAATAATTACAGCAAAAATAAAGGTGATCCTGCTCAAAAGAGCTTACAATCTACAAGAAGGGGTTGTACAAAGTACAGGGGCTTATTACAGTGATGGTCAAGGCATCTTGAGGAAGTGGGTTATAGAAAAAAAATACATGAATGGTCACCAGCCATTCTGTGTAGAGCTTTTGGGTTTGGTGAGTTTGAAGGAGAGTTATGTGCAGAAAACTAGTGAAAGGGTTATTTACTGTATAAAGAACTTCTATAAGGGAGCATAATAGGCCGCCTTGAAAAGATGTGTTTTTAGGGAGCGTCTGAAGCTATGTAAATTGTGGATAGTTCTAATTTCTTGAGGTAGAACATTCAGAGAATTGGTGCAGCTCAGGAGAGGTTTGGAGCGGGAGTGGGAGGTTCGGATTAATGCAGATGTTAGCCCAAGGTCATTTGTAGAACGTAGAGAATGGGTGGGGTGATAGACAGAGATGAGGGAGGAGATGTAGAGAGGTGCTGAAATATGAAGAGCTTTGTGGGTGAGAACAAGCAATTTAAATTGGATCCTGTAGTGTATAGGCCGCCAGTGCAGTGACTGGCTGTCACACTTGAGAGGTGAAGATATCAGGTGACTGGATGGTATGATGGGCGAAAGGATTCAGGGAGAGCTAATCTGATCCTGGAACTGGGGTCCCTGGCTCGCTATGATCTTGGAGGTACGTCTGATGTTGAGGAGGTCTGAGTCACCACCCTTTCACCTTAAGACCCTGATTAGCCCTAGACTGAGGGCCCTTACCTACCTCACCCATGGATCAGGAACCACAGCTACTCCCAAGGCATGGGAACTCCTGGAAGGACTTCAGCCCAGCAGCAAAGCAAATTCACAGCACAGAGACCAAGAGTAAATAACTCTAAGGGTACCGTCACACGGTGCCACCTCACCGGAGATGTCGGCGGTGATTGGCGGGAGCGCGCACGCTTTTGGTGCCCCGCCAGCGTCGCCGCCCCCCGTTTACACGGGGAGACACCTCCGGCGATGCACCAGCGAGCTGACAGACGGAATCGCTGCCGGGGTGTCTCAAAACCCCAGCGGCGATGCAGTACAATGTGAGCCTATGGCTCACATCACCTGTCCGGTCGCCGGCGGCCGTTTACATGGGGCGATGTGTGCACATCGCCCCAGATCGGCCGCCTGGTTTCAGAGCACTGCTCGGAAACCTGGCGACCAGTAAAAGGCATCTCCATCGCCCCATTACATTAGGCGAAAGCAGGGGCGATGTCGGTGCCGATAGGCCAGGCCCCTGCATCGCCTAACAAATCGGTGGTACCGTCGCACCGTGTG
Organism: Allobates femoralis; assembly: GCA_033576535.1. Lineage (NCBI taxonomy): Eukaryota > Metazoa > Chordata > Amphibia > Anura > Aromobatidae > Allobates > Allobates femoralis. Next base: position 171,942,389 of record JARQOC010000004.1, read on the forward strand.
CCCAAAAAATGCGCCCAAGCACTAACAGGCAGGTAGCTGCCACCTACCTGCCTGTTGTGCCTGGCACCATTCACAGCCATTCATCCCTGCCGCAGAGTGGTCACAGACCACTCCGCTCTGCTCTGTGGAAGGGGCGGAACAGCCGATGTCACACTGATTGACAGCCCTGCTACTGATTGGGGAAGCTGGCTGGCAATCAGTGTGATGTCAGCCATGCGCCCATCGACAGAGGGGAGAAGCCGCCTCTCTGTAGATGTAATGTCAGGGAAAGTGCCAAAATCACCGACAGGAGCGGTCTCAGATTGCTCCTTGTCGGCAGTGAACGGAGCCAGGCACAACAGGCAGATAGGTGGCATGTAGCTGCCTGTTGGTGCTTAGTCACAATTTTTTTTTTATAGTTTCCAGATAACCCATTTAAATTTCCAAATTAAGGTCTGTAATAGGACAGTATCTTTGTGTCTTTCCATATTCACAATCTTAGACTATGTGCACACATTAAGTATTTGCTGTGTTTTTATTACATTTTCTACTACACAGTTTTATTAAAAAAACTGAAGAATTTCCTAGTACCAGCAAATTGCATGAGATTCATGAAGTATCATACACATGCAGCTCTTTTTTCCTTGCTTATTGGAAGCAGTTTTAAATTGCAACATTTCTTGACAAGACTAATATTTGCAGCAGATTTTTCTGCTACCAATATTGAATGTGCGCACATAGGGTACCACCTTAGTTCCTTTGTGTATGTACACACATTAAAGAGGTAGTTCAAAGCTAAAAGTAATTTTCATCTAAATCTTTATTTTGTGCCATAATCTTAACTAACTTATATTATACTTGCATTAAAAGTTCCCTATCCAGCATCAGAAAGCGCTGTCAGATTGCTTTAGCAAAATACTCGAAGCCAGAGCAGTGCCGCTCCCACAAGTGACATCGCTGGTTTCTGCCCACTGGCGTTTCTGCCACTGTGCCACTGACAGTGCACTCTGCTCTATTGTTGGCTTATTACTGCTGATTTGAGCCAACAACAGAGCGAGCACTGTCATTGTGCAGAACACACAGTGCACATTACTATGGGACTAGCTAACCCCCTGAAATGAATGTTACTTATTACACCTTGTTTCAGGGAGGGGCAGAGGCTGTGGCAGTGATCGCAGCCTCTTCCCCCTGATATTAGCTTCTTTGACTATTACAGCATGCACTGGGATTCTCAAACAAACCATCATCAGAACACACAGTGCACATTACTATGGGACTAGCTAAGCCCCTGAAATGAATGTTACTTATTATGCCTTGTTTCAGGGAGGGGGCAGAGGCAGTGGCAGTGATCGCATCCTCTGCCCCCTGATATTAGCTTGTTTGACTATTACAGCATGCACTGGGATTCTCAAACAAACCATCATCAGAACACACAGTGCACATTACTATGGGACTAGCTAAGCCCCTGAAATGAATGTTACTTATTACGCCTTGTTTCAGGGAGGGGGCAGAGGCTGTGGCAGTGATCGCAGCCTCTGCCCCCTGATATTAGCTTGTTTGACTATTACAGCATGCACTGGGATTCTCAAACAAACCATCATCAGAACACACAGTGCACATTACTATGGGACTAGCTAAGCCCCTGAAATGAATGTTACTTATTACGCCTTGTTTCAGGGAGGGGGCAGAGGTAGTGGCAGTGATCGCAGCCTCTGCCCCCTGATATTAGCTTGTTTGACTATTACAGCATTCACTGGGATTCTCAAACAAAGCATAATCAGACAAGAACTAGGGACAAATGCAATTAGAGTAGTAAGAGAAGGAGAGGGAATTTTTAATGCAAGTACATTACAAATTGGTTTAGATTATGACACTAAACAGATAGGGAATTAGATGTAAATTAATTTGGCCTTTGGGAGACCCCTTTAAAGAACCACTTTTTAACTTCAAATTTTCTATCAGGTCTTCTTACCTCCATCATCAAACAGCCACCAGACATCAATAGTGCCCTTTCCTTGCTTCTTCTTAAATTGTTCACTAGCTTCTACGAGTCTCTGGTTATACTCGCCCATGTGCATTGGTGGAGATGTACTGATGTCTGAAATAAGAAACAAAAATATGAGTCTAGAATGTAAATTCTAGACATCAGCGATTCCACTGTAGATGTCAGCAGACTGGCATATTTGAGGCTTCTTTAGTTTCTGAGCTAGAGACTGAATTTCATTATAATATCTCATATATTTAATGTCATGCTTAAAAATTGGAAATTTCAGCTGCCTAGAACAAAGGAAATGGATTTGTCAAATTAAGAAGGAGAGTGAAATGAGAACAATGCAAACAGTTTAGGAAATGTCATCTTAAATTATTTAGCTGATGTAAGATCATAGCCCACATTATCTAAAAGTATTAAAAGTATCAATCTTGACTTCCATAATGTTTTTTGTTCCTACGATGCTTTGTCCATCTGTCACTCTTCATCACTTCATGCTAGATAATTTTACATATTTTGCTTACAAAACTACAACCAAATTTACAAAATGTTCCTCTTTTCTTCTGTCAGATGAATTATACATGAGGAATCACAGCTTTATAAGGGGACTAATACTTTAATAAATATGCTCCTACTAACATTTCAGTATTACAAATGGCCCCGAATTGCTTATTTCCAAGACTTCACTGTATTTGTATGTCTTACATATTTTCATACCTGGCAAAATCATAACCTTCGGAGTTTGGAGATCAACAGTTTAGAGAAACATTTAGTGGAGACTATTTAGATCAGGGGTGGGGAACTCCAGGCCTCTGGGGCAGTCAATAGTGCCGGTTTTCAGGATTTCCTTAGCATTGAACAGGTGATTATATAATCATCTGCACTTGTGATGATTCCAACCCCTGTGCAATACTAAGGAAATCCGGAAAACCTGCACTGTTGACGGCCCTCGAGGCCTGGAGTTCTCCACCCCTGATTTAGTGAATGGGACTAAACTGCAGTGAAAAGCATACAAGGAGAAATATTCTGCTTGTGGAGTAAAAAAGCCAATCGACTGAAACTACAGATTGGGACTTGTCAATTTGAAGATTATTAGTCTCCTAGCTGAATCATAGGATGTGACTGGCTCTCATAAAAGTTAAAGGGATTGGCCACTCTATGTCTATTTACCTAACAGCAATAGATGTAACATTATTTATTTTAACACCATATTCTCCAGAGCTTTACAGACATCAACCTCCTCATATCTGTCCCCATTGGGACTCACAATCTAGAATCCCTATCTGTATGTCTTTAGAGTGTGTGTGAAGATCAGAGTACTCAGAGGAAACTCACACAAACAACGTACAAACTCCTTGTAGATTTTGTTCTTGGCGTGACTTGAGCAACCAGGACCCCAGCTCTGCAAAGCCGCAGTTCTACCTAGTGAGCCACCATACAGTGTAAGTCCTGATCAGGACGAAAATGCATGTATCTGCATCTGCTAATGCATGCAAAAATACATGCCACCGCAGTGTTTTTTTGCCTGATCAGGCACGGGATCAGGCAAAAAAAAACCTCTGCATTTGTATCAGTTTTGCATGCGTTTTCATCCTGATCCATCCTGCACTTTCTTTAAGAAATGACATTCTGAATAGTATTTTCTAGTATCCTGGGTCCAGAGAGACAGAGAGAGAGGGAGATAAAGAGATGGAGAGAGTGCTCCAGGTAGGATGGAACTATTCTGGGGATTCTCACACCATTCTGGACATGCTCAGTGTGAAATACTGATCCATCTTGGCCGCAATCACCAGCGGCCCAATGTGGTGTCATTAAGATCAGTGCAACATTTTGTCGCATTGCGCCACTTCTTGCCACATCAGAATTTTTCAAACAACATTATGCGACTGGGGTGTGGACAAAATGCTACATTCGTCTGCATCTGTCAAAATCCTGATGCCACCTGATATCCCTGTGGCCCCATGTCAAGTATAGGCACACATGTCTGATCAGGATGCATCAGGATTTCTACAGATACTGACGCAAGAGAGAAAAATGCCAGTGTGAAACCATGCTAACTTACCGATAAAAACCTACAAGTTCAGCAATAACCTCATACATTATGATATTCTGCCCCCTTGTCCCTAATTTTTTCTGTATTCATTCCACTGTCATCCTGAACCATTCCGGTGACGGAGGGGCCCACCATTATCAGCCTTTCCCATTACCAAAGTATTGAGGGCATGAAACCGTGTTGCAAGAAATCATAGCTGAACCAACAATAACTTTGTATATGTAAAGGGACTCTATCAGCACAAACTGACCATACTAGCCAAGCACGGCACATTTTAGGGGACAAGGAAAACCATTCTTTTTGGTTCCAATTCATCATTTGTGGCTTTTTCGAAGTCACTTTACTCTTTTTGTTTTGCCGTTTTCGATGATGTTTTTGCACCAAATTCTTCAAAATGAGTCATAAATGTTGTGCAAAATTAAAAATGCTCTTTATTTTAATTTTAAACTATTTTTTGTGACTCAGTAACATAAAAAGTCACATGTTTTGTTAAAAGGTCATACAATTTGCACAAATGTTTCAGGCATACATAATATCTGTCCAGGAGGGTAACATTTAGTTTTTATGATAGACATGATAAAACGAGGAATTCAATAGAAGAATACCGTAAATGACAATTGGGAGAAGACACTAAAAACTATGCGAAAAAATGCAAATACAATAATGACATTAAGTCTTTAGTGTTCAAAATCTTTGCTGCTTTTTCCAGAAATCATTCTTTCTTGAAATACGCTAATGAGTTGCTCGGGCGTGGCCAAACAGTTAGATGTAAAATGTAGATGGGAAGAAACATTTATCTCTGATCCTCTATGGCTTAAAAAATGGCAAAGATGTCAATCAAGAAAGAGGAGGAACAAAAATCTAGGTAGGAAGGTGCAACGAACCGATGGGCAAAGCCCAGAATGCAACATGTATCTCATTAGCATATCTAAATAAAATTAATAATTTCTGGAAAATGCAGTTATAGATTTGGACATCAAAATTAGGATTTTTATAAGGACAATAGTATACTTTATGCACACACAAAAAGAATCAATGAAAAATGTACAGTATCAAAAATAGGATTAATGAGAAGAAAATCTAATAATTTTGAAATGATAACTGCACTCAGTAATTAATATATTATTATTATTGATAATAATAAATATATATATATATATATATATATATATACAGTGCTTTTTTGTGGGGGTACGCAGTGGTACGGCGTACCGGAAAATATGACAAAGGGGGCGGAGCTATATGGGGACTGCCGTCCACTGCATGCTGCCCACTGCCTGGTGCACAAGATCTCCCGGTCACCTGACAGAACCACCTGAATCACGGCTGCTGGTGCCTGAAGGCATGATAGCATCAAACCCCCCCCCCTGCTCCTCAAGCCGCCGGCGCCTGACAGCATCCCCCTTCCTCCACTCCTCGCCTCAGTACTAGCAAATATTCTCTTACAAAAAAGCACTGTATATATATATATGTACACATATATATATATACTAGATGGCAGCCCGATTCTAAAGAATCGGGTAGTCTAGAATCCAGATATAGTTTATTTACGAATAGTTAGGGTAATGCAGTGAAATTAATTGTGTGTATACAGGCGGCTGTGTGGGTACCAGAGTATATGGTGGCTCAGTGGCTAGCACTGCGCGCGGTCGCTCAGTGGCTAGCAGTGAGTGCGGTGAGAGTGGTCAGCGCAGCGGCGTGGGCAGAGTGGTCAGGACATACACACATACATACAGACACACACACACACACTCACTCCGCTATACTTACCACCGACCCTGCGTCTTCTCCGACGCCTGGATCCTGAGTCAACATGTGGCCACCCCCGGACGACTGGAGAGGGCAGAGGATGGCTGGAGGCGGCAGGGGGCAGGGGACGGCTGGAGGCTGGAGGGGGCAGGGGACGGCTGGAGGGGGCAGGGGACGGCTGGAGGGGGCAGGGGGCAGGGGACGGCTGGAGGGGGCAGGGGACGGCTGGAGGGGGAAGGGGACGGCTGGAGGCTGGAGAGGGCAGAGGACGGCTAGAGAGGGCAGAGGACGGCTGGAGGCTGGAGAGGGCAGAGGACGGCTGGAGGCTGGAGAGGGCAGAGGACGGCTGGAGGCTGGAGAGGGCAGAGGACGGCTGGAGAGGGCAGAGGACGGCTGGAAAGGGCAGGGGACGGCTGGAGGGGGCAGGGGACAGCTGGAGGGGGCAGGGGACGGCTGGAGGGGGCAGGAGAGGCTGGAGGGCAGGGGAGGCTGGAGGGCAGAGGACAGGGAAGGCTGGAGGGCAGAGGACAGGGGAGGCTGGAGGCCAGAGGACAGGGGAGGCTGGAGGCCAGGGGAGGCTGGAGGCCAGAGGACAGGGGAGGCTGGAGGCCAGAGGACAGGGGAGGCTGGAGACCAGAGGACAGGGGAGGCTGGAGGCCAGAGGAGGCTGGAGGCCAGAGGACAGGGGAGGCTGGAGGCCAGAGGACAGGGGAGGCTGGAGGCCAGGGGAGGCTGGAGGCCAGAGGACAGGGGAGGCTGGAGGCCAGAGGACAGGGGAGGCTGGAGGCCAGAGGAGGCTGGAGGCTAGAGGACAGGGGAGGCTGGAGGCCAGAGGACAGGGGAGGCTGGAGGGTAGAGGAGAGGGAGAGGAGAGCGGAGACTGGAGGAGAGGGAGAGGACAGGGGAGGCTGGAGGGTAGAGGAGAGGGAGAGGAGAGCGGAGACTGGAGGGCAGAGGAGAGGGGGACAGGCTGCTGGGCAGAGGACAGGCTGCTGGGCAGAGGACAGGGGGACAGGCAGCTGGGCAGAGGACAGGGAGCTGGGCAGAGGACAGGGGGACAGGCTGCTGGGCAGAGGAGAGGGGGACAGGGTGCTGGGCAGAGGACAGGGGGACAGGCTGCTGGGCAGAGGACAGGCAAGAGAGCAGAGGACAGGGGGACAGGCTGCTGGGCAGAGGACAGGGGGACAGGCTGCTGGGCAGAGGACAGCCTGCTGGGCAGAGGACAGAGGGACAGGCTGCTGGGCAGAGGACAGGGGGACAGGCTGCTGGGCAGAGGACAGGGGGACAGGCTGCTGGGCAGAGGAGAGGCTGCTGGGCAGAGGACAGGGGGACAGGCTGCTGGGCAGAGGACAGGGGGACAGGCTGCTGGGCAGAGGACAGGGGGACAGGCTGCTGGGCAGAGGACAGGGGGACAGGCTGCTGGGCAGAGGACAGGGGACAGGCTGCTGGGCAGAGGACAGGGGGACAGGCAGCTGGGCAGAGGACAGGGAGCTGGGCAGAGGACAGGGGGACAGGCTGCTGGGCAGAGGAGAGGGGGACAGGGTGCTGGGCAGAGGACAGGGGGACAGGCTGCTGGCAGAGGACAGGGGGACAGGCAGCTGGGCAGAGGACAGGCTGCTGGGCAGAGGACAGGGGGACAGGCTGCTGGGCAGAGGACAGGGGGACAGGCTGCTGGGCAGAGGACAGGGGGACAGGCTGCTGGGCAGAGGACAGGCTGCTGGGCAGAGGAGAGGGGGACAGGCTGCTGGGCAGAGGACAGGGGGACAGGTTGCTGGGCAGAGGACAGGGGACAGGCTGCTGGGCAGAGGACAGGGGGACAGGCTGCTGGGCAGAGGACAGGGGGACAGGCTGCTGGGCAGAGGACAGGGGGACAGGCTGCTGGGCAGAGGAGAGGGGGACAGGGTGCTGGGCAGAGGACAGGGGGACAGGCTGCTGGGCAGAGGACAGGGGGACAGGCAGCTGGGCAGAGGACAGGCAGGAGGGCAGAGGACAGGGGGACAGGCAGCTGGGCAGAGGACAGGGGGACAGGCTGCTTAGCAGAGGCGACTGGAGCGGCGGCGGGCAGAGGCGGCTGGAGCGGCGGCGGTCAGAGGCGGCTGGAGCGGCTGCGGGCAGAGGCGGCTGGAGCGGCTGCGGGCAGAGGCGGCTGGAGCGGCGGCGGTCAGAGGCGGCTGGAGCGGCTGCGGGCAGAGGCGGCGGGCAGAGGAGAGGGGGACAGGGTGCTGGGCAGAGGACAGGGGGACAGGCTGCTGGGCAGAGGACAGGCAAGAGAGCAGAGGACAGGGGACAGGCTGCTGGGCAGAGGACAGGGGACAGGCTGCTGGGCAGAGGACAGCCTGCTGGGCAGAGGACAGAGGGACAGGCTGCTGGGCAGAGGACAGGGGGACAGGCTGCTGGGCAGAGGACAGGGGACAGGCTGCTGGGCAGAGGAGAGGCTGCTGGGCAGAGGACAGGGGGACAGGCTGCTGGGCAGAGGACAGGGGGACAGGCTGCTGGGCAGAGGACAGGGGGACAGGCTGCTGGGCAGAGGACAGGGGGACAGGCTGCTGGGCAGAGGACAGGGGGACAGGCTGCTGGGCAGAGGACAGGGGGACAGGCAGCTGGGCAGAGGACAGGGAGCTGGGCAGAGGACAGGGGGACAGGCTGCTGGGCAGAGGAGAGGGGGACAGGGTGCTGGGCAGAGGACAGGGGGACAGGCTGCTGGGCAGAGGACAGGGGGACAGGCAGCTGGGCAGAGGACAGGCTGCTGGGCAGAGGACAGGGGACAGGCTGCTGGGCAGAGGACAGGGGGACAGGCTGCTGGGCAGAGGACAGGGGGACAGGCTGCTGGGCAGAGGACAGGCTGCTGGGCAGAGGAGAGGGGGACAGGCTGCTGGGCAGAGGACAGGGGGACAGGTTGCTGGGCAGAGGACAGGGGACAGGCTGCTGGGCAGAGGACAGGGGGACAGGCTGCTGGGCAGAGGACAGGGGACAGGCTGCTGGGCAGAGGACAGGGGGACAGGCTGCTGGGCAGAGGAGAGGGGGACAGGGTGCTGGGCAGAGGACAGGGGGACAGGCTGCTGGGCAGAGGACAGGGGGACAGGCAGCTGGCAGAGGACAGGCAGGAGGGCAGAGGACAGGGGGACAGGCAGCTGGGCAGAGGACAGGGGGACAGGCTGCTTAGCAGAGGCGACTGGAGCGGCGGCGGGCAGAGGCGGCTGGAGCGGCGGCGGTCAGAGGCGGCTGGAGCGGCTGCGGGCAGAGGCGGCTGGAGCGGCTGCGGGCAGAGGCGGCTGGAGCGGCGGCGGTCAGAGGCGGCTGGAGCGGCTGCGGGCAGAGGCGGCGGGCAGAGTTGGCTGGAGCGGCGGCGGGCAGAGGCGGATGGAGCGGAGGAGTGTGTGGGGGGCTGGAGACTCAGCACGGGCCGCGCGTCGGGTGTAGGAGGAGAGGAGGGGCGGGCAGAGGTGCAGGAGAGGAAGTCCCGCCCTCCCTCCTCTCCAGGCGCGCGGCGGGGAGCACGGGTACCCTGAGGGTGTGTGTGGCCCCCCGAGGTGGTGGGCAATGGGCCCCCCTGCACCCCCGGTATGTAGGCTAGTGGGCTGGAAGGCAGAGGGTGGAGGGGAGAGGCTGTAGGGCACACGGAACTTCCGAGGTCGGAACGTTCCTGTGCCGCTGCCTGTAGCAGGGGGGCCCTGCACTGGATGACGTCACCAGCCCCTGGGCGAAGTCCGTCACGGAAGTGGCCTTCGCCGTTTCAGGAAGTGGCCTTCGGGCTTTATATAATAGATACATATATATATATATACAGTGCTTTTTTGTAAGAGAATATTTGCCAGTACTGAGGCGAGGAGTGGAGGAAGGGGGAAGTATAATAAGTAGGAGAAAGTTCATTTTAATGTGTTGACTAGTATACATATATATATATATATACTAGTCAACCCATTAAAATGAACTTTCTCCTACTTATTATGCTTCGTGAATATGGTTTCAAATAAGAGAAGTGTGGAATATGCCTTAATGGGATTCGGAGGGATACGGGTCTCTTTAGTTTGCTGCGTCAGTTTTCTGAGAGCCGGTAGCTTGGAGAGCAATTACAGTGATAGATGGCCTGTCATGTCGGCACTAACAGTGGCGATTAGTAGCTCTTGACATGTTCAGTATTGCACAACATAGCGTAATGGGAGAGGTGATAACACCATCAAGCATTTGAAGTACATCTTTCCACAAATTGTTATCTTCACAGAATCCTGTCAGAAACTATTCACTGGGACTTTTGTTTTTACAATATTTTGTTCAAACCAAAACTGCAATAAATTTAGGAGCAATTTCTATATTGTGATGAACAAGAGAAAATTAGACACTTACTTGTAAGTAATTTTTTTTTTAATATTTATTTTGGACTAATAGTGTTTTTTTTCACATCTTTTACCTCCAAACATGAAATGAATAAGTGTCATGTTGGTAGGAGTTCTTGTTCACAAACAGAGGGGCCACAGTACTAGAGTGCGACACTGCGGCTCAGTAGTTAGCACTGCAGTCTTTCAGCACTGGGGTCCTGGGTAGGGATGGTTGAACAATTCAGGTTCGGGACCCGGCTTGCTGCATTACAACAAGGCAATAGTTAATAGTCCTAACATACTTACCGGGTCTGTGTTCCCTCATCCTGGTGTGACGCGTTGCTATGTCACTTCCGGGCCGCCCCTTATCTACTTGCTGTATGTGATTGGCTGTTGGAGCCAGTCTCATGACTTTTCACCCCAGAAGTGACACAGCGCCACGGCACAGCTGCAAACGATAACACGACAGGGTAAGTATAATTACTCTGATTATTAACTAACACCTTGCTTCCACACAGCAACCCCGGTCACGAACCCGGGGATAAAATGCAAGTTCGCCCATCCCTAGTCCTGGGTTTAAATCACACCAAGGACAACATCTGTAAGGAGTTTCTTTGCGCTCACGTGAGCCTCCCCCAGCCTTAATGTTTTAATAAAGAAAGAAACCAGAAGTTTATTAACCTCTATATCCTGCTTTACAGGACAACATTGACATCATAATGTAAAAAGAAAACCTGGCAGTGAAGTAGGTACTCATTGATATTAAAGGGCAGCTCTCACATAGAAATTGACTTTTTAGGTACTCATTAATTTACTATGTGTTTATATCTCTAATTAGAGAAATAAGTTTAAAAAAACCCCAAACTATAAAGCTGTTTATTTGGGTTCAATCAATGGCAGAAAATACATAATATATTGTTTACACAGAGGCTTTTTTGTATTAAACATATCTACACAGTGTTACTATCTTCATCAAGGCTGATAGCTGAATGACTGATTGTCTAACCAACAGCCATTATGGCAAAGATTAAAGAAGCTCTCCCAGATTTTGTTTCTATACCTGAACCCCATCTGTCACTCCCTTCAATACTCTCATAGATGGTGTTAACATACAGTTGGAAGGTTGAACAGTGCTTTCCTACATTATAATTGTGCGACATGTACTGTACAGTAATCATCATTAACTGTGATAGTGGCTTTTTAGCTTTCTCCTACAGAGAACTTCCGTGGTAGAACCTATATCTTTTAAATTCATGGCTTCTAATAATGACTGACTTGAAGATCATTATCATAGGAGAAACAACATGAGACTACATAGCAAAACTGAAAACAATTATACTATGAATTTCCAGATAGGATCAACTAAGTAGCATAATAAAGCTAATAGAATTATATTATAGAATGTTATATATTGTAGAACTAGTAGTGAATGATAAACTGAAAAAAATCTGATGTGAAGTATTAAGACTTAAGACACATATGACAGGAGTGAGGATGTATTTTAAAACCATTATCCCTCCCAAATAGAAGAAATATTGTAAACGTACATCACTATAGACAATTTATACTATCATTATGATAATGTAAAATGCATTATTTCCATAACAATGGAATAATGAATGAAAATTTGACAACATAATTATGGGATGTAAAGTCTTCAGAAGCTAGGAAGTTTCTTTAGCCGCAGTCATCCATACTTGTTCCGACTTTATGATTTGTGTTTGTCTGCTCTTTTTTATTTTTCAGAGTATAAATAGCTTTTGACAACTTTATTCTAATGTTATCATACAGGCTGTGCCAGCATATCTGTCTCACTGACCCTGTCAAATCCAGCAATCACAAATTCAATGCATATATTTGTATATAAAATCATTTTAGTCAGGAAGAAAATTGCATTAAAATACAATGTGTGATCGGAGAACATGACATGGTTTTCAATTGGAAAAGTTGATAATGTATTTAAATTGATTTGTTTTTGTAGAAGGATCCTTTTTTTAGTTCAAGTTCATTTCCTCCGGGGAGTAATTTATATTTATTCAGATTGTGTAGGTTTTGTATGCTGCCATATTATCTGCCGACTGTCTTGTCTAATTTGGGAGTTCATGTGTCAAACTTCTACCACTCTAAAGTACTTTGAAACTGACACAAACTAAAGCATTAGCATTAGTACAAGTTTCGGGTAAATATAATCCGTCTATGTTATTAGTTGAGAGAAAAAAACTGCACAGCACTCACAGACAACGCGAAACGGTGCCAGCAGGGACGCCGGATCAAAATACCAGACAAAAACTCCTGCAGCACTCAGCTACTACCAGTGGTGTACATATGCTAACAAGCTAAATATATATGAGAAAAAATTTAAAAACTTACGTTTTTTCAAAAAACTCAAAATTCTTATATTTTTTTTTAAATCTGAAGTTCTTAGTACACACATTGGCCAATGTCTGCTTGCTCATCGACTGCGACATTGGCCAATGTGTGTACTAAGAACTTCAGATTTAAAAAAAAATATAAGAATTTTGAGTTTTTTGAAAAAACGTAAGTTTTTAAATTTTTTCTCATATATATTTAGCTTGTTAGCATATGTACACCACTGGTAGTAGCTGAGTGCTGCAGGGAGTTTTTGTCTGGTATTTTGATCCGGCGTCCCTGCTGGCACCGGTTCGCGTTGTCTGTGAGTGCTGTGCAGTTTTTTTCTCTTTTGTATCGTGTGGAGTGGCTGGCTCCATTTCTGCAAGGTGCACCCTCATTGCCTACAGGTGATCTAGGGTCTAGATGGTGTCCGCCCACTTAGTAGTGGGGTCGGGTGGACAAGGAGAACTTGGGTGTCAGCGTTAGGACTCATCGTGCCTGAAGTCACTTTGTCGCAGTCGATGAGCAAGCAGACATTGGCCAATGTGTGTACTAAGAACTTCAGATTTAAAAAAAATATAAGAATTTTGAGTTTTTTGAAAAAACTTAAGTTTTTAAATTTTTTCTCATATATATTTAGCTTGTTAGCATATGTACACCACTGGTAGTAGCTGAGTGCTGCAGTGAGTTTTTGTCTGGCATGTTATTAGTTGGCTTTTATAAAAGTGCTATTGGCAGCTGACACCCAACTTTACTATACATATCGACAGTGGCGTAACTTCAGGCCTCGGGGCCCGGTGCGAAAGCTCCAACGGGGCCCCCAATTATTGCAAATCTTTAGTAGTATTAGTTCTTTTCTATGGGCCAAAGGGACGTTTGGGGCCCCCCTAGGCTGCAGGGCCCGGGTGCAATTGCATCCCCTGCACCTATTGTAGTTACGCCCCTGCATATCGACTCACTTCATATTAGAAGTCTTGGTATGATCTCAAAGAACACATCAGCACTGGAGGTGGAATTTCTACTTGTAGAACAATTCTCACTATGCCAGGAAAAATGTTATTTTTTTTTTAAAGTTTTACCGAAGTTTAGTACCTTCTTCATACATGGATTATATGCTAATCTTTCTGTGTTTACTATGACTGACGTAGGCCACTGTACACACAGCTGCCCCACCCTTCCCATAGGCTCTATTTGATTGTGTGCACATTTATCTGGTCCTGCTCCACCCTCATTCATGGTCTGCTGGTTTGGCAGTGTGGGGGTGAGATCTGATAATGTCCGGATGTTTGTAGCATTTGCTGCACATGTTCGGGCCTGGTATGCCTTTATCTGCACTTGCCCTTCTGGTACCGTGGGAGTGGTGCAGAAATGTTCATGTACATGTTGCATTTAATGGGGTCATGCTTTTAATGTGTTTAGGAGGTTGTAATTCACAACGTATCTAATAAACGTAGTGTTGGACTGCCATAGATTGCCATGAAGTGGTGGGGTGGCTCAAAAAATTGATCAATTCTTTGCTAAATATCTCAATTTTAAAGTGCAGTTAAAAATTAATATGTGCATATGCACTTCTTGTACTGCTCCCTGACCATAGGCAGCGCTGGCTACTTGGGTTTTTTATTTGCTAAATAGTTTAGGGTATTTTTGTTTTATTCCACATTTTTATAAATGTAGCAGCTTCATAGTGAATGAGACAAACCTCCAAATTCAATTTATATTAAAGTCAATTTATGAGCGTCGGCTAAAATGTAATGAGGAGCTTGACAATCTCTCAGTAGCATACAAAAGGAGGAAAAAGAAGGCACATGTTAGTTTTTAACATGTCTGTTAATGAGAATATCCTATGCAAATAGAGTCTATGGAGCCTCATTTAGGAGTCTCAACACAGGACTAGCCAGATATCCCTCCAGGGAAGGACCTAGCCATGGAGGACTAGCCTTCCCTGGAGGGATATATGGCTAGTCCTGTGTTGAGACTCCTAAACGAGGCTCCACAGACTCTGTCTGCATAATCAAAATTCCCAGGGGGAATGTGCCTAGGAATTCACTGTGTTGAGTGCTTTAGCCGCATGCCTGCAGTGCTTTCTTGGACTGGTCTCCCTGAGATCAGTGAATACTTTGTGTTGTTGGTCTACTAGGCATTGCTCCCACCTAGCCAGAATCCTACTCCACACTGATGAGGGGCAACACCCGAAAACAGCTGTCTGTGGATGGAAACCTAATCTTTGTATTCCCTTGTCATATCTTTTAGCTTGTAAAGAGCTGGATATTGACTCGAATGGCCACTTAATATGGTGGTTATGGTGGTCTCCTCACGAGCCACCCCAGGGCTAGGTCCTTCCCTGGAGGGATATCTGGCTAGTCCTGTGTTGAAACTCCTAAACGAGGCTCCACAGACTCTATTTGCATATTCAAAATTCCCAGGGGGCAATGCGCCTGGGAATTCTCTGTGTTGAACGTATTAGCTGGCTGCCTGCAGTGTTTTCTTGGACTGGTCTCCCTGAGATCAGTGAATACTTTGAGTTAATGAGAATATTCTGACAGAGGTATAAGGCTGCGTTTTATTGCCATTAAATTTGAACACTCACCCAAACCCAACAGCTAATGTGTATAACAAGCTGTATCTCTCATTAATTGTTTTTCGATCTCCCTTAAAGGTATGTGCACTTGTTAGGTATTTGCTGTAGACATTTCTGCTGCAATGCTAAAGTATTGACAGGAAAAAAGCAGCCTAAAATATCAAATGTTTTCCCTATTTATTAGAAGCGGTAACAAACGCTGAGAAAAAATGACTTGTGGCAGAATTGAAAAAAAAAAAGCAACATGTCCATGAAGCTTCAGGAATCTCATTCACTTTGCTGGTACAAGGGGCATTCATTAAAGATTTCCCCTGATCCACTTCTATTTATCGCAGGATACTGACACTGCACATGTGTAATGATATAAGTCTCTATAGGTTACGTGCCAATTTGCAACTCTAAACTGTTAACGATCTTTCTTTTACAGGTACTGAGGTGGTGTGAGGTGTGATAATGGACCCAGTAGAATACAAAGCAGTCATCAAGTCCCTTTGCTTGAAAGGTATGTTCATCGAGAGCGAAATGTGGTCATCCTGGAATTGGAGCCATTTCCATTGAAGATCAACCACATGTGAAATGACGATTTGGATACCGGGACAGGTTGCTACTTCAGTGAGGATCACGGTTGGTCCCGTACCCTGGACACTCAATGGCTGAGAGGAAAACTATTTGGGTTGGGGGATTATTTTACGTGATGCCACCTGTGGTTCCTGGAAATGTAGTTACCAGCGCTGCAGCCGGATGCTGAGGTGATGGGGATGCAGCTTTGGGTTGTACAACTCCCCACAGGTAGAGCTTTACCTCAGGGCAGCAGGTGGATCAGGGGAGTAGTAGTCCTTGGCTCTGTGTAAGTTCTCCAGGCGGCAGCGGTGAATAAAGGATACCAGACACCAAGTAGCCCAAACAGTTCTTTTACTGGTAACAGATGGATCAATAGGTACATAGGTCTAGTTTGCCAAGGGTTTGTTTCCACAGGTTTTCGGGGTTACCACAGAGTCTGTCAGAGGTGCCTTTCTTATTCTTTCTTGGTCTTGTTCCTTTATGGGCTCTTTTGACTCTTTACACTCCCACTCTTGAGTCTGGTTTCTGGTCCCCGGGTCTGTTGCTTAAGGTCTCTCTTACTTGTCAGCGTCTTGAACCCAGCTGTGGGACAGAGGTTGGACTACTTTAATGGGTACTGTGGCACCTTCTTGATAAGGCCCTCAGCCTGCTGGTTAGCAGTTTGGGATAAACCTTAACAAAACGCCTCGGTTCCGGAGTACCGGGATGACCTGAGCACTCCAGATGGCTCCAACCAGTCCTGGAGTGTCCCCTTCTTGTCTGGGTTACCGCTTTAGTTTTGGAGGTACCCTCCTGTCAGAGCTGCAGGTTACTCTGCGTCCATCCGTTTTGCTCTTCTCACACCATCTCCCTGACTGCTGTCAACTGTCACTTACGTCACGCCTCCAGCTCAGCTAAGCTCCACCCACTGGGACCTACTAAATATACAGTCCCCTGTGCTAGGGTTTCTATATTGGGATTTTGTGGTTTTGAATACAGATTCTGTAGCTTCCCCCTCTACCTGTGACTATGGAGGCACTACACCTTCTGTTTTGATTCAGTACCTCCTTGTGGTGTCCCGCCAGAGGGGCGCCACATGTGCATGTACCTCAGATTGTTAATATAAAAATGATTTTTGGTTTTTGCACGTTTTTCACTTTCTTATTACTTTCTATCTAAAAAATGCTGTAAATACATTGACATGCTGCAGATTTCCGAAATACTGCAGTTCTCAAATTTAGTCATGAACAAAAAAAAAAAAAGTGTGTGTGATGTATCTGAAATCTCATGGCTATTGCTCCTACTGTAAAAAAATAGCTTTAAATTTGCATAAAAAATACTGCATGTGAACATAGCATAAAGCCTCACTGGCTTTCTGCATTAATGGAGAATAATGCATTTGGAATTTAGATGGTAAGCCCCCATGAGAACAGGGATGATATAAATGATGACAATTTTTGTTTAGCACTGTGGATTTGATGGCTCTATATGAGTGAGTAGAATAATAATAATAATAATTGATATACCGGTACATATATTAATTAAGCCAGTACAAGATAGTAAAGTGAAGCCCTGAAATTGTTACCAAAAATGTCATATATTACTTTACATGTTTCATTTAAGTGACTGTGTAATTTGTAAATTAGTCACGTAGTATAAAGATTTTCTAAAGTGGATTGTCCAGGACTTAAAAATGAACAAAAAGAATTATGCATAATTCTGCAGTAGGACAATGACCCAAAAGATACAGTCAATGCCATTAAGAAGTACAGTCCCTGACAGAAGTTATGTTGCTTATCTATGTTATGTAAATAAAATCTTATAACCTGACGTTAAATTCATCCATTGGTTGTATACATTACTCTTTTGAAAGCTGAAACCCTCCCAAATTTGGTTTAGGCTAAGAAAATAAATTGGCATCAATGCTGAAATATTGATCATTTAATGAACACAGAATGGTCAGATTTTGGGAAGACAAAAGTTTTGTCGCCCACAAAAAGTAATGTGATTTTTAAACAAAAAATTAACTTAAAATACAAATATATGTTGCATAACATTGGTGAATGAAGTTGTGGTGCTATTAGAGTCATATTTAATATTTTGTGTGACTTCCATGAGCTTGAAGGACTGCATCCATGCGGTTCAACAATGATTCATTCAATTTATTAATGAAGTCATCAGAAATAGCAAAGAATGCAGTCTTACATGTCTCCCAGAGTTCATCTAGATTCTTTGGTTTTGTCTTCCAAGCTTCCTCTTTCATCCTACCCCAAACATGCTCAATGATGTTCATGTCTGGTGACTGGGCTTGCCAGTCCTTCAGCACCTTGATGTTTTTTGCTGGAGGAACTTTGTTGTAGAAATGGATGTATGAGGTGGAGCACCATCCTCTGCAGAATTTGACCCCTTTTATGATTTGAATGTAAGAGGTAGCTAATTTTTGATATTTTAGGCTATTGATATTGCCTTCCACCTTGAAAATGTTTCGCACACCCCCATACAGAATGTAACCCAGACCATGATCTTTCCACCATCATATTTAACTGTTTTCTGGGTGTATTTTGGTTCCATATGGGCTCCAGTAGGTCTCCTGCAATATTTGCGGCGGCTGTGGTGTAATTCTACTGAATATTTATCAGAGAAATCCACCTTCAGCCACTTTTCCAGCGTCCATCTGTTTCAGGCTGTGGGACTTTGCAAATGCCACACGTTTTTTTATTTCCTTTTGTTTAGTGCTGGCTTCTGGGCACTGATTCGACCGTGGAGGCCATTTCGAGACAGAATCCTACAAATTGTTCAGGTGACCAGGCCTGTTGGAAACTCTGCTGAAGTGGAAGAGGGACTTGCTTTGGATTTTCTAACCAACAAACGTTCCTCCTGAGCAGTTGTCTTGCGGGGTCTGCGGACATGGGCTTGTCAAACACATCTCGAGTCTCTTCAAATCTTTTTTTAATTTTTGTACTTGACGCTGAGACACATTAAAGGTGCCAGCCACCTCTGCAGTGGATCTGGTCTTCAGCCTCTTGACAATCAAGGCTTTGGTCGCTGGGTGGATTTTTGGCATGTTGTCAGAGCTCAAGTTGCAGTTCAAGTGAAGGTATGGGTGCTGGGTTTCTTTTTATACACACCCAATCATTTACGGAGCACAGGGGACGATGTAAACTAGGACTGGGTGCATTATATGACCAGGTGACAAAACTTTTGTCGTGCCAAAATCTGACCATTCTACGTCATTAAATTATCAAAATTTCAGCATTGATGCCAATTTATTTTCTTAACCTAAACCACATTTTGGAGGGTTTCAGCTTTCAAAAGAGTCATTTATACAACCAATGGATACATTTAACGTCAGGTTATAAGCTTTTATTTACATAACGTGGATAAGTGACATAACGTCTGTCAGTGACTGTATCTTCTGCATGAAAAAAAAAGGAGTCCTTGGAGTGATGATATGGCCCCAAGAGAGCCCTGATCGCAACATTGTCGAGTCTGTTTGGAGTTACATGAAGAGACAGAAGGATTTGCCCAAGCCTTCATACACATACGATCTGTGGTTAGTTCTCTTAGGTGTTTGGAACAATCTCCCACCTGAGTTTCTTTAAAAACTGTGTGCATGTTTACCTCAAACAGGGATCTCCAACTCGAGATCTCGAGGACCACAAACAGGTCAGGTTTTCAGGATTTCCTTAGTATTGCACTGGTTATAATTTAATCAGTTGCACTGGTGATTATTCCAATACTAAGGAAATCCTGAAAACATGACATGTTTATGGCCCTCGAGGCCTGGAGTTGGAGTTCCCTGACCTAGAAGAATTGATGCTGGTTTGATGGCAAAGATTGGTCACAACAAATATTGATTTGACTTAAATTTCTCTTTTAATCATTAACTTTGCATCTTGTTACTTGATAAAAAATAAACTATAAAAACTTTAATTTTTTAAAGTGCTTTTTAATCACAT
This sequence comes from Allobates femoralis, assembly GCA_033576535.1. Taxonomy (NCBI): domain Eukaryota; kingdom Metazoa; phylum Chordata; class Amphibia; order Anura; family Aromobatidae; genus Allobates; species Allobates femoralis. The sequence continues at coordinate 171,961,905 of JARQOC010000004.1, forward strand.
TTGTTCCACACCTGCTTTAAACTCTTACATTGAAAATGTGAGAAAATAAAAAGCTACACCAAGACTCGCTTTTTAAATCCTGCACCACCACAGCGTCAACAGTGTTTGCTCTGCTGCACTGATCACTTCATGCACCATATATCTATGTGATTTACATAGCCAATCCACGGAATCATATTGCCATGTACAGCAGGTGACCACATTATTACTACAGCAAAATAAACCTCATGGATCACTGGAGCTTTGTAGAAGGAATGGTGGATAATTTGATCGTTAAGTTTTTACTTTACTTCCATTTTTCTGTTAGACAATTACTTTTTAAATCCTGGACAACCTCTAAAGTGAAACACCAACTACATTTTCATAATTAGAAAAATAGATGTACAAGGGTCAGTTAACTTAGCAGGACTGTTAGGGTACCTTTACACGCCCCCACTGCGGGTAGCAACAGGTATCCACCGCACGTGCACGCGCGCGTTTTTAACGGTGGATACCGATCCCTGATGCCGCATATACATGCCGCCACAACGTGCTCCACTGAAGGTATTTGCGTTCCCCGGAAGTGCCGACAGCTCCTGCGGCTTACTGCCTGTTGAATACCTTCCCTGGTTTACATGCCGCTACACACAGGAATATGGGCGTACATATTTCGTGCCTCAAGTACATAGGCGTGACAGAGTTGTGTATTACGTGACTCTCGTACGGTGATTGGACAACGCAATAGCATCATGATTGGCCAGCCTGCGCAGAAAGGCTGGCTAATACATGACGCCATTGCAATTGTGGACTGTGAATGGACAGCTCTTTAAATATGGTGCCCTGTGAAGGGACAACCAATCGTAACGCAGGAGCCTCCACCAATGATTGCTGATGGGGCATGGTATCCATGATGCCGTGGCACGTCCCTGGGATTTTGTAGGCCACGCAAATATCTTGCCTGTGCACGATTACACGCCGCCACCATAGGAATTGTGCCTTCCTGTTTTTGAACACGGCTCAGAAACAGGTATCCGAAGGAACTGCAGGACACAGGAAGGAATTTCCCGATTTACACGCCGCCATTTCGTAGTGATTTCATGGAAACAGGCACAATTGTCCCCGATGCCCGGCAGTTTCTTCCTTCCTGTGGCGGCGTGTAAAGGTACCTTAAGGGTTATCCACTTCTCCACATCTTCTTCTCAATCAGCATGTTTGTCCCTCATAAAATAACAACACCTATACTCTGTTCCAGTGGTGTTTGCACTTGCTCTCCTGGGACTCGCAAGCCTTGCATACAATCAGTGCTGGCTTCATTGTCCTCACCTTTGAATAATTCAAACATCAAGAGGAAGTCTTGAGCTCTCCTTGGGTGTTCACTTCCTCTTGATGTTTGATATGACCGAAGGTGAGGAGAGTGAATCCAGCGCTGATTTGGCACATGGCTTGCGTTACATTATAATGTGATGTAAGCCCCAGGAGAGCGAGTGCAAACACAGCTAAAATGGAGACAGCATCGGAGGTAAGTGTGTGCTGTTATTTTACCAAGGGAAAACATGCTCATTTAAAAGGGATTGTTTGAGTAGTTGACAACCCCTTTAATTCTTTCATTTTGCACCTCTAATTGGAACTTGGCTTATCTGTACACTGTTGGTCTTCAACAACATCAAAAATATTAGAGCTGAAATCTTCATTAAAATATATAAATCTAGCTGCAGGCACAGTCACCTTCACAGCTGCCACAGAGAAACCCCCACAAACAAAGCACTGGAAGCCAGGTAACAGCTGTTATCAGCTCCTCAGATAAGGGGAAGGAGAGATCAAGGGAGTCTGCAGTTGTGGAAACATTAGAGGAGATTGCAGACACTGGAGAGGAGACGGAGGAGACATGGAGGGATACTCCCCCCTCCCCTACACAGGCTGCAATAATGGTGCCTGCTTCAGACCAGTCCAACAGCTCATACTCTGAACTGAGGGCTATTAGGAGCATGATTGCTGCTCTACCCACCAGACAAGACCTAGACTGTTTAATGGCCCGCATGGAGGCATCCCAAGCCAAAGCCCTGAGCCCCATTAAGGAGGATATAGAGACTCTAAAGTCACAATCCACTGCTGTGTCTGAGACCATAGCTGCCATTGAAGAGAGAGTCACTGCCTTGGAGAGACATGCTACACGCTCTAATGCACATATTGTTGCCCTGATTCTACAAGCAGATGACCAGGAGAATAGGGAAAGGCGCAACAACATACGCCTGAAAGGATTGCCTGAGACCATTACAGCTAATATGCTCCTTGACAGGACTCTAGACATCTTTAATACGGTAACACAAAGATCACCAGGCTCATCATATAAAATTGATAGGATACATAGAGTATCTCGCCCTGGCCCAATTGACCCAGACAACCCCAGAGATGTTCTGTGTAGATTTCATAATTTTACAGACAAGGATGCTCTGATACAAGCGGCTTGGTCTTTTGGCGACATTCTGATTGACAACGTAAATGTACACCTCTTCCCAGATGTTTCTAGTCGCACCTTGTATATGCGACGGCAGCTGCGCCCCTTACTTGTGAAGATTAAAGAACGGGGAGCCACGTACCGCTGGGGTCATCCCTTCCATCTTATAGTGAGAAGAAACAACAAGACATATTATCTTTGGCATAGGGATGGCCTTCCTGGACTATTTTCGTTCTTGGATATCCCATCCATCCCGATCCCGGATTGGCTCTCTTTGGAAGGATTTCAGAGGTTCACAACAATGGGCCGCCAACGCAGTTCCCTTTCAGATGCTCTCCGCAAGAGGAAGACACGGAGTGGCAATGCTCCACGTACGCCCTCGTCACAGCCTGGCAGCCCGAGGGGCGGAAGAGACGAGGCGTTTGCAGAGGACTTACCAACATGAGACTCCTGATCCACCTTTGTTGGAACTGATTGAGCTATATGAGGTTGATGCCTCAGACCTCATCCAGAATTGCTCTGGACTGGTCTGCCTGGTAACAATTGTTATATAAAAAGATAGTGCATACGTTACGTATAACAAATTTATTAAGGGTTTTGTGTTGCTTTTTCCCTTTTATCGATTGCAACTTTTTCTTGTTGACTTTTAAAGAAGTTGATAATGTGGTGTAAAGAGATGATCTTGATGATATACAAGAGTCCTGGGTCTGTAGATCGTTGCCTTTTGGTCAGTTACGGTCCCTACGACTCTCTCTCTTTCTCTTTTCTGTTTTCTTAGAGAGAGTTGATTTGCTGGCTTGACCGGCTTAGACTAAAATAGTTTTTTTCTCAATCTCTTTGTTTTACACTCCTCTACACCTGCCTCCCCTCTTACCTCCCCCTCTTTCCTGTACCTTGGTCCCCTTTTTTCTTGAAGTTCCTAGTTAGCAGAAGGGAACACTATGACACATAGCACCCTATCTGCTATACAAATTGGCACGCTGAATGTGCAAGGTCTACATGATGCAGGGAAAAGATCTATTTTGTTTAACTATTTGAAAACTAACAAAATTCATGTTGCTTTTCTTCAGGAGACTCATATGTGCGAGAACAAGCCTTATAAGCTCTCCAGTCATTGGTTTCCTTCATCATATCACAGCTTATCTAATAATTCACACTCTTCTGGTTCCAGTATCGTGATATCGAGGTCGATACCATGGGAATTTGTGGACTCCTGCAGTGGTGGCAACGGAAGACTCCTTATGGTAAAAGGTAAGATCGCCTCCAGAACATATACATTTGCCTCGCTATACCTCCCTAACTCTGGTCAGATCACAACGCTCCTGCAGTTTTTAGATAAAATTGAGGTCTTCGCAGAGGGAACGCTGGTTCTAGGGGAGATTTCAATGTTACACTTGACCCCGACCTTGACACGTCTCGAGGCAGGTCTAGTATGTCTAAAGCAGCTATTAGAAGGTTGAACAGAGCGCTCCATGATCACCAATTACTAGATGCTTGGCGCCTCTTGTTCCCTACTTCTAAAGACTATACCTTTTACTCCCCAATACATGACGTATATTCTAGACTTGACTTCTTTCTCCTGAGACACACTGATCTGACACAACTAATAGATGCTTCTATTGAGCCGATTTCCTTTTCAGACCATGCCTTGGTTAAGATTTCCCTTATGCTCCACTCCCCGATCCCAAGACAGTGGCAATGGAGGCTAAACGCTTCTTTATTAGAAGACACAGTAGTCCTAGCGGACGTCTCTAAATCATTGAAGGATTACTTTGATTTAAATGTTTCTACAGATGTGACACCTGGGGGAGTGTGGGAGGCTCACAAGTGTGTAGTTCGAGGCATTTTAATCAAACATGGTGCCCGACTTAAGAAAATTAGAGATACAGAAATCCAAGATCTAATGGTTAGACTGAGAGACCTCGAAACTAGGCATAAACGTCACTCTCTCCCTGATCTGAAGAGAGAACTATTAGATGTTAGGGAGAAGCTACGCACTACTTTACTATATAAGGCAAAAGGGGTACTTACCAGATGCCGTAGACATTTCTATGAATATGGGAATAAGTCCGGTAGAGCTTTGGCGAGGGCCTCTAGAATTTGCAGAGCTACTACGTATGTTTCTGAAATATCACACCCAGATACCTCAAAACGCTCAAAGTTTCCCCACGACATAGCTGAGGCATTCAAACATTACTATACCGCTTTGTATAATCTTGACACGAATAAAGCGCCGGTAGCATTGAATGCACTTACATCACGCATAAGAAAATATATTACATCTTCGGCTATGCCGAAATTGGCGGATTCAGTTTCGCAATCCTTAGAGATGCCTATCTCAGATCAGGAGATTGAAGATGCGTTGTCCTCATCTAAATCGGGGAAAGCACCTGGCCCAGATGGGTTTACGGTTGGTTATTATAAAAAATTAAAAGAAGCTCTATTGCCACACCTAAAAGCCTTTTTTAATGCCTTGGCGATATCTACACCACCCAAAGATGCATTAAGAGCTAATATAACAGTGATTCATAAACCAGGGAAAGATCCTCTGCTATGCTCCAGTTACCGCCCAATATCCCTGCTGAACGTAGATATTAAGCTTTTTGCAAAAATTTTGGCGGCAAGACTCTCCCCGTTCATACCGGACTTGATTCACCCAGATCAGACGGGATTTGTCACGGGTAGGGAGGCCAGAGACAACACCACCAAAGCTATAGACTTAATTTATACAGCCAAGACATCTAAAACCCCGCTGATGTTACTATCTACAGACGCAGAAAAAGCGTTCGATCGCGTACATTGGACTTTTATTAAAGAGACACTGTCTCACATCGGATTGGGAGCTAAGATGCTTGGTTGGGTGCTCTCTCTGTACTCCGTCCCGTCGGCAAGAGTGCGGGTCAACGGGATCCTTTCGGAGTCATTTGATATTAACAATGGCACGCGTCAGGGATGCCCGTTGTCCCCATTAATTTTTATTTTGACTCTCGAACCGTTATTGCGTCATGTCCGAATGAATGGAGATATTTCAGGCATGCAAGTAAAATCAGGTGTACATAAAATTGCGGCATATGCAGACGATCTCCTGTTCTTTCTAACAAATCCAGAGGTTTCTCTCCCCATTTTATTGAAAGAATTGGAGACATATTACACTCTCTCCAATTTTAAAATAAATAGATCAAAATCTGAGGCCCTAAATGTGTCGCTTCCCCTGAGTCGAATTACTAGAATACAGAACGCCTTTACATTTCATTGGTCTCCTAAATCTCTTCGCTATTTAGGGGTACAGATTACTCCAGATGTTAGAGATCTGTATGGTGCAAATTTTCCTTCACTGCTGCGGTCAATTACAGTAGACTGTGAGAGATGGCTATTATCTACTTTCACATGGGCTGGTAGATGCCAACTTTTCAAAATGAATATCCTTCCGAGGATATTATATTACCTACAGACATTACCTATCACCATTCCATTATCCTTCTTTAAGACAATTGCACAACTGCAGACAAAATTCATCTGGAATAACTCGAAACCACGTCTAGCGAGATCAATCCTGTATAGACGCAAAAAAGATGGTGGTGTGAATCTCCCAAATATCAAACTGTATTACATAGCCACCCACCTCACGCGGGTAATAGATTGGTGCAGGCATGGTACAAATAAATTGTGGGTACAAATCGAACAGGATTTTACTCCTTTCAGACTTCAGACATTACCCTGGGTGTCACTTCGAAAAGAAGAGTTATTATATGACCATCCGACAATTGGGTCTACTCTCAAGATTTGTGATCACACGTTAGTTAGATCCTTAATGATACCATCTGCCTCTGTCTTGAGTCCGATCCTTAGTCACCCGGACTTTCGACCAAGTCTTGATGACCCCGTGTTCCAACGTTGGATAAAAGCAGGTCTGGATAGGATTGAAAAATGGAGTGAGGGAGAAGCGTGGCCAACCATTGAACAACTTAATTCAATTACCTACCCGACGGCTCTGGGTTTCTGGAGATGTGTACAACTTGTACATTATCTTCATAGACTCCCTCCTAAGAGGACGTTTTTAAATCCTAAGACACTGTTTGAATCTCTATGCTCTACCACAGTTGACTGTAGGCATGCTTTATCACAGACATACGCGTGTTTGATTTCTCCACCGGACCTCCCGACTCCCCATTTCATGCTGCGATGGGAGACAGATCTTGGTCTCAAACTGTCTACAGAACAGAGATCTGCAATTTATTCTTTAGCTCACTCTACCTCGATAAGCTCAAAGCTGCAGGAGGCAAATTATAAATTATTGACGAGATGGTATAGAGTCCCAGCTTATTTGCATAGACTCTTTCCTTCTATAGACCCGAAGTGCTGGAGGTGTGGTGGGGCGGATGGTACAATACTACACGTGTTCTGGGAGTGTGCGAAGCTCCAACCATTCTGGTCGGAGGTGAAAAAGATTACAAGGCAAGTTACGGGATACACGGATGAGTTAGATCCTGGCCTCTTCATGTTGCACCACTGTAGGATTCCACCAAACAAATATAAACATACACTGTTGAGGTTCTTAGTCATGGCTGCGAGATCCTGCATTCCGATACTTTGGAAAAAGGAGACATGTCCTTCTGTGGCTATGTGGATAGAGAAGGTGAACGACCTCATGCTTCTCGAGGACCTGACATCAGCTATACATGATTCATATGAGAAGTTCAGAAACACGTGGTTTAATTGGATGAGTTTCCAACAATCTGACCTGTATAAGTCTCACAGAAGCTCCTGAGGAACTTGCTCTTAAGAACTGGTTAGTAAATGGGTGCGATTGAGAGTTCCTTTTACTCCATTGAGGTTTGGTAACTTCACGAGACCCCTACCTTTCCCTCCCTTCTACCCCTCTTCATACCCCCCCACCCATCCTATCCCCCGTTCTGGTCTATTCTACTCTTTTCTTTCTTTATGTGTTTCCTATCTTTTCCTTTCTTTTTTTTTTTTTTTTTTTTTTTTTTTTTTGTTTTTTTTTTTTTTTTGTTTTTTGTCTTTCATTGTCATTATTATTGGTAATAGACGGATACCTATGGAGTACGTTATGCTTGTTTTATAATTATGACTGGCAAACAACTCCGATGTGTTATACTAGACAGCTTGTTTTTCATGCCAGAGTTAGTTTTAATATTGCTATAGTAAATTGAATACTTTTATCAAGCTTATTGACTATTAGAAACTGATTCGTGATTCAATTAATGAGAATACATTTTATTAAGAACAGTTCTTTGTACTTGCAAGATGATTGAATCTGTAAGTTTTGGTTCTTTTTTCTATTGTTACTATAAAACGAAAAATAAAGAATTATAAAAAAAAAAAAAAAATATATAAATCTTTATTTCTTCATTAAAAGGTTATCACTATGGTAAAGGAAGGTGGACGTTTACACGTTTCGACAGCAGTCATAGTCGTAAGTACCATTTTGATGATAATTTAATGAAGATTTCAACTTCTCTACTATTTTTGATGATGGATTCCGCCTTAACCGAAGGGCTTACGTCATATCTTCTGGGATAAGAGTGGTGACATGAAGTACTGACTGGTGAGAGGAAATTTGTTTCTGGACTTCAACAACATAGCGGCTAAAAGTCCCTAAATGACATGGGCTGTCCTGATTTGTCAGATACACTATGGGCTAAATTTTTGGTTAAAAAACGGCTTGTGTTTGTGTGGATATGGAGGGAGGAGAGGAATTCTGTGAGCTTCAGCTTCTGTCTATAGTTGCACATTACTAAATAATATCAGAAAAAGGGGCGTTGTTTTTGACAAATCTCCTATAAAGCCCAGTAATAGCCACTTTTTTGGTTCTTTGTTGTATTATGAAGGATATATGGACCCTGATTTATCACTGCCTTTGTACCAGTTTTTGTCTAGTTTTGTGTTTTTTTTGTTTGCACCTAACATATTATTTTATTTGCAGCTTTTTAAAGTTTATTTAAAGGGAACCTGTCACCTCCATAAAGCCCCCCAGGCTATCACTACCTGTCCCTGCACCTTCCTATTACTACTCTAACTATCCCTTTCTGTCCTAAATGTGCCTTGTGACTGTGTAATAAAATGTTGTTATCACTCTCACTCACTCATTAGTATGTTAATGATCGGGGGGCTACCGTTGCTAACCCCCCTGGGCATCCTCTCTCTGTCACTTCGCCGCCTCTTGTATAGTTTATCACGTGACATCCAAATGTGCGCTCCCCCAGCCTGGCATGCTCCGCTTTGCAGGGTGTCGGGTATGACGCCGGACATGTAATTTCCGGCACTCCGCAGCTCATCCACAGAGCTGCGCATTGCGCATGCTCTGTGCAGCACATTACGTCAGCTCATCACAGATGAGCTGACGTAATGTGCTCTATAGAGCAAGCGTATTGCGCAGCCTGAAGTCCGGCTGCGGAGTACCGGAAATGGCGCGTTCGGCGTCATACCCGTCACTCTGCAGACGGCTGCGAGCCAGGTGAGGAGTGTGGATTTGGATGTCAATATCATGCTCTTTGGGGCGTGATAAACTATACAGGAGGCGGCGAAGTGACAGAGAGAGGATGCCCAGGGGGGTTAACAACAGTAGCCCCCCCGATCATTAACATACTAATAAGTGAATGATAACAACGTTTTATTACACAGTCACAAGGCACATTTAGAACAGAAAGGGATAGTTAGATTAGTAATAGGAAGGTGCAGGGACAGGTAGTGATAACATGGGGGGCTTTATGGAGGTGACAGGTTCACTTTAATATGTGCTTGCCCATTTTCTTGTTTTTTCCACTTTATAGACCGAAGCTAGTGATTTCAGATGTTTTGGCCTGATTTTACAATTACAACTTTTTAAAAAGTCTCAAAACTAGCTGAAATTTCCGCTCCAATTCCCCTGTAGAGGGAATGTATGTACTTAAATAGTCAAATCATTTTGAAATGTTTCTACTTTTTGCTTCAAAAGTCCCTAAATGATAGATGACAGGAAAAAAGCATGTTTTTAGTTTAACACCACATCCATGAACCACCTGCTCCATTTTGATTGGTTTGGTGTGAAAAAGGTCAGCGAATACAAAGAGATAGAAAAAAAAAAAAATGACTTACAAAAAAATGAAACAGGGCCATAGTAGACAGGGCTTTAATAATGTTCGGATATAATATAATGATATATAATATAATATATTATTATTATAATATTATTATTATATATATGATATAATACTTAATTTGAGGTACCAATGAGAACTAATTAAAGGGGTTGTCCACCACTAGAACAACTCCTTCTGAAGCCACTTGTTTCCCACTGTTAAAATAATAATCCCTGTATTTATCTTCCATGCTGCTGCCCTTACAGTTGCCGACAGTGTTAGAACAGTAGCAGCATGGTAACTTGGAAAACAAGTCAATTCAGAAGGCGTTGTCCTAGTAGTGGACAACCCCTTTATGGGTCCCATACATTTTACCAACTTTATAAATTTCACTTTTAGGCATTCAGTTGTGTAATAGAACTTTGCAAACCTGTTGAAGACACAAATATGCTGAACGGTGAACTCAAACTATTGCTGTCAGGAGCGAAAAATGAGTCAATAGCTTCTAATACTGGAGGCCGCCATATAATACAATATACTGCATGACTTTTAATTTATGTTTTTTCCTGCAATCACTTTATTTGTGAATACATAAGCAGGAAATGAGGCTGCTTACCATGCACTAAATGTGAACTCCCTTCAAGCTAAATGCAAATGTCGCTCTAGCTAAAGTACGCTATTATTTAGTGGAAGCTTTTTTGACAGCAGAACATAACATAAATAGTTATAAGTAGAAAAACCTGTAATGTATATAAATTAGACGACTATTGCTTCAGGCTCTAATTTTCATTTAGATGGAGTCATATATTTTCCTTTCGGGAATCATTTTTCAAATTATTCGGGAAATGAAAAAATATACACAAAAACTTTTTTTTCTGGTTTTACCTCTTAAAGGATAAGGTAAGCATTTATTCCAACACTCATAACTGTATGGGAGAGATATATCATAAAGGACATCGGAAGAGACTCCTAAACAGTGTTACCTTTAGGTGCTTGGCTAGAAATATTCAGCTTGCTGGATTTAGAAAAGAACCTGCGAATTCTACTGTTTCCATCTTGAAATTCGCTGTCTTTAATGGTAGCTTCAAGGGCCAGTCTCTCTTGTTCTAGTCTCTGGAATTCCTCTATAAATTCAGAAATAAAGACAGAATAGTTACTAATATGGAAGATTCTGAAAAATTAAAGAGCTTTTCCCACGACAATCTCCTTTTTTGAAATCTCAAAACTTTACGATAAGAAAAGTTTAAAATTAGAAGCATTGGCTTGACATGGCTACTGGGTGGTTATCGATATGGTTATATTCATAAGCTTGGTGTCTAATTTCTTAGTTCTCCTTAGCTAAAATATTGTTCTATATTTAATTACATGTCTTGTTCCAGAGTGCCGCTGTTTTTTTGTTATAAAATTAGAAGCATTGGGGGTCTGACCCCTGCCACTCATAGTGTTGCTGAGAATGAGAGGCCTTTAGTTTTGATTCTAGCTCATTTCGTGGCTTCCAACAGAACAATTTACTGTATCTCATGGTGTTTACTACCCAACACCCAAGCCAAGTTTGAAATCATATATGTAGTCACACATTGCGCATTTTTGAGCGCTTTTTTACAAGCGCTTTTCAAAATGTGCAATGTGCCTTTTGTCTGCCGGCAAAGTGAATGGGAAATTCACTTTGCCGTACAGACACTGCGTAAAAATACACAGCGCTTTTATAGGAAAAAGCGCCAGATAAAAAGAATGACCATGTCAATTCTTTACACAGCAACGCCGGCACTTTTTCCTATAGGGGCGGAGCTGCTGCATCTGATGTCACAGGGGGGAGGAAGAATCCTGTTTCTCCTCCCTCTTGATATCTGTGACCGCCCCATTTGATTTCGCAGTGTATAAATATACACTGCGAAATCAAAGTTAAATAAAGGCAAATGTATTAAAAATAATAATAATTTAATACTTACCCGTCCGCCGGGTGTTCAGAAGCCGGGAGCCGGAAGCAGCCGCAGGTATTGACCTGCTAGGACCTGTCGTGATGTCAGATTGACGTTCGGGCACTGATTGGCCGCTGGCGGTCATGTGATATGAGTGAGCGGCCAATCAGTCCCCTGACGTCACTTGACATCACGCAATGCCCTGTTGATCTGGTACCTACTTTCTCTTCGCGCCGGATCGTACAAACAGCCGCCGGAGGGTAAGTATTTGATTCTTTTTTTATTTTACATACATTTGCTTTTATTTAATTTAGATTTCGCAGTGTATATTAATACACTGCGAAATCTAATGGGGCGGTCACAGATGTCACAGAACCAGGATTCTTCCTCCCCTCTGTGACGTCACCTGTGCTTATGGGGAGAAGAAAGCGCGGTGTGTGAAAGCACCCATGTATTTTTTTTGCACTTTTTTGCGCGGCTGAAAATTGCGGCAAAAAGCGTGCGCAAAAAAGTGCAACAAAATACGCAAATGTGTGAACGTAGCCTTAGGAGTGCTGAAACAACTCATAAATAATTGTTACATTATTGTTAAAACTAAAGACAAGATTACTCAGATAGTATCATGTTTCAGGGTCACTAATCAAATGCCTCTGCTTTTTCCCAGGAAGTAGAAATGTTGTAAATATCAAGTAGCTGGAAGATAAATGTACTTGATAAAAAGTGGCGTTGTACTAATTCTATAACTGATCTAAAAATATGGGTACAAACACTTTAGAAGAATGTGGGACCAGCTCCAAATCATTTCCAGTTTTCAATAAAAATTAATTTTATTAGCAAGTCGATTAAAAGCAATGGCCTGATATGCTAGAGTTGAGAGCATACACAGACAAAAAATTCAAGCATCGGGAAACGCATTTATTTCCATAGAAAAAAGAGATGGCACTCACGGCTTCTTTTGCTCGCTTTAATCCACTGTATGTGGGTTACATCTTGTGCAGGGAGGGGGTGTTGGAGGCAGACGACGGCACCGTTTCTGTACAGACCCGTGGAAGCTGAACATCAGCGAAACGGTGCTGTCGTCTGCCTCTAACACCCCCTCCCTGCACAAGATGTAAGCCACATATAGTGGATTAAAGCGAGCAAAAGAAACCGGTGAGTGCCATATCTTTTTTCTATAAACTGAAGACGAAAAATATCATTACACGCTGTAGGATGAAAAAAGAGATAGGTCAATATAATAAAGAACTGACCCGCACGTCCTAACTGACAAATGTGAACAGGTGAAAAACCGTAAATACAAGTGTGCAGCTGTCTATATTTTAGTTTATTGTAGTTATGGTTTGCCGCTGTTCACATTTGTCTGTTAGCATGTGCAGGTCAGTTCTTTATTTCACATTGTAGTTCATTCTTTGTGACTGAGCATTCCTCCCACCAGCTTTAGATAGTTTTCAATTCAGCAGGTTCCTGTCTGCCCATAGAATTGTAGGCTTTCAGCCCACATAGAGGTCCCAAATTCCCTAATTGAATGATTGCATGCTATAGCGCTACAGAGTACAGCATACACAGATGCTAACTGCATCCTAACACTCGGGGTCATTTGAATTCCTATTTAAGCCCCTCTTGGACAGGGGTAAATGTCACCCCTGATGAAGTCACGCGTTTTGCGGTACGCATGGGTCTACTTACACCAGGCATTCTATTTATATTATTTGACTTCTGACTATCTCAGATTGTATTCTTATTATATCTCTTGTTATTGCTGCAGCTACTATATTGTTCAACAACTTTATAAACATGCGTACATATTGTTCCATACTATGTGTTTATGTAACTTGTTAATGGGACATTTACTGCTGTGTATATACTGTACATGTACTTTACTATGTATTTACACATTCATGGTATTTTTCTAATTGTGGCTGTTATGTGCTCCACTTTTGTAGTCAGTAACCACAATAAATTTGATTCATACACTTCTTTCCTTGTGTGGGGGTTCCTGTGGATCATTGTATCCATACCCTGCTCTTAGTCTATATATACATATGCATACCGTTTTAATTGCTTTTAAATGTGATTGTTTTATGCGTCTCTGTTACTGTACATATTTTTCCGTGAACAATAAAAATATTAATTTTTTTACTTAAATTATAGGGCGTAAAATTCTTTTATATTGTGCAACCTTTTCTTCTTTTTCACCTGATAAATCCGATGCAATTCCAGGATCATCAGTCTGGTGTTCCTAGAAGGTCTTTACTTGCTGCATTGATGACCTGTATAACCACAAGATCTCTGCAGCCAATCTCTGGACTCAGTGATCTCATGCCATCCACTGCTGAAGTGTGTAGATGGGGACATCACCACTGCAGCTAGGTGAACAAGGTGGCAGTGGATTTACAAGGTATGTATAGGTTATAATTTCATTAATTTAACCCATTTTCCTTAGAACTCAAGAAATGCCATTAAATGGTTTTGAGGGTTTCCTGCTATAGGATAATAGTTTATCCTGGTGAGGCCAGGAAGCATGTTTTCTTTGACATCCTCTGGACCAAATACCTTGGCCAATTTTTAGTTACATGGGTCACTCTTATTGCCTCTCTGCCCCAAGGGTCTGTTTACAAGGACAAACCGGCAGCACTAAACAACTGCCAATTGGTCAACCTTTACTAACCGGCGGTGGTTTAATAGACTGTTTATACAGTAAACGATGTGCACTGAGCGGTCTCGTGCTTAGGCTTTCAATGTTCTCAACACCACTG